>CAWUFW010000463.1:3043828-3687656 GCA_963921515.1 Calotriton arnoldi | reverse complement strand
TTTGAGCAGCCAGTCATCCCGATAGGGGAAAACAGGAATCCTGACCTTCTGAGATGTGCTGCCACCACCGCCAACACTTTTTGTGAAGACCCCAGGTGTGGAAGTAAGGCTGAACGGAAGGACCGCAAACTGGTAGTGTTGGGACCCTACCGTAAAACAGAGATAGTTCCGATGTGACTTCAAGATGGGAATGTGAAAATATGCATCCTGTAAATCGATCGACACCATCCAGTCTTCCTTCTGCAGCGCAAGAAGAACCTAAACTAGGCTCAATATTTGGAATTTCTCCTGTTTGAGATAAAAATTCAAAACCCTGAGGTTGAGGATAGGCCTCAAACGGCCGTCCTTTTTGGGAATCAGGAAGTACTGGGAGTAGCATCCTTGACTCCTTTCCTGCTCCAGAACCACCTTGACCGCACCCTTTTGCAGCAATGACAGAACCTCCTGCTGGAGAAGCAGAAGGTGCTCTTCTGAGCACAAGTCCTGACGGGGAGGGATAGGAGGAGGAAACTCCCAGAAGGGTAGGGCATACCCATTCTCTACTATGCTCAACACCCAGAGATCTGTAGTAACAGCCCTCCAATGCTGCAGAAAACGGGACACCCGTCCTCCCACAGGACAAGTATGCTCTAGGATGGTGGAGCTAGAGCTGCTTCCCTGCCGTACCAGTTGGAGGGGCAGAAGAGGAGGAGGCGGACACCTGTTGTTGCGCAGCACCCCGCAGGCGACCTCTGCCCTTTCCTCTATAGGATCTGTATAAGGAATTAGCCTGTTGTTGCTGCTGCTGCTGCCTGGCACAAAAGGGCAAGTTCCTCCCAAAGCTATGAAACTTGCTGAACTGTTCAAAGCTCCTGGGCTGAGACTGAAGTCCCAATGACCTTGCTGTGGCTTTACTGCCTTAACAGTGCTGCAGCACAGAATTCGCTTTAGCCCCAAATAGGCGAGATCCATTGAATGGCAGATCCAGTAGAGTAGCTTGGTTCAGGAGAGAACCGTGAACCACGCAACCAAGCATGCCTCCTAGTAGCCGCAGACAATCCCATCACTCTGGCTACTGAATCGGCCGTGTCGAGACCAGACTATCACCTGGCGGGCAGCAGCTTGGGCATCCTCCAACACCTCTGAGAAATGCAGTTGTACCTCCTCGGGCAATTTTGGGACCACCTCCCTGGCTGAGTTCATGAGGGCGTGGATGTAGCAACCCAAAAGGCATGTGGCATTCGTTGACTTGAGGGCCATACTCCCCGACGAGAGCACCTTCTTTGCAGATTGCTCCATGCATTTTGACTCTCTATCTGCAGGCGTAGATGGGAAGGAACCTGAAAACTTCCTAGGGGAGCGCCTTATATCTCCTTGCCACAGTCCTGGAAACCGCTGGAGCAGACATCAGCTTTTGACAGACATCAAGAATGGGCTCTGTCAAAGCCTCATTAAGGGGAAGTAAAGGTTATGAAATAGAGGAAGGAGAATGGAGCACCTCCGTCAGGATATTAGACTTTAACTGCGCTGTATGAAGAGGCAATTCCAAGAGATCTGCAGCCTTCCTGATCACAGCATGATAAGTGGTCACCTCCTGCGTCGGCAGACCCTTCTGGAGATAAAAACTCCCATTCAGTAGAGGTGTCCATGCTCCTCCTGGTACTCTTCTTCTTTCAATAGTCTTTGTGCCTCTCTCCGAGACCTCATCCTTGGAACTGGCGTCGGTGGTGCCATATGCGGCGCCGGTGACTTCGGGATCAGTGTCAAAGGGAGGTCCAGAGGAACAGGAGTCGACGCCAGTCGAGGCCGAGTCAGCGCCAGTTCGGAACCAGATCGAGCTGGGTATAAACCAGAAAGCGGTACTCGCCCCTCCAAAGAATGCAACAGCGTTGAAAATCTCAGCGTTAGAGGGGGCCAACTCCCTGGAGCCAAAGGCATTAAAGGCATGAGAGGTGCCTGAGGAAAGTGAGGTGGCAAACCTCCCAGGGAATATGCCAACAGGCCCATGGGGCCAACAGGCACACCAGTAGGGTTTGCTGCTCTTGCGAACAAGCCAAACATCGCATTAAAAAAATGCGACACATCCAAACCCTGAGTCGGGAAAACAGGACACATCGGATCTGGTATTACGGTCTCTGTAGCCGCTCAGAGAGGCACCAAATTCGTCTCCGGCCACGCTGCCGGAGACCCCGGAGCCAAAGGTGGAGTGGTTTACTTCGGCAACAGTGGAGGCGTTGCATCTCTCAGAGCCAGTGGAGTCACTGCTCTCGGAGATGGGGCTGGAGTCCCCTCAGGTGAAGGAGATGGAGATATCTCAACCCTTCGATGATGTCTGGGACACGGAGACACCGACTTTGGAGTCACAAACTTTGATGAGTGACCTAAGAACCATGGTGCCGCTTTTTCTTATGTTACTTAGACGACCTCGAAGTATGTGGAGTCGGCGACTTCGAACGGGTCCTTGGCCTCCTGCGACCCCTTTTCTGCTTCTTGGCCATGAATAATTGGCCTCCCTCTCCTTCAGCGCTTTAGGATTCATGTGCCTGCACGAAGTGCATGTCCCGACGTCGTGGTCCAACGAAAGACACCATAAACAGTCTTCAAGGGGGTCATTGAAGGACATCTGGCCCCCACATTCGCTGCATAGCTTGAAATCTGATTTTCTTGGATTTTTCATCCTCGATGGCTACAAAGTCACAACAATCCGCAACAAAGAAACTCCCAGAAATGGAGAGACTGGGAAAAAAACGTTACGTGTTGACAGCACTGATGGAAAAAAGGGAACATGCATCAGCATGCCGACGAGGTCTTCTTATGGCTCCGATGACGTCACGCGGAGTCGCGTGCGGAGTCATTCCATTGTGACATCCTCGTTGACGTGGGATAGCTGGGGAGAAAAGTTTCTGTGGAATGCTGCACACTGGGATAATTCAAAAGGTGAGGAATCCACAGGCAGATGTATCCATCAGAATATTCCTACATTTTCTTACACAGGGGTCTTATTTCAGAATCAAGAGAAGTGGCTCCCCAAATTCGGCTAAAGTCTGAACAGTTAAAGTTTTCCTTTTTGCTTCTAAATTAGGGTTGAGACCCATCGGAGATATGCTCACAGTATATAAGCGCAAAAGTGTTTCAGCTGCGACCTATGGCTCAAGTATTTGAGAATATGGGGACTGTCATGCCGTGAGAATATAATTCTCAGAAGACTGTTGGTTGTCTCTCAAGGAACCTCAGCTTTTATCTGTCACAATGAGCTGCATATCCCTTATATTGAGGATTTAATTAAAATACGACCAATCATGATATTCTATATGGGTTAAGCTCGAACCCACCCTACATAGGGCCCTAATTTTAGACTGTCTGCCTCTTGATTATTCGTATGAAAGTGGCTGGCTGAATTGGATTAGGTCATCCTAAAAAACGTTGGCCCTTATTTTGGGTACTAGCGAAGGAGGTATTCTTTCTACACTTGCAAAATTTACAAAACTTGAATTTAAGCACATTTTGTGAAGTCAGGCTACTAAAGTAAGGGAAGGTAAGGAAATGGTTATAAGTTCAGTACTGGCGTACAGTTTAATTTTCTCAAGCCCTGGTTTCCAATGTTTATCTCTCGCATGTTTCAATTTCAATGTTCTATTTAAATTCGTTTTTGTCTAGGAACAATACATTATATGGTAGCACACCCGACACCTGGTCGGTGGGTAAAAGATCACAGAATATGTCCTTGCGATAGAACCTCTGCACAAAGCACTTTGCATTTTTATTATTCTATAAACATTCGAGAGTTTGTTTTTTAAAACAATTTATTCTTCATTTTAAACAGGATAGACCTGCTCTCCTGTTTTAACAATCTTTTCCATCTCTCCCAATTTGCTCTGCTCTGTTGAGTTCTGTGCATAGTGCTGTGATAATTAGGAAATCACTGCCGGATATGCATGCAAACCGTATTTGATGAATATGTTTTTTTTAAATATCGTCTTATTTATTGTTTGATGTATTCTTGAATGTAAAGAAATATTAACTGAATAGAGGCGGCTCTGATTCTCAATATAATATACACATTTAAAAATTGTGCCTGCTAGCTGAAAGCTAAATCAGTTTTGTTAATAGACTTTTTGACCAAAAGCGTATCTCAACAATATTTTAAATATATGCAATATAACACAAATACACATTTCACCACAGGTGATTAAAAAAACGTAGATAATCAAATATGATGCAAGGGAGGTTTCTTTGAAGAGCTATGGAAAGGGATCAGCTCTCTAAACATTTGTCTATCAAGTTAACATATATAGAATATTGCTTAACATACTGTTGTATACTAACATCGTCTTCTGTGCCTAGCTATTAGGGTTTCAATCTAAAGTTTTTGGTAATTTTAATAAACAAAAGGTAATCTGTTAATGAATTGGAATTTTAGTTAAAAGCACATCAACTTTGATTTGCACTGCTACCACAAACTTATAAATAGTAAGTTCTCCAGGGCTGATATTTTGCTAGTGAATCATGCCCAGAAAAGAAAATCTTACCTTTAATGGTAATACTTCCTTATTAATGGCAAAAAAGGACGCCATAGCCTTAGTCCATGAACAAAGTCCAGCTACATTTCCGCACACACGTTTTGCTGTCTCAATATTGTAGTCGCCCATTTCAAAGTAAGGCAGTAATAACTCGACTACTTCCTCGTTGATTGAATCTTTAGGAAATTGCTGGGGGAAGCAATCATAAAACAAAATGATTGTCAGTGTACACAAACACGTTTTCCTTATTGTACGGTTACTAATCCTTTGCACAACAGGCCTAAACCATTCATTTTGCCCGACATCTTATTTCACAAATATCGTTTTTTTTTAGCATACCAAATTAAGGACCTAATTTATTTTTAGGTGGATGGGGTTAACTTCGTCAGTGCAATAGAGTATATTATTCGTACTCCGTTGCCCGGACGGAGTCCCTACCAGCCAATTTTAGCAATGGCTGCCAAGTGGCGCGCTTTCTAAAGCAATGGCAGGAACTGCGGTCACGGCCATTCCTGTCAATGCTTTTTAGGTCTTGCCTACGCAGCGCGCATGCGCTGCATAGGAAAAAGACCTTTTGAAATGGATTCACTTTTCGCCCTAAAAACGTGCACGCGTTGCATTGCTTTCAATGGCAACGCGTGCACGTTTGGCGATTCCCTTGCGGGAGCGAGCTTTGACACCATACGTTTGTAATTAACTTGCAAACACATGGTGCCTTTGGCTCGCTCCCGCAAGGGAAACGCTCTGCCAGTCTTTTTTTTTTTTACTTTGTTTTTTTTTAACTTTGAAACTGAGCGCGGCGCCGCTTCACGGACATCGCGCTCGGTTTATTTATATATTTCTTAACTTTAGCACTGAGCGCAGCGCCCGCTTCAAGGACACCGCGCTCAGTGTTGAAGTTAAGAAATATATAAAGAAACCGAGCGCGGTGTCCGTGAAGCGGCGCCGCGCTCAATTTTAAACTTAAGCATTTGCAATGCAATCGGACCGATTACATTGCAAATGCTTGTTTACATTTCGTTATCAGTGGTCCTCTGCCTCTGAAGATGGCATCCGTTCAGCCCCCTTGGTTTACCAATAGCAGGTCGGGTTTCATCAGTTTCTCCATTTCTGCCTTGTGCCCCTTTAGTAAAGTCTGGGAGTTTTCATTGGTACGTTCTCGGGGTTCTACTGATCAAGTTGCTTCAACCCAATAGTGCTTCAACGCCCTGTCCATGGGTAGTAAGCTAAATGGACAGGCCAATACAGTAATAGAATTATTTTTTCCCGGATGTCTTTTTGCCGAATCATTATCCGATGCAGTCTTCCCAGGCTTCAGGCAGATTGAAAAAAGTAATCTCCAGCAATGGCCCCTAGGGGGCGCCAGTACGATTCTAGCGTGGAGTTATAACCAAACATAGGACACTTCTCCATGAATGCGCCCATGAAGTAATTTCCACCTCAACTCTAGCGGTCCACAGATGCCAGCATAGGAGGCAGCGCTAGCTAGACAGGTTATTAATTGGGAGAACCATTTATGAAAACAACTCCCACAGCTCGAGAGGGGAGGAGGGACAGCAATGACGAGTCTACAGGGACTCAGAGTGTCCATCAGAAATGTCTTTAGCAAAAGTAAGTAACTTGTTGGAAAGGACACATTTGATCGATTCATCACCAGAGTCCCTTACGAGTCTGAAAAACAGTGCATTTCGAAATGTCAAAGCTTCTACATACAGTAAAAAAATGCTGAACTACTGAGGTAATGAATGGAAGCCCAGTTAGCTGCTTGGCAGTGAGTGGTGCTAAGATATTTTTAGCGTGAGGGTGCTGGTCAGTAACGTCATTTCACTAAAGGTATAAAAGATATGTCGCAGCCTGGATTACAAAACCCCCAAAATGCTGCAATTTGAATGTCCCGTTAATGGTCGCTCTCCGCATAAATGTTTTCAAATTTGATGGGGGTGCTGCTGCACTTCCCTTACCCCTAGTTCAAGCGCCACTGCTGTGTAGAGAAACAAAGATGAGGTTAATGCTTTCCTCCCTGGAGTAATGAGTGTAGTTGCTTTTAATTAATTCTTTTTCAGCTAGCTCCTAGCGTAGCTTGATACATTGGACTTTTATGATGTATTTTCTGTCTTGGGGCAAGTCCGTGGTTTCCTCTTTTACCAGTAAATTTGGTAAACCAGGTTAGTGTTGTGTTCACTTCTGTGTAAGACTTGCTTTGTTTTCGAAGGACAGGTGACTATGGTGTGCATGGTTTCTCTATGGCACGGAGAAGGTAACGAGATAGAAAAAAATTCGTCTCAGAACAAGGATTTGCGTTTCAAATTTCCTAAGTTTATCTAGTGTATGATATCTTGTAGACTGTGTATTTTGTCAACTTACCTAAAATGTTGGTTCTTCAGAAACCTCTTGTAAGATTTCTGTATCTCAGAAAAACTGTGTGAGGCTGAAATCGAGGAGAGTGTTTTCTAAATTTATTAAAAGAGACGAATTTAAGTAACTAATTAGGTCTTGCTGCAGTGTAGATATTATTTTGAGTTGACTTTTGTGAAACAACCTTCTAGGCTGTGGTCTGTAGATGCCCTTGAGAAGGAGGCTGATGGTCAGTCCAGTTTCATGGTTTGCCTGCTTTTGGCTCAGCAAAGTTATTAAGAGTAGGTATGTGGAGGCGAACGACTCTTATAAGAACAAGAACTCGCTACATGTATTTTCCATCCCAGCCTTTCTGAAATTCTTCTGACACTTTTTAGCAGTCATGTGATAGCTGCAGTCTGAATCTGTGTGCCTCACCTACCAGTCTTTGGAGCTAGACTCAATACTTTGTTTTTCACACGTACAACCACCCATTGTCTTGCTTTGTGTAAAAAAGTGATTATCTTACGTTATTCATATTTTCCTGTTAAAATATAATCCTATTGTTTCAGTATATACTACTGACTTTCCTACTAATTGAATTCCTGAATATATTCGCTCTCACCCCTGGTCTTGTTTAATGAAAATCTGTTTGTCTTTTTTTGGCGCTTGAACGTAGAGCAGCGGCAGTTATTCACACTTAGAATGAACGTCATCAGTGCACTTCTAGGGTGCTCCTTCCAAACTGGAGCAGGCTGTTCAACTCTTTCTTTCACGCCCTTACTTTTTAGAGAGTGAAGTCCAAGGGAAATTTTAAGCCAAGCCGCAAGAATGAGAAATGAGCATCTATAATGCAGCCCCCACAAACACGCAGTAGAGATAAATCTGAGGTTATTCTTCATGAAAATGGCCACTTAAGTGTCTTTTGTCAGTCAGCCAGGGCCAGGCCAACCGGCCTGTTTACAGGAGGGAAAAAAAGAGTAGTAGAAGGTATCCGTTCTTTAACAAGTATTGGCAAAGCCAATAGGTCTCGCCTTTGGGATTAACTATGTCAATGGTTTATAGCTTTTAGCACCCCGATGCTGTGCAGCATAGCTGAGGAATAAAAAACTATATGTTTTAGATGCTGCCGACTGATTTTTGCAGATGTAGACTGTGGTTTCCAGGGATTATATTACACACCTTTCCCAGAAATAAAATGCCTGGAGGAAAGAGTATGATGATAATGTGGTCCTAGTCTGAAGAGGGACAGTTTGCAGAGTCTGAACCAAACCTGCAACAGTGGGTGCATCTACAAGCCACACCGTCTGGGTGTTTCATATATTTGTGTTCTTCTGAAGTAATCATACCTGATGAGAAAGGTATGACTGTGTATAAAGTTTATATGTTGATGGTAAACAATTTAACAAAGGAAAGACTCCCTCGTTGAAGGCCCTTGGCAAAAGTGTGTTGTGCATTGGGTAGCCCTATTGTGGATGTTCGTGCATATGGATTAAGGTCACAGGTTTAAAGGAGAAGGCACTATTGTTAAAAAGAAATGCAAATGCATGGAAAGTGCTCCTTTTCTGACCTGGATGCCTCACCAGATTCTACCGGAGAGGACAATTTAGTTTAATCAGTTGCAACAGTAACGATGAAGACCATCTTCCCTTACGAACTGAAGAAATTGTTTGCTTTGACCTGTACATGAAAGTTGTTGGTGAGAGACATTTGTGTATATAAAATAATCTGTGTATACATACATTGCTCATATTGTTGCTTCCCTGCTACCCCCAGACCACAAATAAAAATATATTTCTGGGGAGACAGGCCACTTTATTTCCTATCAGCATGACAGACATGTCATACTGCATTCTTCATACAGGTAATATAGGACTGACTCTGACAATTGTGAAAGCCCAGACATGTTTCTTTGACCGTTGAACTGTCCAGGATGGCGCCGCACTAGTTTGATGTACAAGGGAAGTCATGGCTGCACTTATGGCTCGTCTGGTATGTACCCAGCGATAAATGCTGTTAGACATGCTCTTGAATGAATGGTGTTAAAACTCAGTGAGCCTTGGCTCAGTGAATGGTGCCACTCAAGTACCGCCCTGCCCAAAACTCTTCGCATGAGTGGTGCCATACAAACGATTTCTCAAAAGTGAATAAATAGTATTAATCTTGTTACTCACACTTAAAAGATTGATGCTATACCATAGACTCGTTGAGACTAAACCATGGATGAAGGGTGCCATAGGAAGAGGCACAGCAAAGCCTATAAATATCAAATAATCTACAACAGTGAATGGTGGTCTGCAGAGTGCCCCTTCAAAAGAAACAAGCATTGGCATAGCCAATAGGTCTCGCTTTTGGGACCTTATAAGTATTTAGTTATGCAGCACAATATCCTTGGTGCAACAGCATCAACTGTTGCATGGCTAAACACTTATAAGGTCCCAAAGGCGAGACCTATTGGCTATGCCAATGCTTGTTTAAGTTTGATGCACAGCTCTGTCAACATGACGGAACCGTCATCAAACTTGTGTTTTTTTTATTTTCAAAAAGAAAATCCCAAAGAGGGATATTCTTTTTGAAAATAAAAAAAACAATGCCCTCCTCACCATGGGTGGAATGTCCCATGGCGAGGGGAGCATTTTTTGTTTTTTACTGCCCGCCAACGCCAGGGTTTTCTTCGGGGTGACGGGCAGTAAAAAATGGCTATATGTCCACCCATATAAATTGGACGGGCTGACATATAGCCATTTCTCCGACAGAGTAGTCTCTGCCGTGGCCAAACTATGGTCCGTCTGCATCTAAATTTGGTGGGTGGACCATTATATTGGCAGTAAGGATACTCCATCGCCAATGAGACAGATTATACTTACCGCAAATATATGTATATCAGACCCTAAATCTCTTCCCATTTTTCCCAGGCCTACTATCACCCTTTTAGATGGGAATACTACGTGTTATCACTGGATTAAAAGAGACAATGGATACCATCAGTGTTGAAATACCAATTATCTATGGATACTCTCTGAACGATGCACACTTACAATAAAAATAAAAATTTCAGGAAAAAAAGAGACAATGGCTAGAAAAAATGAACGAGTTACTTACCTTCGGTAACGATGTATCTGTAAGAGACATAGGTTAGTTATAGATTACTTACCTTAGAATTACCCCCTGGCGTCAGACTGGATCCGGAGAATTTTTTCTTAGCAGTACCCCTGCGCGTCGGTAGGAGGCATCAGTCGACTCCACGTCCTTCGTCTGCATCATATTCGCCGGGATGACATCGCAGTGCCTACTTAGACGCCGCCACTGCGCACTGACGTCAGTTCTGACACTGCTTTCCATGCCATTAGCGCAGAGCCATGAAAGACACAGATCACTGGTGCACCACAACTAGGACCCTGTAAGGGAGTCCCTATCCCTAGAAGTCAGTTCGCAGAGCAGGAAGGATGGTTGGGGCGGTAAGGAATCTGTAACTAACCTATGTCTCTTACATATACATCATTACCGAAGGATAAGCAACTTGTTCATCTGAAAGAAACAGTTAGTTATAGATTCCTTACCTTAGAATAGATATCCCAGCAATACCAACTCTGGAGGAGGGTCTGCGAACCAAATTCACACCAGAAAGTCCTGGAGGACAGAATGGGCAGAATAGCCTTCACTCTGAACTTAACGCAAAAGTTACTAACTTGTGTAACGATATATCTGTAAGAGACAGTAGTTAGTGACAGATTCCTTACCTTAGAATATCCCCAGGCGTCAGGCTGGATCCGGAAAGTTTTTGCGTAGCAGTACCCTTGCGCGTCGGTAGGCGGCGTCGTGCGGCTCCGCGTCCGTCGTCAGCGTCATGATCGCCGGGATGACGTCGCGGGCAGTACTTAGACGCCGCCCCTGCGCGCTGACGTCAGTTCTGTACACGACTTTCTGCGCCAGGAACGCAGAGCCATGCAAGAAGCTGACATAGGTTTCTGAAAAATACTAGGGCCCTGAAAGGGATGTCCTTAACCCTAGAAATCAGTTTGCAGAACGGGGAGGATGGGTGGGGCGGTAAGGAATCTGTCACTAACTACTGTCTCTTACAGATATATCGTTACACAAGTTAGTAACTTGTGCATCTGAAAGAGACACGTTAGTGACAGATTCCTTACCTTAGAATAGATACCCCAGCAATACCAACCCCGGTGGTGGGTCTGCGAACAAAGATCAGACAAGGAAGTCCCGGAGGACAGAACGGCCAAAGAAGCCGTCCCTCCGGACCTGACTGTCAAGGCAGTAATGCTTTGTAAACGTGTGCAGCGAGGCCCACGTAGCTGCCTGACAGATAACCGGCAGCGGAACACCGCGGCCCAAGGCCGTGGTAGCAGCCGTTGCCCTGGTGGAATGGGCACGCAGCCCAACAGGAGGCTCCTTCTTAGCCAAAGAATAGCAGGTCTTGATGCACAAGGTAACCCAGCGGGAGATGGTTCTCTTGTGCACCGCCCGACTCTTTTTGGCGCCCACGTAGCCAACAAAGAGCTGGTCATCCACCCGGAAGTGTTTTGTGCGGTCGATATAGAAGGAGAGCGCACGTTTTGGGTCCAGACGGTGGAGCCTCTCTTCCTCTCTGGAAGGATGCGGAGGCGGAAAGAAGGTGGGCAAAGTGATGGTCTGCCCAATGTGGAAAGCAGTAACCACCTTTGGCAAGAAGGACGGACGCGTCCGAAGAACAACCTTGTCTGGATGAACAGACAGAAAGGGAGGTTTGCAAGATAGAGCCTGGAGCTCACTCACCCGCCGAGCGGAGGTGATGGCCACCAGAAAGGCTGTCTTCAGAGTCAGAAGACGAAGAGGACAGTTATGTAGAGGCTCAAAGGGAGCGCACATTAAAAAGGTAAGAACCAAGTTCAAGTCCCACTGAGGCATCACAAACGGAACAGGAGGGAAGAGGTGAGTAATGCCTTTTAAGAACCTGTTAACAACAGGGGACTTGAAAAGGGAGGGCTGATCAGGGAGCCTGAGGAAGGCCGAGATAGCACAAAGATAACCCTTGATGGTACCCAGGGCAGAACCCTGTTGGGCCAGAGAAAGAAGGAACAGAAGGACTTCAGAAAGAGGGGCAGAAAGGGGATTCACAGCCTTTGCTGTGCACCATGCCACAAATTTGTTCCACCTGGAGGCGTATACCACCTTAGTGGAGGGCCGCCTGGCCGCCAGAATCACATCACAAACTTCGGGAGGCAAGTCGAAAGGAATCAACTGCCGCCGCTCAATCTCCACGCAAGCAGGTGTAGACTGGACAGGTTCGGGTGGAGGACCTTCCCCTGCTGCTGCGACAGAAGATCCTCCCGAAGAGGCAGACGGATCGGGGATCTACGCTCATATTGAGTAGCTCGGGATACCAAACTCTTCGAGCCCAGTCCGGAGCCACAAGAATGACTTGGGCCCGGTCGTGCCGAATCTTCTTCAACACTCTGGGTAGAAGTGGTATAGGCGGAAAGGCGTACAACAGACCGCAACTCCACTCGTGACGAAAGCGTCGCCGAGCGAGTGCCGCCTTGGAAATTCCAACGCGCAGAACTGATGACATTGCGCGTTCTCTTCGGTGGCGAATAGATCTAACCAAGGCTCTCCCCACTGTAGAAAGAGTCCTTGCGCCACTTCCGAGTGAAGACGCCATTCGTGATCCATCATGCACCTGCGGCTGGGTTCGTCCGCCCTGGCGTTCAGGGAACCTGCCAGGTGTTGAACCATCAGGAACATGCCCTGATGTTCCAGCCATGTCCAGAGGCGCAGAGCCTCCTGACAAAGGGTCCAAGACCCCACCCCGCCTTGTTTGTTGCAGTACCACATGGCGGTAGTGTTGTCTGTGAACACCTGCACTACTCTCCCTTTGACAGAGGGAAGGAATGCCTTGAGTGCAAGTCGGATCGCCCGGAGCTCCAGAATGTTGATATGGAGCCGGGACTCCGCCGGAGACCAGAGGCCTCTGATCTCCGCCTCTCCCATGTGACCGCCCCATCCCAGAAGGGACGCGTCCGTCACAACTGTGTGCTCTGGCTGGGGAAGGGAGAGGGATCTGCCCATGACCCATTGCCGGTTCGAGAGCCACCACTGCAACTGTTTTGCAGTCCCCTCCGAGATCTGGACGTGATCGGACAGGTTGCCCTGGTGCTGCGCCCACTGGAACTTCAGGTCCCACTGCAGAGCCCGCATATGCCATCTGGCATGATTGACCAGCAGGATGCAGGAGGCCATAAGGCCCAGCAGCCTCAGGGTCATCCGTACCGAAATCCAGGATAAAGGCTGAAAGATCGGAATCATAGCCTGAATATCCCGGACTCGCCTTTCGGGAGGATAGGCCCGAAACTGCGTCGTGTCCAGAACTGCTCCGATGAAAAGGAGCTGTGGAGAAGGAATCAGATGCGACTTCGGCACATTGATGGAGAACCCCATCGAGTGCAGGAGTTCGGCCGTAGTCTGGAGGTGGGAGACGACTGCCTGGGACGAGCCCGCCTTCAGCAGCCAGTCGTCGAGGTAGGGGAAGACTGAAACCCCTGCCCGGCGCAGATGAGCTGCGACCACCGCCATCACTTTCGTGAACACCCGAGGGGCACTGGTAAGGCCAAAGGGGAGCACGGTGAACTGAAAATGCTCGGGGCCTACCGTGAACCGAAGGTAACGCCGGTGGGCCGGCAGGACGGGGATGTGGAAATATGCGTCCTGCAAGTCCAACGCTACCAACCAGTCTCCAGGGTCGAGGGCAGTCAAGACCTGAGCTAGGGTGAGCATCTTGAACTTCTCCTTCCGGAGGAAGCGATTGACGTTCCGGAGGTCCAAGATAGGACGCATGTCCTCCTTGTCCTTTTTGGGCACCAGAAAGTAGTGGGAGTAGCAACCACGCCCTACTTCTGGGGTCGGAACACGCTCGATGGCCCTCTTGGTCAAGAGGGCCGTGACTTCCTTCTGCAGAAGTACCAAGTGATCCCCTGACATGCGGTGGAATTGAGGTGGCATGGCTGGGGGGGTGGTCTCGAAGGGGAGGGAGTAGCCCCTTCGGACAATGTCCAAGACCCACCTGTCCGAGGTGATGGTACGCCAGTGGGGAAGGTGATGGCGGACCCTGCCCCCTACTGGCATGCTGTGCACCTGAAAGGAGGGACTAGGAGGGCTTGGAGGCCGCGGACGGGTTGGAGGTGGTGGCCTGACCCGCACGCTGGTTGCCTGATCCGCCACGGCGGAATCCACATCCTCGGCCACGCGAAGACGCCTGCTGCGCGGGCCGGTGGCTGGGCTGCTGACGTGACGGGCGCCCCTTCCGTGGCCACGATAGGGGCGAAAAGCAGAAGTCAGCGGAGGGCGTGTAGCAGAAAGGCCCAGGGACTTGGCAGTAGCCCGTGAGTCCTTAAAGCGCTCCAACGCATGGTCTGCTGTGGACCCAAAAGACCGACTCCATCAAAGGGCATGTCCATGAGAGTATTCTGGACATCCCCTGAAAAACCAGTGGTTCTCAGCCAGGCGTGGCGTCGCAGCGCCACCGTCGTTGCAATAGACCTGCCCAGCGAGTCGGCGGTATCAAGGCCACATCGTATCGTGTATTTGGCCGCATCCCTTCCTTCCGCAATGGTGCGGGAAAGCAGTGTCTGGACCTCCTCAGAACACTGGGGCAAAACAGTCGCCACCGAATCCCACAAGGAGTGGGTATATCGGCCCAAAAGACAAGCGGTGTTGATGGACCGCAAGCCAGCACTGGAGGAAGAAAAACCCTTCTTCCCAAATTGATCCAGGCGTTTGGATTCCCTATCCGGAGGGGCGGTAGGGAAGGCGGTTTGGGAAGCGGAGGCTTGGACAACCAAGCTCTCAGGAGTGGGGTGGACAGAGAGAAACAGGGGGTCGCCCGGAGCTGGGCGATGGCGTCGGGACACGTTCCTATCCACAGGAGCCCCTGTGTTGGGCTTGGACCAAGCGCCCAAAAGAACGTCAGTGAGGGCATCGTTAAACGGCAGCACAGTCTCCGTAGAGGAGGCTGCCGGCTGAAGCACCTCTGTCAAGATATTAGTCTTGATCGCCACAGTAGGGAGTTGGAGACGTAAGGCCCCAGCCGCCCTACGCAACACCGTTGCAAAATTGGCTCCCTCCTCCGTAGCCACGGGAGGAGACAGCATGCCAGTGTCAGGGAAGTATCCAGACCACTGGCATCCCCTAGAACCCTCTGTCCAGTCCTCATCGTACTGACACTGTTGTGTCAGAGGGTCATCAGACCCCTTCCAGTCCTCCTGGTCCTCCTCTGGTTCAAAATAAGGAGGAGGAGGGACATTTGGGACCCAAGGTCCCATCGGCGCCGGAACCGGCGTCGAGCGACGTCGGTCCGGGTCCATGTCCGGAGCCGGAAGGAACTGGGGGACGACGCCGCCCGGAGCCCCAGGCGGCGTCGAGAACGGCACCGGAGACATCGGCGGAGGCGGAGGTGTCGTTAGGTCGACCGGCGTCGATGGGGGTTGCGGAGCCGGGATCGAGGCCAGGGCCGGAGCCGGGATCGAGGCTGGAGGC
This sequence comes from Calotriton arnoldi, assembly GCA_963921515.1. Taxonomy (NCBI): domain Eukaryota; kingdom Metazoa; phylum Chordata; class Amphibia; order Caudata; family Salamandridae; genus Calotriton; species Calotriton arnoldi. Next base: position 3,672,297 of record CAWUFW010000463.1, on the reverse strand, counting down.
ACGGGCGACGCCGGGGCCGGAGCCGTCGGCGACGCCGGAGCAACCCCATCAGGGCCCGCGGGGCCCGAAGGCGCACCGGAGGGACCTTGAGGCCCGAAGAGGCGGGCCATGGCCGACAGGAATTCCTGTATCTGGGCCGGATCCGCCCCCGAACCCGGGAAGGACGGGTATTGCGGGGGTGACTCCACAGGCATGTCCGGGGCTGCGGGGGCGGGGACGGTGCCGGGAGGGGCCTCAGCCGAGTCGCAAGACCGGCGAGGCGAAGTCCTAGAGCGACGATGCTTTTTGGACTTTTTGTGCTTGGACTTACCGGACGAAGAAGACTTCGATGCCGACGACCGGTGAGGACTCCGCGATCGACCCCTGGACCTCTCACGCGACCGGGGCTTGCGCGGAGCCGAATGCCGGGCCTCGAGGAGCTTTCGAGACCGCTCTCGCAAAGCTTTCGGGTTGAGGGCCCGGCAGTCGGAACACGACTTCGTGTCGTGGCCTCGGCCGAGGCAGAAGAGACACTCCCGATGCGGGTCTGTGATGGACATCATCCGAGCACAGGCGCCGCAACGTTTGAAACCGGGCATCCCTACGACACCTTGAAGTCGATTCGAAGAAAACAGTGAAAAAATTCACCAAAAAAGATAGTCAAAAAATGACTAGGGCACTGCTCTTCCCGGATCTGCGCTTGCTGGCGCGGAAAAAGAAGAACTGACGTCAGCGCGCAGGGGCGGCGTCTAAGTACTGCCCGCGACGTCATCCCGGCGATCACGATGCCAACGACGGACGCGGAGCCGCACGACGCCGCCTACCGACGCGCAAGGGTACTGCTACGCAAAAACTTTCCGGATCCAGCCTGACGCCTGGGGATATTCTAAGGTAAGGAATCTGTCACTAACGTGTCTCTTTCAGATTGTCAAGGCAGTAATGCTTGGTAAACGTGTGCAGCGAGGCCCACGTAGCTGCCTGACAGATATCCTGCAGCGGAACACCGCGGCCTAAAGCCGTGGTAGCAGCCGTTGCCCTGGTGGAATGGGCACGCAGCCCAACAGGAGGCTCCTTCTTAGCCAAAGAATAGCAGGCTTTGATACACAAGGTTACCCAGCGGGAGATGGTTCTCTTGTGCACCGCCCGACCTTTTTGGCGCCCACGTAGCCAACAAAGAGCTGGTCATCCACCCGGAAGTGTTGTGTGCGGTTGATATAAAAGAAAGCGCACGTTTTGGGTCCAGACGGTGGAGCCTCTCTTCCTCTCTGGAAGGATGCGGAGGCGGAAAGAAGGTGGGCAAAGTGATGGTCTGCCCAATGTGGAAGGCAGTAACCACCTTTGGCAAGAAGGACGGACGCGTCCTAAGAACAACCTTGTCTGGATGGACAGACAGAAAGGGAGGTTTGCATGAAAGAGCCTGGAGCTCACTCCCCCGCCGAGCGGAGGTGATGGCCACCAGAAAGGCTGTCTTCAGAGTGAGAAGACGAAGAGGACAGTTATGTAGAGGCTCAAAGGGAGCGCACATAAGAAAGGTAAGAACCAAGTTCAAGTCCCACTGAGGCATTACAAACGGAACAGGAGGGAAGAGATGTGTAATGCCTTTTAGAAACCTGTTAACAACAGGGGACTTGAAAAGGGAGGGCTGATCAGGAAGCCTGAGGAAGGCTGAGATGGCACAAAGATAGTCGTTGATGGTACCCAGGGCAGAACCCTGTTGGGCCAGGGAAAGAAGGAACAGAAGAACCTCAGAAAGAGGGGCAGAAAGGGGATTCACAGCCTTTGCTGTGCACCATGCCACAAACTTGTTCCACCTGCAGGCGTATACCACCTTAGTGGAGGGACGCCTGGCTGCCAGAATCACATCACAAACTTCGGGAGGCAAGTCGAAAGGAATCAACTGCCGCCGCTCAATCTCCACGCAAGCAGGTGGAGGCTGGACAGGTTCGGGTGGAGGACCGTCCCTGCTGCTGCGACAGAAGATCCTCCCGAAGAGGCAGACGGATCGGGGGATCTACGCTCATACTGAGTAGCTCGGGATACCAAACTCTTCGAGCCCAGTCCGGAGCCACAAGAATGACTTGGGCACGGTCGTGCCGAATCTTCTTCAACACTCTGGTAGAAGTGGTATAGGCGGAAAGGCGTACAACAGACCGCAACTCCACTCGCGACGAAAAGCGTCGCCGAGCGAGTGCCGCCTTGGAAATTCCAACGCGCAGAACTGATGACATTGCGCGTTCTCTTCGGTGGCGAATAGATCTAACCAAGGCTCTCCCCACTGTAGAAAGAGTCCTTGCGCCACTTCCGAGTGAAGACGCCATTCGTGATCCATCATGCACCTGCGGCTGACTTCGTCCGCCCTGGCGTTCAGGGAACCTGCCAGGTGTTGAACCATCAGGAACATGCCCTGATGTTCCAGCCATGTCCAGAGGCGCAGAGCCTCCTGACAAAGGGTCCACGACCCCACCTCGCCTTGTTTGTTGCAATACCACATGGCGGTGGTGTTGTCTGTGAACACCTGCACTACCTTCCCTTTGACAGAGGGAAGGAATGCCTTGAGTGCAAGTCGGATCGCCCGGAGCTCCAGAAGGTTGATCTGGAGCCGGGACTCCGCCGGAGACCAGAGGCCTCTGATCTCCGCCTCTCCCATGTGACCGCCCCATCCCAGAAGGGACGCGTTTGTCACAACTGTGTGCTCTGGCTGGGGAAGGGAGAGGGATCTGCCCATGACCCATTGCCGGTTCGAGAGCCACCACTGCAACTGTTTTGCAGTCCCCTCCGAGATCTGGACGTGATCGGACAGGTTGCCCTGGTGCTGCGCCCACTGGAACTTCAGGTCCCACTGCAGAGCCCGCATATGCCATCTGGCATGATTGACCAGCAGGATGCAGGAGGCCATGAGGCCCCAGCAGACTCAGGGTCATCCGTACCGAAACCCAGGATAAAGGCTGAAAGATCGGAATCATAGCCTGAATATCCCGGACTCGCCGTTCGGGAGGATAGGCCCGAAACTGCGTCGTGTCCAGAACTGCTCCGATGAAAAGGAGCTGTGGAGAAGGAATCAGATGCGACTTCGGCACATTGATGGAGAACCCCAGTGAGTGCAGGAGTTCGGCCGTAGTCTGGAGGTGGGAGACGACTGCCTGGGATGAGCCCGCCTTCAGCAGCCAGTCGTCGAGGTAGGGGAAGACTGGAACCCCTGCCCGGCGCAGATGAGCTGCGACCACCGCCATCACTTTCGTGAACACCCGAGGGGCACTTGTAAGGCCAAAGGGGAGCACGGTGAACTGAAAATGCTCGAGGCCTACCGTGAACCGCAGGTAACGCCGGTGGGCCGGCAGGACGGGGATGTGAAAATAAGCGTCCTGCAAGTCCAACGCTACCAACCAGTCTCCAGGGTCAAGGGCAGTCAAGACCTGAGCTAGGGTGAGCATCTTGAACTTCTCCTTTCGGAGGAAGCGATTGACGTTCCGGAGGTCCAAGATAGGACGCATGTCCTCCTTGTCCTTTTTGGGCACCAGGAAGTAGTGGGAGTAGCAACCACGTCCTACTTCTGGGGTCGGAACATGCTCGATGGCCCTCTTGGCCAAGAGGGCCGTGACTTCCTTCTGCAGAAGTACCAAGTGATCCCCTGACATGCGGTGGAATTGAGGTGGCATGGCTGGGGGGTGGTCTCGAAGGGGAGGGAGTAGCCCCTTCGGACAATGTCCAAGACCCACCTGTCCGAGGTGATGGGACGCCAGTGGTGAAGGTGATGGCGGACCCTGCCCCCTACTGGCGTGCTGTGCACCGGAAAGGAGGGACTAGGAGGGCTTGGAGGCCGCGGACGGGTTGGAGGTGGTGGCCTGACCCGCACGCTGGTTGCCCGAACCGCCACGGCGGTATCCACGTCCTCGGCCACGCGAAGACGCTTGCTGCGCGGGCCGGTGGCTGGGCAGCTGACGTGACTGGGCGCCCCTTCCGTGGCCACGAAAGGGGCGAAAAGCAGAAGGTGAGCGGAGGGCGTACAACAGAAAGGCCCAGGGACTTGGCAGTAGCCCGTGAGTCCTTAAACGCTCCAGCGCATGGTCTGCCTTTGAACCAAAAAGACCGACTCCATCAAAGGGCATGTCCATGAGTGTATTCTGGACATCACCCGAGAAACCAGTTGTTCTCAGCCAGGCGTGTCGACGTAGCGCCACCGTCGTCGCAAGCGATCTGCCCAGCGAGTCGGCGGTATCAAGGCCACAACGTATGGTGTATTTAGCCGCATCTCGCCCTTCGACAATGGCGCGGGTAAGCAGTGTCTGGACCGCCTCAGAGCACTGCGGCAAAACAGCCGCCACCGAATCCCACAGGGAGTAGGTATATCGGCCCAAAAGGCAAGCGGTGTTGACGGACCGCAAGCCAGCACTGGAAGAAGAAAAAGCCTTCTTTCCAAATTGGTCCAGGCGTTTGGATTCCCTATCCGGAGGGGCGGTAGGGAAGGCGGTTTGGGAGGCAGAGGCTTGGACAACCAAGCTCTCGGGTGGGATGTTGGGAGAGAAACAAGGGGTCGCCCGGAGCAGGGCGATGGCGTCGGGCCACGTTCCTATCCACAGGAGCCCCTGTGGTGGGTTTGGACCAGGCACCCAAAAGAACGTCAGTGAGTGCATCATTAAACGGCAGCACAGTCTCCGAGGAGGAAGCCGCCGGCTGAAGCACTTCGGTCAGGAGGTTAGTCCTGACGGCCACAATAGGCAATTGGAGATGTAAGGCTCCAGCTGCTCTACGCAACACCGTTGCAAAATTAGCTCCCTCCTCCGTAGCCACGGGAGGAGACAGCATGCCAGTGTCAGGGGAGGTGTCTAGACCACTGGCATCCCCAAGTTCCTCAGCCCAGTCCGGATCATACTCACACTGTTGTGTGAGAGGGTCCTCAGACCCCTCCCAGCTCTCCTGGTCCTCCTCTTGTTCAAAATATGGAGGAGGAGGGACATTTGGGACCCAAGGTCTCATCGGCGCCGGAGCCGGCGTCGAGCGACGTCGGTCCGGCTCCATTACCGGAGCCGGAGAGAGCCGGGGACTGACGCCGTCCGGAGCCCCGGGGACGTCGGCGGAGGCGTGGTTAGGTCAACCGGCGTCGATGGGGGTTGCGGTACCACCGGAGCCGGGATCGAGGCCGGGGCCGGAGCCGAGGCTGGGATGAAGGCTGGTGGGACAGGCGGCGCCGGGACCGGAGTCGATGGCGGCGCCGGGGCAACCCCATCAGGGCCCGCGGGGCCCGAAGGCGCACCGGAGGGGCCTTGAGGCCCGAAGAGGCGGGCCATGGCCGACAGGAATTCCTGTATCTCGGCCGGAGTCGCCCCCGAACCCGGAAAGAACGGGTAATGCGGGGGCGGCTCCACAGGCACATCCGGAGCCGCGTAGACGGTGCCGACTGGGGCCTCAGCCGAGTCGCGAGACCGGCGAGACGAAGTCTTAGAGCGATGATGCTTCTTAGACTTTTTGTGCTTCGACTTACCCGAGGAGCGCGAAGACTTGGACTCCGACGACCGGCGGGGACTCCGCGACCGGCCCCTCGACCTCTCCCGAGACCGGGGCTTGGTGCGGCGCGGAGCCGACTGCCGGACCTCGAGTAGCTTTCGAGACCGCTCTCGCAAAGCCTTCGGGTGAAGTTTCCGGCAGTCAGGGCACGACTTTGTGTCGTGGTCTCGGCCGAGACAGAAGAGACACTCCAGATGCGGGTCCGTGATCGACATCATGCGACCACAGGCGCCGCATGGCTTGAAGCCGGGCATCCCTACGACACCTAGGAGTCGTGAAGACTCGAAAAAGAAACAGTGAAAAAATTCACAAAAAAGTTAGTCAAAAATTGACTAGGGCACTGCTCTTCCCGGATCTGCGCTTACTGGCGCGGAAAAAGAAGAACTGACGTCAGCGCGCAGGGGCGGCGTCTAAGTACTGCCCGCGACGTCATCCCGGCGATCACGACGCCGACGACGGACGCGGAGCCGCACGACGCCGCCTACCGACGCGCAAGGGTACTGCTACGCAAAAACTTTCCGGATCCAGCCTGACGCCTGGGGATATTCTAAGGTAAGGAATCTGTCACTAACGTGTCTCTTTCAGATTGTCCAGGCAGTAATGTCTGGTGAACGTGTGCATAGATGCCCACGTTGCCCCCTGGCAGATGCAGTAGTTGCTGCCGTAGTCCTAGTGGAATGAGCACGCAGCCCCACTGGAGGTTTCTTTTTCGCTAAAGCGTAACAGATTTTGATGCAAAGGACAACCCATCGAGAGATGGTACGCTTTTGGACAGCCCGACCTTTCTTGGCACCCACATAACCAACGAAGAGTTGATCATTCACCCGGAAATCTTTTGTGCGGTCAAGGTAAAAGGACAGCGCAAGTTTTGGGTCCAGACGGTGGAGTCTCTCCTCCTCCTTGGTAGGGTGCGGAGGTAGGAAAAAGGTGGGAAAAGTGATAGTTTGTCCTAGGTGAAAAGGTGTAACTACTTTAGGTAAGAACGAGGGTCTCGTCCTAAGCACCACTTTGTCCGGATGCACAGAAAGGAAAGGGGCTTAGAAGAAAGAGCCTGAAGCTCACTCACCCTGCGAGCAGAGGTGATGGCGACAAGAAAGGCAGTCTTCAGAGTGAGGAGCCTAAGAGGACGGTTGTGGAGAGGCTCGAAGGGAGCGCACATAAGGTAAGTTAAGACAAGGTTCAAGTCCCACTGGGGCATTATGAAAGCAGATGGAGGAAAGAGATGAATAATGCCCTTAAAGAATCTGTTTACAATAGGGGACTTGAATAAAGAGGGCTGATCTGGTAGCTGAAGGAAAGCATAAATAGCTGCAAGATAGTCTTTTAGAGTGCCCAGAGCAAAGCCCTAGGGGGCCAAAGAAAGGATGAACAAGAGAAACTCTGAAAGAGGGGCAGAGAGGGATCCACAGCCTTTGCTGAGCACTATGCCACAAACTTATTCCATTGACAGGTGTATACCATCTTAGTGGAGGGACGCCTGGCTGCCAAGATGACATTACAGACTTCGGGCGGAAGGTCAACAGCTGTCAACTGTCGCCATTCAATCTTCACGCAAGGAGGTGGAGGCTGGACAGGTTCGGGTGGAGGACCGTCCCCTGTTGCTGCGACAGAAGATCCTCCCGGAGGGGCTAGTCTGATCGGAGGATCAATGGCCATGCTTAGGAGCTCGGGGTACCAGACTCTTTGTGCCCAGTCCGGAGCCAGAAGAATGATTTGGGCCCGGTCGTGCTTGATCTTCTTCAGCACTCGGGGCAGAAGTGGTACAGGCGGAAAGGCGTATAGGAGGCCGCAGTTCCACTCGCGACGAAAGCGTCGCCGGCGAGTGCTGCCTTGGAAACTCCAATGCGCAAAAGTACTGACATTGCACGTTCTCTTTGGTGGCGAACAGATCTAACCAAGGTTCTCCCCACCGCTGAAAGAGACCTTGCACCACCTTCGAGTGAAGATGCCATTTGTGATCTACCAGGCACTGACGGCTGAGTTTGTCTGCCCTGGTGTTCAGAGAACTTGCCTTGTGTTGAACCACCAGGGTCATGCCCTGATGTTCCAGCCATGTCCAAAGGCGAAGAGCCTCTTGACATATGGTCCATTAACCCTCCCTGTTTGTTGCAGTACAACATGGCGGTGGAGTTGACTGTAAACACCTGCACTACTTCCCCTTGAGGGAGGGATGGAACGCCTTCGGTGCCAGGTGGATCGCCCGGAGCTCCAATAGGTTGATTTGAAGCCCGGACTCCGCCGGAGACAAGAATCCTCTGATCTCCGCCTCTCCCAGATGGCCGCCCCATCCCAGGAGTGACACATCGGTCACCACTGTTAGATCTGGTTGGGGAAGGGAGAGGGATCTGCCTCTGACCTACAGCGGATGTGCAGTTCCCTCTGAGATTTGGACGTAGTCGGATAGATTCCCCTGATGCTGCACCCAGTAGAACTTCAGGTCCCACTGCAGAGCCCACATATGCCACCTGGCATGATCCACCAGCAGGATGCAGGAGGCCATGAGGCCCAGCAGCCTCAGGGTCATTCTCACCGGAAACCGGGATAGAGGCTGAAACATTGGTATCATAGCCCGAATATCCCAGACTTGCTGCTCGGGTGGATACGCCCGAAACTACACTGTGTCCAGAACAGCTCCGATGAAAGGGAGCGACTGAGAGGGAGTCAATTGTGACTTCGGCACGTTTATAGTGAAGCCCAGCGAGTGCAGGAAGTCCGCTGTAGTCTGGAGGTGGGAGACGACAGTTCGCCACGAAAGGGGCGAAAAGCAGAGGTGAGCGGAGGGCGTACAACAGAAAGGCCCAGGGACTTGGCAGTAGCCCGTGAGTCCTTAAAACGCTCCAGCGCATGGTCTGCCTTTGAACCAAAAAGACCGACTCCATCAAAGGGCATGTCCATGAGTGTATTCTGGACATCACCCGAGAAACCAGTTGTTCTCAGCCAGGCGTGTCGACGTAGCGCCACCGTCGTCGCAAGCGATCTGCCCAGCGAGTCGGCGGTATCAAGGCCACAACGTATGGTGTATTTAGCCGCATCTCGCCCTTCCACAATGGCGCGGGTAAGCAGTGTCTGGACCGCCTCAGAGCACTGCGGCAAAACAGCCGCCACCGAATCCCACAGGGAGTAGGTATATCGGCCCAAAAGGCAAGCGGTGTTGACGGACCGCAAGCCAGCACTGGAGGAAGAAAAAGCCTTCTTTCCAAATTGGTCCAGGCGTTTGGATTCCCTATCCGGAGGGGCGGTAGGGAAGGCAGTTTGGGAGGCAGAGGCTTGGACAACCAAGCTCTCGGGGTGGGATGTTGGGAGAGAAACAAGGGGTCGCCCGGAGCAGGGCGATGGCGTCGGGCCACGTTCCTATCCACAGGAGCCCCTGTGGTGGGTTTGGACCAGGCACCCAAAAGAACGTCAGTGAGTGCATCATTAAACGGCAGCACAGTCTCCGAGGAGGAAGCCGCCGGCTGAAGCACTTCGGTCAGGAGGTTAGTCCTGACGGCCACAATAGGCAATTGGAGATGTAAGGCTCCAGCTGCTCTACGCAACACCGTTGCAAAATTAGCTCCCTCCTCCGTAGCCACGGGAGGAGACAGCATGCCAGTGTCAGGGGAGGTGTCTAGACCACTGGCATCCCCAAGTTCCTCAGCCCAGTCCGGATCATACTCACACTGTTGTGTGAGAGGGTCCTCAGACCCCTCCCAGCTCTCCTGGTCCTCCTCTTGTTCAAAATATGGAGGAGGAGGGACATTTGGGACCCAAGGTCTCATCGGCGCCGGAGCCGGCGTCGAGCGACGTCGGTCCGGCTCCATGTCCGGAGCCGGAGAGAGCCGGGGACCGACGCCGTCCGGAGCCCCGGGGACATCGGCGTCGGCGGAGGCGTGGTTAGGTCAACCGGCGTCGATGGGGGTTGCGGTACCACCGGAGCCGGGATCGAGGCCGGGGCCGGAGCCGAGGCTGGGATGAAGGCTGGTGGGACAGGCGGCGCCGGGACCGGAGTCGATGGCGGCGCCGGGGCAACCCCATCAGGGCCCGCGGGGCCCGAAGGCGCACCGGAGGGGCCTTGAGGCCCGAAGAGGCGGGCCATGGCCGACAGGAATTCCTGTATCTCGGCCGGAGTCGCCCCGAACCCGGAAAGAACGGGTAATGCGGGGCGGCTCCACAGGCACATCCGGAGCCGCGTGAGACGGTGCCGACTGGGGCCTCAGCCGAGTCGCGAGACCGGCGAGACGAAGTCTTAGAGCGATGATGCTTCTTAGACTTTTTGTAGCTCGACTTACCCGAGGAGCGCGAAGACTTGGACTCCGACGACCGGGCGGGGACTCCGCGACCGGCCCCTCGACCTCTCCCGAGACCGGGGCTTGGTGCGGCGCGGAGCCGACTGCCGGACCTCGAGTAGCTTTCGAGACCGCTCTCGCAAAGCCTTCGGGTGAAGTTTCCGGCAGTCAGGGCACGACTTTGTGTCGTGGTCTCGGCCGAGACAGAAGAGACACTCCAGATGCGGGTCCGTGATCGACATCATGCGACCACAGGCGCCGCATGGCTTGAAGCCGGGCATCCCTACGACACCTAGGAGTCGTGAAGACTCGAAAAGAAACAGTGAAAAAATTCACAAAAAAGTTAGTCAAAAATTGACTAGGGCACTGCTCTTCCCGGATCTGCGCTTACTGGCGCGGAAAAGAAGAACTGACGTCAGCGCGCAGGGGCGGCGTCTAAGTACTGCCCGCGACGTCATCCCGGCGATCACGACGCCGACGACGGACGCGGAGCCGCACGACGCCGCCTACCGGCGCGCAAGGAGTACTGCTACGCAAAAGCTTTCCGGATCCAGCCTGACGCCTGGGGATATTCTAAGGTAAGGAATCTGTCACTAACGTGTCTCTTTCAGATTGTCCAGGCAGTAATGTCTGGTGAACGTGTGCATAGATGCCCACGTTGCCCCCTGGCAGATGCAGTAGTTGCTGCCGTAGTCCTAGTGGAATGAGCACGCAGCCCCACTGGAGGTTTCTTTTTCGCTAAAGCGTAACAGATTTTGATGCAAAGGACAACCCATCGAGAGATGGTACGCTTTTGGACAGCCCGACCTTTCTTGGCACCCACATAACCAACGAAGAGTTGATCATTCACCCGGAAATCTTTTGTGCGGTCAAGGTAAAAGGACAGCGCAAGTTTTGGGTCCAGACGGTGGAGTCTCTCCTCCTCCTTGGTAGGGTGCGGAGGTAGGAAAAAGGTGGGAAAAGTGATAGTTTGTCCTAGGTGAAAAGGTGTAACTACTTTAGGTAAGAACGAGGGTCTCGTCCTAAGCACCACTTTGTCCGGATGCACAGAAAGGAAAGGGGCTTAGAAGAAAGAGCCTGAAGCTCACTCACCCTGCGAGCAGAGGTGATGGCGACAAGAAAGGCAGTCTTCAGAGTGAGGAGCCTAAGAGGACGGTTGTGGAGAGGCTCGAAGGGAGCGCACATAAGGTAAGTTAAGACAAGGTTCAAGTCCCACTGGGGCATTATGAAAGCAGATGGAGGAAAGAGATGAATAATGCCCTTAAAGAATCTGTTTACAATAGGGGACTTGAATAAAGAGGGCTGATCTGGTAGCTGAAGGAAAGCATAAATAGCTGCAAGATAGTCTTTTAGAGTGCCCAGAGCAAAGCCCTAGGGGGCCAAAGAAAGGATGAACAAGAGAAACTCTGAAAGAGGGGCAGAGAGGGGATCCACAGCCTTTGCTGAGCACTATGCCACAAACGTATTCCATTGACAGGTGTATACCATCTTAGTGGAGGGACGCCTGGCTGCCAAGATGACATTACAGACTTCGGGCGGAAGGTCAACAGCTGTCAACTGTCGCCATTCAATCTTCACGCAAGGAGGTGGAGGCTGGACAGGTTCGGGTGGAGGACCGTCCCCTGTTGCTGCGACAGAAGATCCTCCCGGAGGGGCAGTCTGATCGGAGGATCAATGGCCATGCTTAGGAGCTCGGGGTACCAGACTCTTTGTGCCCAGTCCGGAGCCAGAAGAATGATTTGGGCCCGGTCGTGCTTGATCTTCTTCAGCACTCGGGGCAGAAGTGGTACAGGCGGAAAGGCGTATAGGAGGCCGCAGTTCCACTCGCGACGAAAAGCGTCGCCGAGCGAGTGCTGCCTTGGAAACTCCAATGCGCAAAAGTACTGACATTGCACGTTCTCTTTGGTGGCGAACAGATCTAACCAAGGTTCTCCCCACCGCTGAAAGAGACCTTGCACCACCTTCGAGTGAAGATGCCATTTGTGATCTACCAGGCACTGACGGCTGAGTTTGTCTGCCCTGGTGTTCAGAGAACTTGCCTTGTGTTGAACCACCAGGGTCATGCCCTGATGTTCCAGCCATGTCCAAAGGCGAAGAGCCTCTTGACATATGGTCCATTAACCCTCCCTGTTTGTTGCAGTACAACATGGCGGTGGAGTTGACTGTAAACACCTGCACTACTTCCCCTTGAGGGAGGGATGGAACGCCTTCGGTGCCAGGTGGATCGCCCGGAGCTCCAATAGGTTGATTTGAAGCCCGGACTCCGCCGGAGACAAGAATCCTCTGATCTCCGCCTCTCCCCAGATGGCCGCCCCATCCCAGGAGTGACACATCGGTCACCACTGTTAGATCTGGTTGGGGAAGGGAGAGGGATCTGCCTCTGACCTACAGCGGATGTGCAGTTCCCTCTGAGATTTGGACGTAGTCGGATAGATTCCCCTGATGCTGCACCCAGTAGAACTTCAGGTCCCACTGCAGAGCCCACATATGCCACCTGGCATGATCCACCAGCAGGATGCAGGAGGCCATGAGGCCCAGCAGCCTCAGGGTCATTCTCACCGGAATCCGGGATAGAGGCTGAAACATTGGTATCATAGCCCGAATATCCCAGACTTGCTGCTCGGGTGGATACGCCCGAAACTACACTGTGTCCAGAACAGCTCCGATGAAAGGGAGCGACTGAGAGGGAGTCAATTGTGACTTCGGCACGTTTATAGTGAAGCCCAGCGAGTGCAGGAAGTCCGCTGTAGTCTGGAGGTGGGAGACGACAGTTCGGGGCGAGCCCGCCTTCAACAGCCAGTTGTCGAGATAGGGGAAGACTGGAACCCCTGATCTGCGCAGACAAGCTGCGCCCACCGTCATCACTTTCGTGAACACCCGAGGGGCACTGGTAAGGCCAAAGGGAGTACGGTGAACTGAAAATGCTCGTCGCCTACCGTAGGTAGCGTCTATGGGCTGGCAGGACGTGGATATGGAAATAGGGATCCTGCAAGTCCAACACCACCATCCAGTCTCCACGGTCGAGGGCAGACAGGACCTGAGCCAACGTGAGCATTTTGAACTTTACCTTCCAGAGGAAGCGGTTGAGGGCCCTGAGGTCTAGGATAGGACGCAGGCCTTTGTCGTTCTTGGGCACCAGAAAGTAGCAGGAATAGCAACCATGACCTACTTCTGGCGCAGGGACCCTTTCGATAGCTCCCTTGGCCAAGAGAGCTGAAACTTCCTGGTGGAGAAACGCCAAATGATCCTCCGAAATGCGATTGAAAGACGGTGGCAAGGAGGGAGGGGCAGTCTCGAAGGGGACGGAGTAGCCCCTTTGGACTATTTGCAAAACCCACCTGTCCGGCGTGATGGATTGCCAGTGGGGGAGGTGATGGTGAATCCTGCCACCCACTGGCCGTGGACGGCACTGAAAGGTCGGACTAGGAGGGTTTGGAGGCTGCTGCAGGGGGAGAAAGGGTGGACTGGCCTGCCCGCTGGCTCCCCGACCCGCGAGGTCGCTGGGTCCCACGTCCGCAACCATGCAGAGGCTGGGTAGCTTGCATGAACCGGTAGCTAGGCTGGGCCAGACGTGGTGGGGTGCCCCTTCCGTAGCCACAAAAGGGACGAAACTGTGGTGGACGGGAAGACGCAGCGAGGCCCAAGGATCTGGCCGAAGCTCAAGAATCCTTAAAGCGCTCCAGCATCGAGTCTGCCTTGTCACCTAAAAGACGACGGCCATCAAAGGGCATGTCCAGCAATGTTGACTGGAAATCCCCCGAAAAGCCAGACGTCCTCAACCAGGCGTAGCGCCGAAGGGCTACCGACGTGGCAGTCGTTCTGCCCAGTGAGTCGGTGGTATCAAGTCCACATTGAATCGTGAGTTTTGCGGCGTCCCTCCCATCTGCCACCGATTGGGAGAGAACGACCCTGGCCTCCCCCGGGCACTGAGGCAGCACTCGCGCGCCCGTATCCCAGATAGTATGGGAGTATCGCAGAGTCCAGGAGGCAGCTGGGATTTCGCCGAACCTCACTGGCAACTTCATTTCCAAATTAATTCCTTGTATGTAAAAGTTAATTCTGCCTGAACATAGGATAGCCATTCACATTGGCTGAAACACCAGGTCTATATAATGAAGGTGTGTGCTTGCGCAGGGCAGATATGTGTGCTTGTTTTTATGCAACTGCTCTTTCCAAATTGCATACATTTAACTATCAGTTGGAACAATGCGGGTCTTGTAGCAACATTTAATGACTTGAAGTGGCTCAACTATGTGAATCACTATGGAGTGATTTATCTGCAAGAGACGTGGGCCACCACTAATAGCTTTCTGGCGGGGTTCAAGTCAGTCTTTACCCCTGTATGTGATTCCAGTTCAGGTCGGGACAAGGGAGGATTGATTGTTCTTATGTCTCTCACTATACAAGGTGATGTAGAGGTACTTTCTACAGGGGTTCCCACTTTACAAGCCTTATTACTTTTCTTTGTGGGTGCCCCAAAAATGTTGTTGTTAGATTTTTACAGTGATAAAACATCTCAACAAGACATGCACAGCCTATACAATTTGGATTCTTTCCTCAGCAAGCTGGATGGCACCAAATGGGCGGAACCACACATAATACTGGCAGAGGATTTTAATGGCCACTTGTGTGAGAACCCCTTAGACCCACCCACCAAGCTTCAGAGATGTCTACTTTTGAAGGGGATTACATATGGATCATACCACACAGGGGAACCTTCTAAACTCCATCCTAAATGAGAATGATCTCACCTTCTCACTCGATAAACTTGCCCACTCCAATTTGGGGGAGCTCAACCCGACTTTTACAGGCAGGAGGTGTGCCTCAGTCATAGATTTCATTTTTGATTCATCGCCCATCAATCTCAAGATTTCAGAAGTTAAAATTGACTGCTGCCCTTTTAGTGATCTGTATATCTTTCTGCTGGGGGCAGGTAGATAAGTTAAATACTCATAGGACCAGTGGTGTTTTTAAGCCAACCAGTCAGGGTAGAAGACTCAAGTGGACTCCGGTATCTGCTGAGCGCCTCAGACAGAATCTTTTGACTAGTTATCCAAATGAGCTCTCAACCTGCCTAGATAATGTTTCTAGACCATGGGAGGTTTTGGGCACTTTTTCAATTTTCGCACAAACAATATTAGAGTCTCTTAGTTGCCCTGTAGGTGCTAAATACATAGCCGGACCTAAATGGCTCGATAGAGGGTGCTCCTAAGCTTCTACAGACTTAAAAAGGGCCTTAATAGCTAACCCCAGAGATCCTGCTAATGTGGTGGTATGCTATTGAAATTATAAGCTTGAAGTTAGCAGACGAAAAACGCTATAAGGGACGCAGCCTGGTACAGACTTCGTGACCATAGCTGTTTAAAGAACAGTGCTAAATTCTGAGGTATTATCAACCAACCGCGCTTTGCACCATACGACACACCCTTCTTAATGCTTCACATTGATGCAGATTGCTGGTTTTCCCATTTCGAAGGGGTCTATAACAGTGGGTCTGATATGGTAAACCCAGTAGACTTGCAGCCCCTGATACGGACTTTGCTTCTGGTGTTCACGTAGGATGAAGTGAAGAAGGGAATACTAGGTCTGAATAAAAACAAGGCCCCAGAGCCTGATGGGATCCTACCCGATCTCTATCTGAGTGACAGTGACACTGGGGCTCAGGGTTTGACGAACACATTAAATGATCCAGTTAGTGTGGGCCCCTCTGTCTCCTGGGCTACCTTCATCATCGTCCCAGTTTTTAAAAATGGTGACAGGGATACCACCCATTGTTACAGACCGATCTCTCTCATTGACTCTGTTGTTAAGGTTGCGGGATGTATCCTTTTGGATAGATTATCGTCTTGAGCTGCAAAACACAACATCATATCTGATCGCCAGTATGGATTCAGGCCTGGCAGATCAACTATGGATCAGTGCCTTAATTTATACATGGTCCTGTCCAAATTCACAGTGGCTTGTAAGGTCTCTATCCAACTTGCCTTTATGGATCTTACTTTCCTCAGCCTTTGACTGGGTAAACCGTGACAAACTGTGCAGGATCATTTTAGACATGGGGTTTGACTGAGATATAGTTTATTTCTTGAGAGATCTTCACGTCCACACTGTAGCAACCGTCAGATACACCAACGAATCACATTGTAAACGTAGCATCAGAACAAGAAGGGGTGTCAGACAGGGATGCATCCTGCCCCTTTCTTGTTCACCGTGTATATTAATAAGCTTGAACAGGTTCTGGTGAAAGCGGGAGCAGATTACCCACAGATAGGAGCTCGGTCGCTACCAGTTCTGCTTTACGCAGATGACACAGTGTTAATGGCAAAGACCAACAGGGGTCTTCTAGCCCTTCTAAATGATTTTGCAGGCTTTATGCAGGAGCTATATCTAAGAATCAACAGTGGCAAATCCCATGTGATGGTGGTGGTACCCAGCTCTACAAAAACTAAGACCACTAGGTTGGGAACCCAGACCATATCGAGGGTTAAAGATTTTTTGTACCTGGGCGTCACGTCTAAACATGTTGTGTTGGAGCCCCCTGCTACATGGGAAAAAGTCTGACCTCATCAGGACCAATGCCGCAGTTTGAAGGTTTGCTTCAAGACTGGGCAGGAGACCGATAAGGGAGCTGTTGCAAGTTTATTTGGCAAAATGTGTTTCAAAGGCCTCCTATGGAAGTGGTATCTGGGGATACACCAAGCATGATTCCATACAGTTGGTAGAAAACACATTTTAAGACGTCTTCTTTGATCCCCCAATGTATACCCTCCTATATAAACCACGAAGAACTAGGGGTTAACTATCTCACAGACACAATAGCCCTTCACCCACTTTTATGTTGGGTTGATATCTGGACCAGCTAAACAATGAGGTTCTGCTTGATTGTCTTTCCCTTGATGATGCACACTGTATCCCCTGGTTTAATTATATCAAGGTAACATTGCAGAGTCTAGGAAGGGGTGAGCTGTTTACTAATCCAAAAGGGATTGTTAAAGCATCGACTGCAATTGGGTTAGTGAAACTTTTTTGAAACAGAGATTACAAAGAGAGCATGTGGCTCTTCAGAATATGTCGGGATGAGGATATGTGTTGATGAAAACCACCCAATTCACAGAGCCTTAACTCACCATTGTAACCTCAAACTATGATCGGTATCTGCACACCAGGTTGAGGTTAAACTTGCTGTCTCAGCTGCTAGCATCCCCACTAAGCTGTCAGGATGTACACTTATTAGCACCCTGCAGCTACGACCAGGTGTCTTCGCAAGACACTGTGCATTTTGTTATGTTTTGCAGATACTTTGAAATTCCCAGGAAAGCCTATAATGTTCCCCTTCTAAAGGCCCGTCAACTCAAACAAGCCCGACCTGCCTTCCTGTTTTTACAACTGCTCACTGATGATATCATTTTTAATGTTGCCTGGTTTTTAAAAGCTACGCTGAGATCAAGAAAATGTATGGGTGATTAAAAGCATCTAGGTAAACCAGGATGGCCTAGAGATTATATTCTTTAAATTGCTGTTTTCACCATTTGTATGTGTATATGTATGTATTGTATTATTGTATATGTTGTGACGCTTTTATGGTTTTTATGATAACCAAATAAAGCTATTATTGATTGATTAAACTAGAAATGTCTCCGAGTTAGTCCATGGGCATCAGGCAGCATAGTGTGGACACATAGAAGGGCATGGTTATTAAGCTGTGGCCAAGGCTATCAAATTAGAAGGAAATCTGTGTTAAATGTATGCGCTTTAGAAAGTGCAATCATATAAAAGCAGGCACACAGCTGTGCCCTTCACGAACACACACCTTAATGATGCAGCCGAGAATGTTTCATCTAGTCTGACTGGTTGCGATGCGACCACTCAGAATAGCTCATCAGTCAGAATGAGGATAAGCCTGCCTTTAAGATTAGCTAGAAGACAACTGTGTTGCCTTCCTGGAATGGCAGAGATACAGTAAAAGCAAGGGCATCCTGCGTGGGGCAAAGAGCATAGTTCGTCTCTTAACTATTCGGTGTCTGCAGCATGACTTCTCTAACTGACAGCAATATCCACTAAATAGCAGTGCTTCTGAGTGACAGATCTGAATCACTCATTGAGTCTAGATCTGGTATCACAGTAGCATGACCATGTAATTGATATGGTCAGCTGACAAGAAAATAACACAGGGTGCCCCAACTTCACCATATTTGGAACACCTATTTTGCCCCCTTGCACCACCTCTACACAAATACGCATTCTTCTACAATGCTACAAACACCCACATTCAGACTCTGGACAGCTCCTTGAATTCTGAGCAGTCATTCTGTAGTTCCCACCTGAATAACATGTTCTGCTTTATATATAGGCCATACGAACCAACAACCTCTTCATCGACAGACAAACAAGTTACTTACCTTCTGTAACGCCATTTCTGGTAGAGACTCTATCTAACCGCAGATTCATCACCGTGTACACTTCTTAAGGCAGCAGGCTGAATCCAGAAACTTTACAGCAATTCCCTAGCACGTCATTAGTTGGTGTTGTGCAACTCTGCAACGGCTTTGTCCCACCTTGGATGTGACATCGGGGCTCCTATATATGCACCAATTCCGTGCACTGTTAGTTTCTGTCATGGAAGTTAGATAGTTTAGCGTGCAGATCTTTTATATTTGGCATCTTATTAAAGGACTGTGTGAGCCCCTTTCACAGAATGGGGAGGTGGGTGGGTCAGTGATGAATCTTTGGTTAGATAAACTCCACTAAAAGAACAAGTTACTTACCTTCGGTAACGCTTTTTCTGGTGGATACAGTATCTGCCTGTGGATTCCTCACCTTTTGAATTACCCCTTGCGCAGCATTCCACTGAAACTTTTTTCATAGCTCTCCCACATTGACGAGGACGTCACAATAGCATGGCTCCAATCGTGACTCTGTGTGACGTCATCGGAGCCATAAGAAAAACTCATTGGAGTGCTGACGTAAGGTCCACCCATTTTGTTCCATGCCTTTGAGGCGAACGGGCGAACCGACAACATTTCACAAGTATACACAGTATACAATATATGCACAAATATACACAGTATATGATTCAAACAAGAAAGGAAACTGGAAATTCCAAAATATACACATTTCCAAGTGACAAGCATCATATTTCAAATGAAAAAGAAATATAAGACAGTCATACCCAAAATTCTTTTCGGTATAAGTAGGTAGACAACGGGGAGGCGGGTGGGTCACTGAGCAATACACAGATACTGTATCCACCAGAATTACCGAAGGTAAGTAACTTGTTCTTCTGATGGATACATCTGCCTGTGGATTCCTCACCTTTTGAATTGAATCCCCAGGCAGTCCAGCTCCTGGAGGAGGGTGTCCACCTACCTATACCAAAAAATCCTGCAGCACAGAACGTGTAAAATGGCCGTCCCTCCTCACCTCCGAATCTAAGCAGTAATGCTTTGCAAAAGTGTGGAGGGAGGCCCAAATTGCCACCTTATAGATGTCTTCAACAGGGACACCTCTAGCCAAAGCTGAAGAAGAAGACTTAGCTCTAGTGGAATGAGCTCTAATACCTTCAGGCGGCTCCTTCTTGGCCAAGGCGTAGCTGATCTTGATGCACAGGATGATCCACCTGGACAGCATTCACTTGTGAACAGCCTTGCCCTTCCTTTTTCCCATGCAACCAATGAAGAGCTGGCCGTCCAGCCTTAAGTCCTTGGTTCTGTCCAGGTAGAAGCTGACCGCCCTCTTAGGGTCCAGGCGGTGAAGTCTCTCCTCCTCCTTGGAAGGGTGAGGGGGAGGATAGAAAGAAGGTAAAGTGATGGACTGCCCTAGATGAAAAGGAGTAACCACCTTAGGCAGGAAAGCAGCTCTGGTCCTCAGAACCATCTTATCTGCATGGATAGTGGTGAAAGGAGGCTTAGAACTAAGAGCCTGTAACTCACTAACCCTCTTGGCAGAGGTAATCGAAATCAGAATTTTTTTTTTAATGAGAGAAGCCTCAACGGTCAACTATGTAGAGGCTTGAAAGGGGTCCCCATTAGGAAAGTAAGAACTAAATTTAAATCCCACTGAGGCATAATAAAAGGAGTGGGAGGAAATCTATTAGTGAGAACCTTAATGAATCTCATGACTATGGGAGACTTAAACAACGATGGTTGGTTTGGCAAACAAAGAAAGGCTGACAAGGCCGACAAGTAGCCCTTAACAGTCGCTACAGCACAACCCTGCAGAGCCAAAGAAAGAGAAAAAAATAAAAATATTACACAGATGGGCATTCAAAGGATTAATTGAACTCTCTCCACACCATTTAACAAACCTGGCCCATCTACTGGAATAGACAGATTTGGTGGAGTGTCTTCTGGCCGATAAAATAACATCTACCACATCCGGCGGGAGAGAGAAAGAACTCAGGTTGCCCGTTCAATCTCCAGGCATGAAGGTGAAGGCTCTGGAGGTGGGGGTGCAGAACCTGCCCTTGCGATTGCGAGAGGAGGTCTGCCCTGAGAGGGAGACGGAGCGGAGGGTGCGATGATAGGTGAAGGAGGTTGTGTACCATACCCTTCTAGGCCAATCCGGGACTTGGGCCCGGTCTTGGCGAATCTTCCTCAGTACCCGAGGAATCAAGGGTATAGGAGGGAACGCGTAAAGAAGCTGTGAGCCCCAACTGAACTGAAACGTGTCCCCCAGCGCTCCCCGCATCGGATACTGGAGACTGCAGAACGACGGGCAGTGAACGTTCTCATGATTGGCAAACAGGTCCAACCAAGGAAATCCCCACATCCTGAAAATGTGCTGGACTACCTCCGGATGAAGACGCTACTTGTGATCGGCCGAGTATTGCCGACTGAGACTGTCCGCATGCACATTCAGCACCCAGGCCAGATGATTTGCAATCACGCAAACCTGATAGTCCTGAGCTCAGGACCAGAGTCGCAGAGCCTCTCTGCAGAGATGATATGACCCTACTCCTTCCTGCTTGTTGATGTATCACATCGCGGTAGTGTTGTCCGTCAGGACTAGAACTGACTGACCGTGAAGGGAGGGAAGAAAGGCCTTGAGAGTCAAGCGTATCACCCGCATTTCTAGAAGATTGGTGTGAAGTAATCTCTCCTCTGGAGACCAAAGACCCTTGAGTTCCAGATCCCCCAGATGAGCACTCCACCCCAGAGTGGAGGCATCGGTTATCACTGTGGCCACCGGAGAAGGAGATTGAAACGGCTTTCCTTGAGACAGATTGCCTGAAACACTACACCATAACAGATCCGCTGCTGTGTCTCTGGAGACCTCCCTGAGATGCCCGTTGTGTTGAAACCACTGCCTGCGGAGGCACCACTGGAGTACCCTCATGTGCCAGCGTGCATGGTTGACCAACTGTATGCAGGAAGCAAACAGACTGAGCAGGCGCAAAACCTGCTGGGAAAGCACGACTCAGAGTAGTATCCAGTACTGCCCCTATGAACAGGTTTCGCTGAGAGGGCACCAGGTGAGATTTGGGTGCATTTATCGAAAAACCCAAGTAGAACAACAGTCGAGTTGTTACTTGCAGATAATGCAGCACCATCTCTGGTGACTTTGCTTTGAGCAGCCAGTCGTCCACATAGGGGAAAACAGGAATCCCTGATCTTCTGGGATACACTGCCACCACCGCCATCACCTTCGTGAAGTCCCGTGGCGCGAATGTAAGACCGAACGGGAGGACCGCAAACTGATAATGTTGAGACCCCGCCGATAATTCCAATGCGACTTCAGGATGGGAATGTGAAAATATGCATCCTGTAAATCAATCGACACCATCCAGTCTTCCTGCTGCAGTGCCAGAAGAACCTGAGCTAGGGTCAACATCTTGAACTTCTCCTGTTTGAGTTAAAAATTCAAGATCCTGAGGTCTAGGATCGGCCTCAATCGCCTGTCCTTTTTGGGGATCAGGAAATACCGGGAGTAGCATCCTTTACCCCTTTCCTGCTCTGGAACCACCTCTATCGCACCTTTGTGTAACAAGGACAGGACGTCTTGTTGCAGAAGCAACAGATGGTCCTCCGAACACCATCCCTGGTGAGGCGGGTAAGGAGGGGGAAACTCCTGGAAAGGAAAGGCGAACCCATTTTCTACAAAATTTAAAACCCAAAGATCTGATGTAACAGATTTCCAATTTTGTAGAAAATGGGACACCCAGCCTCCTACGGGTCCAACATGCTCCAAGATGGGGGATCTAGAGCTGCTTACCTGCAGAACCAATGGGGGGGACACAGGAGGAGGAGGAGGAAGAGACCAGTTGGCAAGCGACTCCTCGCAGACGACCTCTTCCCTTCCCTCTGTATGACTTATACAGAGGGAAACAAAATACTTTTTTAAAAATTGCTAAAAATTATTTAATATATATTTTACAATTTTTTTTATACTTTTTCACAATAATTTGAAATATACATTTACATTTTTGAATTTTTAAAAATATTTCTCCATTCTTTTTTATGGGGAGTAAGTCTTTTTTCTCATTTTTATTACACAGCCATTTTTTTCTGATTTCCTCACTTTTCTGTCTATCTGTTTCGTTTTAAGTCATTTTGGAAGACGGAACCTCGCGGTTAGGACCTGTGTTTCGTTGGTGAAGGTAAGTTTGATTTAATTTACTTTTTAGGTAGTTTTAGGGTAGGGGAGAGGTACTAGTAGTGTAGTTAGGTTTGTTAGGATGTTATTTGTTTGTTTTTGGTGTAGTAAGGTGTTGTTTTGGTAGTTTAGTGTTTTATGTGTTTGACGTCGTTTTGGATAGAAGTAGAGTGTTATGTAATGTTAGTTATGTGCTGTTTAATTATGTTATATTGTATTTAATGTTAATAATAATGTTTGTGAGTTCGTATATGTTATTTTGGGAGGGTGTTCTTTTTTTTTCTTTACAGGTTTTCCGTTTTCTTAAACGGATGGTGGTGACGACGCGTTCATTTAAAAAAAAAAAAAGAAAATATATTTTGTTTTTTCAATACAAGTTACTTTACATTTCCTTTTATTTTTCGGGTTTGTTGGAGCGTTTTTTGTTTTAAACCTACTTTTTGGGTTTTGAGGGTTTCGTTATTGAGTGGATGGCGTCGTTGGAGCCTTTTTTTAACAGTTCTCTTTTTGCGTTTTAAAAAAAAATAATTTTCGGGTTTTTCACGGTTTTGTTTTTGAGAGGATTGCGTCATTGGAGCCTTTTTTCTACAGTTGGATTTTTGCATTTTTTGGGGGATCTATTTTTGTATGGATTCGTCTTTCGGATTATCTACTATGGATTTATTGGGTTTCCAGGATCGTCTACTGCTACATAATTGTGAGTTATTTTTTATTATTATGGGTGGGAGATGTTTTATGTTACATTGGTTTGTTTGTTTACCTTTTATTTTAACCGCTTAACCGCGGCGGCAATTCCGCCGCGGTGCGGCGGTTTAGCGGAGTGGGCGGGGCCGCGTCGGCCAACGGATGTTCGCAGCACTACAGAGGTAGTGCTCGCGACGGCCGTTGGCCGACGGACGCACGCAACGGGTTAATAATTATATTATGTCATATATTTTTGTGTTCATTTTCGATTTTTCAATGACAACTATAATTATTACTTTAAAAAGAGTACTGTTATGTTGTCTAAATGTTTTGTCATTTTGAAATGTTTATGATGTTTAGCACAGTTTGTATTTAAAGTATGGATTTAGCTATCATGTCTAGGTATTCTAGCCCTTTGGTGTTTGTAAATAGTCGAGTTTTTTGTTGTAGGTATTCATACATTGTTTTAGTTTGTTTACTGAGTTTAGGGCCTATTTTAGGGGCTGATTACGATGGCGGGCGGTAGCACATCCGCGGTGCTGGCGGTGGCGGAAAATGCCCTTTTCCGCACTCCATCGGCGGTCCTTGCGTCTGTCGTATTACGATGGGCAAAGATAGCCCATTTCCTGTCCGCTGCGGTGTTTCGGGAACCGCCAGGAATCCCCTTCCACAGCGGTGGCGGACGGAGCCAAAAGGGAGGGACCGCCGTGCGGAATGCGGTTACGTCTGCCGGTTGTATTACGATGCCACAATCAGCCCACCACACCGCTGCGGAGAATCCGGCCAATCTAGGATGGCGGTGCCAATACTGTGGATAGCTCCATGTGTTCCTGTCCGCTGGGGAAACGGCGGTCTTTGGCCTTTCCGCAGCAAATCCGACCGCCGCGGACGGATTTTCAGCTTTTCCGCCGCTGAATCATGGAATCCGACCGCCGCGATAGGGAGTTTCTGGCGGTGCATCCTAATCTGGCCGGCGGTTTTGCCGCGGTACCTGCGTGCGGCAATTTTCCGCTAGCACGGCGGTCGGAATGCTTTTCCATCTGCCATCGTAATCAGCCCCCTACTTAGGGATTACTCTAGTTTTAGCTCTTGATAGCTCTGTTCTTTTTTGATAGCTTCTATAAGTTTATGTAGGGTTGGTTGTCCTCTTCCTATTGTGGCTTGGAAGGCATTATGCCATCCTTCCACTGCGTTGTTGGTTTTAGCTTTTTGAGCTAGAGTGCTATTGTAGACGTTCCACCAGGGGATTTGGAACTTGGGTTGTCTACGGTGCGCTGACCTATGTAGCTTTCCCACCCAAGTGTCTTTCAAAGTAATCTAGGAAGGGAGTTAGTTTAGTTTTGTTTGCTTGATAGAAAGGGCTTTCAAGAAGTATGTTATAATGGTTGGCTACTTCAGTTGTTGGTACATAGGCCAGGGCTATTAATTTTTTTATTTGGTAGCAAAGTTGCTATTGGTGGTGTAATCTATACTTAAAGTACATTTTTGTAGGTGTCTCCAGATATTTTGGTTAAAGTGGTAATAGCAACCTTGTATTGCAGTGTGTGGGTATATTTTTAACATTGATTAAATCATTGCTTGTTCAGAGTCAATGATAATTTTTTGTGGAAAGTAGTTGTCGTGTATTTTTTTATCATTGTTAGGAGCTCTATGTAGGTGGTGTTTTGTTTATTAGGGAGTAGTGCGTTTACGAAGGGGATGTTAGTGTCTTTATATTCGCCGTGGATGGTATATAGTTGATAAGAAGGCGTGGGGCAAACTTTGAATGTGCCATCCATCATCCACTTTTCACCGTTTTTTAGTTTCTGTAAGTTGTTGTTGGTGGCAAAGATGATAATTCTAACTTCATTACTTTTATTGTCATGAAGAAGGAATTTTTCATCTTTGTGGGTGATGGTATATTCTGGTAACATTTCTATTTCTGCAAAAGTTTGGGGGGTGGGTGGTGTTTGAGCTGTAGCTCTTTTAGTTCTAGCTATTAATCTTTTCAGAGTGGGGATAGATGGTAGTTGTCCTGTGACATGTTCAGGTACCCTAGGTAACACGTTTTTGAGTATTTGGGTACTGGTTTGTTGGGAGCTGGTACTTGCTTCTCTTATTGTTTCTAGGGCATCTCTGACTTCGATTTCAGTCACATTGGGAGGATGGTGGTGTTCTCTGACATTAACTACATTAGTTTCTACTGTA
This sequence comes from Calotriton arnoldi, assembly GCA_963921515.1. NCBI lineage: Eukaryota > Metazoa > Chordata > Amphibia > Caudata > Salamandridae > Calotriton > Calotriton arnoldi. The sequence goes on along the minus strand of CAWUFW010000463.1, from coordinate 3,647,089 downwards.
GTGGCTCTCCTATAGCAAGAATTGGAGTAATATGTATTGCATTTCCAATGTGTTTTGTTTCCAGTTATTTTTTCTTGCGTATAGGTGTGGCACATGTAGCAGAGAAGTAGTTTTCCCTTTTGTGAAGTTATGAATTTTGCTCCCTCTGCCATTTTTTTGTGTTCTGTGAATATATGTATATATATATTTGTTAATTATTCGATTTTGAATACTAAACATGTTTCTAATATTATTATATTTAAAAGTATACTTACATTTGTCTTGCTTTATTTGTCTTGATGTATATTTTCTTAATTGTTGATGTTTATTCACTGGCTTTTTTTCTGTTGGTTGAAAAGCAAAATGTTAGCTTTATTAAAATGTTATATTTAATTATGTTATTTTGTTTATTTAGTCCCTAATTTTATTTAGTTGGGAAACAAAATACTTACTATTTTTAGCTGATGAAGTTTTTTTGTTGATGTTGTATTTTGTAGTTTGTAGAAGCTGTGAAGAGAAAAATATTTGTTAGTTATATTTGGTTTTTAATTTTTTTATTATTTTTTATGACTTTGTTGTATTTGTTGGTTAATTTATATACTTACCTAGTAGTGTGCTTTTATGGCTTGTATGGTCGAAATAAAGATTTTTTGACTGACTTACCTAGTATTATATTTTTTATAATGTTGATTTTGTACTTGTTTTCAAATTTAATGTTTGTTTTGAGGTTTTTTGGTGAAGTTATTCTGAAGTATAATCTGTGAAACATAAAGGAAAACGTTACATTTTTGGTTTATTGGATTATTTTTATTATTTAGTCTCTATTTTGTTTTTATTTGTAAATTAAAAATATACTTACTTTTTTAGTTGATGAAGTGTCTTTTGTTGATGTTGTGGTTTTGTTGATTTCTGTAGAAACTGTTAAAAAAACATTTGTTAGCTGTGTTTTATTTTTGATTAAATTAATTACTTTTAAATAGTTTACTTTATTTGTTGGTTAAGTTACATACTTACGTTCTGATATATTTTTATAACGTTGATTTTATTCTTGTTGTGCAAGTAAATATTTGTGTTGAATTTTCTAGGTGGAATTTTAGTGAAGTTAAATCTGTGATATGTAAAGGAAAACATGTTATAGTTATTTTTAGTATTAATAATATTTATTTAGTTACAAAGTTTTGTGCTTACCTTTATGGAGGGATTTTCAGAATAGTTGCATGTGTAGTTGTTCTTTGTTCTATGTTCTATCTTGCAAAGGTTCGCTGTTTCTCCGTGGTTGTCTGTTAAACGGAAAATTTTATGTTAATTAATTGATTGGTTTTATAGTGTTTATTTAATTAGTTGGAGTTTTCTATTGGTTTGTGTAGTTTATTGGTCAAGATAGCTTTTTTGAATTTTTTAGCTGTTACCATTTCATTTGTTTCGCATTTATTACGTTTATTTATTGTTTCTTTTATTTTGTTAATTGTTGTTATTTAAATTTATATGTAGATACATGTGATATATTTTTTATATATGATATATATTTGTGATTGTTTATTTTCGGTAGTTGTGACATATTTTAATGTTGTATTGCTTGTTTATTTGTTTTTGGATTGTTTTTTTTTTTTTTTTATTTATACATTTTCAAAAACAAAAATTAAAAAAAAACAAAGTACAGATATTCAAATCAGAGCTTTGGTAAAGGTTACACATAATGTAGAAGTCAGTTGGCAGAACTTAACAATACACAATCTGGCATGACAGATATACATTGACATGACAACAGGTTAAAGTGCATCGTACGATAGGATAGGCTGAACATTATTACACAAAAAAATCGGGTTTTATACAGTGGTGACTGTGAGCAGATAAGCAGTGAGTGGACCCCAGATATCACGAGGCTTCGATGCCATGGGCAACTCCTCAGCGTAACATGTGAGCTGATCCCGACAGTATGCCAGGTCCTGCAGCCATAGTTTAGTGGAAGGTGCAGATCTTCCTCCCCAACCCATAGAGACTCTACGTTTAGCGAGTAGCAAGGATATAGCTACAAATTTTCTATGTGGTGCTTTGATATTAGCTACAGCGCCCACCAAGCATAGCTGTGGAGTACATGCTATGGGCAGCTCCACCATCTGATGCAGAATGTGTGTGACTAATCTCCAGTATTCCTGCACCTTTGGACACTCCCAAGCTAAGTGGTAGAAATTGGCGTCCGGGGCATCACAGCGCTTGCAATGATCAGTGTCTCTCAACCCATACCTGTATAGCTGTGCCGGAGTATAATACAACTGGTGTAAATATTTAAAATGCACCAGTCGCAGGTTCCCATTTGCTGTTAAGTGTCCTGTCAGACGGCAACAGTCCATCCACTCGTTTTCAGAAAGCGGTTCAGGGAGAATGTCATTCCATTTAGCCAACGCAGTCTTATCAATTGCGACCGTATCCCTCTGTGAGGCATGATATAGTCTCGTAACTAACCTGGCTCTGGATGTGGTAGTGTATATAAGTTGCAACCCTTCAAGTGTCTGCGGTTCTGCAGGGAACTGTGGATAAAGTGTACGCATGGCGGAACGCAGTCTAGTGTAAACAAACAGCTGCATGGTAGTGGCATTGCCCCTGGTGGCTATATTTTCAGACGCGATAAATTGACCCCCAGGAAACGCATCCTCCATTGTCAAAAGAGCCATGTCATGAAGGGTCCTTAACGTACCAGCTTCTTGTGTAACAGAAAGTTCTGAGTGATGCAATAATGGCATGCCTGGAGCATACAGTGGCAGTTTTTGTGCCCGTTTCCCTAACTCTTGCCAGGCCCTAGATGTGGTTTGTACAGTGTCAAATTCCCCTTTGTCAAATACCGTGTGCTTGTTGACTATCATAGCTTTAAGTGGTATAGGGTGTACCGCACCTGCCTCCACCGCCACATGGGGTATATAAGCTGGGTCCTGTTGCCAATAATAGGCGTAATGAGCCTGCGCACAAAGATAGTAGAGATGAAGGTCTGGTGCTGTGAACCCCCTGCTCGTAAGGAAGTGTGAGTGTTTCCCATTTGAGACGAGATTTTTTTCCTCCCCAGGCTAATGTTATCAAGAGGGAACGGAGCCTATCGAAAAAATGTCGTGTTAAATGTACCGGGATATTTAAAAATAAATATAAAAAACGCGGAAGGATCACCATCTTCATGAGTGCTATACGATCTGCAAAGGATAAGGGTAATTTAATCCAGCGATTTACTTGCCCCTCTAGACGCGTGATAGCCGTGCCATAATTGGATTGTATGACCACTTGTGGGTCCCTGTGGAGCCATATTCCTAAGTATTTCACAGTGTCAGTGCACCATGTTAAGGGATAATCTAGATCAATGTGGTGTGTGCTATCCGTGAGGGGTAGTATGATCGATTTGGACCAATTGATTCCCAGCCCAGAGAACCATTCAAACCGTATGTATTCCCTAAGGAGTTGTGCAAGGTGCGTAGCGGGTTCACGAACGTACAACACCATGTCGTCAGCATACATGGAAACAGCCAAGGGGCGCTGGTGAAAACGCAGCGCTGCCTGTGCATAGCGCTGTCTTAAAATACAAGCCAATGGTTCAAGTATGAGTGCAAATAGTAAAGGTGATAGCGGACACCCCTGCCGTGTGCCGCGTTGAATAGTAAAAATCTCCGAAAGCTGACCGTTAACCCTCACACGAGCTAGTGGGTTAGTATAGAGTAGTTTGATCCAGTTAGTAAAAATAAAGGGCACTCCCATGCGATGTAGAATTGCAAACATATAAGACCAGGAGATAGAATCAAATGCTTTTGCAGCATCTAGTAGCACTGCAACTGCCGGCAAGGTAGGCTCAAGCACATGCATCGCAGCAAAGAGTGTTCTCAAATTATGCGCTGTTGAGCGAGTTGGGACGAACCCAGATTGATCAGGGAGGACCATGACAGGGAGAAGTAACTTCAATCTTGTTGCTACTACCTTCGCTAAAATTTTAGTGTCCGTATTGATTAATGATAGCGGTCTATATGAATCACACCGATCCGGCGGTTTATCAGGTTTTAGCAGCGTAATCACGAGTGCTTCACGTAGGGTCGGCGGCAAACATTGAGTCTCGTATGCCTCCTCAAATAACTGGAGAAGGCAAGGGGCAAGCAGATCTATATATTGTTTATAAAACTCTGCTGGCAACCCATCGGTACCCGCTGATTTTCCGTTAGGTAGTGCAGTAATAGCGTCCCGTATTTCATCCAGGGTAAGAGGATGCATTAGGAACTCCTGCTGTCCCCGCGAGAGCCACACCAACGCGATATCATCCAAATATTGCGCAAGTTCTGCCTCATCCGCTGCCTGGCGATGGGCATACATCCCCTCATAATAATTTGCAAAGGTTTTAAGTATATTAGGTGTATCATAATGCGTGATATCATCTGCGGTGACGGCGTTGATTAGATAAGTTTTATGGCGGGGTTCAAGAATACGGGTAGCCAGTGCTCTGCCCGGCCTGCCAGCTTCTCCATAATATCGAGCAATGCCCCGGCGTGACATATGTCTGAATTCTTGATCCGCCACGTCATTATACTCTGTGATTTTTGTTTTAATAAGTGCCAGCTTGGCTGGATCTGATGCCTGTTCGTATCCGCGTTCAAGCACACGCAGTTCTTGCTCAAGTGAGGCCATAGTGCGACGCAATGACTTCAGCACTCCGGCTTGTAGACCTATACAGGCTCCCCTAATGGTCACTTTAAAAGCTTCCCAGAGCGTTGCAACTGTTTTGACAGACCCAGTGTTGTGTAAGAAGTAGTCAGCAATAGCTTCACGCACACCCTCACAAAAAACCTGGTCTAAAAGAGAAGTCGGCTGCAGTCGCCATTGGAATTGGGAGGGGATGTGAGAGGGCAACGACATGCTGAGGAGCACTGGGGAGTGGTCCGATAATGTCCGTGGTAAATGCTTAATCTGTACAGTCCATGCACCGATGTCTTGCGTGACCAGCCAGTAGTCTATGCGTGACCACGCCTGGCGCGCATATGAGTGGCATGTACCTTCCCGGATGCCCGGATGCCTCACTCTCCAAATGTCCGTAAGCCCCAGGGATACCATACCATCATGCACTGACTTAGTGGCTTTCCTGGGAGGGGGTCAACCGTCGACACTCTGTCTAATTCAGGATCGAGAACAGCATTAAAATCGCCCCCACAGATAATGGGTGACGAAGACAATTTATATAGCTTGCCCCACAATGTGTCATAAAAAGCAGGGTCATCTACATTGGGACCATATAAGTTCACTATCACCATCTTCGCACCGTGTAATGTACCCTGCACTATGATATATCTCCCGTCCTCGTCCTCCTCTACATGTATTGGCACAAAAGGGATGCCCTTCTTTATAAGAATCATCACTCCCCGCGCATAGGAGGAGTAAGACGCAGTCAGTCGCACCCCCGCCCATCTGGTAGCTATGGTTGAGGCCGCATGTTTGTTAAGGTGAGTCTCCTGCAATAGAGCAACCTGGATGTGATGACGATCTAGGTATGACAACACCTGTCGCACTTTTTTAGGGTTGTTAAGCCCCCTAACATTCCAGCTTATCCACGATATTGTGGGTGTTTTGGGGTCAGTCATGTCTGTCGATAGTGTGGATCGTATCTGTGCCATTGTCTAAATAAAAGAGTTTAGTGTAAAGTCTGTTCCGCCAATGTGAGGTGTCCAAAGCTCTAGCAATGTAACAGTGTTCCCCAACAATCCCCCCACCCACTTCAGCATAAGGACCATGCTGTGATTACCCTGGTTCAAAACAAAACAGCATGTATACATTTGCATCTGTAAATCCTTGTAAATACAATGAGAAAAAACAGAAAACGACATTACTAAGGCGCCAAAGGGCACCTGAACAGAGGAAAGAACTTTGCGGGGAATACCCATACTGTGGGTCACTAGTAGCCATCGGCCCCCGAGTTAACAGGGTGGGTCAAGACCAGAAGAGATAGGCTAACCAGCCATCGGCTTGTGAACAGTTGAAGGGCCCTCGTACATAACACCTTCAGAGAACCAACATTGTAAAGTTAGCAACTTGTACTATCAAAAATTTAAACATTCTACCCCCAGCATAGAGCAAGCGGAGCATAGCAGGTGATACACAGAAGATCATATGCAGGCTAATATACACGTGATACACTAACAATAACTGACCCTAATATTTAAGATAACATATTAAGCCATTAGGGAGATTGTCGCTAGGTACCGCAAACATTTTGGATCTCACGTGCTCAGCCCTCAGTGTCCGAATCTGCGCCTTTGTCGCGCAGTGATTCCTGCCGCTCAATCTGCCGTATATATTGAAGTGCTTCTTTGGGCGTTGTGACAATACGCGCTTTTCCCGCATGTTGGATCCTCAGCCGAGCAGGGTATAGCATCGCATATTGGATATGCAGAGATTGCAGGTTTTTTTTTACAGTTTGAAATTCTCGACGCGCCTGCTGCACAGCTACTGTAAAATCGGGAAAGAGTTCCACCTTCATCCCCTGATAGTCCAGGCCGCCTTTCTCTCTGGCCAAACGGAGCGCTGTATCCCGATCCCGATAATTCAATAGTCGGGCTATGATGGGTCGGGGTGGAGCCCCAGGCACAGGACGGGCCGCCAAGGAGCGATGGGCCCTTTCCACTATGAGCACCTTAGAGAACTGGTCAGCGCCCAGGAGAGATACAAGCAGCGTCTCGACAAAGGATTCCATGGGCCCGGTGTTGGTGGATTCTGAAATGCCTGTAATGCGAAGGTTGTTTCTACGGGACCGAGCCTCAATGTCCTCATTCTTCGCTCTGATCACCTCCAGCAGCCTCTCCATGCTGGCGCAGGAGGAGCTGACAGCCTCCACGCGATCTTCCGTGGTCGAGATACGCTGCTCAGCCTCCGCCATCTGCGTACCATGCTGATCTATTTTAGCCGCCATGCTGTCCATACGCAGGTTAAGGTGATCAATCTTTGCATCTATGGACTGTAAGCTCTGCTGCATGCTCAACATCAGGCGCTCCAGCTTGGTAGGCGGCCCCGCATCAAGATCCGGTTCCGTATCTGAGGCGTTAGGGGTTTGGGTTCTCGTGTGCTTTTTGGTCTCGAACTGCAACTTGCTCTGCTGCTTGTCCGTCCTCCCCATCTTGGCTGCAGTCCAGCGCTGATATTGTCAGTCAGGGGATTGCGCGATAGCTTTGACCCCACTACCTACAGCATGCACAGAGATAGTCTACGACGACTAGTGTAGGCCTTTGTTAGCGTTATTCTCTATACCAGACGGGGGACTTGCAGGTCCTGTCAGGCCATGCAGCATAACCCACAGGCGGAAGGTATGTAGCAGCTAGGGCACCATAGTCGAACAGAAAGGCAAGGAAGCGAAACCACTGCCCAGCCGGACAGGTCGGTTTATATAGGCGATTTGCAGCAAATCCAGTTACAGCGCCTTCACACTATCGGACCGGCCGCACACAGCGCAGGGGATTCCGAGGGTGCACACCAGACTCCGGGGGTCACAGTCATCAACACCGCAGAGCTGTACACTGGTGATCGCTGTGTCGCAGGTCGTATGTCACATCAAATAGAAGATCAAGCAGGTCTCTGAGGCGTAGCGGCCCAGCACACTCCCAGGACCGTCAAGATGAAGCAGACGAGATCAGGCGGGGGAACCACCAGCAGACCGCCAGTTGTACCGCGCAGTCCCAAGGCCCCAAGGCAGGCTGCCCAGTTAGATAGTTTAGGAGAGTTAGGAGGATCACAACGCAAAATTCGGGGGCAGTCTGGCAGTTAATGACATATTCCAGCAATTAGTGCTTCCCCATAGAAGTCCGCCGCCAACTCAGCAGGGGCACCCCCACAGATCCGATATGATCAGCGCGGTCCGGCTCCCCAGCGCTCCGCCTCCCGCCGAGCAAATGGCGCCGACAATAGCAACTGCGCTCCGTCACCACAGCATAGACAGTGATGCAGGGTGGGCCGTACATGCGGATCCTGGCCGTGCACAAGACAGTGTCGTGAGAGCCTGCAGTAGGGACCAGCGCTTCACGCAGAATTTAGGCTCGTCGGTCCGTGCCATATACTGGACCCACGTTATTACGTGCCGCGGCAGCGGCCAGAGCGGGCAGAGGGGTCGCAACGCAGGCACCTCACCTCACGTCAGCAGCACCCGCAATGGCGGTCTCCCGTCTCGCGAATCCAGCAAGCGGGACAGTAGTGCAGGCGCTCTCCAGCACGCCACCAACGAACCGCCGCCCGGCAAGTCCGCCCTACAGAGGCAGACGTCTCAGATGTGGGGCACAGCAGCAGGGCATGAGAGAATCTGAGCAGGGGGGCTCAGTGGCCAGTGCACTCCAGGGCAGCCATCTTGCGCCGATTGCCGAAAAGTTGGACAAATATGTCGTAGGGCACTGACCAGCCTGATCAGCAACCCCAAAGTGTTCCTCTGTGCCTCGGGAGTCAGGATAGATGTCTCACCGCTGTGGTTGGCGCCAATGAAGCAGGATTGTAGACGGATTGTAGGCTTGACCAGCAGAGCAGCACTAAAGTGCGGCCATTTTGCTCCGGGCTCTCTAGCGCCCCCCCTGTTTTTGGATTGTTAATTTATTTGTTTTAATTAATTTTATTATTTTGTAATAATTTTTTGGGTTTGTTTAAAATATTTGGTGTATTTTATTTTATTATATTATTGCAAATGGTATTTTTTTATGTTTAAATGTAATTTTCGATGTAGTTTATATTTATTTTATCGATGTTTGTGTTGTCGATATTATTTATATCGATGTTTATGTGTTTAATGTTATTTTAATATCGTTTTTTTTCTTTATTTTTGTTGTCAATATTTTTGTCATTTCTGTTTTGTGTATTGTGTATCAATATTTTTTATACGATATTGTTGTCTCGATATTTTTGTAGTGCGATGGTATTGGAGTCAATGTTGCATCAGTGATCCCTCTCCAGCATGAGAAGTAACTCAGAGTTTGCACATATTTAAGAGCACATGTTTATGCAATCCAGTGCATGCATGGTCCTGATCTGTGCTAATTACTGGTGTTGTGTCTCCACTGTGGAAATTAAGATGCACCTAATGCACTTGAGGAATCTCACAAAAGAAGGCTGTTCCAATAGTTTCATTGTGGCAGCTAAGAAAGTCCTTAGCTGTGTTTCTGCATTCTGTCAAGTGAAAGTTGTCTGTGCTGGAAATGCAGGGCCATCAAGGGTCGGAGTTTTATCTAAATGCCAGTTTTGCTCTCCATGATTTTTTTTTTGCGCAAACGGTTAATATCCTTGCTGCAAACAACATGTACCATACAATGCATATTTTCAAAACGGTATGCTTTTCTCACAAAGATCCTTTTGTTACAGTAACTTCTGCCACACAGCCCTGGAGTTGAAAGCTGAGGGGCGGGTACTTGAAATAGCATTGGTTTAAAACCACTTGACAGTGGGGCTAAATTATTCCTTGTGTGTCCAGGGGTTTTAAGGCAACAATAAAAATGTCAAGATAACTCAGAATAATGTTCTTTGTGGAACAAGATCAGCATTTAGTTTAGTGGCAGTTTTCACTCCTCACAAAGTAGTGCAGAGGGTTAATATGCCTGCTGCAAAGAACAGGAATGTTTGGTCTCACATTAGAAGTGCTAATAAGCCTTATGCAGCTTAGTGTAAGGAATATGGCACCGTCAGCCTCTGGTACTTTTACCTCAATATTGTGAATGGTCTGACTGAGCACTTAGCTCTGTTCTAAGTGTGTTTTCTTATTTGCTTTTTTTGTCCAATTGGGCAGGTGTTGTACACTGTCTAGACTGTATTTACATATGGGCTTTAATAGTGCATTGCTTATTTTATAATGCAAGTGATAATCTGTTGTAGTCCAGTTCTGCCAAGTACCATGCAAGACTGACACCGGAAGCTGGCGCTCTTCCCATCTGGAGAAATGTTTCCTCTCCAGACGGAGGTGCCAGCCCCAGTTGCTCCTGGCAGCCAGCTATGGGTGCACACAAGGCACAACAAGACCCCTCAGGTCCAGTCATGATGTTACTAACGAACAAGTTACTTACCTTCGGTAACGATATATCTGTAAGAAACATTAGTTAGTGATAGATTCCTTACCTTAGAATATCCCCAGGCGTCAGACTGGATCCGGAATGTTTTCGTCAGCAGTACCCCTGCGCGTCGGAAGGTGGCGCCGTGCGGCTCCGCGTCCGTCGTTGGCGTCGTGGTCGCCGAGATGACGTCGCGGCAGCTACTTAGACGCCGCCCTCGCGTGCTGACGTCAGTTCTGTACACGACTTTCCGTGCCAGGAACGCAGAGCCATGCAAGATACTGACCACTGGTGCATTGAAACTAGGGCCCTGAAAGGGATGACCTTAACCCTAGAAATCAGTTCACAGAACGGGGAGGATGGGTGGGGCGGTAAGGAATCTATCACTAACTACTGTTTCTTACAGATATATCATTACCGAAGGTAAGTAACTTGTTCATCTGAAAGAAACACGTTAGTGATAGATTCCTTACCTTAGAATAGATACCCCAGCAATACCAACCCCAGTGGTGGGTCTGCGAACCAAGATCACACCAGAAAGTCCCGGAGAACAGAACGGCCAAAGAAGCCGTCTCTTCGGACTTGGCTGTCCAGGCAGTAGTGTTTAGAGAAAGTGTGCAGTGAGGCCCACGTAGCTGCCTGACAGATGTCTTGTAAGGGGACACCACGTCCCAATGCCGTAGTGGCAGCCGTCGCCCTGGTAGAATGGGCGCGCGTAGCTAACAAAGAGCTGGTCATCCACCCGGAACTGTTGTGTGCGACTCAGGGAAAAAGAGAGTGCACGTTTTGGGTCCAGACGGTGGAGCCTCTCTTCCTCTCTGGAAGGATGCAGAGGCGGAAAGAAGGTGGGCAAAGTGATGGTCTGCCCGATGTGAAAGCCAGTGACAAACTTTGGCAGAAAGGATGGACGTGTCCTGAGGACAACTTTGTCCGGATGGACGGACAGAAAAGGAGGTTTACAAGAAAGAGCCTGGAGCTCACTCACTCTCCTAGCAGAGGTGACAGCAACCAGGAAAGCAGTCTTCAGAGTTAATAAACGAAGAGGACAGTTGTGAAGAGGCTCAAAGGGAGCGCACAGCAAGTACGTGAGAACCAGGTTCAAGTCCCACTGTGGCATCACAAAGGGAACAGGAGAAAAAAGGTGGGTAATTCCTTTAAAGAATCTGTTAACAACAGGGCACTTGAAAAGAGAGGAAAAGAGAGGGCTGATCAGGGAGCCTAAGAAAGGCCGAAATAGCAGAAAGGTAGCCCTTGATAGTGCCAAAGAAAGAAGGAACAGTAGGACCTTAGAAAGAGGGGCAGTAAGGGGATCCACAGCCTTTGCTGTGCACCATGCCACAAACTTGTTCCACCTGCAGACGTATACCAACTTAGTGGAGGGACGCCTGGCTGCCAGAATGACATCACAGACTTCAGGAGGCAAGTCGAAAGGAATCAACTGCCGCCGCTCAATCTCCACACAAGGAGGTGGAGACTGGACAGGTTCGGGTGGAGGACCGTCCCCTGCTGCTGCGACAGAAGATCCTCCCGAAGAGGCAGTCGGATCGGGGGATCGAATGTTCATACTGAGTCGCTCGGGATATGGTTCCCTAGGGCATTTGATATATGACATGATACAGCGCACCTTTACACACGTCTGCAACGGGCCCGAAGTATGATACGACCCACCCCCCCCTCTCTCCTTGTTTCACAAGTTTGAAACAGCGCACGTTGCCGTGGGTTGCCGAATGGCGTTCTTGACAGTTTGGGCAGGCAAGCACTGCTGCTCTGCTCTTTCCCAGTTTACCCTCATGAGGTCCTTTCCCATTACCCCTGTTCGAGTTAGTATACCCCTGTACCCATGGATGTCACAGCTGCACTTAGCACTCGATAATACTTTGGTATATTGCTACTGTCTCCCTCACACACTCAGCCGCCCACTTAGTCCACCAGTCTACCACCATGCTATATGCCGTCTACAACTGTTATAACCTGGAATGTTAGGGGTCTCCACACGCCAGCCCGCAGGTATGAAATATACGCATACCACAAGCGTCACAGTGCCCATGTGGCACTTTTACAAGAAACGCACATTTCACAACCAGAAATTCGTAGGTTGCAGCAAAGGTGGAAAGGCCAGTTACTGGCCACAGGCTACTCATCCTACGCTAGGGGAGCATTAATTTGGATACGCCCCGGGACCCAATTTGTGTCGGAGGGGGTGGAAATTGATATACATGGCAGATACGTACTTGCGAAGGGCCGCCTTATTGGGATGCCTGTGGTGTTGGGATCCATTTATGCCCCCAACTCCGATCAGGGTGCATTTTGGCGTGCACTGACAGGCATTCTTTCACGATGGTGCGAGGTCCCCTGGCTATTGGGGGGTGATTTTAATTCGGTTCTGGACACATCCCTAGATAGGTCGTTTCCACCTTTGCTACAAACAGTAGCAACATCCAACTCTAGGAACTTGGGGGCGTGGCTTCGTCACTGGGGCCTATCGGATGTGTGGAGGTCCCTCAATCCCCAGATGCGGTTTTATTCACATTACTCAAAACCCCACAGGTTGCATGTTCGTATTGAACGGTTTGTGGCGAGCGCGCCGATGTTAGCAAACTGTTTGTGTGCGGACTACCTCGGTAAGGTGCATTCTGACCATAACCCACATATTCTGTCACTGAGAGGCGAGGATGGAGGGTCCTCCGCCCGTCTCTGAAGGCTACAGCCTCTGGCTCTAGAAGACCCCCCATTTCGGGAAGCGGTTGGTACGGCGATCGACAGTTACTTTGAGGGTAATGAGGGGTCCGTTGCTGACATAGGCATTCTCTGGGATGCGGGCAAGGCGGTGGTTAGGGGGTGCTGCATGGGGATGAGCTGGAGCATCAGGAAGCAGTTGGACTCAGAGGGTGCCCTGACCAAATTAGAAGCAGAGTTGGCGCAAGGTAATGATGTGCAGCAGGACATTAGCGCGCGGCATGCACAACATGCTGAGCTGCTGGAGAGGCTGCGCTGTTTGAACTACGCATCACATGCCACGCGCACGCATGCAGCAGCTGATAGGGCAGGCAGGTTGCTGGCGCGCATGATCCGCCAAGAGCAGGCGCAACTCCCAGTGCTGCGACTCCGATCTGTGGCAGGACCAATGCTTACTACGCAGTGAGACGTGCATGGCGAATTCACGGCATACTACACCAGAGTGTATCAATCACGGCATGGTGCAACGCAGATGGAGATAGACTCCTTTCTTGACTCCTTGACCTTGAGTCAAATCACAAGGGAGCAAAGGGATGAACTATGAGAGCCGCTCACGCTGCTGGAGGTGCAGGAGGCTATTCGCTCTTTAGCTATGGGCAAAGCGCCGGGCCCTGATGGGTATCCAGCCGAATATTATAAGGCTTACCAGCAGACCCTGGCGCCGCGGCTACTTGGCATGTATCAGCATGCGCAGGAAGCAGGTGCGCTCCCGGACACACTCTGTGAGTCCCTTCTGGTGTCCCTACCGAAGCCCAACAGGGATACAGAACTGATAGGCTCCTATCGGCCGCTAGCGCTCCTTAATTCCGACTATAAGGTATTGGCAAAACTCCTAGCAAATCGATTAGCCCTGTTAGTGCCACTCCTGGTGCACGCGGACCAAAATGGGCTTGTGCCTGCGCGTAGCACGTCCCTCAATCTGAGACGTTTTTTCCGCGTGGCTCACTACTCCAGGACCGCTTGGGCGCATGCTGGATGCCTTGTCCTGGACCTGGAGAAAGCATTTGACACCCTGGAGTGGGGGTTTCTATTTGCTGTGTTGCGGCGGTATGGGTTGGGAGACGTGGTTTTGGGCCTTGTTAAGTTATTATACACGCGCCCCGTATCCAGGGTCAGTACGGGCCTATATTTATCAGAGAGCGTACCTATAGAACGCGGTACGAGACAGGGCTGCCCGCTCTCCCCATTGTTATTCGCCTTAGCCATCGAGCCTCTGGCTGTGGCACTCCGCGATTCCCAAGATGACTGGGGAATCCCACTGGGAGATGGTACACATGCGGTCTCATTGTAAGCGGACAACTTGCTGATCTATCTCAGGGATGTTGGGCAGTCTTGTACGGCGATTGAGGAAACGCTGCTTGGATTTGCATCGGTATCTGGGCTAAGGGTGAATTGGGACAAGTCGTGCCTGTACCCCTTTGCTGAGACTACTCCGAACCCACGCTTATTCATCACTGGTACGTCGGTGCAATGGCAATTAACAGCGTTCCGCTACCTTGGGATTCTTATCTACAGGGACTCACCTGACCTTCTTGAGGGCAACCTGGGGCGTGCTGTAACGGTGGTGCGAGCCCAATTGACCTTCTGGAACACCTTGCCGTTTGCGGTTATGAGCAGGATAGCGCTGTTGAAAATGGTGGTCCTGCCACGTCTTCTTTATTATTTTACCAATTTGCCCCTGCACGTTAGACCGCCGTTTTTCAAAAGCCTGGAATCCGATATGCGCCAGTTTATATGGAACGGGACGCGCAGTAGAGTGTCCCTGACCAAAATGTATCCGTCAACCGTCCGGGGGGCCTCTCGCTGCCCAATATGGAGCACTACTACTTGGCGGCGCAGCTTCAATGGGTGGCGCGATGGCTGGGTGCGCGCCAATTAGACGACACAGCAACACAATTGCCCGGACTCACACAAGCCCAGATTGTGGCGCTGTTCCATCCCCACAGGACTGGTAGCATGTCCACGCAGTTATTGGTGGAGGTGGCATATCGCTGTTACAAGCGGAGTCTTCGCATTCCGCACCGGGTGGCGCCATACGCGCCATCTCTTCCTATACAAGGCACGCCCAGGAGGTATCAGGCAGTAATGGGCGCAGAACTCGCCAGCTGGGAGGAAGTGGGCGTACTCACACTTGGTGACTTGTATAGTGATGGGCAGCTCATGCCATTTGAGGAGCTAGCTGACAGCACGGGACTACCACAAGGTCAGTTCCTGGTGCACACTGCAGTGATACGTACCCTGACCTCACTGTGGGGCAATATGGCACAGGAACCTGCCACTCATCTAACTATTCAGTACTTGCACGAATTGGGCTCGGGCCGTCATCTTACCAAGTGGTTTGCAGACTCCCTCAGGACCCACACGGCACCGAACCTGCTTTCACTCCGCGCTCATTGGGATGCAGATTTGCAGAGACCCACTACGGAGCGTGAATGGGAAGATATACTTGGGAGCCCCATGAGAATACCCCGGAATGTTCGTTTTCGGCTCATTCAATATTACATAGCCCATAGGGCCTACCTGATGCCAGAATGTATAAATAAATATTTTGATCGGGCGGATGCCAAGTGTGCACGGTGTGGCGAAGCAGGTGCAGACCTACTTCATATGCTGTGGTCATGCACGACTCTGCGGACATACTGGGGCACGGTCACTAGCTGCTTGGCACAGTGCACGGAGCGCACCTTAGATTGGTCGTGGGAACTATGCATATTGGGATTATACCACAGGCCCAAAAAACACAAAGTAACGTCCAGATATATTGACCTAGGTCTCATAGTGGCTAAGCACCTACTTACTCGCCGCTGGAAGTCCCCTGCTCCGCCTGCGGCGAAAGCCTGGTACCAGTCCCTGTTGTGCTGGGCGCAGGCGGAAAGTGTAGCGCTCCGCCGTGAGGATGCAATAGGTTTGCGCAAGCAACCAATAGCAGCGGCTTGGGATGCGATTCTGTTAGATTTCCGCACGGCCTGGCAGGAGCGCTCAGAGACATCAGAAGACACACCTGAGAGCGGGGAGGGGTAGGTATGGAGGGTGCATTGGGTGCAGGGACTAGGAAAGATGTCTTGCCTCTAAATAACAACATCTTATTGTAACCTGTAGGCGCAATATTCACACTCACGTCCGCTCGTAATCCCCAAAATCCCAGGAATGGGCCAGTGAAATATAAATTACGAGCACTGACAGGCCCATAGGCCTGAATTTATATCTTGTGAAAGTAGGGTGGGCGGCTGGGCACATTCAACATGGTGTGGTAGCAAAAACTGAGCTGATTCTAGACATGTGCAGATATGTTATTCAATGGCTTGAAGAGGAGGGTACAAATGTTATGTTTCGGGGTTTGTGAGTTTACTTGGTTATGATAGATGTTCAACATATAAACGATTACTTCAGCTAACAACATACTGGCTCTATGCCAACAGAAATTGACTATAATGTGTACAACTGTATCTGCATGCATTCTACAAAGTTGATATGTAACTTGTATTGGATTGCTGATGTTTCAGATGTAATGCGAACTGTTGCAATGTAATAATTGTCATGCACATAATACTAATGATAATAACAATAATAATAAAAAATAATAAAAAAATAAAATGAGTCTCACATTCCTTCTAATTTGCATTGAATTTCCACTTTGGTAATTGCAGAAGTGTGAGCTGCGAGAATCTTATCTATGTAGGTAGGCTCAAAGGTCTGTAGTTGCAATCTCTGTCAATTGTCTTCTTGGAGTTTATTGCCAGCACATAAAAAAAAGTCTAGTCTTGTGCTTCATCTCATTTTTATTGAAACAATATTTTTTTAATTGTGCTAAAAAATATATAGAAATGTTCCCGGGATGTGCTTTTCCCCTGGGAGTCACACAAGAATTTTATAGTGTGACACTTTAACTTACCCTTCGCATGTATAAGAAACCACTCCCATACAAAAACCCTGTGATATTCTATACCACAATGTACCATCCAATCCATCATCATATTACTGCCTCTAAGTTAAGAATCCAATAATGTGTGCCCTGCTAGAATGCTGTCAATCCTTTCCCCTAAAGGACTGTACAAATAATGGGCATAGTTGCAAAACAGGCCCAGCACGCAGACTGAGTGCCTGTGCCAGGGGCGGCGGACCAGTTGTCCAATATTCCAACAGGGTCTTTCATGTTCTATCAGATTTCTAATGTACTCCCTGACTATGTGCTATCAGCCGTTCCATCGCCAATATATTCTACAATGTCATGTGCCACTGAGTGAGGGAATGTGACACTTTTTTCCCCCTACGCAACATTGCCAATTTTGCAGACCCAGGCATTAACAGATTATTGCCCTGTCTAACTTCTTGAGATCAAGTGCTTGCAATCCCAGAAGCACCACTCCTTGATCTTCGGGGTCTAAACACTATTTGCCATGCTGCCCATAACACTTCCCTCCAGAAGAAGTGAAGTCCAAGACAACCTACAGTAAACCTGCAATATTTCGCTCTCTGATTGCATTCTCTCCTTTAGTTGGAGGAATGCGGGTAGTAGCAGCCTGGTGTTTATTGGCGAGAAGCTGTGCACACCCCTTTAACCAGAGGTCTGGTGAACCCATCTCCCCCAGAGTATCCATGATCTTCCTTACCGTCATGCCACACATTGTATCGCTACATGGTGCTCTGTTGCCATTTCTTCTTTACCACATAGCATGTGATTCTGTCTCTGTGTGAGAGCAGCACACTGTTCCAGCCCAGGGAATCTGTCTGGATGAAGTTTGTGGCTGTTCATCACAGAGCTGCTGCCCATTAGAAGCTCACCTGAACTTGTTTTGCCCCTTCTGAGGGGACACTAGTGTCACCATCTTAGGTTCTGTATGCATAGGACTTAGGGGACCTATTCGGTACTATCAAGGGGCAGGCAGAATGAAAGGACCCTGCAGGGTGAACGAATCAGATTTGTTAGAAGTACGGAAGGAGTTCTTGAATAGGTTTTAGCGAACGAGACAATATGAAGTTATTAAGATTGTTGAAAACTTTGTTTTTGCAAGGATGAGCCTATACCCATTAGAGAGGGAATCCCTGTAGCTCCTGAGGGTACACCTGCTTCTTATATGTCATTGGAAAGGGGTTACCATACGTGTACATGGTTGGAAAATTTGGTGTAGTATACAGAAGGAGATGGTATTTTAGCATTTCCAGAGTATGGTACTTTTAACACTAGAAGTTTAGAGAATCTGAGATTCCAGATGAATGAGTAGAGACCAAGTCCTAGACCTATGCAGTATGAAGCGCTTGAAGAATGGGAACATGAGGCATACAAAAGAGACCGGACTGAGAATAGATACAGGAACACTGTGAGCAGATACCCAGAAGCGACATGGGATGCACAGATGAAAAAATGGAGAAGGGATGTAGTGGCAATTGGTGAAGGAATGTATCCAGTTGTGATAGTGGAGAATCAGGAAGGAGGAAAGTGTAAGGAGAAAAAGAAGAACGTTGTAGAACCAGAGTCAGATCCGAATGAAGTAGATGATGAGTTATTGGATGAATTATTATGGAATAGACCACCACCGTATCAGGAGGAACAAGAGAGACCTTCACCAAGTGCTCCGTTGATACAGATAGAAGTTCCTCAAGGGAACAATACAAATGCAGTGAGTCAGGCAAAAGATTATTTAACGAAAAGAATTACTCAGTTGACTTTGAACGCAGATGCTTTGTCAGTTCCCGTGACTATTTGTCCTATAGTTCCACTATACAGTGATGGACAAAGTATTTCACAGGTACATGCTCTAACAGTGCCTGCAGTTTAAGATAAGACTTTTGTTCCCGTAGTGAATGATAGGATTAATATTGGTGCAAGTGAAACAGAGTCATTGATTGATATTTCAGAGAGGTCAGTGGAAACCCCAAAACGTGGTGTGCAAATAGATCCAAGGAGATTGTTGCAGAATACAAAGGGAGTGACACCTACATCAGGAGGGTCGTTAGGGCCTTCGCCGGAGGAATTGGATGAGTGAATTAGAGGAATTGTGTCTAATAAAGTTGGCACGAACATGGATGTGGGTAAATTAAAAGGGGATTTGGAGGAGATGATTTTGGGTACGATCAATCCAGAGAGATTGAGTAGGTATCAGGAAGAGGAGTTGTTATTCTTGTGTAAAAATATTACGATGAGAGCGAGAAATCTTCATGAGAAGTTTGATGAAGTTGCACAGACATATGGTGTGGATATAGAAAAATCAAAGGCTTTACAAAAAACATAAAGATTGGATTTCAGTGATAAAGATTTGGAGAGTTTGAATGCTTTCGGGAAGCGATTGCAAATTAAGGAGTTAATTATTACATTGAGACGATGGGGTGAGTTGGATCGTTGGAAAGGCAGATAGGCTAAAAAGAAGGAAGAAACAGTTGGAAATACAGGGGCTTTACCAATGTTTCCAGTGAGAGGAACAGGTGCAGAGAAGACTGAAATGATATACCCAATGAGAGAAGTACCAGGAGGTGGGTAGTGGGTATGTGCATGTCCCATGGTCAAGGCAGGATATATTGTCATTTACTAATGAATTTTCCAGATTGAGGGAGAAGCCAGTGGAGTGGTACAAACAGGTAGAAAGGTTTGTGAAAGTTTCAAAGGTCTTGTGGAAAGACTTAGATGGTGTGTTTGATATTGTAGTTCCGGCTGATTTGTGGGTTTAGTGTAAAATTGCTGTAGATTGGCCGAAAGAAGAATATCCAAGAGATGCAAAAACTGGAGCACCATCTGATGAAGGGATGTGAAAATGTAATCAGGTCATTACTTATTTGAAAGGGAAGATTTCACCCAAAGAGAGAGATTGGGTCAAAATAGATAGAACTACTCAGGAATTCTCCAAGTATTTAAACAGTATAGTGGCATTGAAAACATTACTGACAAAGATATGGGTCATTTTGTATATAGGTTTGTGTTTGGTTTAAGACCAGAGATTAGTGTTATGATTCTGCAGCATTTCATTTGTTGGCAAAGTAAGATGATTGATGAGATATTGCGTTATGCGAAGTATTGCAGTGATGACATTGAAACAAGACACGAAAAGCTGAAAGGAAAATTTATGTGGGCTCAGATGAAAGTGGTTTTCAGGGGAAGGGACAGAATGTTCAGGATGCTCAGACTACTACTGCTATGAGAGGTGTTGTGGTAAAGGGTGGTGTTTCTGTACAAGGAAGAGGTAGAGGTAACAGAGAAGATTTAAAGAAGAAATATCCGTGTCATGTGTGTGGCAAGTTGGGACATTGGAGGCGCGAGTGTAGGGCTTTGCTAGGAAATAATTAAATTAATCAGAATCAGCAGATGCCAGTTGAAATAAATAAGAGTCAACAGTAACAGATACCACAGGCTCCTATGCCAAATCAGAATATGAATGGTCAAGTGCAGAGATACAGTGCAAATATGTGTTTTCACACAGATGAATCAGCTAATTCAAATGTACAAGTGGCTTTACAATATTGGCTGCAGTGCCAAGAGAGTGATTCAGATGCATCTCAATGACGGTGCCTGAGGGGGGAGGAGGAGTGCGTGCTTGGCGCATCTCTAGAGGTAGATGAGTGTAGTCCTTTTGTGGATGTTGAAGTAGAAGATAATGTGATTACATTCCTTGTAGACACTGGTGCTACCCATTCCAATGTGAGAACTGTGGAAATTCCTAACTTACTCCTCTCGGGAGATAGTATCCAAGTTGTAGGTGTTTCAAATCAATTGATTAAAACTCCAGTGACGAAACCAATGAAGGTGCAAATTGGAGATTTTCAAGATTTGCATCGTTTTGTGGTGTGTGATACATGTCCAGTTAACCTATTGGGTGGAGATTTGTTGTGCAAAATGAAGTGCACCATCTATTGTACACCAGATGGAATAACATTTCATACAAAAGATGAGGACGTGGTATTCAAAATGGCAATGGCCAGGCAAGGGACAGAAGTTAATTTTTTGTATCCTTTATTTAAAGCAAAGGATTTGCCTGTTGAATTGAGAGACGCTGTGTTGGCTGATGTGTGAGATTTCTCAGGGAAAGATATTGGATTAATGAAAGGAGTTGATCCTATTCAAATTTCAGTTAAACAAAGTGCAGAACTTCCAAAAACACCACCTTACAAAATGAGTCCTGAGACGATTGCAGGAGTAATGCCTGTGATTGAAATGATGATTGAACAAGGTATTCTAAAAGAGATATTAGCTAGTCCTTGTACTTCACCTATAATGGGAATTAAAAAACCAAGCGGAAAGTACAGAATTGTCCAAGATTTGAGAAAAATTAATCAGATAGTAATACTTTGTTGTCCAATAGTGCCAAATCCAGCAGTAATTCTTTATCAAATTCCATGTGATGCGGAGTGGTTCACGGTGATTGATTTGTGTCAAGCGTTTTTCTCGATACCTTTGCATCCGGATAACCAATATTTATTTGTGTTCCGGTTCGGAGACAGTGTTTTGGCATGGTGCCGAGTTCCTCAAGGGTATACAGAGAGCCCCTCAATCTTCAATCAAATTTTGAAGAGGTGCTTAGAGTCACTGGTTATGCCTAATGAATCAGTCTTGGTGCAGTACATTGATGATTTGCTTGCTGCATCAAAGACGAGAGAAGTTTAGGTGACAGATACTATTGCTCTACTGAATCATTTGGCAGTAGGTGGGCATAAGGAGTCACCAGCAAAACTGCAATTTTGCTAGAAAGAAGTTCTTTATTTAGGCCACAAAATTAAACAAGCATTGGCATAGCCAATAGGTCTCGCTTTGGGACCTTCAAAGGGCCGATTCCGATCTCGGCCGGTAGGGCTCCGAATCGGATTCGGCTTACCGGATCCGATTCGGAGCCCTGTTTCCCGACCGATTCGTACGCGGGTCCGGCCGAGCGAGTACGATGCAGGCGCCCGCGAATCGCCGACCGACTCGTACGCGGCTTCAACACGCTCCGACGACTCACACGGACTCGACTCGCACCGCGCAATGGAGACGTTCCCCGGCCGGGTAAGTACGATGCGCACCGCGAGCAGTCCGACCGACTCGCGCCGTCCGGCTCTAAAGAGCTGTCGGAGCCGGACTTTGGGGGTCCGCGTCGGACCCCCCTGTACGCGTAGCCGCGCGAGTCGCACACAGGGGGGACCCATGGGTCCCCCCTACCTGTGCGTGTACGGCGCGATTTGCATCGAGGCGTACCCGCTGTAGGGGGCGCCCTTGTTCGCCTCGCACCCATTGAGTCAATGGGAGCCCGCGTACGCGTTGTACGACCGGCTCCCATTGACTTCAATGGGAGTCCGACCGAATCGAGTCCGATAGCATGCGTGCGCATCGTACTCGTTCGGTCGGACTGCCAGAGTCCGATTCGGTCGGAATTCTCTCCGGGTCCGGCTCGGTCGGAGAGATTTCCGGCCCGAATCGGAATCGGCCCCTAAGTGTTTAGCCATGCAACAGTTGGTGTTGTTGCACCAAGGATATTGTGCTGCTTAACTAAATACTTATAAGGTCCCAAAAGCGAGACCTTTTGGCTATGCCAATGCTTGGATGCAAGGCGGAGGGGAGAAGGGTGCATGGCGGAGGGGAGAAGGGTGCAAGGCGGAGGGGAGAAGGGTGCGAGGCAGAGGGGAGAAGGGTGCAAGGCGGAGGTGGAGAAGGGTACAAGGCGGAAGGGGAGAAGGGTGCAAGGCGGAAGGGGAGAAGGGTGCAAGGCAGATGTGGAGAAGGGTGCAAGGCGGAGGGGAGAAGGGTGCAAGGCGGAGGGGAGAAGGGTGCAAAGCGGAGGGGGAGAAGGGTGCAAGGTGGAGAAGGGTGCAAGGTGGAAGGGGAGAAGGGTGCAAGGCAGAGGGGGAGAAGGGTGCAAGGCGGAGGGGGAGAAGGGTGCAAGGCGGAGGGGAGAAGGGTGCAAGGCAGACGTGGAGAAGGGTGCAAGGCAGAGGGGTAGAAGGGTGCAAGGCAGAGGGGTAGAAGGGTGCAAGGCAGAGCATGAGGAACGTCTAGCAGCACCAGGCCTGTCAGCAGTTTTTACGGACCCCTATACAAACAACTATGCAGGGCCCCAAGTCACAAGCGCCTGTTTCGAAGTTTAAAAATAAAGTGTTATTTTTGGAAAGAGAAAACACAGTAGCTCCAGTCTCCGCCACCAACTAATGATTCCAAATGCAGGTCTCACTAGGGAAGTAGCTGATCCCGAGGTGGCGGGGGCCCGAGGGGTGGCCGCACAGGGCTAAAGTCAGAGGGGCCCTTATGAGGGCAGCAACTTCTGCTGGTAGCGAGAGGAGGGGGGCGGGGGGTGCACAGCGAGGGATACAGGTGAGAGGGGGGGAGAGTGTGGAGGGATAGAAGGGACAGAAGGTGAGAAGGGGGTGAGAGTGGGCGCGAAAGGAGGGAAGGCGCAGAGAGATTCAAAAGGGGGCTCTGGTGAAAAAGGGCGAGCAGGAGGGTTTCAAGGTGGGGAGGGGTGAATATAGCAGAGAGAGGAAGAGAAACAAGAGACAGGGGGAATGCGGCACAGGGAGGGATACAGGTGAGAAGGGTGTAAAGGCGTGGGGAGGGGAGGTAGCAAAACGAAGTAAAGAGAGGAGCCAGGTGAGTAAGAGAGATGTAAATATATTAGAAAAAGAAGGCATTAGGGAGCGAGAGAGAGAGACAGGGATTGGGCTTGTGAAAAGGGGAGACGCGAGAGAAAGTGACTGAGGATGAAACCGATGCAGACAGGGAGTGAGACAGTGAGCAGGTGGGTAAATGAGGTATGGGGAAGAAGGAAGTGGGTGAGCGAAAGGCCTTGGAGAGATATCAAGGAACGAGGAAAAAGAGAGGCCAGAGAGAGCCTATGTGACTGGAAGGAAGAGGCCGGGTGTGCAGAGAGGCCGCGAGAAGGGGGTGCAGGGCGAGATGAGAGCGGGTCAGCAGCGGGGAAACAGGTGGGGGCGAAGGGGAACAGGAATATATAGAGGCGGACAAGGGGAGGCCGACGAGCATGAGAGAAGGGGAGATCAGAGGGGCGAGGAGGCGAAAGAGAGGGGGGCTAAGTGAGTGGGTGAGAAGGTGGAAGGGGAAGCGGCAAAAAGGAGAACAGGTGAAAAAAAAAGGAGCTCAAGGGAATCTGATGCTGGAGGGGAAAGAACGACAGAAACAAGCATTGGCCGCGCGGCCGTAAAAGTAACGGCCGCGCGGCCGTGAAAGCGAAATTGATCGCGATGAAAGCGAAAGTGATCGCGATGACGCGCTCTGTGGTAAGCACGCGAGTGGTGCGCGCGCAGCAGTGATCACGAGTGGTGCACGCGCAGCAGTGATCGCGCTGGAAGGGAGGCAGATGGCGGCTGTGCGCGCGCGCTTGTGCGCGTAACCGCAAGCTGGTGGCCGGCAAAAGCAGCACTTTAAAAACCCGCTTACTAAATGTCTCGCAGAGCAGCGCATGTGCGCTGGCTCAGGCGAGACCTAAAAAGGAGTCAGGAAAGTGTCACAAGATCGAATGAATGCGATTTTGCAAATTAATCTACCCAAGTCACAGAAAGAGATTCAAATGTTTTTGGGTCTGGTTGGATACTGCAAACAGTGGATCAATGATTTTTCATTGACAGCCAAGCCATTACAAAGATTGACTCACAAAGATGTGCCTGATCTGATTCAACTGAATGAGGAATGCATAAAGGCGTTCGTTGAGCTGCGAGACAGCCTTAGTTGAGCAACAGCATTGGGAATGACAGATTTCAACAAGGACTTTGCATTGTTCTGTTTCGAGAGAGACGGATGTGCACTTTCAGTTCTAACACAAATGCATGGAACAGCATGTCGTCCAGTGGCATATTTCTCCACAACATTAGATTCCGTAGCAGCAGCTTTGCCAGGATTTTTAAAAGCAGTTGCTGCTACTTGTGTGAGTTTGGAACAGAATGAAGCGATTGTGATGTGACATCCATTGAAAGTGTATGTACCACATTCTGTTGAGATTTTGTTGACACGTACTTGAACAAAGCACCATACAAGCAGTCGATTGACAAAATATGAACGATTGATACTGGGAGCTGAGAATGTGACTGTGACGAGATGCACAAATTTTAATCCAGCTGCCTTGTTGCCTAATCCGAATTGTGAAGTGGTGGTGGATGAAGCAGATCATGATTGTCTGTACGTGACTGAGTTGTGTACTAAGCCAAGATCTGATATAGGAGATACTCCATTGCCTGAATCTGATTGTGTGATGTTTGTGGATGGATCTTGTTTGAGAGATGAAATGGGCAACTTGCGAGCTTCCTATGCAATCTGTACGGTGGCTATTGTCATCGAAGCTTCATGCTTGAGGGGAGTAAAATCTGCACAAATATAAGAGTTGGTAGCATTGACAAGGGCTTGTTACTTTGGAAGGAACATGAGAATAACCACATTTACTGATAGTCAATATGGTTTTGGGGTGGTGCATGACTTTGGGCAATTGTGGTCTCAAGGTGGTTTTTTGACCTCATCAGCCTCACCAATTCAAAATGGAGAATATGTAAGAGACCTATTGGTGGCACTACAATTGCCCAAAGTAGTTGGGGTTGTGAAATGTTCAGCACACAAATCTGGCAGTGATTAATTCACAGTTGAAAATAGGTAAGCAGATGAAGTTGCACGTTATTGTGCACTACATTCAGTTTCAATCAATAAAGAAAAACTGAAATCGGATAAAAAAATTGTGCAATCTGATGTTCTCATCTGTTGAGACTTGGGAAGAAATTAGACGGATACAGGAAGAAGCAAGTGTTGAAGAAAAGGAAAACTGGATCAAGGCAGGTTGTTCACGTAGGGCAGAAGATGAAGTGTGGATCTACACTGATGGAAGACCAATCATGCCAGACAGTTTGTTGTCTCAGATGGCCAGAATTTATCATGGTCCTACACATATAGGTAGAGACGCTATGATTAGGTTGTTCAAACAGACGTGGTTCAATCCCAAGTTCAGAGTCATTGCAGAGAGTCTTTGCCAAAGCTGTGTTACTTGTCAGCAGCAAAATGCAGGGAGGAAGACAGTTGTTAGTTGGGGACGAATTGGAAAAGCAGCTGGTTAATTTACACGATTGCAGGCTGATTTCATAGAACTACCACCATGTAATGGACTAAAATATGTACTGGTGATTGTTTGTTTGTTTTCTCGTTGGGTGGAGGCTTACCCAACAAGACGCAATGATAGCCTAACTGTTGCTAAATTGCTTCTTAGAGAGATTATCTCAAGATTCGGATTTCCAGTCTCTTTAGAATCTGATAAAGGGACACATTTGAATAATGAAATAATTCAGATGATTTGTCCAGCATTAAAAATTGAACAAAAATTACACTGTGCCTATCGACCAGAAGCATATGGTGTGGTTGAGCAGGTTAATGGCACAATTAAGTCAAGACTTGAAAAAGTGTGTGCATCCACTACACTGAAATGACCTGATGCATTGCCATTAGTCCTGATGAGTCTGAGAAGTATCCCTGATAGAAGAACTGGATTGTCGCCGCATGATATTGTCATGGGCAGAGCAATGAGACAGCCAATAGTTCCAGGGAATCAACTGATGAATATAACTGATGATTTAGTGCTCGATTATTGCAAAGGATTGGCTGATGTGGTGCGTTCTGCATTTCATCAGGTTGGAGAAGTTGCAACCACAACCCAGCAAGAATAAGCACATGACTTGAGCCCTGGAGAGTGGGTTCTTGTCAAGAAGCACGTGAGAAAATCATGTTTGGAACCTCGTTGGCATGGGCCATATCAGGTGATACTGGTAACGACAACAGCAGTGAAGTGTGGAGGCTTGCCAAATTGGATACATGCTAGTCACACACGAAGAGTCCCAAGTCCACTTGAAAGTACAGAATCGGTTGAATGTGATCAAGAAAGAAGAAGAGAAACTGATCAAAGAGAACGTGAGCAGACTGAGAATCGAGTAAAGTGGGCACCAGCTACTGGGTCTCGTGAGACTGTCAGTGTTGATGCAGCAAAGAAATTGGTTCCAGGACGAAACAGTGAAAAAGAGAAAAAGGAATCAGCGAAAAAAAGTTTTGAGACAAGTCTTGAATCAAATGAGACTGAAAGTGTTCAAATGAAAAGAGCAAGAAAAGGAGATATATGGCCAAAAGGAGTGAAAAGACTGAGATATACTTTGAATAAAAGGGTTCCAAATAAAATAATTGAAGTATCGAGCTAATCTGAACAAAGTGATTCTGAAGAAGATACAGTTCGAGTAAGAAAAAGAGCAAGAGTTCCAAACAAGAAATATACAGCACCTGAATGGACGTATTTAGTTGCTGAAACAGTTGTTCCAATAGACAATTGTGGAAAACAAGTTGTTGAATCAAGCCACAGCAATTGCTATGAACCACCCTAAATGAACTGAGTTGAAAGGTGGGGTGCAGAAGATTGAGAACTGTTCTAAAAAGTGCAGAAAAAAGACTAGAATTGAGACTGGAACTGTGCTGAAAGACTGAAAGAGGAAAAAAAAAGAGAGGGGATTCGAAGGTCCTGGAAAGTCCTGAAGGCCTGAGGCATAAAAGTGCTTGTAGTATTTAAAATAATATAAATATATTTTTTTTTGTGGTTTTTTTATTGAATGGCTAGGATTCAGGAGACTAGTAATCAGGGATCAACTAGGCATAGATGTATTAATGATGGCAGTGGTAGAAGAATAGTCAGCACCTCTGTTCTGTTTGCCAATATTAATTCACTTAGTGTAAGGGCATGCTCAATGTAAACACTGTGCCACCAACAGTGTTACTCAGAAAATGGGGAACAATTTCTCCAAATCCTTACTCATTAATACTTTAAGCAACAGAGCACAACACCATAGTACAATTTTTTATTATTTTTTTTAAATATCTTTATTACATTTTTATCCAACACAATTTTTCGCCCCCCCAACTCCTACCCCTCCACCCTCCCTGGTCAGACAGGTATAACATTTAATACATAACACACATGCAAACAAAGAAGAAAATAAAAGTACAATTTCAACTGACTATATGTTGTCAGTAAAATGTAATTTTAAAAATTGCAACTATAAAACAATCAGTGTAATAACGTCCATAAAAGTATAACATAAATGGATCAATTCTTGACTTGTTGACACGTGTTGAAAATCTGGTCTAGTGATTAACGCAAACTGTATGTAAAAAATCTGCTAGAAATCTCTAATAGCATGCCTCTGCAGTGCTGTAGGGTATGAGTGGCTCTTATTGGACCTGTTTTTTTTCACCCTTTTTTTCACCCTTTTTTCTGTCTCTTTGGCCTTCCAATGATTATGACCTGAATATTATCCCTTATATGATATATACATTTCGTCTAGATTCTGAAGTGCTTTACATTGCATTTCATTATTCGCATGTCCTGCATTTTATGAACCACAAATTAGGTCTCCTCCATTACTGTAGGTTGTAAGCGAGTATGGGGCCATGTACTGGTAGTAGTACCTAAACTCGTACTTATGTTAGTATTGCATTTACCACCGTTTTTTCGTATCAATAAAGTTGGCCCGAACAATTGAAAGTCACGTGGCACGGCGCATATATTTTTGCCAAATGCCCACATTACGGCACGGCTCCTCTAGTGATAGACGGTACTACCATCATGAACTACTAAAATGGCGTCATGTTGTGAAACTTTATGTGACCGCGGACGTCCGCTCTTTATGTTGATAGATACGCTGCGTGCGTCCACAGTATTTAAACCCGCCATTCAGAATGGCCCCCCGAGAACTTCAACGAAGGATAGCAGGGAGCAGCTTATATGGGTAAGATGCGCTTAATTGCTCGTCTGTCACGATTATACTATTAGGAAGATATAGAAACCTAGTCCTTTGCGTTAAATACTGATATTGATACATTGTCGCTTTTTATATGACCAGACTGTCCCAAAACTGCTACGGACAGCGTCCGTCTCCATAGAGGTTCAACACTTTGCCTCTCCTCGTCTACTATAACGAGTACTACAGTCTCTAATTTGTAAGAGGTAAGATAGGTTTGATAGATAACTACATCTATCCTGTCGGGTATTTTCCTTGGGATAAAACGACCCTCTCCATTTCGCACTGGTGTGCAGGTTCTAAATATTATAAAAATGAGCTGTTTTCACTTCATTAGCTCTTTTATTGTTAGAGGCTATTCCGGGCTTTCTTGTTTGGTTAACAGATTTAGCTTTTTATAATATATGTATCATGGACCTTGCACTTTTGTCAGGTCACATTATAATCAACATGTATTGTAGGAATATATTTTTTTGGTTTGTAAATACATACACAAACTTTATGATGGGAACTATTATGTAAACAGGGGTCCAGAAAGTTCCCAGTTGAGAACCTAACAGTGTGTTTTAGTGCTTCATTTTTTAGAATTTAAAAAGGTGGTTACCGTCTTTGTTCTTATTTACGTTTCTCACAGTGCTATGCCCATGTGTGACATCCGGTGCATTTGGGAGATAAAATTGGTGCTCACGGAGTGACACCTACAAACTTTCTAGGACTAAAAGAAAGGGGTGCCTGAACTGATCACGCTTTCTTACTTGGATACTATTCTTACTATTTTCGAGGTAATCGAACGAGTATATGACTCTTTTTCTTCTCAGCCTCTCTTGCTCCCTTTTTTCATAACATTTTTAAAGTTCTAAGGCAGACTATTTCCCTTCTACCTCAGCTCTTCACCTTTTTCAAACCTTTTTTTACCACCATTATTACTTTGGTTTATAAGGTTTTTAGTTTCTGGATTGTGGTTTCTTTCTTCTTTCTTTATTTTTCAAAATAAATCACGGTTTTATTTTTTCTTGGCTCACTGTTTCAAGCGGTCAAAAGTTTGGCCAGGTCTCTATCGGGTACATTTTCTTTTCTCTTTTCTTATTCTTGTTGTTAGATATGGGTCACTGAACACTTTATATGTGTTATGAGTCGCTTGGAGTGGTTGACACTGGGAGATTTAATTTATATTTCCCCTAACTGTGCAGTTTTCAGTTGTACATTATATATATTCTTTTACCAACAGCCTTGAGAAAGTCGTCTTACGACGAAACACGTGTCGGCTGTATGAATGTACACAACTACGTGACAACAAATCAAGAATTGATCCATTTATGTTATACTTTTATGGACGTTATTACACTGATTGTTTTATAGTTGCAATTTCTTTAATTAAATTTTACTGACAGCATAGTCAGTTGAAATTGTACTATGGTGTTGTGCTCTGTTGTTTAAAGTATTATATAGATGTATTAATGCTTGCTTTATATGTGTTTTACTAATGATGTTTGTTTGTTTAATATTAATAGTTGTTGTGCCTTACTTTATGTATCCTACTAAAAATAATATTACTAATGATTTGGTGGATGTAAAGATCAATGTGGGAGAAAATCTTAAAGAAGACCCACAGACTAACATTAGGGAAATAACAAGGAATGACTTACACCAAGATAATTCCATTAATGATTTTTCGTTAAATGCTTTTACTAAATTGTTGTATGAGTATGTTAATACTATGGATGCAAGAGATTGTTATGTGTGCATGGAATTACCGTCTTCTGTGTCAGAAGGGATGACTTATCACCACATTCATTTAACATATGGAATTTCGTGAGGTGTACTAACAAGTTTGTTCTATGAAAAAGGACAACTACAATATTTGTATTCTAATTTTGATTTAGTTTTTTCTGAATTTCCTATAAGAAAGAATATGAATATAGTAAGTAGTGCAAAGAATGCTGAGTATTTGGGAGAGTTTTTCCATACTACTAAACCAATAGATACTGTATATGCACATCAAAATAACATAACCTGTAGTTTACAAAGTGAGGAAATTGAATTCATAAATGTTGTAGAGGATAGAAGAGAAAATTTTAAGAAAAAGGCTGCTGAGAAAAAGAGTCATATACCTTCTTGGGCTCATAGGGAGGGGGATTTCAAGAAAGGTGAGACATATGCTGCAATGACTCTAGGCTGGCATCATAGGGGAAAGCTTTGCTTACTAAGACAAAAGACTGACTATAATAATTATTTCATTGGTTCTAGTGAATGTGACCATACCTTCCTAATCACAGGGGGTTGGGGATTAAAAGGTGGTACGGATCCTGTTTTTCCTGGAATTTATTTTGTGTGTGGTAAGAATGCCTATTATAGGTTGCCAGGACGTTGGTATGGGTGTTGTTATATGGGGATTGTCTTTCCGAAAATCTACCACATGGATAAGAATCATGGAACCAATGAAAAGGGTAAGAGTGGACTAATACGGAGTAAAAGGGAAATTAGTGCTGCAGAGATTGTGGGTGATATTTTTGGAGCACTGATACCTTCAGTTGGGGTTATTCTAAATTCGCACAAGATAGAAAATTGTCCACAGTAGTTGATCGTTTATCTACAGGCACTGCTGGTGGGTTTTTAATGATTGATACTGAAATGGTGGCTATAAGGTCTATGGTTTTGCAAAATAGACTTGCCCTTGATGTATTATTGGCAAAAGAGGGTGGAGTCTGTAGCATGTTGAAAATTCAACAATGTTGTACATTTATCCCTGACAAAAGTAAGAATCTAGAGGGATATATTACTAATATTACGCATTTACGAGAAGATTTGACTGAACTGAAGGTTGATGGTGCTTGGGAGAAACTTGGTAAGGGTTTCTCCTATGTAGGAGACTGGTTTTTAACTTTTGGTAAC
This sequence comes from Calotriton arnoldi, assembly GCA_963921515.1. Taxonomy (NCBI): domain Eukaryota; kingdom Metazoa; phylum Chordata; class Amphibia; order Caudata; family Salamandridae; genus Calotriton; species Calotriton arnoldi. Next base: position 3,615,740 of record CAWUFW010000463.1, on the reverse strand, counting down.
AGCTTGTTAGGGAGAATACTAACACCTAATATTGCTACTGCTACTGGAATACTAATGCTGTTTCTAACATATAAATGCAGCAAGTGTAAGGGTAAAACACTAGAGAGAAAACGAAGAGCCAAAAAGAGAAAGAGAGAAGAAATAGAAATGGAAGATAAGAAAGGAGCTTATTATGAAGTAATCAAAGATATACATGGGGTTAGGTTGAAACAGATGAGAACGACAATCTTCTAGGCAAATTAGATTGTAATCAGATTTTTGGATTTATGATGGCTTAAGTCGCCATCAAAGGGGGGATTGATGGAGCATGATTTTTGCAAATTAACCCCTTCGCTGCTAGGCCTAGCCCCCCCCCCGTGCTGAGCCTTTTTTTGGCTATTTGGGGTAGTTTGCGCTCAGGCCCCTTTAACTTTTTGACCACATAAGGGATCCACGCCAAATTTGCGTCCTTTTCTTCCAACACCAAGGGGATTCTAATGGTACCCAGGGCTTGTGGATTCCCCTGGAGGGGACCCAGAAATTAGCCATAATACAGCTACATTTTTTTTTTTTGAAAAATGGGAAAAAAGTGCTGCAAATGATAGCGTCTGGTTTTTTCCCTGCAAATGGTATCAACAAAGGGTTTGTGGGGCTGAAATCACAATTTTCCCAGCTTTCAGGGACTGACAGACTTTTGTCAGAAAACCAACATTTTTTACACAGTTTTGGCATTTTACTGGGACATAGCCTATTTTTGCTATTTTTTGTGCTTTCAACCTTCTTCCAGTTAATGGTAGAAATGGGTATGAAAGCAATAATGGATCCTGGAAAGCTATACATTTTAGAAAAGTAGACAAAATTCTGAATTCAGCAAGGGGTCATTTGTGTAGATCCTTCAAGGTTTCTATATAGAAACTAACATTTGAAAATAGGAAAAATTGAAAATGAGTTGAAAAAAACAGCCATTTGTTTTCACCTGTAACTTCTTTTAATTATGACAGGTGTTTAAAAGCAATATGTCGTTACATCCGCTGGACCTTTCTGCTTGTGGGGATATATAGGACTTGTAGGTTCACCAAGAACCCGACGAACCAAGAGCCAATAACTGAGCAGCGTCTTTCAATGGTTTTTTATTATGTACCGGGCATATAGCAATTAATTTGGGAGAATATATATAGTGAAAAATCGGGATGAAAATGTATTTCTGAAATTGGAACAAAATATAGAGTTTAGCTATTTGCACATTTCCAAAATTGTGAGTACCCATACTAGCATGAGAATTACAGGACATTTTTCAAAGTGACTTATTTTTTTATACATTGTCTTTCATTTGGAAGGCAGAAATGCATCGAAGGTCAATAGGTAATAACAGTTGCTCTACAATTCTGTGTTACCCTAAGTCTCCCAATAAAAATTGTACTTCACTTGTGTGGGTAGGCCTAGTGCCCGCAACAGGAAACGGCTCAAAACGCAACGTGGACACACTTCATTTTTACAGTGAAAACTGACAATTTTTTTGCAAAGTGCCTAGCTGTAGATTTTGAACCCTAGCTCTGCCGGCACCTAGGGAAACCTAGCAAACCTATACATTTTTGAAAACTAGACACCAAGGGGAAACCAGGATGGGGTGACTTGTCTGGCTATCACCAGGTTCTGTTACCCAGAATCCCTTGCAAACCTCAAACTTTGTAACAAAATAACACATTTTCCTCACATTTCTGTGGTGGAAAGTCCTGGAATCTGCGTGGATCCACAAAACTCCACCCACCCCGCATTTCCCAAAGCCTTCCGAGAAAAATGGTACCTCACTTGTGTGGGTAGGCCTAGTGCCCGCGACATGAAACGGCCCAAAACGCAAGGTGGACACACCACATTTTCACAGTGAAAACTGACCTTTTTTTGCAAAGTGCCTAGCTGTAGATTTTGAATTCTAGCTCTGCCGGCAGCTAGGAAAACCTAGCAAACCTATACATTTCTGAAAACTAGACACCCAGGGCAAAACAGGATGGGGTGACTTGTCTGGCTCTCACCAGGTTCTGTTAACCAGAATCCCTTGCAAACCTAAAACTTTGTAAAAAAAAAAACACATTTTCCTCACATTTCTGTGGTGGAAAGTTCCGGAATCTGCGTGGATCCACAAAATTCCACCCACCCCACATTCCCCAAAGTCTTCCGAGAAAAATAGTACCTCACTTGTGTGGGTAGGCCTAGTGCCCGCGACAGGAAACGGCCCAAAACGCAATGTGGACACACCACATTTTCACATTGAAAACTGACCCTTTTTTTGCAAAGTGCCTAGCTGTAGATTTTGAACCCTAGCTCTGCCGGCACCTAGGAAAACCTAGCAAACCTATACATTTTTTAAAACTAGACACCCAGGGGAATACAGGATGGGGTGACTTGTCTGGCTCTCACCAGGTTCTGTTACCCAGAATCCCTTGCAAACCTCAAACTTTGTAAAAAAAAAAAAAAAGATTTTCCTCACATTTCTGTGGTGGAAAGTTCAGGAATCTGCGTGGATCCACAAAATTCCACGCACCCCGCATTTCCCAAAGTCTTCGGAGAAAAATGGTACCTCACTTGTGTGGGTAGGCCTAGTGCCCGCAACAGGAAACGGCCCAAAACGCAACGTGGACATACCACATTTTCACAGTGAAAACTGACCCTTTTTTTACAAAGTGCCTAGCTGTAGATTTTGAACCCTAGCGCTGCCGGCACCTAGAAAAGCCTAGCAAACCTATACATTTTTGAAAACTAGACACCCAGGGGAATACAGGATGGGGTGACTTGTCTGGCTCTCACCAGGTTCTGTTACCCAGAATCAGGGCCGGACTGGCCATAGCGGGCACCGGGCGTTTCCCCGGTAGGCCGCTAGGGTGGGGACCGGTTTTGGGCCCCTGGGGGGGCCGTTTTTGTTACTGGGGGTCGGCAATATCGGCCCCCGGTAACAAAATCGGCCGAAACCGGCCCTCGCAAACTGCTCGGCTGCACTCCCCCTCACCCCAGGGGGGGCCGGCTGAGCAGTTTGCCAGGGCCGGTTTCTGTTCCCAGTCCGGCCCTGCCCAGAATCCCTTGCAAACCTCAAACTTTGTCAAAAAATAACAAATGTTCCTCACATTTCTGTGGTGGAAAGTTCTGGAATCTGCGTGGATCCACAAAATTCCACCCACCCCGCATTCCCCAAAGTCTTTTGAGAAAAATGGTACCTCACTTGTGTGGGTAGGCCTAGTGCCCGTGACAGGAAACCGCCCAAAACGCTACATGGACACACCACATTTTCACAGTGAAAACTGAACCTTTTTTTGCATAGCGCCTAGCTGCAGATTTTGAACCCTAGCTCTGCCGGCACCTAGGGAAACCTAGCAAACCTATACATTTTTGAAAACTAGTCACCCAGGGGAATCCAGGATGGGTTGACTTGACTGCTCTCACCAGGTTCTGTTACCCAGGATCCCTTGCAAACCTCAAACTTAGTAAATAAAAAAAACATATTTTCCTCACTTTTCTGTAGTGGAAAGTTCTGGAATCTGAGTTGATCCACAAATTTCCTACCACACAGCCTTCCCCCAGGTCTCCCGATAAAAATGGTACCTCACTCGCGTTGGTGGGTCAAATACCCCCGACAGGCAGGGGCCCAAAACGTAATGAGGAGACATCAAAATTATCTATCGAACAAGTTACTTACCTTCGGTAACGATATATCTGTAAGAAACATTAGTAGTGATAGATTCCTTACCTTAGAATATCCCCAGGCGTCAGACTGGATCCGGAAAGTTTTCATCAGCAGTACCCCTGCGCGTCGGTAGGTGGCGTCGTGCGGCTCCGCGTCCGTCGTTGGCGTCGTGGTCGCCGAGATGACGTCCCGGGCGCTACTTAGACGCCGCCCACACGCGCTGACGTCAGTTCTGTACACGACTTTCCACGCCAAGAGCCATGCAAGATACTGACCACTGGTGCATTGAAACTAGGGCCCTGAAAGGGATGACCTTAACCCTATAAATCAGTTCGCAGAACGGGGAGGATGGGTGGGGCGGTAAGGAATCTATCACTACTAATGTTTCTTACAGATATATCGTTACCGAAGGTAAGTAACTTGTTCATCTGAAAGAAACATATAGTGATATATTTCTTACCTTAGAATAGATACCCCAGCAATACCAACCCCGGTGGTGGGTCTGCGAACCAAGATCACACCAGAAAGTCACGGAGAACAGAACGGCCAAAGAAGCCGTCTCTCCGGACTTGGCTGTCTAGGCAATAATGCTTAGTAAACGTGTGCAGCGAGGCCCACGTGGCTGCCTGACAGGTGTCTTGCAGGGGGACACCACGTCCCAATGCAGTAGTGGCTGCAGTAACTCTGGTAGAATGAGCACGCAGTCCCACTGGAGGTTCTTTTTTAGCCAAAGAGTAACAGGCTTTGATACACAAGACGACCCAGCGGGAAATAGTCCTCTTGTGTACTGCCCGACCTTTCTTGGTGCCAACGTAGCCAACAAAGAGTTGGTCATCCACCTGGAACTGTTGCGTGCGGTTGAGATAAAAGGAGCGCGCACGTTTTGGGTCCAGACGGTGGAGCCTCTCCTCCTCTCTGGAAGGATGTGGAGGAGGAAAGAAGGTGGGCAAGGTAATAGTCTGCCCAATGTGAAAGGCTGTAACAACTTTTGGCAAGAAGGAAGGACGGGGCCTGAGCACAGCCTTGTCCGGATGGACTGATAGGAAAGGAGGCTTACAAGAAAGAGCCTGGAGCTCACTCACTCACCTAGCGGAGGAGATGGCCACCAGGAAAGCAGTCTTCAAGCTCAAAAGACGAAGAGGACAGTTGTGAAGGAGCTCAAAGGGAGCACACATCAAGTATGTAAGAACCAGATTCAAGTCCCACTGTGGCATCACGAAAGGAATAGGAGGAAAAAGGTGCGTAATGCCCTTAAGAAATCTATTTACAACAGGGGACTTGAAAAGAGAGGGCTGATCAGGGAGCCTGAGAAAGGCCGAAATAGCAGAAAGATAGCCCTTGATAGTGCCCAGAGCAGAGCCCTGCTGGGCCAAAGAAAGAAGGAACAAAAGGACTTCTGAAAGAGGGGCAGAAAGGGGATCCACAGCCTTTGCTGTGCACCATGTCACAAATTTGTTCCACCTGCAGGCGTATACCAACTTAGTGGAGGGACGCCTGGCTGCCAGAATTACATCACAAACTTCAGTCGAAAGGAATCAACTGCCGCCGCTCAATCTCCACGCAAAGAGGTGGAGGCTGGACAGGTTTGGGTGGAGGACCGTCCCCTGCTGCTGCGACAGAAGATCCTCCCAAAGAGGCAGTCTCATTGGAGGATCGATGCTCATACTGAGTAGCTCGGGATACCATACTCTTCGAGCCCAGTCCGGGGCCACAAGGATGACTTGTGCCCGGTCGCGCCTGATCTTCTTCAGCACTCTGGGCAGAAGTGTTATAGGCGTAAAGGCGTACAACAGACCGCAATTCCACTCGCGACGAAAAGCGTCGCCGAGCGAGTGCCGCCTTGGAAATTCCAACGCACAGAACTGATGACATTGCGCGTTCTCTTCGATGGCGAATAGATCTAACCAAGGCTCTCTCCACTGCTGAAAGAGACCTTGCACCACTTCCGAGTGAAGACGCCATTTGTGATCCAGCATGCACCTGCGGCTGAGTTCATCCGCCCTGTCGTTCACAGAACCTGCCAGGTGTTGAACCACCAGGGACATGCCCTGATGTTCCAGCCATGTCCAGAGACGCAGAGCCTCTTGACAGAGGGTCCACGATCCCACCCCGCCTTGCTTGTTGCAGTATCACATGGCGGTGTTGTTGTCTGTGAACACCTGCACTACTCTCCCCTTGACAGAGGGAAGGAATGACTTCAGTGCAAGCCGTATCGCCCGAAGCTATAGAAGGTTGATATGGAGCTTGGAGTTCCGCCGGAGACCAGAGGCCTCTGATCTCCGCCTCTCCCATGTGGCCGCCCCATCCCAGTAGGGACGCATCTGTCACCACGGTGTGCTCCGGTTGGGGAAGGGAGAGGGATCAGCCGTCGACCCAATGCCGGTTCGTGAGCCACCACTGCAACTGTCGTGCAGTGCCCTCCGAGATCTGGACGTGATCGGACAGGTGCCCCTGATGCTGCGCCCACTGGAACTTCAGGTCCCACTGCAGAGCCCGCATATGCCATCTGGCATGATTGATCAGCAGGATGCAGGAGGCCATGAGGCCCAGCAGCCTCAGAGTCACTCTGACCGAAACCCGGGACAAGGGCTGAAAGATGGGAATCAGAGGCCGAATATCCCAGACTCGCTGTTCGGGAGGATAGACCAGAAACCGCGCCGTGTCCAGAACCGCTCCGATAAAGGGGAGCTTCTGAGAGGGAATCAGGTGCGACTTCGGCACGTTGATGGAGAACCCCAGCAAGTGCAGGAGTTCAACCGTAGTCTGTGGGTGGGAGACGACTGACTGGGGCGAGCCCGCCTTCAACAACCAGTCGTCGAGATAGGGGAAGACTGAAACCCCTGATCTGCGCAGATGAGCTGTGACCACCGCCATCACTTTCGTGAACACCCGAGGGGCACTGGTAAGGCCAAAGGGGAACACGGTGAACTGAAAGTGCTCGTGGCCTACCGTGAACCGCAGGTAACGCCGGTGGGCTTGCAGGACTGGGATGTGGAAATAGGCATCCTGCAAGTCTAGCGCTACCATCCAGTCTTGCGGATCGAGAGCAGACAAGACCTGAGCCAGAGTGAGCATCTTCAACTTCTCTTTGCGGAGGAAGCGATTGACGTTCCGGAGGTCTAAGATAGGACGCAGGCCCTTGTCCTTCTTGGGTACCAGAAAGTAGTGGGAATAGCAACCACGACCTACTTCTGGCATTGGAACGCGCTCGATGGCCCCCTTGGCCAAGAGGGCCGCAACTTCCTGCTGAAGAAGCACCAAGTGATCCCCCGACATGCGGTGGTACTGAGGTGGCATGGCTGGAGGGGTAGTCTCGCAGGGGAGGGAGTAGCCCCTCCAGACTATCTCTAAAACCCACCTGTCCGAAGTGATGGTGCGCCAGTGGGGGAGGTGATGGCGAAGCCTGCCGCCCACTGGCGTTTGATGGGCCTGAAAGTTCGGACTAGGAAGGTTTGGAGGCAGTGGTAGCCGGGGTGGAGGTGGACTGACCCGCCCGCTGGCCCCTTGGTCCGCCACGGCAGAACCCGCGTCCGCCCTGGGATGGCTGCGCAGGCCTGTGGCTCTGTTGCGAACGCTGCGTGGCGCCTCTTCCGGTGCCACGAAAGGAGCGAAAAGCAGAAGGCGGAGGAGGGCGGACTGCAGAGAGTCCCAAGGACTTGGCCGTAGCCCGTGAGTCCTTAAACCGCACCAACGCGATGTCCGCTTTTTCGCCGAAGAGGCGATAGCCATCAAAGGGCATGTCCATAAGTGTGTTTTGGACATCCCCCGAAAATTCAGTTGTCCTCAACCAGGCGTGGCGTTGAACCGCCACTGTCGTTGCAATCGATCTGCCCAGTGAGTCGGCGGTGTCTAGGCCACAACGAATCATGAACTTAGCTGCGTCTCTCCCCTCTGCAACAGCCTGGGAGAGAGCTGGCCGGGCCTCCTCCGGACACTGGGACAGCACTTGCGCCACCGTATCCCACAGAGAGTGGGAATAACGGCCCAAGAGGCATGCGGTGTTCACGGACCGCAGCGCAGAACTGGCGGAAGAAATTTTTTTCTTTCCAAACTGATCCAGTTTCTTGGATTCCCTATCCGGTGGTGCGGTAGGGAAGGTGGTTTGGGAAGCAGAGGCTTGACCAACCAAGCTCTCGGGGTGGGATGTTGGGAGAGGAAAATGGGGTCACCCGGAGCCGGGCGATGGCGTCGGGCCACGTTCCTCTCCACAGGAGCCCTTGTGGTGGGCCTGGACCAAGTGCCCAAAAGAACGTCAGAAAGGGCTTCATTGAATGGAAGCAGCGGCTCCGCAGAAGTAGATGCTGGCTGAAGCACCTCTGTCAGGAGGTTAGTCCTGACGGCCACAGTAGGGAGCACGAGGTGTAGGGCCTCGGCCGCCCTACGCAACACCACAGCATAACTAGCACCCTCCTCCGTAGCCACGGTAGGAGGAGACAGCATGCCAAGGTCTGGTTCGGTATCCAGACCACTGGCGTCCCCCAACTCCTCAGCCCAGTCCTGTTCAGACTAGCAAGAAGCTGCGAGAGGGTCCTCAGACCCCTCCCACTCCTTCCCTACCTCCTCAGGCTGTTCAACATGCCTAAAATAAGGAGCAGGGACATGGGGATAGAAATCCCCAAGCAACGTCGAGAACGGCATCGATCGATGCCGGCTCGACGCCGCGTCCACTTCGGGGCTGAAACCGGGGTCGACGTCGTTCCGAGGAGCGGGCGGTGTCAGAAGTGGTGCCGGTGGGGTCGACGTCGGTGGAGGTGTTATAAGGTCAACTGGTGTCGACCAGCATCCAGGCCTGGATCCAGGGGGTTCCTGCGGCGCTGAGGCCGGAGCCGCCGGCGAGGAAAGGCGAGGACCCCCAGTCGGGTCCGCAGGGCCCGGAGGCGCACCAGAGGGACCTGACGGCCCAAAGAGGCGGGCCATGGCCGACAGGAATTCCTGTATCTGGGCCGGAGTCGCAGACGGACCCGGGAAGGGCGGGTAGACCGGCGGCGACTGCATAGGCTCCGCCGGAGCCTCGGGGGAGGCACCACCCGCACCCTCAGCCACGTCGCGCGACCGGCGAGGGGAAGTCGGAGAACGTTGGAGTTTCTTCGACTTCTTGTGCTTCGCCTTTCCTGAAGAGTGCGAAGACTTGGATCCCGAAGACCGATGGTGATGACTCCGCGCTTGGTCCCTCGACCTCCCACGGGACCGGGACCTGGAACGGCGTGGAGCCGACTGCCGGGCTTCCAGCAACTTTCGGGACCGCTCCCGCAAAGTCTTCGGCCATGGCCCGGCAGTCAAGGCATGACTTGGGATTGTGGTCGCGCCCGAGGCAGAGAAGACACACACGGTGCGGGTCCGTCACCGACATCATGCGGTGACAGTCCTCGCAGGACTTAAAACCGGGCATCCTAACTGCACCAGGAGTCGAAGACTCGATGAAAAAATGGAGACAAAAGCCTCAAAAAGTCAGTCAAAAATTGACTGGGGGTCTCTGCTCTTCCCGGATCTGCGCTTGCTGGCGCGGAAAAAGAACTGACGTCAGCGCGCGTGGGCGGCATCTAAGTAGCGCCCGCGACGTCATCTCGGCGACCAGGACGCCAACGACGGACGCGGAGCCGCACGACGCCACCTACCGACGCGCAGGGGTATTGCTGACGAAAACTTTCCGGATCCAGTCTGACGCCTGGGGATATTCTAAGGTAAGGAATCTATCACTATGTGTTTCTTTCAGATACCAAACAACCTGGTTTTGCACGGGGTCACCTGGGTTTTTAGCCCCGGGCTTGGTGACCATCTTGGGAAACCTACCAAACCCACACATTTCTGAAAACTAGACACCCGGGGGAGTCCAGCGAGGTATGGCTTGCGTGGGGCCCCCACTTGTGTGGGTGTCCAATGCAGAATTGGCTAAAAATGTATTTTTAAAAATAATTTGGCACTTAGAATTCTTGGTGCTATACTTTTAATCCATATCTTTTTGGCTCTTCCCAGTCACAGGCCCTTGCCCCACCCACACAAGTGAGGTATCATTTTACTTGGGAGAATGAGGGGAACGCTGTGGGGTCGGACATTTGTGCCGGCACGGTGATTCCGCACAAAAATATGTGGAAAATGTGTTTTTTTCAGCTAAATTTGAGGTTTGCAGGGAATTCTGGGTAGGAAAACGTTGGGGTGTCCACGCAAGCCATACCTCGCTGGACTCCCCCAGGTGTCTAGTTTTCAGAAATGTGTGGGTTTTGTAAGTTTTCCAAGATGGCCGCCGAGCCCGGGGCCAAAAACCCAGGTGACCCCCCTTGCAAAACCAGGTTGTTTTGTTATAGGTAATTTTGATGTCTGCTCAATATGTTTTGGGCCCTTGCCTGTTGCGGGTACTTGACCCACCCACGCGAGTGAGGTACCATTTGTATCAGGAGACCTGGGGGAACGCTGGGTGGTAGGAAATTTGTGTCAGCCCAGTGATCCCACAACTTTCCCACACAGAAATTTGAGAAAAATGTGATTTTTTCAGCTAAATTTGAGGTTTGCAGGGGATTCTGGGTAGGAAAACATTGGGGGGCCCACGCAAGCCATACCTCGCTGGACTCCCCCGGTGTCTAGTTTTCAGAAATGTGTGGGTTTGATTGGTTTTCCAAGATGGCCGCCGAGCCCGGGGCCAAAAACCCAGGTGACCCCCCTTGCAAAACCAGATTGTTTTGTGATAGGTAATTTTGATGTTTCCGCAATACGTTTTGGGCCCTTGCCTGTCGTGGGTACTTGACCCACACACGCAAGTGAGGTACCTTTTCTAATTGGGTGACCTGGGGGAACGCTGGGGGGTAGGATATTTGTGGATCCATGCAGATTCCAGAACTTTCCCACACAGAAATTTGAGAACAATTTGATTTTTTCATCTAAATTTGAGGTTTGCAGGGGATTCTGGGTAGGAAAATGTTGGTGGGCCCACGCAAGCCATACCTCGCAGGACTCCGCCGGGTGTCTAGTTTTCAGAAATGTGTGGGTTTGGTAGTTTTCCCAAGATGGCCGCCGAGCCTGGGGCCAAAAACCCAGGTGACCCCCCTTGCAAAACCAGATTGTTTTGTGATAGGTAATTTTGATGTCTCCGCAATATGTTTTGGGCCCTTGCCTGTCGCGGGTACTTGACCCACCCACAAGAGTGAGGTACCATTTTTATCGGGAGACCTGGGGGAATGCTGGGTGGTAGGAAATTTGTGTCAGTCCGGTGATCCCACAACTTTCTCACACAGAAATTTGAGAAAACTTTTGTGACCCCCCTTGCAAAACCAGGTCATTTTCGGATACATAGGGGGCATCTGCCTTTTTGGTCCCGGGCTTGGCGGCCATCTAGGGAAACCTACCAAACCCACACATTTCTGAAAACTAGACACCCGGGGGAGTCCAGCGAGGTATGGCTTGTGTGGACCCCCTAACGTTTTCCTACCCAGAATCCCCTGCAAACTTTAAATTTAGCTGAAAAAATCAAATTCTTCTCAAATTTCTTTGTGGGAAAGTTCTGGAATCTGCATGGATCCACAAATTTCCTAACCCCATTTTAGTTTCGCTTTCTGTGCAATGAAGTCAGCGCGACGTGCGCGCTGATCTTCATTGCACAGAAACAACAGAGACAGCCTCGGGAGCTGGGGAAGCCCTTCCCCAGCTCCCGAGGCTGTCAGGGGGAAAAGGAAAGCCCTCTGGTGCCCGCACCAGAGGGATTTCCCCTGCCATGTGCGAGGACGGCCAGGAGCCGTCCTGAGCACACAAGCACCTTGGCGCAGGACGGCTCCCGGCCGTCCTGCGCATGGAAGGGGTTAAACCTGCTCGGATTAAACCTCCTTCTGTGTGAAAATTATTAACAAGAGTTGTGAAATTAACTGAGAAAAATATTAACATGGGGTATTTGGAAAGGGAATTGAGAAATGTGCAGGAAGAAATGACAAATGGTTTCTGTAGGCCGCAAATGATCTCTGCACAAAAGGTAGCAGAGAAATAATGTTGGAGATTTGAGCTTTCATGTGCTAATGAGAGGAGACTTATTTTTTCTTATGAATGTTAGAAGTTGAAGTAAAAACATGAAAAGTGCAAAGTAAATGAAACGTGTTAATAAAAGAGCTTTAGGTGAGTGATATTAATTGCATAAAATACCTGTTGAGAATATTTGCGTTTATACTAGAATGACAGAAGACTAAAATGAATAATGTAATGGAGCTTTTTATGTGGACAAATTACTAAGTTTGTTTATTTTTCCTAGAGAATGGCACACTTTACAGAGAAGGCCTCAAACCACTGTTAGGATTAATTTGCTTTTTAAACGTAGGCTGCAGAGAATTGTATTTTGTCCTTCGTAATGATTATTATGTTATTTTCTTGTCGACGGCTACGTGGAAGAGATATCAATGGAACTTCCTTATTGTCCGAGGAAATGTTTAGTTTTGTGGATAACTGTTCTAGTAAAATGTTGCAAATGTTTAGAAAATGTGCGCGAGCCTCGGAAGGAGAATATTGTTATTTCCACTGCTGAAGGACTATGACGACAGCCTGGCTCTAACAAAGAACTTTTGAAAGTTAGGTGCGATGGAAGTGGTGTGACTGAACACTCTATGTTCCTGGAACAATGAGAACTGTGAAATGCTTGGACTTTTGGTACAAATTAGGGATGGACTTTAACATTTAGAGTATAACTACTAGTGTTAGAATTTTGTGAAGAGAGAGCATTTTCAGGAGTGAGCATTATCTTGAGAGCAAGCGTCTTTGAGCGTCAAGGCGAGAGTGAAGCTGTTTCCTGTGAGGAAAGAGCTATGTTGCTGTTTCCTTAAGCTTCTCTTTTCTGGCTGCTGCTGTTAATCCTGACTCTTTAACTTTGCTCCTCATACCTTTGTGAGGTTGCCCAGCTTTCCCTTCCGGCCGGAGGGTTAGCTCTCCAGACTAATAGCACACTGTGCTATAGTTTCCTCTCGGTTCGTATGATACTCTGTAATTGTATTGATCATATTACAATGCCCTTTTGTCTCTTCTCCTATCCACTCACTCATGCTCGTTAAATGAGATGTTATTGTGAATTGCTTACTTTCTCTTGTGTGATGATCTGTGATTCAATGCTGTGTCGTTTGATTGACCAATCATATACATATATACAAATAGATAAAAAGCAAATTGATAAGTAATCAGACTCTGTTGTCATTATTGATGGTTATTGCTAATGTGATTTGTACCTTGTAATATTTAACTTGTTCGTAGAATATTCCCTTTGTTGTAGGTCCTCATTAGGGGGATATTACCTGTCTTGACAATAGTCAGTCCCTATCAACTCTCAAAAGATTAATCAGAGGACCCAGTTATTATAGGTATGGGCCAAATTTAGTTTATGCAGGGAAAAGACAGGTGGTTATTGAAATTGGTTATTGGACGTAAAAATGTTGCCCCCACTTCCGCTGCATCACACTGGACAGCAAGAGATATCTACTTCATGTGCCTGGAAACAAAACACATAACTTGGGGTCGTGTGAAGTGCAGCTTCATGCACGCCGAGGCCATGAAGGGTGGAAGGCCGAGCTGTTCATGGCGTGAACTTAGGCTGTCTGACGGGTGCGTCACTGTTCCAGGTCATTCCATGACTCCTGGGCATCAACATCAACCTCAGATCAGATTTTGGTAGAGATGCAGCTGGCTCTGGGCCCACAGCACTCTACTTTCTGCCAACAGTTTCCATCTCCTGGGGCTGACACTGCACAGTTTGCTGTCTTCACCCAGGCTATGCTGGCTCTTTTATCCTACACCTTCCTCTGCTGCACCTGAAAGCCTCAAGAGCCCTTGTGACCTCTGACTAGTACTAGGTTTCCACTGCCAGGGATCCAACCATCACTGATCTGTTACAAAATGTGGCAAATTTCTGAAAGGCGAAGGCCATTTTGATATGATCTCAGTGCCATACCCAACAGTTGAGAAAGCATTCCTTTCAGAGCTGTACCTTGTGATAAGTACTCTGGCAGGTTTGTAGGGATTTTTGTCTCTTACTCAGACCACATTCAGATGGCCAATATCGTCAACCATGATAATAGCAATGAAGTGGGTAATCTTTTTCCCCCACTAGCACAGATGGTGGGGACAGTTTGGCTCCGCAGTAAGCAAGTGACCTGGGCACTTTCCCCGAGGTAGAGCTGGAGAGTCCATCAGCACCTCAGAAGGAGGAGGCTGCCTTTTTCATGGCTGTGCAATGCAAGATTGATGAGGTTGTGGAATGCCTTTGCCTGTAGGTGAAAACAAATCTAACTGCACACACATTCGGCTGCTGGCCTCCTCTGCTGTGGTTCTCTTGTTTCCTTTCAAGAAGGCCTTCACAGATCTCATTTTGGTCACACAGAGTAAACACGTTTATGCTCAGGTGGTGAATCATCGGGCCCCCAGAACCATAATCCTTCACCTCAACCTTCTCTGGTTCACTCCTGAAGCGTTTTGTGGTACAGGCTTCCACTTCCTCCTAACAGAATCCTGACTCTTTCCTGTCTACTCTCTGAGAGGGAGTCTAAGATGATTGAGGCAATGGGGAAGAAGCTGTTTTTTCGGGAAGCCTTGCCCTTTTGCCGCAAGAATGGGGCCTGCCTTTTAGCCTGTTCCACACATGATCTTTAGGAAATTTCACAGATGTTTTTCCTGAACCTCCCTGATCACCTTTGGGACCATTCTGCATAAGATTTGCATGATAGTCAGGACGTGCCCAAAGAGAACCTCTTCTACTCTGACCTTCATCCTGTAGAATCGGTGGAGAGGACCACCGGTTTCTTTATTACCATGCATCACTATGTATGGATGTGCTCAACTGGCTGTTTGGTGATGTCCATTTGATTCTTAGGAACATTCCCTTTGATGATGCTCAAGTTTCTGGCAAGAAGGCCGACTTTCCCGTAGAGCATTTTAAACATGATGGCCCACTCATTTGGCCTAGCTTCCCCTGCTCTTCGGTTCCACAGACAATATTGTAAGTTCAGGGAATACTCCCAAGGTATACCATTTTGGCAGCACCACCCCTCACAACCTGTGCAGTAGAAGTCCAACCAGAACTTTCCACAACACAAAGGACATGGCGGTACCAAGGGTCACCAAGGACAGCAGCAACAGTCCTCCTTTCCACCACAAACCATTTTAGAACGCCCTTGAGGGAACACATGTGGCCTGTAGAGGGAGGGTGCCATTTCACTTATATCATTACCTGTCAAACACTATGGACCATTGGTTCCTCCAGAGTGTCGGGTAAGGCACACCCTTAAAGGTCATGTTCTCTCCCATTATGTGTTTCCTCTGTCCCCTCAAACGACCATGCTTTCACTCTCTCTCTCACAATATATTTTCTTTTCCTTTAGCACTGTCAACACTTCGTAGAGGTGGGTGAGCCTTTGGAGGCTGAGCCAGATTCCTGGCTCTGGCTCACCTTGAAGTCCTCCTAGAACCTCAAGAGTAAAACAAGATGAGCTTTCATGTGGCTTCTGCCTACAACCCCCACTCTAAGCTCATGCGCCAAGAACTGAAGACAAACATTAACCCTTGATGTAAAGCAGGAGAGAGAATAAGATAGGTAAACATAAAAGGAGGGCCAGGGGAGATTTAGAGACCTGTGGGTGTTCACTCCCAACTAATATATCTTTCACACAAAGAAATGATCTGGGCTAAGAAAAGATTAGAGTCCTAGCTAAATGAAAGTATTCCTTTTTTTAGGACAAATTCCCTCACCCACAAGAGGTGGCATGCTTCATCATAGGGATTCTCCTTGCACCGTGATAGCAGATCATGATGCAGGCTACAACCCCTTCTCCAAGGAGGAGCTCTTCGGATGTTTTGATATATGATAGAAGCCCTATGGAGAGCTAAAGGGTGGTGAGGGTAGCAGAGCGTACAATATATGAAAAAATGTGATAGTGGTGATTAAAACTGACTCCAGAGCAGGCGTACAACTTTATTCTTGCATGCCTGGGTCAGGATTAAAATGAGTGAAGAGACACTGCAGAAGTCCATTGACCCTGCATCCGTGTGTCACTGATCATTGGTCAACATGTTTCTGCCAACAAGCTCCTCATGAGAGGTGTATTGCTTCTGCTCAAATAACATGCATGTAAATGAAAGGTCCAAAAGTGGTCCAAAAAAGCCTCAACATCGGATTCACTTTGTTATATTATGTAGGGAGACATAATGACAACTAGGTTATTGTAACAGTGTAAGTAACACTTGCCAGTATATTGCCAACAACAACCCAAACACTGTTATGATGTATCCACCATGAAAGTGAGTGTCTAACAGATGCAGTTGTGACATTCGTACAAAGCATGCAAGCATACCCACTATCGTCGGGAGTTGTGCCTCAACTCGAAGGACCCTGACATGGGGCTCAGGGCGCACTCTGTCCAATAAAGAGGGCTAGGTAATTATTACATTGATAAAAAGGCTCATTGGTACTGGCACACTCAAACAACACTGTCCTGACAAGTGGTGATAAAGAATAGCCTGACTCTGGTATGTCGTGTGCAGAAGAAATACATTTAGTTAAAAGAATGACACGAGTATTGGTTGAAGACTCGGTCATGCCCCTATGAAAGATAAAAATTTGTGATGTGGGCGTAATTGCATGTAAGTTTGAGATCTGGCAACAGAAACAAAATAGTTGGGTCAAAAAAGGCCAAGTAAAGTAATGCTGGCTGAAAAGGCACGCTGTCCATACGAAACTAGATAAATGATTACGTGTAGTTAAAGAGGCCAAAGTAATCTCAAGTTATGCAGTGTGCTAGTTTGCGGTGGTATAGCGCTCTTCACAACGCAGATTTAGCATTTACTGGTGCTCACAGTTTAATGCCCAAGAAGAAGTGCAAGTTTAGAAAAGCGGCTTAAACAATGGAGAAGCTGCAAGCATTTATTGCACAACTCCAAACAAAGCTGCAGTGGGCGCCCCAGGCTAATGAGCCGGCAGCCAATCTCTACATGCATGACTTCGAAACCATGCATGTTTTCTCTGCTGAGAATCTGTACCCTCCAACATTAAAATCTGGAAGCGGAATATCGGTGACACCCTGTTATATTCCATATAGGTACCCTATATAGGCACAGGTAATATTTCAACCTTTCACCTATATTCTTCCCTACATTACATACATAACGGTTCTTAGGGACTGATCTTTTACCTAGATATGACACTGCATTCAGTACGCGGGTTTTTCCCTAGTTTGAATCTCATATATTATGCATGAGGCTTCTTGGAAGCACAGCAGGACTAACAGCAGGACTAACATCTCCTGTATAATATCTCTGTATAAATTTCAGGCCCGACGTCATCCTTTAGGCAGACACAGTAACACAGCAAGGTAGGACCCCTGGGGAGACCTATGGGTATATATACCTCACATCTTGCTTAGAAGGATAGAGGAGACCGAGACTTCCCTGCTGACACACTGACCAGAGACGATGAGGTTACTGCATGCAGACGCTCCAGCTCGCAGTGGTCTAACATCCCTCGCGGGGTGTCCAACTCGAGACCAGGACGGGGGTCACATATTCTCTAATTCTCAGGTAATGGGGTTGACTAGATCCTAGAGGGATTCTTGGCATAACACCTACATAGATGCTAGGTACATTTAGGTACATCTAGTTAGGGAGGCATCGTAGGAGTACGCACTTTTATCATGTGTTTCATATACCTGTATGTATTCATGATGATTACAAGATGGTAGAACTTTACCATCCCTTTACTTTCGTAGTACTTCTAATCATATATCTCTGCTACTGTCTAATGGTTGTTGCAGCTCATCTATTCTACACTAGAATAACAACTGTTCAATAAATTCTTATTGAAAACGCCCAGCCTGTTTATTCTGTGTATCTCTCGGAGACAAACTAAGTGAGCACGAGTGACTGAGCGAAAGGTAGTATATTGTTTCCACGATGCTGAGGGATCAGGGTTGTCATCTTCTGAGGTTGCCAGAATCTATTCTCTCCTTGGTAAGAGGAGATTATAGTGGCACTGTGAGCTAGCTGATACAGACAGGCTAACATACCCGATGGGGGTGCACGGAATCAGTCTGCCACCAGTCCCACAGTTTATGTTATCCAAACGCGCAGATCATGTATAGGTCATATAGGAACTACACGACAATCCTTGTCATCTGAAATGGAGATACAGGATCGATAGGACCATTCATTAATGGTTGAACTCCCAAAATCAGTTCTTGAAATTCATTTGTGAATTCAGCAAAGACAAGCTCCCTTTCCTGGGCCTGTTGATCGATTCTGGAAACCGAGCTCTACAGAAAACCCATGGCAAGGAATGCTCTCCTGTCCCACAACAGTTTCCATCCGAAGTCACTCAGGGACAATCTACCATTTGGTCAGTTCCTTCAGTTGAGGTGAAACTGCTTAGAAGTTGAGAAATGTAAAGAACATGCTCAACACCTGTCCATTCAACTTCTACGCAGGCAGTACCCTGCACCACTAATACATTCAACGGCCAAAAGGGCAAGAAACAATAACCACTCTGCCCTTTTAGAAACTAGACCACTTAAACCCCCACTCAAGAGACTAGTCTGCGTTAACACTTTTAGCAGTCTCTCCAATTCCATAAAGAGAGCTCTACGTAGCAACTGGCACATACTGAACAAGGAGGACCAGATGATACAATGCTCCTTGCTCACTTTCAAAAGAAGCCAGAATCTGAGAGACAAATTGATACACTCCAGGCCCCATCCTCCTTCCTACACTGGACAGGAAGCATTATGGGATTTACCACCTGTGTGGCTCGTGCACGTTTACCTAACGTGCCACACATGTAGATATCAGCACCAATACACCCTTGTGAGTTCAAACAACACACTAACTGTAATAGTGTTAAGGTATTCTATCTTGTACTTTGCCCCTGCAGTCTGAGGTATGTGTGCATGAATATGCGCAAAGTTAGAACACGCATCACTGAGCATCGAAACACCATAAGATGTAAAAAACTCTTCACGAAATTGACCAATCATTTCATCAAACAAGGCCACACAGCCAATGACTTACACTGGTCGGTGTTAGACAAACCAACCCCAATGGCCACAGTCTCACAGTTTCTCTTTGTTAAAGAACAGCCCTGGATTTTTAGGTAGCGGAGCCATGCGAACGGTCTCAACGATGAGATAGCGTTCTCTAGTACTGTTGTGACTCATACTCTGATTTAACATGCAGGATTGCGTATACTTGACTGTTACCCACTTGAAAACCTCTGGTGTGTGGAACTTCCACCATCTGAGTCTTGGCTACTATGTGAGCTCGACTGCCTCTTTCTCTCAACTGACCTCCTAGCTACTAGAACTCTCAAGCTATACAACTAGGTCTAGTTGTTGAGGAGGTGTCACGTATCTTTATACCTCACACAGCACTGTACTGTTCATCTGCATTCTGCAACAACAGACATGCTGCACATTTGCTTTCTGTATTATTTTTATTTATTCTTAATTTTTATTGCTCATGGGGCTCTCTGCCCCAGACTACATCTTCCAGTATACCTCACTTGTCACGCCCGCTGCAAAATAGCATTACTGATTCACATTTGACAGCATCAGATGTGTTGTTAATTACCACGCACTTTCTACAGCTTCTTTTTTTCAGTTAATGGACTTGATATGCAATTATTCTCTTCCTGTTATACAGTCTATTAAAATTGTAGCTCTGGACTACATGGACCATCAAACTGCAGCAGTCGCATCCTTTTCACACATCATACGGCACATATTCTTGACTTCAAATATCTCCGTTGCAGCCCCCGCCATCATCCTCAAACCTGGTGGTGGTTGGACGTTACAGAGGCACCAGGTAAGCAGCTCACATACGCCTTTATGCCCTTTCTATTACACCAACTCATCACACAGCTCCTTTCGCCCGGGCCGTGCTGCTGTTACTGTACTGGAGTCACAGAGCAGCATGTCTGCTCTGTGTCCCGAGCTCCACAGCCTGTACTGCTTCACTGGGGTAATCATACCAGCCCAGCGTGCGGCTCCTTTTACCCAGGCCACACTGTCTTCACTGACCCATGGTGACAGAGCGGCACGCTTGCTCAGCACCCTGGACTTCACTATCGGCTCATTAGCCTGGGGCGCCCACTGCGGCTTTGTTTGGAGTCGTGCAATAACTGCTTCTCCATTGTTTATGCCGCTTTTCTAAGCCTGCACTTCTTCTTTGGCATCAAACTGTGGGCACCAGTAAATGCTAGATCTGCATGGCGCAGAGTGCTATACCACTGCAAACTAGCACACTGCATAATCTAAGATTACTTTGGTCTCTTTAAGTACAAGTAATCATTTACTGTTTACCCGTATCCGTTTCTTGTATACTCATGGGCATACTAGGCTGTTATGGACAGCGAGCCTTTTCAGCTTCATTACTTCACTTGGCCTTTTTTGACCCGGCCATTTTGTTTCTTTGTCCAGATCTCAAACTTACATGCAATTACACCCACATTACACATTTTTATCTTCCATAGGGGCATGACAGAGTCTTAAACCAATACTCGTGTCATTCTTTTAACTAATTGTCTTTCTTCCGCACATGACATGCCACAGTCAGGCTGTTCTTTGTCGCCACTTGACAGGACAGCCCTGGTTGAGTGTGCCAGTACCAAGAAGCCTTGCCTTTTTATCAATGTAATATATACCTATCCCTCCTTATAGAACACAGTGCGCTCTGAGCCCCACGCCATGGTCTCTCGAGTTGAGGCGCGACACTCAACGATTGCGGGTAAGCTTGCGTGTTTTGAACGAATGCTACAACTACATTTATGTTAGACACACACTTTTGTGAGGAATACATCATACCAGTGTTTGGGTTGTTGGTCACACTATATTGGTAAGTGTTACTAACATTATTACAATAACTTAGTTGTCATTATATCTCCCTATAGGTCATAACAAAGTGGACATGCTGTTGGAGTTTTTGGACCACTACCTTTGGATCTGTATTTTTTCTTTACATGAACGTTATTTGAGCAGAAGTGATACTTTAAGGTCTTGACGAATGCCAATACACCTCTCATGAGGGTCTTGTTGACAGAAACATGTTTACCAATGATCAATGACACACAGAAGCAGAGAAATGTTTCTCTATGTTAAAGAAATATGCCTTTTGGAATTTTGAAGAGATCTTTGCATATTTTTGCATGATGTGCGTTGTATCATTTACACAGCACTTGATATCAGGACTTCGCTCATCACTCGTTTTAATCCTTACCCAGGCATGCAAGAATAAAGTTGTACGCCTGCTCTGAAGTCAGTTTTAGTCACCACTATCACATATTTTTCACATATTGCACACTCTACAAGACCCACCACCCTTTAGATCTCCGTAGGTCTCTAACGTATATCAAAACATTCAAAGAGCTCCTCCTTCTTAGAGAGGGAGTTGTAGCCCGCACCATGATCTGCTGCCCCGGTACGAGGAGAATCCCTATGATGAAACATGCCACCTCTGGTTGGTGAGGGAATTCGTCCTAAATAATGAATAACTTTGTTCAGCTAGGACTCCACTCTTTTCTTATACCTGGGCGTTTCTTTGTGTGAGAGAGACTAAGATACCCATCTAGTGCCAGATTTGCACAATGTGAAACTAAAAAACCTGGGATCAATCTTGGCTTCCTTGCTTGACCAACTTGTGTGATCTTAGGAAAATATTTTATTTACATGTTCCTCTTTTTTCTTCATTATTGCATATGAGAGCATCTTGGAATATTTAAGTAACTGATGTGTGCTGTACAAAACATTTTTTGTTTAATTTAATAGATGTAACTATGTTTCTCAATCGATAATAAGAATATAGGCCGTATATAGGTTGCACATTACAACTGGTTTACCACTTAGCTTTTTTAAAAAACAAACTTTATTGGCATTTCTTAATCACATTTAATTTATGACATTGTTACATTAGACCTATAATGTATAAGCAGTTCTGCCCAGTGGGCTCACTTCGCATTTTGAACAGACATTTGATGTAGGGGGAGTACAAATGCTATTTTCCTGTAAAAATTGTCTATATTTGAAGGTTTAGGAGAAACTATACATGTTACATTATGTTTTTTGTCTGTATCTGCAACATACAGTTGTGTTTTAAGGAAATGCAACCAACATCAAAACTCCCCTTGATTCCCTCCCCCCAACTCCCTGATCCACTGGTGGTCCGCACGTTCCTACAGTATATATGGACTGACAACTGATTTTTTTGATTTTTTATCTTATGGGTATGGCGCGGGTTCACCTTTTTTTCCCCCTTGTTTTATTGTGACCTCTGTGAGTGGCAGGGGTTGGGGTCCCCGGTGGCTAAAAGGAGATGCTTGTGGGAAGCAAAATGGGCATATATCCTATTGTTACAACGCACATTTTTATGTTTACGTGTCTAACATCGCCACTTAGTTCACGAATGGCATTGTTGTCATGGCGGGAGGCATGAATGTTTTTAAATTCATATTTAAAAACTGTCAATTTTATTAAAGGTTTTTCAACGCAGTGAAATATTCTGATGTATTAAAGCGAAACGTTTCTCTCTGTTAAAAGAAATATGCCTTTTGGAATTTTGAAGAAACAATCGCATATTTTTGCATGATGTGTGTTGTATCATTTACACAGCACTTGTTATCAGGAATTTGCTCATGCACAAGCTCTTAGAGCCAAAGCAGACCCTTCTCTCGTACCACCATGTCAATTTGTTGACCTTCCCAACTCTAATACTTCACTGTCAATAACTCGACAGCTGTGTGTCTCCTTTGTTCCAAATAGAACAAATTAGACCTTTGCTCAGTGCTCTACAGAGAGAACAAGGATTGCATGACATGTTTTCGGATCACCTTTAAGGCCCAGTGAGAGGCACTAGGAGAAACTCGCACTGCTTTCAGATGCAATTTCGGAGCGCTCAATCTTGTCCCATCATAAACCCCAATCACACCCTGAACTCACCCAAACACTCGGAGGCAACTCAGCTTGCCTGATGCGCTATACAAGATACATAAGCTGCGCAAAAAAATAAATTACTGGAACTCATCTGGGAAAAAAAAATACTCCTAGAAAGCAGGATTGGAGATACCATGAAGCTAAAAAGTGAAAAGTAACAGGAACTGTATTGCTGACCTGTAATACTTTTAGAATTTTTTTTTTTGCTTCTAACAATAAGGGCATGAATATAGCAGTTGGTATTAACCCATTGCTGTTTTCACTGGACCCACCCCACATAAATCCCTGGCCTCAGCCATTACACCACTGTTGACTGCTTGTAACCTCTGAGGCCAGTGTCATGCAAAGTGCGCTTTGATGCCCAAAGGGACTGCTAAATGTCCAATTCACTTAAGCAGACGTTCCTTGGCCACCAGTCACACAGAACTGCTTAAACCTCCCAAAAGCTGGGCCTCAACACAAGGCCCATCGCACAGCGACCAATTCTCAGCCTCCCATATCTAAATTATTTAAATAAAATACCACAGGAGCTGTCCCAAGCTGGCAGACTGTGCAAAATCCACTCGTTTCTGCACAAAATGCCCCAGAGTGCCCCCACACTTCTCTAACACCTCACAGAACGTGAGTGACGTCGTGCACCAAGAGAAAGTCACTGGGCTTCATTAATGAGGCCCCTTGCGGCACCGGAATGTCACTTTTTTGATGTTCCGGTAGCGCAATGTGCACTGGCATATTTACAAGGCCACGTAAAGCTACTTTACGTGGCTTTTTATGGCCTTGTAAATATGTGCCCCATTCACGCAGAACACTGCATGAAAGGGGAATTCCATGGGTGTTGCTGTGGGTGTTCCCTCGCAACACCAATGGAATCTAAAGCATTTCCAGATTTACGAGAAATCGTAAACCTGGAAATGCGTCAGAATTTAACGCCACCCAAGGGGTGGCGTTAGGGAGTCGCAATGAGGAGAAATGTTTTCATTTCTCCTTGTTTTTTCCTTTTGCATTCTGCAGCACACACAAAAAGAGGAAATTGCCTGAATTGACTGATTTTGTGCAGAAAGGTGTGTCTTCCTGCACAAAATCAATCAGCCCCGCAATGCAGGCACCCTTGCACCATGGTGCATGGGTGCCTGCGTTGGCACATGGCAGCCCATTGTGCGCCGACGCTAGGGGAAAGGGTAGGAATGCACCGTATCAATAGATACGGTGCATTCCTGCCTTTATCTTTTGATGTAGGGCAGAGCAGCAAGATTCCTTGCGGCGCTGCCCTACGCCTAAACCTCATAAATGAGGCCCACTCATTTTAAATGAGCACTTGACGGAGACTCTATTTGTGCATGTTTGGCGTGGTGCTCCAAAAGAGAACCTGGGCGCTTTTAAAAGCAACTGTGCGCGCACGCACCCTAAAGGGTACATGGATACGGACACATGTTGCACCATATCATCTTAAACATATTGAGTAATTAGTGCTTTGTAACAGCTCACTACATTCACCATGATAATCTCACAACAGTATTAGAGAGGTACATCTAAAACATAATTTATATAAAATATTACTCTTTGTACAATGCAAATGGTACTTGGCAGTTCACATGAGAAGAGAGAAAAAATACGATTCATGTTTTTTTAATACTTTAGTTTTTTACGAAAATAACAATTTATATTTGGTTGTGCAATTAAAGGTAAGTTAGTTTTTTCTGAACTAATTTCTAAACCTTCATTCGGAAGCAGCAATACAATCTAGTTCAAATTCCAGTAGTGAAGACAGGAATGGTGAGAAAAAAATGGTGCCTGAGATGACTCGTTTGTGATCCCAAGAGTGGCAGTGATGACTGGGCATCCCCCTCTTATGTCAGGTGGAACATGGCAGAGGCAGACACAGTCGATGGAAGTGACTGTGATTTAGTACAGGAGATGAGCTATATGAAAGGAGAAATGCTGCCTGATCACGAAGCTGTGGTAAGTATTCGCCAGCCGCGCATCACGTTTAAGCAATTGCGATTGGATAGCGGGAGTCCCTGCAGTGCACGCGATGGTGATATGTACTTAGAGGGAGAATCTTTTCTTCTTGACTTAGAAGGTCCAGGCACGGAAGGAACTGGGGAAAGCAGGGTTGCAGATGCAGTTGGCTTCATACAATGCTGACAAAGTGAAGGCAAAGAAGAACACGTTACTTACTATATGTAAATGTTTTTATAGGTATGTGTCTTTCCAGATTCCTTATGTGATCCTGCTACAGTGCCAGATTGAATCTGTTGGTTGTGAAACAGTACTTCTACACCAGCACCACCTAGCACTGCTTGCCATTGACTGCAGGCTTGTGAGGCTCCACAACTGAATCCGATAAAGTTTCAATACAACTTGTCCTGCCTATAGAGTCCAAAAACAGAAATGATGGACCCAGGAATAACAAAAAAATAGTCTTCACTCAGAAGAGGGGAGGTGGGTGGGCAAGAAGAAGTTTGTGGTAAGAGGCAAATACGTCAGGAAGAACATTGGTGAAGGTACATAACTTGTTCTTCTAATGGATACTCTTTGCTACAGAACCGAATATAAACCATTACAAAGTCAATCAACTAAGGAGGAGCGCTGAGTAAAACACCTGAGCTACACAAGAAAGTTTTGAAGCACAGTCATTCCACATTGTGAATTCTCTTTAAAGGGAGCATTCAAACAGCAGTGTTTTAAGAATGAATACAATGATAACTTGGCAGCAGCACAACAAGTTGCCTTTACCGAAAGAACTCTCAGCATAGCTGTTTTACATCAAGATTAGTCACAAACCCTATTAATAGTTTTTTCTCAGCAACATTTACATACGTGCCACATTTTGCATCTTAATGACTTAAAACATGTTATCAATTCTGACACTCTTAGTATGGAAGGCATAATGATTAAAATGTCATCTAGGGTCAAGACTATGCAACCTTTCTTCCTTTTTACAGCTAAAGGGGAAGTTAAAAAAATTAGGAAGGCACTTGCTATAAAAGCAACGTTGCTACAAACTTTAAAAAAAAACTTTACCCAAGGGCTAACCCTATGTTTAAGGAAAAGAGTTACCGGAGGCAAATAAGCTTTTCCACTCTCTTAGCAGATGTTACGAAAAGCAACGTGCTGTCTTAAAGGGCAAACCATTTAAGTGACAATGGTGAAGGAATTGAAAAGGGAGCTCCACCTGAAAAGTAATTCTATCAGCAACCTAGGAACCATAGGTAACAAACTACAAACCTTGGTCAGAAAAAACAAGTCCTTTTTAGGCTAAACTCACTACAAACTGATATACATGTACAAAATCGCTCTGTAAAGGATTCAAATGCCTTCGAGAACACCACGTAGCAAAAGAACGCCTGCAACTAGAATAAACTACTTTTGCAGAAGGTTACTAACAAAACATCTAATACTTCAGAAGGAAGGGAAAACTATAAGACAACCTCTCAACCGCCATGCATGAAAACTTAGTGAATGAGTATTTGGATGAAGAACCTGCTGCTTGTTGAAACAAGAGATCCTCCAGCATAGGAAAGGGCACATTACGACAGAAATAAGCCTCAAAATATGTGTGCACCAGAAGCTCCTGCCTAATTTGGCGCTATACAAATCACATGCTCTGTGTGCCTATGTATGTTCTTGATCATCGTTTGCATCAAAATAATTGAGGAGATGCATTATAAAGACTGAAATACAATGGGATCCATAGCACATCCCCAGTGAACCTTTCCGTTTTGCTAACTCTATCAAACATTAAGGGGCTTATTTATGAAAACTGTTACATCACTGCGTGAAAACAGCGATGCAACAGTTTTTACTGCGCCCTCCTTGCGACATGATGGATGCGTCATATTTACTGTATGACGCATCATGTCGGAAGGAATGACAGATATGTCAGTATTACTGACATATCTGTTGGCGCAAAACTGACGCATTGCTGGAGTTGTGTCTGAAGCGTGACGCAACTTCAGCAATGCAGGGGGAGGGCTATGATTATAGCACTGCGTCACCCTTAAGTCTGCTATGAAGAAGGCGTAAGGAGTTAACGCAGTGTCGTCCTACAAGTGGCGCAGTGAAATCTGATAGATTTCACTGCGCCACTTCTACGAGGCTTTCTTGCGTGAGAACGCCCACCCTGCATCCATTATACCTGACGCAGGTATAATGTGGCGCAGGGCTTTACAAGGTGACACATCTGCCTAGCTGTGTCACCTTGTAAATACGGCGCAACGTGGCACATTGTTTACGCCGCCGCTGCGTCACGAAAATTGACTCAACTGCGGCACACAAGTGTCGCAAGGGGTTCATAAATAAGCCCCTAAGTTAGGGGCTTGATGCTATTCTGAGCAGAAAAAAAATATCAACGTAATGGACGCTACAGCTAAAAAAAAACACAAGGCACTGTTGAGAGAAGCTCCTTTTCATGATTTATCATCATTTGTCATCTAAAGAAGTCCTCTTTTGTATTCAGGTGACACACATGATAGCCTAACTGCCCAATTCCTCTGTTGATAGGCCACAACCACAGTTCTACCTACTCTCTGCAGACTGTACAGATACCTACACCATCTGTCTTGTTGATGTAAAATATTGTGGTTTTATTGTCGATTAACACCTGAACTTGTTCCCATGAATTAATGAGAGGATAAATCTGAGAGCTGCTTACACCACTCTCATTCAAAAGAAAACAAACATCTACTTATACAAGCATATCTTAACAAATAAACAAATCCATTCCCCCTTTGTTCACTCACTAAGCTCCCTATCTTGAATTGGGAAAGCTGTTATGCTCATATGAGACATCAAATGCTAATGTGCTGTGTATGCTCAAACATATAATAAAACTGCCACATCCTGTAGGAGTCACATTTTTTATCCTATATTATTTTTAAAAAGTATAAACATTTATGTAAGAGTGAAGTATTTTTCCACACGTTCCCAATTGCATGGGGACATTATCCTAACCCATATACGTTTATTTAAAATATTTTCACCAGACGTCTCACTTTAACATAATATGCCCTATGTTTCATCAGTTTAGCGCCCTGAAGAAGGTGTAATCGTATCTGTTGGTCTTCACGAAACGCGCGTCGGCGCATTTCCAATTAACAAGACTCGATCATCAGAATGTTTCAAATGTTCAACAATTATATGTTTTGAAAAAACTATTTGTTAACCATATGTATGCAAAGCAACTTATTTTTTTATATTTCTATGCTTGTTTGTTTGCTTTATTTGTTTGCTTATTAGCATACTCTGTTGCTAATTTTTGGTTCTGTTTTTTTCTTGTCTTGTTTATCGGCTGGCTGTTGGTATGATTCAGAGTATTTGTTGAATGAATTTGTTGAGAGGTGTATGGGCTTCTGATTCCAGGCAGCAGTGGGGAGAGTGCTTTGGTGCTTAAACGTTGGGGATATCGTCCCCTGTGTCCTTCGGGCTACTTGCACTTTGAAATGTATAGATACATGTATTTTCATATGATGATATTTACAATAAATAATTTATATTTTTGATATATAAAAAACTATTTCCCTGGATGAAGTCATTGATGATATCCTTTATATATCTTTATGAACACAGTTGAAAGTCAAAAAATAAATAATGAATCTCCTTTAAAAATTACAATTTCAGAGTTACTTGCACCAAAATTAAGTTTACACAGAAACGTTGTTTCGAGACAACATAATATGACTTTACTTGCATTGCCATGGTTACCTGGAGGTTCTGTAAGAAGTTTCCTGCAGTCATCAGCTTTGAAGATTCTTGCCAAGAAGGGGTAGTACAACCTTTCTCCTGGTCTAACTTCACTACATTTACTTTTCTCTGGAATAAAAGCAGCACGCAGTCCATAATACGCATAATAAGGTGAGGAGGCCGTCCCAGGGTTCGAACAGTGGCAATGTCAGACGACTTGATTGTCTATGAAATGAAGAGAGAGGAAGTATAAATGGGTATGGTGTAAAACCAAATGTATTGAAATATTGAATGATTCACAAAAGTCAGCTGAAAAAAGAACTTGGATCTTGTAAATTTACTCCTACGTTAGGAATTTCAACTTTTGTGGTATTCTGAAAGTAATCTCTATGAACAGTACATAAATACTTTAAGATCTTTTTTAGGGGATTCTATCTCTTTATTGATGCCCCCTGCCCAGATCTATTCCTAATCGTCAATAATCTGGATTGTCCTAACTGTTCTCATTTAAAAAATCACCGTCAATAACCACCAGACAGTCGTGTTCACTTCATTACTCAAAGTAAACCGAAAACAAACAGATCATATCCCAGAACGTGAAAAATGTGAGTAGGGTAAGAAAGCACCTCACGTGCGCAAACCCAAAGGGCTACTGGATGGTACTCGCCAGTAGGCCCACGTTATCATCATCGGTTGCTTCCTTATCCGCCAGGATCTCCTGGTAGCGACAGGAGATCCTGGCGGAATAGATCGACAAGTGCGATCTTGTGAATGGAACGCGACCCAGTGGCGCATGGTTCCGAACTAGAGGTGGTTGTAGGTACGCTGGACACGAGCAACCTCCCGATTGGGTGTGAAAAGGACTGAGGTGTGGACTGATGCCCCAGCAGCCCTGATGAAGTTGCCTTGACGGGTTTGGCAACGAAACATGTTGGCTTGTGACAAAAAATAATGGCCAAATGTTTGCCTTGTTTTTAAATTGAGGACACTCACAACAGTGAATAAAGAGTGTTGTATGTGAGTGCTATCTCATTTTTAGTATGTTGGGAACTACAATTCTTTGTGCACGCTTGGGGTATAATTAAACACTGAGTGAATTTCACAGTCTCAGTGATAGGGGTCATATAAACTTGCTGTTTTTGACCTTCCACCTCAGTGGATTGTTTACACACACCTTTTTCTTTCTTTCTTTATTTTTCTGGATAAGGAAGCAACCGATGATGATAACGTGGGCTACTGGCGAGTACCATCCAGTAGCCCTTTGGGTTTGCGCACGTGAGGTGCTTTCTTACCCTACTCGCATTTTTCACGCTGTGGGGTATGATCTGTTTGTTTTCGGTTTACTTTGAGTAATGAAGTGAACACGACTGTCTGGTGGTTATTGATGGTGATTTTTTAAATGAGAACAGTTAGGACAATGCAGATTATTGACGATTAGGAATAGATCTGGGCAGGGGGCATCAATAAAGAGATAGAATCCCCTAAAAAAGATCTTAAAGTATTTATGTACTGTTCATAGAGATCAGACCTTGTTGTGGTTGTAATTGCTTGAGTGGGGGGCCGTCTGATTCTCTTCTTTCCCCCTTATGCTCCGTTTGTTGGTATAAGTGTATTCTGAAAGTAAACCAAGACTACGAGAAAACTAGGAAAATTGTAGTTTTCCATATACACAAAAGAGTATTTGCACATTAAGGAATATCATTTTTCTTGAGAACAAACACTTCCCCTGCCACCAAGTGATGGGACTGTGTTCTCTTCCCATTCCCATTCGCATCTTAGAACACACTTACTCCTGACAATGACAGGAGCAAATGTGCACAAAATTCAAAGGATGGAAACGACATGCATGGCAAATGTGAATGAAGAAAACCTAAGTGTTTTTATAAGTTTGCCTTCTATTACCTGGAAGACCTTAGATAAAATACCCAGTAATTCCAAAACCTTACATTTGTAAATGTTTAACTTCTACTATAGCCGCAAAAAAGCCCATATTTGCAAATCCTATTTTTCAATCTAATTTTACCAATCCTGATTATGTCAATCAGGATTGGGACTTTTTCATGGTAAATGCATTTATTTGTGCACCCGGAATGAATTTAGAAGTGCAAATTGCCTTGTCCTATAAAACGTGGGAAACAGCCACAACAACGCAGCCGTTTCCACGCATACCCTTAACCACGCATGCATTACAACGCATGCGTGGTTACCACGCATAGCCTTCACCACGCATACCTTTACTACAAGATACGTAGTAAAGGCATGTGTGTTAAAGGTACAAGCTCTCGTTTGATTAACAGCTCGCAAAAATTTGGGATGTAACCCCTAATCTTCACTTCGTAAACAAGGTAATGGACAAAAAATGCGGACTTTCATTGACTTCTAAATGAACATTAAAAAGAATTTGCATTAAAAAAACGCACCTGTTACCGAAGACACAAAACATTGATTGATGGAAGATGTTGAGGCAATCGGCGTCGTTAGAGGAAACGGAAAGACACTTCGGCTTCCTCTTTACGACGTAGAACGCATGTCGGAAGAGCTTGGAGAGGAGAGGTCGTGGAGAGGTAAGGGGGATTTTAGTTTAAAAAAAAGATATAATTTAAGGGATGAGGGGGTTATGTCGCGCAGAGGTAAATTATTAGGGTTCAGGGCAGGGGAGGGGTATTTGATAGAAGGGTTTGTGGGTGGGGGAATCACGCAGGGCAAGATTTAAAGGGTTCAGGGCACGGGTATTTCTTAGAAGGAATGGGGGCGGGGGGGTCGCACAGGGAAACGGGAGGGATATTAAAAAAATATATATATAAGAGCAGGAGGGGGAAGTGCACAAGGGAGCAGTTAAAGGAATTGGGGCAGGGATATGAGATAACCTTTACTATGAAAATGCCATTACCATGCATGGTTTTACAACAAAAATCGTTGTAAAGGTATGCGTGGTAAAGGCATTTTCGTGGTAAAGGTTATGCGTGGTAAAGGCATTCGCGTTGTAACGCATGCGTGGTAAAGGCATGCGTTGCAACGGAATGCGTTGTAACGTCATACAACCATAAAACGCCAGCCATGCAAGACCATTCCAAGCAGTACGAGAGAAAGTCACCAAGTCAGGACATATGGAACATGCAGTGGTTAATGATTCAATAGGGAACATAATGGTTTCATTCGCAAAAAAAACACAGGTAGGCTCTTTCTACAGAGTGAACATGATTTATCACAATGCAATTTTGAAGGGGTAAAGGCTAACGGCCTGATTTAGATCTCGGCGGACGGGTTACTCCATCCCGACAGTGACGGATGTCCCGTCTGCCGAAATATAATTCCCATTCTATCCTATGGGATCTATATTTCGGCAAACGGGATATCCACCACAGTTGTGACGGAGTAACCCGTCCGCAGATCTAAATCAGGCCATTAATAGCTAGTCAGTCATGTCCACACCACAGTATTTTCCACTCAAAATAGAAAAAGGATCATTAACGCTTCCACTGAAACTAATAATAAGCATTAGCAAAAGTAACAGGTCTAGCCTTTGCAAGATGGTACCATGGTTATTTCTTTTTTATTGCAAGCATATGCAACTAAAGACACCACTTAAACATGGTCACCTTATGCTTGCACTAAAAATTGTAAGTCTAACAACACTCACAGATGTTTTTGTTTTACTAGTGACATTTTTTCTTAACAACAAGCCTTTCAGTTACGCCATGCATTTTATTATTATTATCTTTGAAGGAGACAAGAATAAACAAGAATTAATCACAGGCAGTCTACAATCTTACAATGTCACTTAAACACTTTATAAAATAAACTTTAAAAAGGAGCTTAGGCAAAATTAAAAGCAGCTATTTCAAGTAAATCTAAAAAATAAATAAAATAAAAATGCATACTATGAACCAGCTTTGTCACTAAAAAGAAATTAACTACTTGTATGCAGATGTGAACAATGTGTCCAGGTTTTGTGCACTACTCATACTGAAGCAAGCCAATGGGTAAAGTGGGCTGACCCACTGTCCCATGCTGTATGATATGGTGGGAAGAAGAAAAATGTGAATAGCAATTTAAAAGACCAATATATGAAGGTTGATAACCATGTTTTGTCGCCAGAAAACAAAATGATTTTGCCAGGCCATTTCTATGTGGCCTCTGAAACCCATGGGCAACTATGCAATCCTAGTAGCAGGTACCAGCATTGACCCTGGAGCCACAGAAACCAGATACTACTGGAAACTCTGAACTTCCATGTTTCTCCCGTTTTTAGGCTTTGACTTTCTGGGGCTAGGAAGATCGAACAATCAAATTTTAACAGTGGGAGGTTGGTGTGGGGTAGACTGTCGATTTCAGTTAGCACTTGCATCGCTCACAATATATATAATGTCCGATCAGTGTTATTCTTCTTAGAAAAAATAAAAATGTATTCACATTAAGTAAGATATGCTTATTAACTTAAGAAAGTTTGTTTCATCATTAACTGTTTTGAATAATTGTAGCAGATACTCTATATCTGAATCTGCTCTCTCAGGTGTCCTGTGTAGGTCAAAGAAACAGTACCATGGTAGGCTTAATTCTTGGTTAGTTCTATTACTAAAGTGTAGTATCTGGTTAATAGGGCACAGATTGCTGATTGTGTTTTTTCACTCATGGCTTTTCAGCAGGCTTTCTATTGGAGCCAGACTGCACGGGCAACTTCCTTGCCCATTGGTAGTCTCTCTCTTATCTACTCTGTATTGTTCATGGAAGCGGGTTTGCGGACCTGGGCATGCAGAAATGGCTGCAGTATTAGGAGGTTTCAGTCCTCATTCTGGATAGCTCGTGCACTGGGATACAGCACAGAGAACAGCAGACTCCCACAGCTTAGGCAGCTCAATCTGGTGCAGAGAGGGTGAGAGCAAAGATGCGCGCGCACCCTCAAGCATAGCTTCCAAGGTTTCGGATTGCTTGTGTGTGACATATCCATGATTTAGCTGTGCATATGAGGGACATTCCACTGTGAAATGTGTGACACTTCGAGTGACACTTGTCAGACAAAACTAAGCATTGACACCCATGTACAGAAATAAATATAACAAATTACCCACTTCTGGGAAACAGAAAACTATGAAAAGCTTTGAAATCGCTGTAAAACGCCTGAAATAGAAGTTTATTACACAAGGCGAGTGAATTTACAACACATAAGCAGGTCTTGAAAAACGTTAAAAATATTACAAGACTGACAGGCCGAGTATTTTTTTTTTTGTAAACTCTTTTTATTATTAAAGTTGTTGGCACAGCATACATCAATATAGACACAACAGCCCACATCAAATAATACAGTTGAACGTCTCACATCCATTGGTCACCCCGTATTCACTCACTCACCCCCCTCCCTATTCATCTGTGATAGACTCTGCAACATGCATTGACCATGGTGGGCCACATCCCGGGGCCGAGGGAGAGGCACAAATGTTGCCTCTATGTATGTTCCATTTCCCCCATACCCGATCCCACTTCTTGGGGCATCCTCTATTCATGTAGACTGCCTTCTCTGCAAACATGCACCAATCCATGTCCCGCTCCCACTCCTCTTGGGTCGGCGGTTCGGGCGCACCATATTTACGAGCAATGTTACGCTTAGCAATTATAAAACTGGTGGCAACCCAGAGTTGATCCATACGGGTCATGTCAGTGGCCTCCCACACATTGAGCAGACACAATTTGAGCGACAGAGGCAAAGCATCACCACACACCCCGCTGAGTACCGCATTTACTGCGTTCCAGTATGTCTGGATAGTTGGGCATTCCCAGAGTGTGTGATAAAAGGAACCAATCCCCCCACATCTCCTTCTACACTCTGCATCGCTGCGTCTGCCCATCTTGACCAATGATGTACATGAGATATATGTTCTGTGAAGAACCTTTAGTTGGATTAACCTCAGCCGTGATGATATAGCAACTTCTTGCGGGGAGGATAGCGTGTCGCGCCAGTCCTCTTCCTCTAGGTCCACAAGATACGTCTGCCAGCGCTCATAAAGGCGCGTCCACGGGTCAGGAGAATTGTTAGTTATCTTCCTATAAGTAAGTGATATTATCTTACTGTCTATGTGTTCCGTGAGCAGCCTATCTTCCAGAAGAGAGGCCTCCGGTATTTCACCCTCTTCCCGGAGCGCCGTCTGCAAGGCGTGTCGTAATTGCAGATATCTAAACGCTTCGCCCGTGGACAACTCATATTCTTTTTTGTAGGTTGGCAAATACGAGTATTTTCCCTTTTTTAACCAGGTCACCAACTTGTGATAGTCCAATGGTATCCCATTTATCGAACCCTTGGCATCTTCCTAACTTGCCCAATATCTCTGCATGCCATAGAGGCATTTTTTGCGTCACTTTATTATACCAGCCTAATTTTTTCGTGGTGTCGTGCCATAGGGCGACTGTGAGGGATGTTGGGCCGATGAGTTCCTGCCTGTTTGGCTTTGTATATCGTGCTTATCTGAATCCTCCACTACCCATCAGCCACTTATCCATGCAGCAGGCCGGATCCTGCTGTGCGCCATATATCCATTTATTAATAATCAACAGGTGTACTGCCCAGTAGTAAACTCAAATATCTGGCAAGGCTATCCCCCCATCATACCATCCCCTAACCAGCTTGAGGCCTGCAATGCGGGTTGGCTTCCCCTCCCAAAGTAGTGTTCTGACTTCCCCCTCTATCGATTTGAAATACGTTTCAGGTACGCTGTATGGGGTATTTTGCAGGGTGTATAGGAACCGGGGCAAAGCCATCATTTTATACAGCGCCGCTCGTCCCACGGACAGAGGTAATGCACGCCAATGCCGGACATTGCCCTGTAGACTAGTAAGAGGGCCCAGAAGATTTTGTTCATAGAAAAGTTTTGGATTATATGTTACAAATATTCCAAGATATCAAAACCCGTCCGTCACTATAGTTGCTTCGCACTCCGTCGGCAACACTGGGGCGGGGCCGTGGTGTAAAAATATTACTGATTTGGACCAATTGATGGTGTACCCAGAGTATCGCCCATAGTTGGAACAGATCTGGAGTATCCTGCTAATTGAGGCTCGAGGAGACGCCACATACAACAAAATGTCGTCAGCGTAGAATGAGATTCTATCCTCCCACAACAAGAAAGGGTATGCTGTTCCTAAAGAGTCCTACAGGTCTATGGGTGTAAACAGAGCATATGAGTGCTCATGAAGATCGGAGAAAATCTTTTCTCCTTTCAGAAAGAGACCCTCACACACCCAGCCAGCTAGGTGTCTTGCTTCATCACTGGGTCTGCTCCTTATCGGGTCGGCGCTGCAATACCCGATCGGTGCCCGTGATGGGGCCTTCTTGGCGGAGATCTTTTTTCTTAGCCGTTGGGTGCGGTGCGTGTAAGGGCCCTCGTGAGTGTAGATGTGTAAATGTGTAATGTGTGCAATATAAAACAGGAGTTAGTGATCCACCAAAAACTATTTTAATGACTGTGGTCACTATCCTGATTAAAAACCAAAAAGAGGCGCACACGCCTGCTCGAAGATTGCAGGGTTGTGTGCTAAAACTCAGGCCAACATGTTGCTTGCCTAGTGTCAAATTAACGGCAATTCTTCAGGACCTATTATTGATCATTCTACACTTTATGGTTGGTGGTCTGTTAATTACACAGTTAAGTGACCACCCATACAGCACCCTATAAAGTGGTACCTGTCGATCAACAACAATGCCTGTAGGAGAGAAGAATCATAAAGATTAGTACATCGTTCTTCTATGGTCTGCAGTTCAACCTAAATGCAAAAGTCCATAATATGACCATGCTAATGTGACACTGCCCTACTCCGGTAGCATTTATACTGGAGTGTGCCACCCTGGCACTTACAGAAAATTTCTTTGAATATAACAAACAACTATACCATCAAACGCAAGGCACATCGATGGGCAGTACCTTCGCGCCGAGTCTGGCCTGCATGTACATGGCAGCGTTTGAGGAGAGGGAGATCTACCATCACAACAATCCATACTTAGCGAACGTTCTTGTATGGAAAAGGTTCATTGACGACATCTTGGTCCTTTGGAAAGGGGACCGCAGAACATGCAATGAATTTTGTATTTGGATCAATACTCTAAACCCCTTTCTGAAATTTACTAGCACCATTTCCGAGACCAGTGTACCCTTCCTCGACCTGCTGGTAAGGCTGGGGGATGGCTGCATCACTACAACACTCTATCGCAAACCAACTGACAAAAACAGTTTGCTTCTATTTAGTAGCCACCATCCCAGAGCACTCAAACAGAATCTTCCATCCGGTCAATTCCTTCGGATAAGAAGGAATTGTAGTTCATTGACTGACTACCTCATTGAGTCTGATACTTTGGCTCAAGACCTGCGACAGAGGGATTATCCACAACACACTGTGTCACTCTCTCGTAAAAGAGCCAGAAACAACAACCGGGAAAGTTTGCTAGAGAGCGTACATAAGGATCCCAATACCACGATTACCTGTGTGACCACCTTTACTCCCGACTCAAATCGAGTGAGGAGTTTTATTAAGAAACACTGGGGTATTCTGAATACAGGAGCACTAGATCTCCCTGTACCCAGATTCGCATTCAAACGCACAAGCAATTTAAAGGACATGCTCATACACACACGACCAAGCACCCTGAAAACCAATGTACAAAGGGGACTATGGGATCTACCTCCCGTATTCGGACACTACCCGTGTGGGTCTTGCTCGGCCTGCCCTCTCACCAAGACCACAAAAGAAATAACATTCACGAATGGGGTGAAATGGGTCCTCAAGAGACACACCAATTGTAACACCAACAACTGTATTTATGCATTGACCTGTCCGTGCGGACTCCTTTATGTAGGATATACTGGTTACTCTGAGTGATAGCCATCGGGATCACAATGGGACATACTCCTTGTGGGTCCCTTGTTGGTAATCTCCACCCCACTTTCTTTATTTACCTTCATTGAAATACTGTCATGAGGTTAGCTTCAACCAATATTCTCATGCTATAATTCCCCCCCCCTCTCTTCTTTCAATTACTACAATACATAGGACACTGAACCTTGCAGTGTTTTCACCTGCCGCGACACCTTGATGCATTGAGCTGACCCATGTTGGGTGAGTGTGCTAGGTTGCCTCGAAGATCTGCATAATTCTTTGCTACTTCTGTATTTAATCTTTTTCTGAAATTCGCCGAGTGCATGATCACATACACCCTTATGTGAAGCATGCTCATCTTTCACGTTTGTTTTGCAGTGTCACATTAGCATGGTCATATTATGGACTTTTGCATTTAGGTTGAACTGCAGACCATAGAAGAACGATGTACTAATCTTTATGATTCTTCTCTCCTACAGGCATTGTTGTTGATCGACAGGTACCACTTTATAGGGTGCTGTATGGGTGGTCACTTAACTGTGTAATTAACAGACCACCAACCATAAAGTGTAGAATGATCAATAATAGGTCCTGAAGAATTGCTGTTAATTTGACACTAGGCAAGAAACATGTTGGCCTGAGTTTTAGCACACAACCCTGAAATCTTCGAGCAGGCGTGTGCGCCTCTTTTTGGTTTTTAATCAGGATAGTGACCACAGTCATTAAAATAGTTTTGGGTGGATCACTAACTCCTGTTTTATATTGCACACATTACACATTTACACATCTACACTCACGAGGGCCCTTACACGCACCGCACCCAACGGCTAAGAAAAAAGATCTCCGCCAAGAAGGCCCCATCACGGGCGCCGATCGGGTATTGCAGCGCCGACCCGATAAGGAGCAGACCCAGTGATGAAGCAAGACACCTAGCTGGCTGGGTGTGTGAGGGTCTCTTTCTGAAAGGAGAAAAGATTTTCTCCGATCTTCATGAGCACTCATATGCTCTCTTTACACCCATAGACCTGTAGGACTCTTTAGGAACAGCATACCCTTTCTTGTTGTGGTTCCGTGGGCCTGTATGCTGGACCTACTAAATTAGCCCTTAGTCCCCCCCTGTTGTCTCATTCTATCCTCCCACTCATTTGCCCACTTTAACCCACGTATCAAAGGGTCCCCTCGTATCCAGCTCACCAAAGGCTCGAGAACTAGTGCGAATATAATTGGGGACAAGGGGCAACCCGGCCTTGTCCCTCGGCGCAAAGTAAAGGTCCTTGATGTATGCCTGTTCACTACCACCTGCGCGAGCGGTTCGGCTATAAAAGTCGGATCCACTCAGCATAGGCCTTCCCCAGACCCATACGTTCCAGGACAGCAAACATACATGGCCACTCGACGGTGTCAAACGCCAAACGAGCGTCCAAGGACAGTATGGCGGCGCTTTCTTGAATTGTGTCTTTACTGGCGAGCACCCCATTCAGTCGACGCATATTTAATGCAGTATTTCGGCCCGGCATAAATCCGGACTGATCCGGGTATTCAAGCTTCTTTACAACTGCGAGAAGCCTCGTCGCTAATATTTTAGCCAGAATTTTGACTTCTACGTTGAGTAATGATATGGGGCGGTATAAGGTGACTTCCTCCGCTGGCCTTCCTGTCTTGTGAATCACTACTATGGAGGCCAATCTTTGTTCTCTGGGCAATATTCCCTCTTGTTTACTCTCAAGATACATATTGAGCAGGTGGGGTGCTACCTTTGTGGCCGTCATTTTGAGAAGTTCTATTGGGAGACCGTTTGGCCCCATGGCTTTACCCGCTTGTATGCTGAGTATGGCCGCTACAATTTCCTCAGTCGTGAGATCAGCGTCCAGTGATTGTTGGTATTCCGTGGGTAATGTTGGGATCTGTATGTCGGCTATTAGTTCCCTTGACTCATCTATTGTGGCAGAAGCCATGGTGGAATATAGCTGTGTAAAATATTCAGCAAATCTCTCTGCTATGTCTTGTGGAACTCTCCTCCAAACCCCCCCTGTCTGCGTATTGCCCTGACCCACCAGTCAGCCCTGTCCCGCCTATCTAACCATGCAAGCAGTTTGCCTGCGCGGTCTCCCTGTTCATATATTCTATGCAGTTGTGCGTGGTGTTTTACTCTGGGAGCCTCGGTAGCTAACTCTCTATATTCCTTCCTCTTAAGTTCCAATACATGACCAGCTGTCCTGTCGTGGGTATGCGTGGATGCCTGCTCCCTAGTTAGAATGTCGCGCTCTAATTCCTCCAGTTTTTTACACTTCTCTTTCTTGTGTCCCATTGAACCTTTATCACTGCCTTATAGGCCTCCCAAATGACTTGTGATGAATGAACCGATCCCACCTCCTCCGAGGAGTAGTTTTATGTGGGCTTTACAAGAATAGTTTTAATATGTGGGATTTTGAGGCACCAGGGGTTGATCGTAATTGTTCTGTGAGTGGGGGCAGTGCTCACCACATACCGAGCCAATATGGGGGCGTGGTCTGGAATGCCCCTAGCTAGGTGTCTGACCTCTGTAAAATAGTGCGTTTTGTCTGCCAGCGTTCGGATGTGGTCGATCCGAGATCTGCTGTTGTATACTGCTGAATAAAAAGTGTATTGTCGTGCTTGTGGGTGTGCCTTGCGCCATACATCTACCAAGCCTAAAGATGTGAGGAAGTCGGCCATCGTGTTTTTAGGTCGGGCATTGCTCCTGGGTGGGTATCTATCTAGCTGGTCGCTCAGCGTCCTATTGATGTCTCCTCCAATTACTAGGTCACCCTCTGGCAAGTCCAGTATCATCTTGCTCATGTCTGGTAAGGCCACATTGTGTAGTGCTTGGGGTATGTACACCGACAGGATATTCATGCACCTGCCCTCCCAGGTGCCTGACAAGGCAGCGAAGCAGCCATACTCATCAGTGTGTAAGTGTTACAATGAACAGAAGGTTTTTCCGCATTAGAATTCCCACCCCTGTGGACCCGGTGATGAAGCCAGAGTGCACTACTAATTTATATCCCCATCTGTCAAGCGCCTTACAAGTATTCCCAACAAGATGGGTTTCTTGCAATAAGACGATATCTAGTGCCTGCCGTTTAATGTATTGAAGCACCACCCCTCTTTTGAGTTTATCCCCCAACCCATTGACATTCCAAGAAAGTAGGTTAAGTGCGATCTCAGCTCTTCCCACCCCAGTGGCATCGACCAAAGCTGTTGCTGTTTGTCTGCCAGGAGTAGGGGCAGTACTGTCAAGGACAATTTCTTTGGGTGGTTGTGTCATGACTGCATTCGTAGTGATTACAATAATTGTGAGCTGCAGTGTCTACAATCCCGATGGAAAGGGCCTAAGCCATAGGTAAGCATGGGCTGTTACCAGCTATCAACAATAGAAATGTAACAAAGATGAAATAAAACCCCCATAACTTGGAAACTCACCCCCCCCACCCTGCCTCCCTGCAAGACGGACTTTGAACTACCCGCCACCCCAACATTGCAGAATGGCCGTTGCCCTCCCTTCCCTGTTTGAGGGGGGACGTAGACCCTTAGTTCCACCCTTCCAACCCCATTGACAACAATTAGCCATGTAGCCAGGAGTCTATACGTGCGACTTCGCTGTGCATATACTCAGCCACCATTGCTGCAGGGCCTCTGCCCCGTCGCACTTCCGCCAACGTACAGTCTCGCTCATTCCGCTGGGGCCCATCCCTGACTCGTAGGCCCTACGATTAATCTCGATGTCCTTAGAAAGTGCGAGTGTTCACCCTGGTTGGGACACCGAGAAAGCTGTCTGCATGGCGCAGTTTATGTTAGGGCAGATTCTCTACCCCCGGTGGATCTTTATCGGTGAGAGCTTTTGTTTCTTGGCCAGTCGCTGTCCGTTTTTGTTCTCTCCCCGTTTGTCTCCTGCGCCTTTCAGGAATGTCCGGACCTCCTACCTGTCGCCATCCGTCCAACCACTCCCAGGCCGCCTCCGGCTCCACGAAGAACCACGTTTTACCCTCGGACTCCACCCTGAGTTTCGCAGGAAACAGCAGTGCATAGGTCAGCGCTTTGTCTCTAAGGGTTTTTTTGACTTAGAGAAAACTCCTTCGCTGTCTCTGTACCTTCATAGTGAAGAATGTGACGATATTATTTTCAATTTTGAGAGGAGGGGCACAACGTGCAGTTTGCAGGATTACATCTCTGTCTCGAAAATTAAAGACACGTGCTGGTAATGGCCTGGGTGGTTGTCCAGGTTTGGGTTTTCCATCCGGTACTCGGTGTGCCATTTCGATAGAGAAGTAGCTGGAGAGGTTTTTAGGCTGCAAACGCTGAGTGATTAAGTTCTCCACAAATAAATCAGTGGCATGGCCCTCAGCTCTCTCAGGAACTCCAAGAATTCTAACTTTGTTCTTTCTGGCCCTGCCTTCGTAGTCATCCAATTCTTCTGCGAGGGCCTTGCTGGTGGTTTGTAGTTCACGGACTTGTTTTTCCAGGGCCTTAGTGTTAGTGGTGAGGCCTTGGGTTACTTCCTCCACTTCTTTCACTCGATCATCCATTTTCCTAAAGTCGGCACGGATAAGGGAGATTTCTGTAGATACCGTGTCGATGCGGGATTCGAGTGACGTACACACTGCGGTAACCTCTACTAGTATGTCTTGTATGGTGGGGGCACTCTGCATAGTCGGCGTGCGCTGTGTTTCCTGCACCGTGTCGGGCTGAGCACTTGCTCCCTAGTGGGTCTTGAGCCAGGCGAACTTGTCCAACTTGGGTTGATGCTAGCCACATCCGCCCTTGCTTCCGGACATGGCAGAGCTTATAGGGACGGTGCTGTGCCACTATCCGCGGGGAGCGGTCCAAGGGTATTCATGCCGCCTGCCCAGGAAAGCAATGCCACCAGCCTGTCGGCTCACCCCTGCTTGGCTCACCTCCTCGCCTGTGTTATCAGCAGTATTTTTTCCCTTTGCGTAGCGATGGTCTCACAGGGTTCAGCACAGGGTCGCTGCTGGTCGTGAGTGGCGAAGTCCCCTCCTAGCTAATGGCTTGGCGCAACGACCACCACTCTCCACCTGGCGCAGGGAGCTCCCCGCCGGCACCCATATCGATACACAATGTAGCCGCTATGTACTTTCTTTTCAGGTCAATGTATAACCCTCTTGACAGTCAGGGTAGTCACCCCTTGATAGCCGCTGCCGTCAATATGCGGCCACCGATGGTCCTCAAAAGCCCCCCTCCG
Organism: Calotriton arnoldi; assembly: GCA_963921515.1. Taxonomy (NCBI): domain Eukaryota; kingdom Metazoa; phylum Chordata; class Amphibia; order Caudata; family Salamandridae; genus Calotriton; species Calotriton arnoldi. Next base: position 3,573,409 of record CAWUFW010000463.1, on the reverse strand, counting down.
CGTGGAGATCCCAGCAGCAGGCGCGACCCGCGACGAACAACAGGCGCGCCCAAACAGTTGCCGGCCAGACTTCGCCACCACCTCTCTCGCTCTAAGCCACTCCCTTCGGCCGCGCGAGTACTCCCGGATGCGGCTCACAGCTGTGCCCAGGCCGCGAGTCTCAGCGGGCCCCGGGAAGGTATTTGGCCCATCTTTCCTGGTCAATCGCGGCTGGAGCTGTCAGCGACACCGGCCTGGGTCAGTGACGACTCACTGGCACGGATTTGTTTGCGGATTTCTTAGGGTTTTAGGGGATTGGAGTTGGAGCCGCGTTAGTGTGCGGCCCTCTTCTCCAGCAGTTGGCCATGCCCCTAGGCGGAGTACTTTTTAATTATGTGCCATATTTTTATTAAAGGATGACTATTTTAGCCCGTGTAAGACATGTCAAATGTACGTTCATGTAAAACAAGCATTCTCATTAACACATTTGACAGTCAAGTCCTTTATTTCTCTGTGTGTCAACTGCTCTCAAGTTGCCAATGTTTCGCAAAAACAGAAGCCTCTCTCTGCAACTCTATGGTTGTACATCAGGCCCAGGGTGAATCAGAAGATTACACTTGTAAACTATGCTCCGTGGACAAGGTATTTCAAACTACTATTTGACTTACTGTGTAGTGCGCCTGACCCACTTACTGTGTATTGCTCTGCTTTTAGTTATTCTTTTTATTTTTTACAGTGTTATGTAGCGCAAACTCCACCCATTGGTATTAGAGCACTTTACAAGAGCAACAGTTATGTTATAGAAGATCACTTTCATTTTTTCCAGACACAGAGATAAAGTGATTTGCCCAGAATCAAAGGATGTTGAGCGGACGCCCCGACTGTAACCAATATTAAATTGAACTCAATCGATGAAGAGCATTATGCCTCAAAATAAGAGGCACGGAAGTAAAGACGGTGACAGGGATGATAGCGTGCGCGTGCTAACGGCCACCTTATAAATGGCATTGTGAGGGGTCATGAATTCATGATAACTGCGAACTGCCACTTCTAGTACTAGGAAATGTTCAGTGACAGTGTGAGCTCCGAGGGCATGCAGGTATAGCAACAGAATTTGAATCAGCTGGTCAACACTATACTAGCACAATTAAATGAGTAATTTACCTTATAATGCTGGCGATATGATTTTGAATGGTAACAGCAGCAGTCCCTGTCAGACATGCACTCTCCTCTTGCCACACACTCGAAGTTGAGCGTGACTGTCACCGTCGGATGGGACCTGTGTCAAATCTGACAACAATCCCGGGGTCATGGTGAAGTAAAAGGCGCCGCCTCAGGCCACTGGTGCAGTATCTGGAGTGCTGCCTGGCAAGGAAACGAAGAGGAAAATCTAGTGCCCGGCTAACCCACTCTACCAGGACAGAACCAAAAGGAATGGTATAAAGTGGGGACTCATTATCAAAAACAAATCTATTACAGTGAAAACCTGAATTCATCACTGAAAAAAGTATATATTTAAAAACAATAAATGTTTATTATTTACTCAAGGGCAAGCTCAATAACTAGTGCAGTACTCCTGATACTGTTTTACCAGAGGATACTCAACAAAACACATTTCCATATATATATATACACCAATCCATAAATGACGTCACAATTTTCTCCAAATCCTATAGACAAAAAACACTTAGTTATCTTGTTAAAGAACTGTACACAGTAGACTGTGACAAGGAAACCAAAGCCCGCCGTTGGTGTCAGTGCGTCTCTGGCCAGTTAGACCCTGCGTGGTCAAAACGCACATTACCTTCGGTAACGATATATCTGTAAGAAACATTAGTAGTGATAGATTCCTTACCTTAGAATATCCCCAGGCGTCAGACTGGATCCGGAAAGTTTTCGTCAGCAGTACCCCTGCGCGTCGGTAAGGGCGTCGTGCGGCTCCGCATCCGTCGTTGGCGTCGTGGTCGCCGAGATGACGTCGCGGGCGCTACTTAGACGCCACCCACGCGCGCTGACGTCAGTTCTGTACACGACTTTCCGCGCCAGGAACGCAGAGCCATGCAAGATACTGACCACTGGTGCATTGAAGCACAAGTTACTAACTTGTGTAACGATATATCTGTAAGAGACAGTAGTTAGTGACAGATTCCTTACCTTAGAATATCCCCAGGCGTCAGACTGGATCCGGAAAGTTTTTGCGTAGCAGTACCCTTGCGCGTCGGTAGGCAGCGTCGTGCGGCTCCGCGTCCGTCGTCGGCGTCGGGACCGCCGGGATGACGTCGCGGGCAGTACTTAGACGCCGCCCCTGCGCGCTGACGTCAGTTCTGTACATGACTTTCCGCGCCAGGAACGCAGAGCCATGCAAGAAGCTGACATAGGTGTCTGAAAATTACTAGGGCCCTGAAAGGGATGTCCTTAACCCTTGAAATCAGTTCGCAGAACGGGGAGGATGGGTGGGGCGGTAAGGAATCTGTCACTAACTACTGTCTCTTACAGATATATCGTTACACAAGTTAGTAACTTGTGCATCTGAAAGAGACACGTTAGTGACAGATTCTTACCTTAGAATAGATACCCCAGCAATACCAACCCCGGTGGTGGGTCTGCGAACAAAGATCAGACAAGGAAGTCCCGGAGGACAGAACGGCCAAAGAAGCCGTCCCTCCGGACCTGACTGTCAAGGCAGTAATGCTTTGTAAATGTGTGCAGCGAGACCCACGTAGCTGCCTGACAGATATCCTGCAGCGGAACACCGTGGCCTAAAGCCGTGGTAGCAGCCGTTGCCCTGGTGGAATGGGCACGCAGCCCAACAGGAGGCTCCTTCTTAGCCAAAGAATAGCAGGCTTTGATACACAAGGTTACCCAGCGGGAGATGGTTCTCTTGTGCACCGCCCGACCTTTTTTGGCGCCCACGTAGCCAACAAAGAGCTGGTCATCCACCCGGAAGTGTTGTGTGTGGTTGATATAAAAGGAAAGCGCACGTTTTGGGTCCAGACGGTGGAGCCTCTCTTCCTCTCTGGAAGGATGCGGAGGCGGAAAGAAGGTGGGCAAAGTGATGGTCTGCCCAATGTGGAAGGCAGTAACCACCTTTGGCAAGAAGGACGGACGCGTCATAAGAACAACCTTGTCTGGATGGACAGACAGAAAGGGAGGTTTGCATGATAGAGCCTGGAGCTCACTCACCCGCCGAGCGGAGGTGATGGCCACCAGAAAGGCTGTCTTCAGAGTCAGAAGACGAAGAGGACAGTTATGCAGAGGCTCAAAGGGAGCGCACATGAGAAAGGTAAGAACCAAGTTCAAGTCCCACTGAGGCATCACAAACGGAACAGGAGGGAAGAGGTGTGTAATGCCTTTTAGAAACCTGTTAACAACAGGGGACTTGAAAAGGGAGGGCTGATCAGGAAGCCTGAGGAAGGCCGAAATGGCACAAAGATAGCCCTTGATGGTACCCAGGGCAGAACCCTGTTGGGCCAGGGAAAGAAGGAACAGAAGAACCTCAGAAAGAGGGGCAGAGAGGGGATTCACAGCCTTTGCTGTGCACCATGCCACAAACTTGTTCCACCTGCAGGCGTATACCACCTTAGTGGAGGGACGCCTGGCTGCCAGAATCACATCACAAACTTCGGGAGGCAAGTCGAAAGGAATCAACTGCCGCTGCTCAATCTCCACGCAAGGAGGTGGAGACTGGACAGGTTCGGGTGGAGGACCGTCCCCTGCTGCTGCGACAGAAGATCCTCCCGAAGAGGCAGACGGATCGGGGGATCGACGCTCATACTGAGTAGCTCGGGATACCAAACTCTTCGAGCCCAGTCCGGAGCCACAAGAATGACTTTGGCCCGGTCGCGCCGAATCTTCTTCAACACTCTGGGTAGAAGTGGTATAGGCGGAAAAGCGTACAACAGACCGCAACTCCACTCGCGACGAAAAGCGTCGCCGAGCGAGTGCCGCCTTGGAAATTCCAACGCGCAGAACTGATGACATTGCGCGTTCTCTTCGGTGGCGAATAGATCTAACCAAGGCTCTCCCCACTGTAGAAAGAGTCCTTGCGCCACTTCCGAGTGAAGACGCCATTCGTGATCCATCATGCACCTGCGGCTGAGTTCGTCCGCCCTGGCGTTCAGGGAACCTGCCAGGTGTTGAACCATCAGGAATATGCCCTGATGTTCCAGCCATGTCCAGAGGCGCAGAGCCTCCTGACATAGGGTCCACGACCCCACCCCGCCCTGTTTGTTGCAGTACCACATGGCGGTGGTGTTGTCTGTGAACACCTGAACTACCTTCCCTTTGACAGAGGGAAGGAATGCCTTGAGTGCAAGTCGGATCGCCCGGAGCTCCAGAAGGTTGATATGGAGCCGGGACTCCGCCGGAGACCAGAGGCCTCTGATCTCCGCCTCTCCCATGTGACCGCCCCATCCCAGAAGGGACGCGTCCGTCACAACTGTGTGCTCTGGCTGGGGAAGGGAGAGGGATCTGCCCATGACCCATTGCCGGTTCGAGAGCCACCACTGCAACTGTTGTGCAGTCCCCTCCGAGATCTGGACGTGATCGGACAGGTTGCCCTGGTGCTGCGCCCACTGGAACTTCAGGTCCCACTGCAGAGCCCGCATATGCCATCTGGCATGATCGACCAGCAGGATGCAGGAGGCCATGAGGCCCAGCAGCCTCAGGGTCATCCGTACCGAAACCCAGGATAAAGGCTGAAAGATCGGAATCATAGCCTGAATATCCCGGACTCGCCGTTCGAGAGGATAGGCGCGAAACTGCGTTGTGTCCAGAACTGCTCCGATGAAAAGGAGCTGTGGAGAACGAATCAGATGCGACTTCGGCACATTGATGGAGAACCCCAGCGAGTGCAGGAGTTCGGCCGTAGTCTGGAGGTGGCAGACGACTGCCTGAGACGAGCCCGCTTTCAGCAGCCAGTCGTCGAGGTAGGGGAAGACTGGAACCCCTGCCCGGCGCAGATGAGCTGCGACCACCGCCATCACTTTCGTGAACACCCGAGGGGCACTGGTAAGGCCAAAGGGGAGCACGGTGAACTGAAAATGCTCGAGGCCTACCGTGGACCGCAGGTAACGCCGGTGGGCCGGCAGGACGGGGATGTGGAAATAAGCGTCCTGCAAGTCCAACGCTACCAACCAGTCTCCAGGGTCGAGGGCAGTCAAGACCTGATCTAGGGTGAGCATCTTGAACTTCTCCTTCCAGAGGAAGCGATTGACGTTCCGGAGGTCTAAGATAGGACGCATGTCCTCCTTGTCCTTTTCGGGCACCAGAAAGTAGTGGGAGTAGCAACCACGTCCTACTTCTGGGGTCGGAACATGCTCGATGGCCCTCTTGGCCAAGAGGGCCGTGACTTCCTTCTGCAGAAGCACCAAGTGATCCCCTGACATGCGGTGGAATTGAGGTGGCATGGCTGGGGGGGTGGTCTCGAAGGGGAGGGAGTAGCCCCTTCGGACAATGTCCAAGACCCACCTGTCCGAGGTGATGGCACGCCAGTGGTGAAGGTGATGGCGGACCCTGCCCCCTACTGGTGTGCTGTGTACGTGAAAGGAAGGACTAGGAGGGCTTGGAGGCCGCGGACGGGGCGGAGTTGGTGGCCTGACCCGCACGCTGGTTGCCCGACCCGCCACGGCGGGAGCCACGTCCTCGGCCACGCGAAGACGCTTGCTGCGCGGGCCGGTGGCTGGGCAGCGGACGTGACTGGGCGCCCCTTCCGTGGCCACGAAAGGGGCGAAAAGCAGAGGTTAGCGGAGGGCGCACAGCAGAAAGGCCCAGGGACTTGGCAGTAGCCCGTGAGTCCTTAAAACGCTCCAGCGCATGGTCTGCTTTGGAACCAAAAAGACCGACTCCATCAAAGGGCATGTCCATGAGTGTATTCTGGACATCACCCGAGAAACCAGTTGTTCTCAGCCAGGCGTGGCGACGCAGCGCCACCGTCGTTGCAAGCGATCTGCCCAGCGAGTCGGCGGTATCAAGGCCACAACGTATGGTGTAGTTTGCCGCATCCCTACCTTCCGCAATGGTGCGGGTAAGCAGTGTCTGGACCTCCTCAGAACACTGGGGCAAAACGGCCGCCACCGAATCCCACAGAGAGTGGGAATATCGGCCCAAAAGGCAAGCGGTGTTGACGGACCGCAAGCCAGCACTGGAGGAAGAAAAGGCCTTCTTCCCAAATAGGTCCAGGCGTTTGGATTCCCTATCCGGAGGGGCGGTAGGGAAGGCGGTTTGGGAGGCAGAGGCTTGGACAACCAAGCTCTCGGGGGTGGGATGTTGAGAGACAAACAAGGGGTCGCCTGGAGCAGGGCGATGGCGTCGGGCCACGTTCCTATCCACAGGAGCCCCTGTGGTGGGCTTGGACCAGGTGCCCAAAAGAACGTCAGACAGTGCATCATTAAACGGCAGCAATGGCTCCGAGGAGGTAGCTGCCGGCTGAAGCACTTCCATCAGGAGGTTAGTCCTGACAGCCACAGTAGGCAATTGGAGGTGCAAGGCTCCAGCTGCTCTACGCAACACCGTTGTGAAATTTCCTCCCTCCTCCGTAGCCACGGAAGGAGGAGACAGCATGCCAGTGTCAGGAGAAGTGTCCAGACCACTGGCATCCCCAAGTTCCTCTGCCCAGTCCTGATCATACTCACACTGCTGAGTGAGAGGGACTTCCGGCCCCTCCCAGCTCTCCTGGTCCTCCTCCGATTGAAAATAAGGAGGAGGGGGGACGTCAGGGACCCAAGGTCTCATTGGCGCCGGAGCCGGCGTCGGGCGACGTCGGTCCCACGCCGCGTCCGGATCCGGAGAGAACCGGGGAACGACGCCGCCCGGAGCCCCGGACGGCGTCAGGAACGGCACCGGGGACATCGGCGGAGGCCGAAGGCGCACCGGAGGGGCCTTGAGGCCCAAAGAGGCGGGCCATGGCCGACAGGAATGTCTGTATCTCGGACGGAGTCGCCCCCAAACCCGGGAAGGACGGGTAATGCGGGGGCGGCTCCATAGGCACCTCCGGAGCCGCGGGGACGGTGCCGACAGGGGCCTCAGCCGAGTCGCGAGACCGGCGAGGCGAAGTCTTAGAGCGATGGTGCTTCTTAGACTTTTTGTGCTTCAACTTACCCGAGGAGTGCGAAGACTTGGACTCCGACGACCGGCGAGGACTCCGCGACCGGCCCTCGACCTCTCCCGTGACCGGGGCTTGGTGCGGCGCGGAGCGGACTGCCGGACCTCGAGTAGCTTTCGAGACCGCTCTCGCAAAGCCTTCGGGTGTAAGGCCCGGCAGTCGGAACACGACTTCGTGTCGTGGTCGCGGCCGAGGCAGTAGAGACATTCTAAGTGCGGGTCTGTGATCGACATCATTCGACCACAGGCGTCGCATGGCTTGAAGCCGGGCATCCCTACCGACACCTCGGAGCCTAGATGACTCGAAGAAAAACAGTGAAAACATCACCAAAAAGTTTAGTCAAAAAATGACTAGGGCACTGCTCTTCCCGGATCTGCGCTTACTGGCGCGGAAAAAAGAAGAACTGACGTCAGCACGCAGGGGCGGCGTCTAAGTACTGCCCGCGACGTCATCCCGGCGGTCCCGACGCCGACGACGGACGCGGAGCCGCACGACGCCGCCTACCGACGCGCAAGGGTACTGCTACGCAAAAACTTTCCGGATCCAGTCTGACGCCTGGGGATATTCTAAGGTAAGGAATCTGTCACTAACGTGTCTCTTTCAGATACTAGGGCCCTGAAAGGGATGACCTTAACCCTAGAAATCAGTTCGCAGAACGGGGAGGATGGGCGGGGCGGTAAGGAATCTATCACTACTAATGTTTCTTACAGATATATCGTTACCGAAGGTAAGTAACTTGTGCATCTGAAAGAAACACATAGAGATAGATTCCTTACCTTAGAATAGATACCCCAGCAATACCAACCCCGGTGGTGGGTCTGCGAACTAAGATCACACCAGAAAGTCACGGAGAACAGAACGGCCAAAGAAGCCGTCTCTCCGGACTTGGCTGTCCAGGCAATAATGCTTGGTAAACATGTGCAGCGAGGCTCACGTGGCTGCCTGACAGATGTCTTGCAGGGGGACACCACGTCCCAATGCAGTAGTGGCTGCTGTTGCCCTGGTAGAATGGGCGCACAGCCCCACCGGAGGTTCTTTTTTAGCCAAAGAGTAACAGGCTTTGATGCACAAGTTACTAACTTGTGTAACGATATATCTGTAAGAGACAGTAGTTAGTGATAGATTCCTTACCTTAGAATATCCCCAGGCGTCAGGCTGGATCCGGAAAGTTTTGCGTAGCAGTACCCTTGCGCGTCGGTAGGCGGCGTCGTGCGGCTCCGCGTCCGTCGGCCGGCGTCGTGATCGCCGGGATGACGTCGCGGGCAGTACTTAGACGCCGCCCCTGCGCGCTGACGTCAGTTCTGTACACGACTTTCCGCGCCAGGAACGCAGAGCCATGCAAGAAGCTGACACAGGTGTCTGAAAAATACTAGGGCCCTGAAAGGGATGTCCTTAACCCTAGAAATCAGTTCGCAGAACGGGAGGATGGGTGGGCGGTAAGGAATCTATCACTAACTACTGTCTCTTACAGATATATCGTTACACAAGTTAGTAACTTGTGCATCTGAAAGAGACACGTTAGTGATAGATTCCTTACCTTAGAATAGATACCCCAGCAATACCAACCCCGGTGGTGGGTCTGCGAACAAAGATCAGACAAGGAAGTCCTGGAGGACAGAACGGCCAAAGAAGCCGTCCCTCCGGACCTGACTGTCAAGGCAGTAATGCTTAGTAAACGTGTGCAGCGAGGCCCACGTAGCTGCCTGACAGATAACCGGCAGCGGAACACCGCGGCCCAAGGCCGTGGTAGCAGCCGTTGCCCTGGTGGAATGGGCACGCAGCCCAACAGGAGGCTCCTTCTTGGCCAAAGAATAGCAGGTCTTGATGCACAAGGTAACCCAGCGGGAGATGGTCCTCTTGTGCACCGCCCGACCTTTTTGGCGCCCACGTAGCCAACAAAGAGCTGGTCATCCACCCGGAAGTGTTTTGTGCGGTCGATATAGAAGGAGAGCGCACGTTTTGGGTCCAGACGGTGGAGCCTCTCTTCCTCTCTGGAAGGATGCGGAGGCGGAAAGAAGGTGGGCAAAGTGATGGTCTGCCCAATGTGGAAAGCAGTAACCACCTTTGGCAAGAAGGACGGACGCGTCCGAAGAACAACCTTGTCTGGATGAACAGACAGAAAGGGAGGCTTGCAAGATAGAGCCTGAGCTCACTCACCCGCCGAGCGGAGGTGATGGCCACCAGAAAGGCTGTCTTCAGAGTCAGAAGACGAAGAGGACAGTTATGCAGAGGCTCAAAGGGAGCGCACATTAAAAGGTAAGAACCAAGTTCAAGTCCCACTGAGGCATTACAAACGGAACAGGAGGGAAGAGGTGAGTAATGCCTTTTAAGAACCTGTTAACAACAGGGGACTTGAACAGGGAGGGCTGATCAGGGAGCCTGAGGAAGGCCGAGATAGCACAAAGATAACCCTTGATGGTACCCAGGGCAGAACCCTGTTGGGCCAGAGAGAGAAGGAACAGAAGGACCTCCGAAAGAGGGGCAGAAAGGGGATCCACAGCCTTTGCTGTGCACCATGCCACAAATTTGTTCCACCTGCAGGCGTATACCACCTTAGTGGAGGGACGCCTGGCTGCCAGAATCACATCACAAACTTCGGGAGGCAAGTCGAAAGGAATCAACTGCCGCCGCTCAATCTCCACGCAAGCAGGTGTAGACTGGACAGGTTCGGGTGGAGGACCGTCCCCTGCTGCTGCGACAGAAGATCCTCCCGAAGAGGCAGACGGATCGGGGATCTATGCTCATATTGAGTAGCTCGGGATACCAAACTCTTCGAGCCCAGTCCGGAGCCACAAGAATGACTTGGGCCCGGTCGTGCCGAATCTTCTTCAACACTCTGGGTAGAAGTGGCATAGGCGGAAAGGCGTACAACAGACCGCAACTCCACTCGCGACGAAAAGCGTCGCCGAGCGAGTGCCGCCTTGGAAATTCCAACGCGCAGAACTGATGACATTGCGCGTTCTCTTCGGTGGCGAATAGATCTAACCAAGGCTCTCCCCACTGTAGAAAGAGTCCTTGCGCCACTTCCGAGTGAAGACGCCATTCGTGATCCATCATGCACCTGCGGCTGAGTTCGTCCGCCCTGGCGTTCAGAGAACCTGCCAGGTGTTGAACCATCAGGAACATGCCCTGATGTTCCAGCCATGTCCAGAGGCGCAGAGCCTCCTGACAAAGGGTCCAAGACCCCACCCCGCCCTGTTTGTTGCAGTACCACATGGCGGTGGTGTTGTCTGTGAACACCTGCACTACCTTCCCTTTGACAGAGGGAAGGAATGCCTTGAGTGCAAGCCGGATCGCCCGGAGCTCCAGAAAGTTGATATGGAGCCGGGACTCCGCCGGAGACCAGAGGCCTCTGATCTCCGCCTCTCCCATGTGACCGCCCCATCCCAGAAGGGACGCGTCCGTCACAACTGTATGCTCTGGCTGGGGAAGGGAGAGGGATCTGCCCATGACCCATTGCCGGTTCGAGAGCCACCACTGCAACTGTTTTGCAGTCCCCTCCGAGATCTGGACGTGATCGGACAGGTTGCCCCGGTGCTGCGTCCACTGGAACTTCAGGTCCCACTGCAGAGCCCGCATATGCCATCTGGCATGAGTGACCAGCAGGATGCAGGAGGCCATGAGGCCCAGCAGCCTCAGGGTCATCCGTACCGAAACCCAGGATAAAGGCTGAAAGATTGGAATCATAGCCTGAATATCCCGGACTCGCCGTTCGGGAGGATAGGCCCGAAACTGCGTCGTGTCCAGAACTGCTCCGATGAAAAGGAGCTGTGGAGAAGGAATTAGATGCGACTTCGGCACATTGATGGAGAACCCCAGCGAGTGCAGGAGTTCGGCCGTAGTCTGGAGGTGGGAGACGACTGCCTGGGACGAGCCCGCCTTCAGCAGCCAGTCGTCGAGGTAGGGGAAGACTGAAACCCCGGCCCGGCGCAGATGAGCTGCGACCACCGCCATCACTTTCGTGAACACCCGAGGGGCACTTGTAAGGCCAAAGGGGAGCACGGTGAACTGAAAATGCTCGGGGCCTACCGTGAACCGAAGGTAACGCCGGTGGGCCGGCAGGACGGGGATGTGGAAATATGCGTCCTGCAAGTCCAACGCTACCAGCCAGTCTCCAGGGTCGAGGGCAGTCAAGACCTGAGCTAGGGTGAGCATCTTGAACTTCTCCTTCCGGAGGAAGCGATTGACGTTCCGGAGGTCCAAGATAGGACGCATGTCCTCCTTGTCCTTTTTGGGCACCAGAAAGTAGTGGGAGTAGCAACCACGCCCTACTTCTGGGGTCGGAACATGCTCGATGGCCCTCTTGGTCAAGAGGGCCGTGACTTCCTTCTGTAGAAGCACCAAGTGATCCCCTGACATGCGGTGGAATTGAGGTGGCATGGCTGGGGGGTGGTCTCGAAGGGGAGGGAGTAGCCCCTTCGGACAATGTCCAAGACCCACCTGTCCGAGGTGATGGTGCGCCAGTGGGGAAGGTGATGGCGGACCCTGCCCCTACTGGCGTGCCGTGCACCTGAAAGGAGGGACTAGGAGGGCTTGGAGGCCGCGGACGGGTTGGAGGTGGTGGCCTGACCCGCACGCTGGTTGCCCGATCCGCCACGGCGGAATCCACGTCCTCGGCCACGCGAAGACGCCTGCTGCGCGGGCCGGTGGCTGGGCTGCTGACGTGAAGGGGCGCCCCTACCGTGGCCACGATAGGGGCGAAAAGCAGAAGGCAGCGGAGGGCGTGTAGCAGAAAGGCCCAGGGACTTGGCAGTAGCCCGTGAGTCCTTAAAGCGCTCCAACGCATGGTCTGCTTTGGACCCAAAAAGACCGACTTCCATCAAAGGGCATGTCCATGAGAGTATTCTGGACATCCCCTGAAAAACCAGTGGTTCTCAGCCAGGCGTGGCGTCGGAGCGCCACCGTCGTTGCAATCGACCTGCCCAGCGAGTCGGCGGTGTCAAGGCCACAACGGATAGTGTATTTGGCCGCATCCCTTCCTTCCGCAATGGCGCGGGAAAGCAGTGCCTGGACCTCCTCAGGGCACTGGGGCAAAACATCCGCCACCGAATCCCACAGAGAGTGGGTATATCGGCCCAAAAGACAAGCGGTGTTAACGGACCGCAAGCCAGCACTGGAGGAAGAAAAACCTTTCTTCCCAAACTGATCCAGGCGTTTGGATTCCCTATCCGGAGGAGCGGTAGGGAAGGCGGTTTGGGAAGCGGAGGCTTGGACAACCAAGCTCTCAGGAGTGGGGTGGACAGAAAGAAACAGGGGGTCGCCCGGAGCGGGGCGATGGCGTCGTGACACGTTCCGATCCACAGGAGCCCCTGTGTTGGGCTTGGACCAGGCGCCCAAAAGAACGTCCGTGAGGGCGTCGTTAAACGGCAGCACAGTCTCCGCAGAGGAGGCTGCCGGCTGAAGCACCTCTGTCAAGATGTTAGTCTTGACCGTCAAAGTAGGGAGCTGGAGACGTAAGGCCCCAGCAGCCCTACGCAACACCGTACCAAAATTGGCCCCCTCCTCCGTAGCCACGGGAGGAGACAGCATGCCAGTGTCAGGAGAAGTATCCAGACCACTGGCCTCCCTAGACTCTCTGTCCAGTCCTCATCATACTGACAGTTGCGTGTCAGAGGGTCATCAGACCCTCCCAGTCCTCCTGGTCCTCCTCTGGTTCAAAATAAGGAGGAGGAGGGACATTTGGGACCCAAGGTCCCATCGGCGCCGGAGCCGGCGTCGAGCGACGTCGCTCCGGGTCCATGTCCGGAGCCGGAAGGAACTGGGGACGACGCCGCCCGGAGCCCAGGGCGGCGTCGAGAACGGCACCGGAGACATCGGCGCCGGCGGAGGTGTCGTGAGGTCGACCGGCGTCGATGGGAGTTGTGGAGCCGGGATCGAGGCCGGGGCCGGAGCCGGAGCCGGGATCGAGGCTGGAGGCTCGGGCGACGCCGGGGCCGGAGCCGCCGGCGACGCCGGATCAACCCCATCAGGACCCGCGGGGCCCGAAGGCGCACCGGAGGGGCCTGAAGGCCCGAAGAGGCGGGCCATGGCCGACAGGAACTCCTGTACCTTGGCCGGATCCGCCCCCGAACCCGGGAAGGGCGGGTATGACGGGGGCGACTCCACAGGCAAGTCCGGGGCCGCGGGGGCGGGGACGGTGCCGGGAGGGGCCTCAGCCGAGTCGCGAGACCGGGCGAGGCGAAGTCCGAGAGCGACGATGCTTCTTGGACTTCTTGTGTCGAGACTTACCGGACGAAGAAGACTTCGACGCCGACGACCGGTGTGCACTCCGCGAGCGACCCCTGGACCTCTCACGCGACCGGGGCTTCCGCGGAGCCGAATGCCGGGCCTCGAGGAGCTTTCGAGACCGCTCTCGCAAAGCCTTCGGGTTGAGGGCCTGGCATTCGGGACAAGACTCGGTGTCGTGGCCTCGGCCGAGGCAGAAGAGACACTCCCAATGCGGGTCGGTGACGGACATCATCCGCGCACAGGCGCCGCATCGCTTGAAGCCGGGCATCCCTACGACACCTGAATGGTGGAAAAAGACAGTGAAAAAATCACCAAAAAGTATGGTCAAAAATTGACCAGGGCACTGCTCTTCCCGGATCTGCGCTTACTGGCGCGGAAAAAGAAGAACTGACGTCAGCGCGCAGGGGCGGCGTCTAAGTACTGCCCGCGACGTCATCCCGGCGATCACGACGCCGACGACGGACACGGAGCCGCACGACGCCGCCTACCGACGCGCAAGGGTACTGCTACGCAAAACTTTCCGGATCCAGCCTGACGCCTGGGGATATTCTAAGGTAAGGAATCTATCACTAACGTGTCTCTTTCAGATACATAAGACAACCCAGCGGGAGATGGTTCTCTTATGGACCGCCCAACCTTTCTTGGTGCCAACGTAGCCAACAAAAAGCTGGTCATCCACCCGGAACTGCTGTGTGCGGTTGAGATAAAAAGAAAGCGCACGTTTTGGGTCCAGACGGTGGAGCCTCTCTTCCTCTCTGGAAGGATGCGGAGGCGGAAAAAGGTGGGCAAGGTAATAGTCTGCCCAATGTGAAAGGCCGTAACCACTTTTGGCAAAAAGGAAGGACGGGGCCTGAGCACAACCTTGTCCGGATGGACTGAAAGGAAAGGAGGCTTACAGGAAAGAGTCTGGAGCTCACTCACTCGCCTGGCAGAAGTGATGGCCACCAGAAAGGCAGTCTTTAACGTCAAAAGACGAAGAGGACAGTTGTGAAGGGGCTCAAAGGGAGCGCACATCAAGTACGTCAGAACCAGATTCAAGTCCCACTGTGGCATCATGAAAGGAATAGGAGGAAAAAGGTGTGTAATGCCTTTAAGAAATCTATTTACAACAGGGGACTTGAAAAGAGAGGGCTGATCAGGGAGCCTGAGAAAGGCCGAAATAGCAGAAAGGTAGCCCTTGATAGTGCCCAGAGCAGAGCCCTGCTGGGCCAAAGAAAGAAGGAACAGTAGTACTTCAGAAAGAGGGGCAGAAAGGGGATCCACAGCCTTTGCTGTGCACCATGCCACAAACTTGTTCCACCTGCAGGCGTATACCACTTTAGTAGAGGGACGCCTGGCTGCCAGAATAACATCACAAACTTCAGGAGGCAAGTCAAAAGGAATCAACTGCCGCCGCTCAATCTCCACGCAAAGAGGTGGAGGCTGGACAGGTTCGGGTGGAGGACCGTCCCCTGCTGCTGCGACAGAAGATCCTCCCGAAGAGGCAGTCGGATCGGGGGATCGATGCTCATACTGAGTAGCTCGGGATACCATACTCTTCGAGCCCAGTCCGGAGCCACAAGAATGACTTGGGCCCGGTCGCGCGTGATCTTCTTCAGCACTCTGGGCAGAAGTGGTATAGGAGGAAAGGCGTACAACAGACCGCAACTCCACTCGCGACGAAAAGCGTCGCCGAGCGAGTGCCGCCTTGGAAATTCCAACGCGCAGAACTGATGACATTGCGCGTTCTCTTCGGTGGCGAATAGATCTAACCATTCGTGATAGAGCATGCACCTGCGGCTGAGTTCGTCCGCCCTGGCGTTCAGAGAATCTGCCAGGTGTTGAACCACCAGGGACATGCCCTGATGTTCCAGCCATGTCCAGAGACGCAGAGCCTCCTGACAGAGGGTCCACGACCCCACCCCGTCTTGTTTGTTGCAGTACCACATGGCGGTGGTGTTGTCTGTGAACACCTGCACTACTCTCCCCTTGACAGAGGGAAGGAATGCCTTCAGTGCAAGCCTGATCGCCAGCAGCTCTAAAAGGTTGATATGGAGCAGGGACTCCGCCGGAGACCAGAGGCCTCTGATCTCCGCCTCTCCCATGTGGCCGCCCCATCCCAGGAGGGACGCATCCGTCACCACTGTGAACTCCGGTTGGGGAAGGGAGAGGGATCTGCCGTCGACCCAATGCCGGTTCGTGAGCCACCACTGCAACTGTCTTGCAGTGCCCTCCGAGATCTGGACGTGATCAGACAAGTTCCCCTGATGCTGCGCCCACTGGAACTTCAGGTCCCACTGCAGAGCCCGCATATGCCATCTGGCATGATTGACCAGCAGGATGCAGGAGGCCATGAGGCCCAGCAGCCTCAGAGTCACTCTGACCGAAACCTGGGACAAGGGCTGAAAGATGGGAATCAGAGCCCGAATATCCCGGACTCGCTGTTCGGGAGGATAGACCCGAAACTGCGCTGTGTCCAGAACCTCTCCGATGAAGAGGAGCTTCTGAGAGGGTATCAGGTGCGACTTCGGCACGTTGATGGAGAACCCCAGCAAGTGCAGGAGGTCGGCCGTAGTCTGGAGGTGGGAGACAACTGTCTGGGGCGAGCCCGCCTTCAACAACTAGTCGTCGAGATAGGGGAAGACTGAGACCCCTGATCTGCGCAGATGAGCTGCGACCACCGCCATCACTTTGGTGAACACCCGAGGGGCGCTGGTAAGGCCAAAGGGGAGCACGGTAAACAAAGTGCTCGTGGCCTACCATGAACCGTAGGTAACGCCTGTGGGCTGGCAGGACGGGGATGTGGAAATAGGCGTCCTGCAAGTCCAGCGCCACCATCCAGTCTTGTGGGTCGAGAGCAGACAAGACCTGAGCTAGAGCTAGAGCTAGAGTGAGCATCTTGAACTTCTCTTTGCGGAGGAAGCGATTGACGTTCCGGAGGTCCAAGATAGGACGCAGGCCTTTGTCCTTCTTGGACACCACAAAGTAGTGGGAATAACAACCACGACCTACTTCGTGCGTCGGAACGCGCTCGATGGCCCCCTTGGCCAAGAGGGCCGCAACTTCCTGCTGAAGAAGCACCAAGTGATCCCCTGACATGTGGTGGTACTGAGGTGGCATGGCAGGGGGGGTAGTCTCGAAGGGGAGGGAGTAGCCCCTCCGGACTATCTCTAAAACCCACCTGTCCGAAGTGATGGTGCGCCAGTGGGGGAGGTGATGGCGGAGCCTGCCGCCCACTGGCGTATGATGGACCTGAAAGTTCGGACTAGGAAGGTTTGGAGGCAGTGGTGGCTGGGGTGGTGGTGGTTTGACTCGCCCGCTGGCCCCTTTGTTCGCCACGGCGGAACCCGCGTCCACGGCCGCTGCGATGATTGCTGCACCGGCCTGTGGCTCTGTGCGAACGCTGCAGGGCGCCCCTTCCTGTGCCACGAAAGGAGCGGAAGGCGGAGGAGGGCGGACTGCCGAGAGCCCCAAGGACTTGGCCGTAGCCCGAGAGTCCTTAAACCTCTCCAACGCGCTGTCCGCCTTGTCGCTGAAGAGGCGACGGCCATCAAAGGGCATGTCCATAAGGGTGTTTTGGACATCCCCTGAAAATCCAGTGGTTCTCAACCAGGTGTGACGGCGAACCGCCACCGTCGTTGCAATGGATCTGCCCAGTGAGTCGGCGGTGTCTAGACCACAACGGATCATGAACTTGGCTGCGTCTCTCCCCTCTGCAACAGCTTGGGCGAGAGCAGGCCGGGCCTCCTCCGGACACTGAGGCAGCACGTTCGCCACCGTATCCCACAGACAGTGGGAATAACGGCCCAAGAGGCATGCTGTGTTCACGGACCGCAGCGCAGAGCTGGTGGAAGAGAAAATCTTCTTCCCAAACTGATCCAGCTTCTTGGATTCCCTATCCGGTGGTGTGGAAGGGAAGGCAGTTGGGGAAGCAGAGACTTGGACAACCAAGCTCTCGGGGGTGGGATGTTGGGAGAGGAAAATGGGGTCACCATGAGCCGGGCGATGGAGTCGGGCCACGTTCCTATCCACAGGAGCCCCTGTGGTGGGCCTGGACCAAGTGCCCAAAAGAACTTCCGAAAGGGCTTCATTAAAGGGCAGAAGCGGCTCCGCAGAAGTAGCTGCTGGCTGAAGCACCTCTGGAGGTTAGTCCTGACAGCTACAGTAGGGAGCTGGAGGTGTAGGGCCTCCGCTGCCCTACGCAACACCACTGCATAACTGGCTCCCTCCTCCGTAGCCACGGTAGGAGGAGACAGCATGCCAAGGTCTGGTGAGGTATCCAGACCACTGACGTCCCCCAATTCCTCAGCCCAGTCCTGTTCAGACTCGCAGCCTGCAGCGAGAGGGTCCTCAGACCCCTCCCAGTCCTCCCCTTGCTCCTCAGGCTGTTCAACAGGCCTAAAATAAGGAGTAGGGACATGGGGATAAAAATCCCCAAACGGCGTTGAGGACGGCATCGACCGACGCCGGACCGACACCGCGTCCACTTCGGGGCTGAATCTGAGGTCGACGTCGTCCCGAGGAGCGGGCGGCGTCAGGATCGGTGCCGGTGGAGTCGACGTCGGTGGAGGCGTAACAAGGTCAACCGGCGTCGACCGGGATCCAGGCCTGGATCCAAGGGTGTCCTGCGGCGCCGGGGCCAGAGCCGACAGCGACGTCGGGGCCGGAGCCGCCGGCGAGGAAACGCGAGGACACCCATGCGGGACCGCGGGGCCCGAAGGCGCACCGGCGGGACCCGACGGCCCAAAGAGGCGAGCCATGGCCGGCAGGAAGTCCTGTATCTGGGGCGGAGTCGCCGACGACCCCGGGAGGGGCGGGTAGTCGGGCGGCGACTCCATGGACTCCGCCGGAGCCGCGGGGGTGGCACCACCCGTACCCTCAGCCGCGTCGCGCGACCGGCGAGGGGAAGTCGGAGAACGATGACGTTTCTTCGACTTCTTGTGCTTCGCCTTACCTGACCCAGAGTGCGAAGATTTCGATCCCGACGATCGCCGATGATGACTCCGCGCACGGTCCCTCGACTTCCCTCTGGACCGGGACCTCTCACGGCGCGGAGCCGAATGCCGGGCTTTCGGGACTGCTCACGCAAAGACTTCGGCACCATGGACCGGCAGTCAGGGCACGACTTTGGGTCGTGGTCGCGCCCCAGGCAGAAGAGACACACGCGGTGCGGGTCCATCACCAACATCATGCGGTGACAGTCCTCGCAGGACTTAAACCCGGGCATCCCTAACTGCACCAGGAGTCGTATCGACTCGAAAAGGGTGAGAAAAAGATCTCAAAATACTTAGTCAAAAAAGACTAGGGGTACCGCTCTCTCCGGATCTGCGCTTGCTGGCGCAGAAAAAGAAAGAACTGACGTCAGCGCGCGTGGGCGGCGTCTAAGTAGCGCCCGCGACGTCATCTCGGCGACCACGACGCCAACGACGGACGCGGAGCCGCACGACGCCCCTACCGACACGCAGGGGTACTGCTGACGAAAACTTTCCGGATCCAGTCTGACGCCTGGAATCTATCACTATGTGTTTCTTTCAGATGAGGCAGGCGCCTTGCTGGGAAAACAATAACAGGCAAGGTGCCGTCCTGGAACCAGTCGGGGCTGATGAGGGCAGGGTCGGATATTGTTTGTTGTATTTACAAAATAGTGTTTATCATGAAGTAGCCCGTGATGAGACCATGCTTCACGACAACAGAGTTACTTAAATGTGCTGCAAGTCGTGTCTGTCTTTATTTAATTAGAAATAATCAGCAGGACACATGACAGCGCGATCACTAATGCTGTGCAGCCTTTGCTCCTAGCGTAACTCAGGAGGTCGGGGAACGCTATGATTTGCGTGACTAATGCATTTTAGTGTGGTGATGCAGAGACCAGCATTAAAATGCGTGAGTCTAACACCTGATGCTTTGTGCTTGGCAGGGCTGCTCAAGCATGGATAAGGACATCCAGACAAAGAGGGAAAGGTGAAGTGCGAGTGATATGGATGTTCTTGAGCCTTGATGGGTTTAGCAGCGAAGTTAAGAGGCACATGGATTCACATACTCAGACCAATGAGGCTTACAGTGGAAATGGTGAGACTGCAGCAGCATCAAGACTGATGGGCTCTTGGGTGTCGGCCAAGGACTGCCATTCTAAGTGTCATGGTCACTCAGTGTCAATGACCTATCTCGCAATAGTCATGCAAGTACTTAGGGGTGGTATGTGGTGCTGGAGGCTTTCCCACACATTTGAGTGTGATGAAAGACCGCGTAGCCCAATGGGGGGCTAAATACTAAATTAATTATTTCTGCTGCCAGGAATATCAGGACTATTAGATGCAGCATATTTTGCAAGTCTCACAGGCAGTAGCCATTCTGGATCCAATCGGTCGTTTAAGGGAGCATACCTTTTCACAGCTGCTAAGAATTCATCATCGTGAGATGTAGAAGAGGCTTCCTAGCAAGCTCCTGATCTTCTGGATGAAAGAGGCAGCTTCTTTGTTGGACTTTTGATAGCATATCTTCAGTCTTTAAGGGTAGTTAAATCAGTAGGACTTCCTATGTTTCATTTTAATGCCTGTGGCCAGTTGCAGTGAATAGCCACTTTCTGTGGGAAGCAACAGACTTTTTTTATGTGCAGAAATCTGTCTAGTGAATTTGTGTTTTTGCACATTTGGAATGTTGGCAAGTCACTAATTTAAGGCTTTGTCGGAGGGTGGGTTGGAAATAAGTCTTGGGAGTCTTTTTAGGCAGTTGTTTTGCAATGGCTGTTTATTTAATAAACCACGATTTGGGTGGGGAAAAGAAAGAGAACCAAAGTCCACTGTTCTTGTGGTTCTTTTCTGGGTTTTAAAAAAATGAACAAAAAAAAGTTCCATCAATGCATCGATTTCATCTCGTTTTAATTTCCATTATCTTCTTCCTCCTTACAGGTGTCTCTTTCAGGAAACCCCATCAGTGTACCTCAGAGAAATAGGTTAAATCCAGGTAAGTAAATGACAGGAAGATAAAAATAGGGGCTAATAGCGGGATCTAGTTCTTCCCTTCTAAGCAAAGAGACAGGTCCTCCACCAATAAACACCGGTTTTCTTCAACTTCAATCCCATCACCACAGAGCTGGGAGAGGAAAAGTGAATAAAGATCATGGTGTCTCTTTAATTACACTTGCCGTATTGTGCCAGATTGCCATACAAGAAAACATATAAAGGAAACTAACAAAAAAATCAACAGTGCTGTTTAAGTGCCTTACCTAGCACTCTTGAGGCTAACTAATCTTGGACTGTATCCATTTCTTGTATTAGGACGTGTCACCCCTGACCCAAAGTGTTTTGCAGAGAGAAGAAAGGAAAACCCTTCCTCCCCCCTCACCTCTATTTAACAGAGGCTGGCACTCACCCAGATAGCCACAGACTTCCTGTGCTGTGGCGCGTTAAATAGCCTCCACCGCAGGAGAGCACCAATCCTTGCACCATATGTCGACCTCCTCTTTCCCTTTGTCTCCTCTCGGTTCTTTGTCTTCTAGCCCTCCACTTCAGCAGCATCTTCTCTAATAAGCCTTCGCATTGATTTGCTACTCCGACCTTGTTTGCTATAAGAGCAGACTGAGCTGGGGCTGCCAAAAAGTGGATTTCTGGGAGTCTACTGTCCCTGTTAAATTTCACCTCTAGCCCCAGGGCGTAAAGTACACCAGAAAAATGCAGAGATTCATAGGCCCTCATGCTCACATCAGTACCACTCACAGGGTAAATGGAAATGAAGCAGTGGGTGTAGAGGCACAGGGACCCTGATAACCAGTACAACACCACTCAGAGCTTTGGATTTTAGACGATCTAGGAAGCCATATCAGGACTCCGATTTCACAATTCTTGAGCACCCTAATCTCCTCACAGCAATACAATGAAAGGTCATACTCAGGCTGTGGGCTATATAGGGTAACCGCTGCTCACACTAGTCAATCTAACTCCGGTTTTCTTTAGGTTCCTGCAGTCCTTATTTAGGTACCCTTATTTAGGTATTTGATACTATATGAGCACATGATTGCCAAATAGGGGTAAACAGGAGTCGCACTTGATATCTCTTGTTTGTCCTTAGGTATGCAGACCTGTATATTTCATGTATATACCACTCCTTGCTCTTGCCATAGCTCTTCAGCTGCAAATGGAATGATGTTGAGTCTCCAATGTTGGTAAAAGTGGTCAACCTTGTCATTGTAGTGGGGGTCAAGGGTGTGTCATATCACCACCACTACCCTAACATTTGGTGAATGGACATCCATATGCAAGCATAGTGCCAAGGAGAAGCAGAATGCTATTATCAGGAAATGTTTTGTAACAACAACACCTCAAACATCAGATGCCATGCATAGGACATGGGCATATGTGTTTATGTTTATAGTTGCCTGTTTCAAGATCAACTCTGCCAAATTACATTCTGTCTTCAGCACTATGCCCCTAGCCGAAATGAAAGCCATCAAGGTGGCCTCCTATAATTTCCATCCACAGGTCCTTCTTGTGAGAAGTTGGCCTGGCATATGCTGTCCACTAATTAAAGTGGGCACCTTGCACCAGTCCAAAAGACCCTTATTGATGATTAGGTTAAAGACAACCTTTATTGAAAGCTATCCTAGTGGTAGCTATGGAGAGCAGCCTTCAGGCTAAGTCTTGAAGGAAAGTGAAGCAGCTTTTTTTACCAGTATATAACCTCTTGAATGACCAAATGAAAGGAGAACCACACCAGGTATATATAAAATATATGTATTTATTACTAAATACTCTCTACTAACCTCTTTATGAGATTAGAGAACAAGGCACACAATATTACAGTACTAGAACAACAGTAAATAGCCCAACACACAGCGGGCTCCAGGGGGAGACCAAACCATATATTAAGAAAGTGGTATAACAACCCTGCCTTGACTAGACACAGTGCCTAGAGCACGTAGAATCGCTGGGACCCCAAGGAACCACCCAAGGTAATGACACAGGGGACCCACTGAGGACGGGTGCAGTGTGGGAACACAGACGGGAGCTCCGTACAACTCTATGGGAAAGTCGCGGTTGGCATTTTAAAGATTAAGGACACTTAGGAGAGGACTTCAAGCAAACCCAGCTAAACATAGAAGGTTCTAAGGCCAGCACCCTTGAGAGTACTGAGGTACCCGTGTTACCTATCCCAGAGGAGCCGGGTGCATAGGGGTCAAGTGGTGTCGGAAACCCTCGTCGTTTTCAATGGCGTAATGCGAAGAAGTGCTGCTGCCGTGGAGAAGAAAAGTGTCCGGTGTGATCCAAGCCTGGATCGAAGATGTGAAGAACCTGAAAGCAGAGGGGACAAAGTCTGGGTCACCTCAAGTGACCAGGAGCGGAGCAATAAAATGCCCACCGATGTCGGGTGCTTCAGGAGTGTTGTCGAGGAGCTTGACTCTTCAGCCACGGGGACCAAGAGACGTCGAGGATGACCAAAGTCCGGAGGTGAGCTGTCCCACGAAGGATGTCGATGACTGGGGGGTCAGTGTCCGGCTGGCGCACCAACAAGCCTTGGCAAAGGCAACCCACGCAGGAAGAGAAAACAGCAGCGACGGGGACCAGCAAGGTCCTGGGGACTCTCCAAGCAATGGAGAGTCAGGGCACGTCTGGAGCAACCAGGAAAGCCCAATAATTAGGTGAGTGACCCTTCAGGGGACCCACAGGTCAACGGACCAGGGATCGCGAAAGGTCGTTGAGCAGATTCACGAAGTCTCAGCCCACGGAGCACTCGAGGAGTGGAGGCCGAAGATCTTCGGGTGAAATGCTGCTCGGGGTGTGGCCCACACGTGGTCCAATGCACAGCTTCAGGGAATGTCGAGAAGTGTGTGCACTAGCAAATGAACACGGTGCACAGGGGTATGGGTAACACGGCCCCCACGAGGGATGCTGATCTCAGAATTGCTGAGAGGAGAGCTCGACCTCGGGGCCCTTCGAAAACCCACCTCCTGTGTCGCAGAAATCTTCGGAGTCCGCTGGAGCTCTGGAGATGCGACCGGTCAGTTGCTTCTTGGTGCCTGCTTCACCAGGGGAGTAACTCCTTTACTCCAAGGGAGATTCTTCTGATGTCCAGCGCAGTGCAGGGCGTCGAAGGTACTTGGTTTCTTGTTGCAGAATTTAGTCCAGGTAAATCTAAAGACCTGTAGTCAGGGTTCCTACTTTATACCCAAGGAAGGGGTGGGACAAAGTCTGGGGACCCACCTATGGGAGGGTCAGGACAGAGGGGTGGTTACACCCATGCCCTTTGTCCAGTTTCGCGCCAGAGCAGGGGCTGATAGCCCCTGCAACCGGTTTGAGCTGGACTATGCACAGGGACACCAAATGTGCCCCCAGTGCAGACATCAAAGCACTCTGAGAGTGCACCCACCCAGCCCCAATACACTAAAGCCTGTCTGGGAGGTGGTCTCCTGCCGGAGTTTCATCCAGCAGCAGGAGGGCAGACGCGTGTCTGTGGCTGGCAGCATCCATTTTGTGATGCCAGGGCTCTGTGAAGCTGGTACCGGGTGTACCGGTGCTGTCATATTTCTCCCTCTAGGGGGGAGGAATCATACCTCCCACACCAGTACTGGTGTGGAGGTATGATTCCAAGGTGTTTGACACCAAACACGACATAATTCCTTGCAGCCATTTTAAAGATAGCATTTACCGCGAGGTTATAATGCACTTAAGAGTATATGGTTGGCTGCATCACAGACAACCCTGGAATAGTGGTTCCGAAGGCTGCAGAGGGGCTCTGCTCATGCATGGGCACCCGCTCATATAAAACCCAGCACCCTGCCTTCAGGATTGATAAGGCCTGCCATAGGGGTGACTGATAGGTTTATATGTTGAGTGATTAGGATAGATATAGTGAACCTATATCTAAGTAAGGGGTGCATGCACCACCTTACACAGGCTGCAGTAGCAGACCTGTGGTGTCATTTTGAATGGCCTCTCAGGGGTGGCATATTATATGCTGCAGCCCCTGGGAGGCCTCTGGGGTACCTATGCCCTGGGTACATAGTATACCATATACTAGGGACTTATAAGGGTACCCCAGAATCCAATCTGGAGTGTACCTAAAGTACATGCAATCAATTTAGAGGAGAAAGCAGATAGACTGGGGTCCTGAATAGCAGGATCCCAGTCAGACTAAGTCGAAAACAGTGAAACATCAGCAAAAAGTGGGGGTAACTATAAGAAGCAGATCCTACTCTCCTACACTACTGGCCATTAATTTGCCCCCCACTCAAAAACCTTCCCTAAGCCCCACTATCCCGAAGACCCCTGTGTTGCAAATGACCACAGCAAATCTCTAGAATGGTCATGGAGAAAATTCTATACATCTGAAGCTAAAGCAGCCTTCTGCACTTTTATTACAAATTATGAGCATCTGGCCTAGGGACATATTTTCTATTCTAAAACCTTTCCTGAATTCTGCTGCATGTAATCTTTATTTTTTCCTTTGAGGGAACTCTGCTCTAATCTACCGACTTTCGTTCAAGAAAAAATCATGAACATCCAGTCAGACTTCACTCTGCAATCCTCCCAAGAGTCATTGGGGTATATTCACAAGAACGTGTGCTAAACATCTCCAAAAAATGTTAAAGCAACTTTACACATCGCAGCCCATCGCGGGAAAATAACCCCGTGTTAACGTGGAATTCACAACACGGCGGTACCATGCGATAGTCTCCCGAAACCGCGGCCAATGTCCGCGATACAACCACCTCGACGGAGATAAAAACACAAACCCCAACACCAAAAAACATGTGATGAGCCCATTCGCGAGGAGGAAAGCAGCGATAAGCAGTGCAAGGCCCGCGACACATATACGGCATGCGGGAATAAGCACAACAAAAGCAGGAAAAAGAAAGACAAACCAAACAGAAAACAGCCAAGCACAATGGAGGCAGTCGGAGCTAGCACATAACCCCACAAGCACCATTGGCAACAAAACATTAGACATGGCAGGCCATCGTGGACAAGGTGAATGCAGGCGGAGAGCGGAGGAGGACAATGGCAGAAAACCAGAACAGCTGGAATGATGCGAAACGCACAAACAAGCACAAACACGCCAACAACCAGAAGGCAGTAATGCACACCGGAGGTGGGAGTCCAGCACCACACCAGGAGCTGGATGACATGGAGGAAATGGTGTCCACCACATCAGTCTGGAGATGGTGGCAGGAGTTGGGGGCCGGAAACTGCTCAAAATCAACAGACACAACAGCAACAGGGACAGGAACGACAAGGTCCTGGGGGGACGGGGGGAGATGGGCACAATGGCACACATGCACAATTAAGCACAGCGCAACTGCAGACAAACCATGCCCAAGAGGAACAACACCAACCAAGACCACAAGTCACACAAGTCGGCAATACCACACCACTGAACAAGCACAGAAGTGAAAACCACACTGCCTGAAAGGGAGAAGGGTGAGCCAAATCAGAGCTGAAGGGACATCTCACACACAATGCAGCACACACACATAGGAAGTAGAGCACCCCAACATCCAACACAATGTGGTACAAACACCAACATATGCACAACCCAACACAGGACACAAGTGCACCCGCTTGTGGCCTGGAAATGGCTATACGCATCTGGCAAAGCACGAAACAGGGACATGATAATGCACAAGTACCAACCCACAGCCCTGATGGGGTAGCAATGCATGTAAGGCAGGGACCCAGATGGGCCGTGACACACACATTGGCATACAAATAAGCACTCAACACTGTTGGAGACAAGTGAACGTGCGGAAACTTTATCAACAATTGCGTGTCAGTACGGCCAAGGGAAGTGCCACGACATGCAGACCAATGCAGCAGCATGTCTGAATGAGGAACGTCGGAAAGCACCCATGTCCACCCTGGGGGAGTCCATCACCAACACAAGTCATTGCCAACCCGCGTATGTTGTCCGCGCATGGAGTCCAGGCCAATGCAGCCATGTCCACTGTCTCCTAGGGACATGTGACCAGATCCCCAACATGCAACCAGGCGTCGGGACACGTGCAATGGGTCACATGCAGGCCTGGCTGCAGGTACCTTGTCACTCGTCCATGAACGCGAGTGCAGCAGCGTAGGCCAATATTTCCAATGCGAGATCGTTGTCCACCACATCTGACATGTCGGCGACGTAACCCATCAGCTGTCCCGGACAGATGTGCTCACTCCAACCCCTGCCCCTAATATGCACGAAAGCCCAATCAGGGAGCGGCTCAATGTGGTCACTGCACACGACGACTCCTGCAATCTCCCAGGTCCAGTTCCCAGGATGCATGCCAAACATCCAGGCATGCCATAAACGGGCATCACAGTGACACTCCTGGTCGTGGGCCAAAAGGGGGCGCACACACACGTCGAAATCCAGGTCAGCTACCGTAACGTTGGAGAGGCAGACATCCATGGACCACTCGAATATGCACGAGCGACAGTGCAACACAGGCTGAACGCAGGTGACGTTGGCAATGCGGAAGCTCAGCCTGTAACTGATCCACAGCACTGCCAATGGCAGTGCCCCCAGCACATGCAGCAGACGTGCACGGTACAGGTCCACGTGCCTGGAGTTGAGCATGTGTCTGGGATGGTCTGCCATTGCGTCAGTGGCACTGCTTGAAGCGGCACTGTGATGACCTGCGCCAGTCCTGTGGATGAAACGCCACAGCTCGGAGCAATGAGCAGTGTCTGTGTGCAACGGGTGCAGGCCTGGGGTGTGGTGGGAGTACGTGTGAAGGCCATTTCATGCACGCTAACTACGACCAAGGACTTGTGCGTGTGGGATGTGTACACGTTGGCCTCACGTCTGGCAGTGCGTAGTGTGGGAGTCACCTGGAAATGCTATTGTGTCTGTCAGGGGGTGCTGGGCACATGCAAGTCCCATCTAGGAGCTGCAGATGTGCTACCGCCCGATAGTGCAGACAAAGGACCTTTCATCCCTACAGTAACTTCACCATCTGCATGCATACAGGAGATGTACAGAGTCCTATCGTGGGTGGGGTGGGATGTCTGCAACCCAGGGAATCATGGATGACATGCCTAGCACGTGGCACATGAGCAGCATCACTGTGTGTCACATTGCCTCACAGCTGCTCCTCCCTCCCACGAGCCCCCACACGTGTGCGCGCTGCGCGGTTGTATCACGTGCACCCCTACGGCACACCATTGTCATGCCTGTCCGCGCATGTCCAGCGGCATGCCAACAACACCTGTAAGCTGGCTGTTGAGAGTGTGCGGCCACGTGAGTGTAGGCCAATGGTCCGGACAGGGCGGATACAGGTGTACAGTCCATGGCTGGCTGTGACCGCGCCACGATTGGGGCTAGACACCTGATTCATGCAGCCGCAGGACTGATACACATAACACTTGGCATGCATGTGCCAAGACCCCGAGCGGGCTTGCGCTCCTACATTTCCACCTACGTGCGGGCCCGCCCTCCCGGTGCATGCTACATTGCAACCACGACTACTGTGGCCCTGGTGGCGACAACACCCCAACACAAGGACACACTTACCTCACTTCCTGTACAAGGCCAGACCAGAGCCACGCCCTGATCCCCCTGCCGAATCAGCACACCCCTGCGCTGACCTGACGTACGCCGGACCAGCACACGCCGCTTGTGCATGCAGGGGGGGTCGGGCGAAGCTACATGTCCAAGGTCTCAGCCACTGCTGAGGTGACATGGTATCCTCCGCTGAAGACAGCACACTGTGATGTTGCAGGGCTCCAGCCCATCATGCTGACATAATGACCACACGGACACACTTTCTTAGATGTTGGGAATGGCTACGGGCACGTGCGCCTGGCCACTTTTATTAGCAGGCTCACATGTTGAGTGACACTTGTGTTGGATGTGTGTGGTGTGTGTGCACACCAGCCGTCATGGAGTGCCTGGTGCAGTCAAAAAATGACAACAGTGTACAGCGTTAAAGGACACAACCATAAAGGCCCCATGACTTGAGCTGCACAGAGTTAGTGGCCCCGGATGCACAGCGTCCTGCACGGGCCTACCGCCATGGGCCGCTGACTTGCGGAGCACTGGGGCAGGGTCACGAGAGCAGAGCAGGTTCTCGTAGAAGTCAAAGGGGGTCGTCGCGGTATATCGGTGGACAGTGGAAGGTGCACCCCCAGGGCATGAATCCGAGGGCAGGACCACGCTGAAACAGCCACCATGGTGGAGATGAGTGGAGCAGTCACATGTCGGGCACCAAGTCTGTCCCAGCCAGATGATGATGCAGACAACCCCCAGGCCATGGACTCAGACGCCACCAAAGTTCAACCAGAGAGTGCCCATGAGTCATTGCGCACAGAGTTAGTGGCACCAGTGCTGATAGGGGATGCCGCCTGCGATGAGTCGTGTCCAATGGTGTGGACTCCTCCATATCTTACCCAAGACACAGTTTCACATGGCTGACCTACTGGACCGCAGTGTAGGCCTGGGGCAGCGGTCAGCAGGGGCCCTCATCAGAGTGTCGCCGGCTTACGTTGGTGGTCCCACCGGCCTGCGTAGTTCAGGTTCAGTGGCACCACGGGACGCGAACTTGCGGTGAACAGGGTTAGTGGCACCAGGTCAGTTGTTGCTAGTGTTCGGTCACCTCCGTAACGAGGATCCGGCTTTCATCCGGACTGAACCGCATCTTCCTCTTACTCCTCTCCGTGCGTTCACTGGTATGGACTCTGCCATTCATGAATCACGACTGGGTGCTGGATGTGGGGCCGACTGGACCGCAGTGCATGCCGAAGCCAGTAGTCTGCAGGGGCCCACAAACACGTGTCGCCGGCTTGCGTTGAACAGGGTTAGTGGCACCACGTGTCGTCGGCTTGCGTTGAACAGGGTTAGTGGCACCACGTGTCACCGGCTTGCGTTGAACAGGGTTAGTGGCACCACGTGACGCCGGCCTGCGATATGGAATTATGCCTCACTGACCGAAGGAAGTCTGGTGCTGTGGCCGCTGCCACGGACTTGGGGTCACTGCCATTCATGACTCAGGACACAGTTCCACATGTGGGACCCACTGGGCCGAGGAGTACGCCGGTGGAGTATGTAAATGTAAAAGGAGTACTGTGGGCCTGCGCCGCGGAGGCCAGCGCTGGTCTGCAGAGGCTGCAAAGGACACGGGCCTGGGGCCTGGAGCTTGCACCGGCACGTGGTGGGCCCTCTATGACACACGCCGGTGTCAGCAGGTGAGCGGAGCCTCGTTGTTGCGCTGGGGCAGGCATGACGGGTCTGGGGCCCAGTGGCCCGGGGGGCAGCAGGCGCACAGGGACGAAGGCCCCGCCGCGCTCGGCGCAGGACTCGTGGCGGGCTGAGAGGTGCTGCCCTGGCAGACGCGTTGTCCATTCCGAATGAGAACCACGCCCAGTGCAACAGGCTTTTTGTTCACACCCCGACGCAGGCCTGGCGTACGCAGGTCCAACCCACTCCGCCCGCGCATTCAGGGGGGGGGACGTAACGTGCGACATTTCCGCGTTCTGCCCCACAGCCTGTGGGGACATGGTAGCGACCACTGGCCACTACACTCCATGCACCAGCAGTTGATCTCCACATGGCCATTTCCGTGATTTGCACGCTATGGTCTGTCCGGCATCTCCCCGCCACATCTGGCATTGGGTAGGTTCACATTCCTTAGTCACTTGCCGCTCTCGCACATGCCTGCTCCATGCCTCTCCTCACATCCTGCTATTGTGCGTCTGTGGTGCCATGCCGTGGCTGGGTTGTGGGCATGGCAAGGCCAAGTTCCTAATGGAGTCGTGTTGTCGTGTCTGGTCGGTTGGCATGTTGTGTGGTATGTTGAATGTGGTTGTGCTGCGTGCCCATTGCCAGTGTCGTGAGTTGCATGACTGTGGGGCAGAGGTGTGTGGTGTGTTCATTTGGTACTTAACAACGAGCACTGCATTGCCATGGGGGGCCATCCTGGGAGCGCTGGGTGATGATGGACTGTCGGGAGATGTGAGAATCATGCACTCTGCCTGGGGAGTTGGCCACGACATTGTTGGTGGGTCCCGGGCGGTCCACTATTGCCTGCACATTCATGGGATGCGTGTGCTTTCTGTTGTGGTAGTTGTGTGCAGTGTCGGCAGGGGGCACGAGGGGTACATGTGTGCAGTTGATTGGCCCTGACACGTGAGGGAATCCAGCTAGGGCGTAGGGACCTTGCTTGGTCTCCAGCTGCTCCTGCGCAGTGTGGGTGAAGTGGAGGGGCTGAGGTACCAGGCTGATGTTGGCATCCAGGACAGGTGTGATGACCTTGGATGGGGCTGGCTGTGTGACTCCTCCGACTATGGCAGTTGTGTGTTGGATGGTACCAGAGGCCGACATGTGCTGCGCAGCTAGCAGCTTTGTCTGCGGAGGGATGTTGGTTGTCTGCTGGGTTGGTACCGTCAGCAGGTGGGGGATGAGGGTCAGGATGCGGGGGTTGGTTGTCCTTTTGGGCCTGTAGTGGGCAATGTCCTCCTCTGGCGTTGGGTCTGGGCGGCAGGTGCGTTTCAGGTGGGTCCGCTGTCTTTGTGTACGCTGCCTCTGTGGTGTTCCCGGGGGGGCGGGACGGGTCCTGGGGGTGGTGGTGGGCCTGGGGGTGGTGGCGGTGGGTGTTGTGTGCCTCATGGGTCTCGGAGCTGCATAATCATTGTCTCCATGGCATCTGTGGGTCTTCCGATGTGGCTCTGTGCTGGGCTCCCTTTCGTACTGCAGGTAGTCGTCCTGCTTAACACCAGCAGAAGGCAGGTGTTAAATCCCTGCTGCTACCGCGGCTTATCGCCTGTTTTTGGTTCGCATCGCAGATCTGGCAGTTCATTGTGAAAGTGGTGTAGTGGTGTTTTGGTGTGTTTTTGCACGGGAACGCCTACTCTGCATCTCATTAGGGTTAGTTGGTGGTGTCACCCGTGGAGGTAAATGTTGAGGCAGTTATCGCGGGAATACTTGCGTTGTCTGCAGTTTTCACCCGCTTGTGAATGGGGTGTTAAATCTGTCACCACTTTTGTTGCGTTAAGTTGGCGATAACTCGGAGATAAGTCCTTGTGAATATCCCCCATTATCTTTTATAGACCGACCCTCCAATGTCCCATGGGGAACCCCTCTCGTCTTTTGATCCCACTTCAGCAAGTGATACCAATAGTCTTAATAGTTCCACTAGGTCTTGGAC
The DNA here is from genome assembly GCA_963921515.1 of Calotriton arnoldi. Classification (NCBI taxonomy): domain Eukaryota; kingdom Metazoa; phylum Chordata; class Amphibia; order Caudata; family Salamandridae; genus Calotriton; species Calotriton arnoldi. The sequence goes on along the minus strand of CAWUFW010000463.1, from coordinate 3,542,000 downwards.
GTCACTTGCCCTCCATCCATCTTTTCTTTGGCACCAGAGATCATCTATCCTGTCCTGAAGGATCTTTGCAACCCTTCATTATCCTCAGTAACAGTACCAATGTTCTAGAAAACATGCCATTGTTTCCCATCTCCTTAAAAAAACACCCACTGACCCTGAAGAACTAAAAAATGACTTTCCCCACTACCCCCTCTTCCGTAAAACAATTTTGGAATAGATTGTCAATCAACAGCTATCTCATCTCCACAACAATTCCCTACTGGATTCTGTCCCATCAGGTTTCCATTTGGTATTTATTTATTTAATTGCATAAGTTAATTAAAACCATTGCATTACAATAAAACATTAAAAGAAGTAAGAACGTCTCAATTCATAGAAATAAAACAAGATCTGAGAAAGTGCAATAATTAAAATGGCAGCGGTTGTTTAAGGGCTTCTTATCATGATTTCAATTGGGCGTTGCTTTTTGGCTAGACCCATAAGAAAGTGTCACCCTGCTCGCTCCCTCAAATCACCAAGGCTGCTTTAATTTCTTTTCTTTTTGCTGATACTCTTTTTCTTTTCAAGTGGTTATACTTGGCGACTGTGTTGGGAAATGCTCTTTCGCAGGCCTGTGTTTGAAATAGTCCAGTATCAACGTTTGAACGGTTCGAGGACTGGGTCGGGGGGCCAAGCCAAGGTACATAGCACCCCTGATAGTTTGAACGAATCTTCCACAGCGAGCCAGGATATAAGGTTCATTTTGTGTAAAAAATAGAGCAGAGGCTCCCTGGCAGGTGGTTACTTTTTCTTTCAAGCAAAGGTCTCTAAGGAGAAGCCTCCTTTCTGTTGTTAAAGTCGGGCAGCAGCACAGAAGGTGCAGCCATGATTCTCGTTTATATTCACATAAGCGGCATGCTCCTCCTGTGTTTTGAATTGCCCAAGCTCGACTGAAGTCCGTGATTGTGAGTGCCAGCAGTCGCATATACATAATCTCTCTTCTGGCCTTAGGGTTGAGCAGGGCGGTAAAATAAGGCTGAGGTTTATTTATTAAATATGAATCATTCAGCGGTATCTGGAAGGGTAGTGTTTTTAATACTGCCTGGTCTTGCTGATAAGAAACTTGTTTGTTGATGCGCGTTTTCCAGGTGATATAGGAAATACAAGTCAGAACAAGTGCTGATTTATTTATTTCAAGGGAATCCATAGCTTTCATGAGCTGCTTGTTCCATGGCGAACCAGTTTTTTCAAATATGACTCTGAGGCAGCTTTTTAAGGTATCCCCGGAAGATTTTAAAATTCGAATATAGTATTTTAGAAAGTCGGCCTCGAGGTTTAGTGATTGTTTAACTAACCCGAGCTCTAGTCTAAGTCTCGCCCTTGAAAGGTGTTTTGGTAGTTGAAAGATTCTTTTATAGGCCACGCACTGAGCTCGCTCTAAGGTTTCTGAACAAGCACCCGGAAATGCTTGGTGCCCGTACGAGAGTGCTGGGAGAAGTGAGGCTTGAGTGACCTTTCTTATAGCCTCTGCTGACGGACTATCTAGCTTGTTGTTCAATTTTGTTAAACCATACATTATAGCCGTCGATTTATGGATCAGATCCTTTTTACGAGTGGTTGATCTTGCTGTTTCTGTGAGCCATATCCCCAAGTACTTATATTTCTGCACTGTAGTAATTATCCTAGAGCCAATTGTACATGTAATAAGTTTTTTGTGTTTTTGCCGACCTATTACTAAAATCTTGGTTTTATCTGGATTGATGGTAAGATAGTTGGATGTACAATATTCATGAAAACTAGTCAGTGCTCGTTGGAGGCCCACTTTGGTATGATCCATGATGATTATGTCATCTGCATACTGAAGAATATGTATAGAACGATTTCCTAGTCGAGGAGGGGCCAGGCATTTATTAACAAGAGCTTTTCCTAAATCGGCAGTGTACAAATTAAAAAGAAGGGGGGCAAGCACACAGCCCTGCTTCAAACCACCAGCAGTATAGATTTTGGCCGAGAGAGACGTGGGGCCTGTTTTCACCTGTACCCAGGTTTCTGAGTAGAGGGACATTATAGCTGTTAAATGTGAGGATGGAATGCCCCAGTTCGCTAATTTCTTCCACAACAATTGTCTGTTAACCTTGTCAAACGCTGCAGTTAAATCGACGAAGCAGCAAAATAGTGGAGGTTGATGCAGCTGAGTTGCGTAGTGATAGAGGGCAGATAATGCGATTATATTGTCAGTTGTTGCGGCTCCTCCTCGGAAGCCTGTTTGAAAAAAAGGGAGCAACTCGTTTTCTTCAGCCCAATTTTCCAATTTTTTCAAGACGATACGTGCATATGCTTTGGCTTCCAGGTCTAACAAAGCTATTAGGCGATAGTTGTTTGGATTAAGCCGATTTTCTTTTTTGTAAATTGGACATAATATTGATCCCTTCCAGGCTTCTGGGGTTTTTCCGAGGGTATAAGCGGTATTCAATAGTGGGGTCAATAACATTGCCCAGCCATCTGGAGCGGATTGGAAGATCCCTGCAGGGAGGCCATTTGGGCCCGGCGCCCCGCTTGATTTCATGCATTTTATTAGTCTTGTAATATCTCTTGGTTGGATTGGGGTTTGATGGTCACCTCTATTCGATGGGACTAGGGCCATGGTAGATGTTAAATTATGTGTCTGGAACTGAGTTCTCACATGGTTCTCCCAGACAGGGGCCGAGACCGCATTTGTCTTCAGGGGTCCAAGAGATTTTAATCTGTTCACATACTCCCAAAAACGAGCTAAAGATCCTTCTTTGAGCATAATGAATAACTTTTTCCATTCTTCGTCTTGCTGAGCACGTTTCAGGGCCCAGATGGTTTTTTATGGGTTTTCCGTGCTTCCTTTGCTGCCAATAAGTTTCTGTAAGTTGGATTTAATTTAAACAGACGAGATTTCTTCCTCAGGTTCTTCCGCGTGAGGTTAATGGTTCGTTCCGACAGAGGTTTTTTGATGTAAAATGTAAATCCGTATTTGTAAAGCGCAAACTACTCACCCTTACGGGTCTCAAGGCGCTGGGGGCCGTCGTGGAAATTAAGTGAGCTATTGCCCAGAGTCACAAGGTGCTGAGCTGCCGCCGGGGATCGAACCGTGAGCCCTGTGCTCCGAAGTCAGCTGCCCTGGCCGCTGCACCACACCTCTCCCTGTTGACAATTGTTGGGGTGGCTTTGAAAAGCCTTTATGGCCCTGAAAGAGTGCTCCCAACTCTCTGGTCATGAAATCCCAATTTGCTAAAAGAAAAAGAAAATTCCCTGGGTGTTCCTGTAATCGGAGGTTCACCTCATTGAGCCAGTTCGTCACCTGGGGCGAATAAAATGGTTGCCATTTTATTCGTTTCACCATGTTGGTTAGTTCATCTTCTGTGGAATGGCCTAGCTCTTGGCCTGTATCTGCTATCTGATGATTCAAGTTCAGATTTATTACCAGGGGATTGTGGTCACTTTCTATGCGATTTACGATGGCGAAGCTCTGAAGATGATTAATCAAACCATTTGACATGAAGATGTAGTCGATTGCGGAGATTTTCTTAAACGTGGGACAGGCATCCGGAGTCTGATTTGCTGTTTTTAGGCCATATGTGATGAGTAGATTGTTAAATTCATCGCATTCGCTATTACTCTGTCCCACATTATGTCGATGGCCCAAATATTTGGTGTTAAAATCGCCTACCAACAGGATTTCGTGCGCGGGATAAGATTCGATGACTGTCTTGATGGTCAAGCACAGATTACTCATGGCAAGCGCTTTTGAAGTTTTACGGGGATTCAGGTAACAATTTATGATCACCAATGAGAAAGCCTTCTGACTGCTTCTTAGGCCTTTAATGGCTATGGCTTGTATGTTCTTATGGGCCCACGTGTCAGCAGAGATCGAGACCATGAGAGATTGCTTTAGAAAGATCGAAAGGCCCCTCGATGGCCGCCCAAATAAGCTTGTTTGTGTTGCTGATTGAAAGCTTTCATGGTACCCATAGATTGATGTTGGGGTGAGTGACCAGGTCTCCTGGAGGCAGATAATATTGTTGTTGCTTAAGAAGTCGCGCCCTTGTTTAGAACGAAGCGTTGAGGCCAGCCCCGCCACATTCCAAGAGATGATGGTGAGTCGGTCTTTTAATGCCAATTTCCCATGCTGAATGGGCACTACAGTTGGCCTGAGTGAAAGTTCTCTCGGGCTAGGTAGCATAAAGGAAGTTATTATCCTTAAGAGCTGAATTTGTTGTTGCCCCCTCCAAATTCTGGTCTACGGGTTGCCAGCTAATTGTCCGGTCTTTTTCGTCACAGTGGATCGTTAATGGATTGGATGCTCGTGTTGTACTTACTAACCAATCATGGGTTGCCCACCAAGCTCCCTTCATTGTACATTTTCTAGCTGGAGGTCTGTGGTCCTCAATTAGGACATGTGGGTATTTCCTTGGCCTGGTGGGCTCTAATTCTATGCCCCATTCATCAAAAATGGAGTCTTCTTTGAGGATGGCATCTCTGGTGGCAGTTGAATCCCAGCTTGTAATGGTGGATTCAGGTGCCCTTGTCCCCGATATATGGGCAAATTTTACTGAATGCAGTTTCACTGAGGTTAGATGCTTGAGAGAAGGAATATGTTGAATTAGTTTTAATAAGTTCCCTCTATTCAAAATATCAGCTGGTCCGTTAGAGACGTAATGAGGGATAAATATTAAGCCGGCAGATGGATTTTCTTCCTTCTTTTCTCCGTCCCCTCTGGTACGGGGATGTAAGACTTGCCCCAATGGATGAGGCTGGAGATCTGAACTTTCACTTACTCCCTGGCCTGTTTCCTCACAGTCCCTTAACACTGGGGGCCGACTAGCGCTTCCTTGTGTGTGTAGCGAAAGGCTATGGCTTTGCTTCCATGTAACATTTTTCTCCGCAGCTGGTTTCATAAATTGAGATGGACTGAGATTTCTTGTGCAGTCTCGTATATTTGTGTTCCCCCTCAGCAAGGTTTCCTGCACCTGTTCGTCATTCCTTATGGTGTTGACCGTTGTGTGCGTGAGTATTCCTTGAGGAGGTTTTATATGTGTAGTCATTGTTGATGGACTAATAGAAGTGGAAGGCAAAGTAGAAATGGTATAGATACCATTCTGTATGGCTGCTGTTCCTACATTGAAAGGGATGCCAGGGGCCATAATTTGACCCACGTGCCTATTTGGAAGATGGTTTCCACTCTCGCTGTTTAGTAATTGTCCCGAACTGGACTGATGTATCGCTGGAGTATCAGCCAGGGGACCGACCATACCCATTGATTGTGTTGAAATCGATGGACAGTCACCTTGCATGCCATTTACTAGTTCGTCTGTATTTAGTATTCTTTGAGTACTCTGAGTATTTTCTCGTGTCAGGGAGGACTCCTTTTTCTGGATGTTAACAACTAAGTGATTGGAGTGTAAATTAGAACCTGATTTTGATCTTTTATTGAAAATGGGGAAAAATGTAACCAGCTTTCCTTGTTGTGTAATTGTGTATGCTCTTTGTCCTAGGCCTGTAGTCACCTGAAACCTTTTTTGTAAGCGCTGTTTTTTTGAGAGTTTTTTCAGCTTCTTTTTTGCTCTTCTAGATAGAGGAGCTTCCCCTGAAACATGAATAATAGGAGCTTGCTGTGAATAGAGAGATTCCCCAGAAACATGAGTATTAAGAGCTTGCTGCGAATCAAAAGAAAGTTCTTCCGAAGCATATGCATTAAGGATTCGCTTACTGGGACTCTCGCTTAGGTCTGAGTGGGGGCTTAGGCTAGTGCTGAAGTGAGCATTTACGTCCGTGCTTTCGTTGTTGCGAGAACTTATCGCCTGATATACTGGTTCCCTTGTCTTCCTTATGTGGCTGGTTGCGGCCTCTCCGATATCCTTAGATATAATTGCGGGTGGGTCGTTCTTCCTGGCGTTATCTAATAAGGCCAACAAAATTTCCAGTAATGAGATCAGTTTGTCCATTAGTTGAGTACAAGAGCACGATTGGCCCATTTCCGTCTGGTCTAGTTTGTATTCGATCGTTGTTAACCTGTTCCCTAGAACCACTAATGTTGTTGCTATTGACTGAATCAGATCGATCTGGAGCTCCATTTTTTGTGACTGCCAGAGTAGAGCTTTGGCTATTGTGTCTTGTTTGTATAGACAGAAATCTTCACAGTTATAGTCTGCTGGACTTCCCATACCGGCTTGGTCATTGCTCACTTTGTGTAAATGGAGCGGCGATTGGTAGTTAGTATTTGTAACACGCATAATGTCTGGCCTTGGTGTTTGAGATAGAGATGCTTCCATTTGTGCATCTATTTGAGCTTCTAGGGTTGATAAAAATTCCTGTGATAGGCCCCCCTGGGCAGGAACGGGTGTAATCCTTTGCTTCTGCTCCTCTTCTGGGGCTTTTACTTCCGGGGCTTTTACTTCTGGGGAGATTGGTAGGCTTAGCTCAATAACCGTTCCCTGTGCTGAGGCGTGAACTTGAGCTGTTGCTACAGTATGGGTATCTCCCCCAGCCAGCCTGAGTGAATCTCCGACTTGTTGAAGTGTGGGATGGGAAATTGATCTTCGTAAATCCTTAGGCTGGGTCGGTTCTGAGCTCGGTGAGGCTGCCCTATTTAAAGATCGAGAACGTCTAGGTTTTTCCCTTGGGCCCTTCTCACTGTTACTGTTGTGTTTTTGATTACCAGTGGAATGTGAAGAATGCGTGAGTCTTTGAAAGAAACTTTGAATTTTTCCCTGTGTGAAGGGGCGCACGGGCGTAATTGCCGGTCCGTCTTTGGATAGACTCCAGTTCGAATGAATGCCTGTTTCCGTTTCCATTTCTGCTTCCGTTTCTGATTTAAGTTCCATTGGTGGGTGGGTTTGTGAGTGTTTGAGCGTGGTCCCCAAGAGATCTAATACTGGGCTGCCTTCACCCACGCCTGGGCACTCTCTTGTTTCATCAATTTGCCCCTTCCTACCCGTGCCTTTGCCCGGGCATCGCTTTCTGCCCATCCTTGGACTTTTCCGTGAGCCTTTCTTATATGATCTTTCGCCTTAATTGCTGATGCCTGAAGGTGCCGAAAGAGTGTCACTGCTGGAAAGACATCCGCTGAGTGCTCCTTCGCCGCTCCCTTGACCGAGAATTCCTCTGTGCTGGCAAGACTAAACTTGGCGCCAATAACGCCAAAGTGCCAAGGTGCCAAGGCAGCAAGGGGCGGGAGGAGATGGCGGAGATGGCGGGAGGAGATGGTGGCAAATGACGACAAGGTCTCAATGTGGTTGCCAGACCCAAGGCTCAGGGTAAGTGGGACGAGTGGAGCTCTACAAGGCGGGCAGCACCCGGAACTAACCGGGCCGCCTCCGCACCCCCCAACGGCTCACCCTCTGCGGCCTCTCAGTGCTCCCGTATCCGCCTCCACCTCCAGCTCTCTCAGGTCCCCCAGCTCACCTCTCTGTTCCACAGATGCTGTGTAGCTGTCAGGCTCCTGGTCACCGCCAATTCTTCTGTCCTTCGAAGCGGATTTCCTCAGCTCCTCGCCCCGTCCACCAGCAGCAGCAGCAGGAAGTTGCGGCTCACTCACTACTGGAAGTCAGACTCAGGAGCGCCACGGGGAGCTCAGGGAGCCGAGATTCAGCCGAGCCAGCCCGCAAGAGCAGCTCGCCACCGCCACCGCTCACCGCCGGCAAAGGCAGAAAACCAGCGGGTCCACGAGCAGGGACTAGGGCCAGCGGAAAACCAACAGGTGACTGGCGGTAGCAGGAGCTGCGGCCGGGAGACGCGAGGCAAAATTCGGCGTCTTCCTCGCTCACTCTCGGTGGTCAGCGTGAAAACGTGGCGTGGAATTCAGGAGTGCACTCTCGAGAATGACCTGGACGCGGCTCTCTGCCTGGCTGTGGACCCCTGTGAATCCATCAGGTTTCCATCTCTTCCACAGCACGGAATAAGCCTTTCCGTGCTGGATGATCTAAAGCTGATCCTAGACTAGGGCATTTCTGCCACCCTAGTACTCTTGGAATTATCTGCACTATTCAACACAGTAAAGCATTCCATGCTGATTTCTGCGCTTCATCACTGGGGAATATATCCGTTCATCCTGAAGTGGACTTGCTCCTTTCTTAATAACAGATTTCAGTCTATCTCACGCCTTATCTATCTGAACCGGCTTCCAGCTTGAGTGGAGTTTCTCGGAGCTTCTCTTCCAGCCCTACTTTAATGCCTACATAACTCCCCTAGCTGCTCTTGTTCGTTCCTTCAGGTTTGATCTTATGTAGTACATGGACGAATCTCAGATCACTGTCTCTATATCAGACAACACTTCTCTTAGCCAGGAACATTTCCAGGATGTATGCTAAACTTTGCTTCCTGGATGAAGTGAAATTGCCTGAAGCTTAATGGAAACCCAAGGAGATGATGGACGGAGTGCTGAAACTTTTCAAACACTCACCCCCAGTCACAGATCTGGGTTGAATCCATCATCATTCTTTAGCTCACTTTGCCACCCCAGTTCAGACACAGCTATATGCAAATCAGTCTTGACCCTGTGCCTCATTGGAACAGTCCAGACCAAAATGCCAAGCCATGTCTTCCCTGGACCGGAATCAAGCATCCTGGGACCGGTTTCGGGCTAACAGCCCTCATCAGCCAGGCTAGCTTGAATCCAGTGGCAACGTGAGCAAGGGACCCACGTCTGGGCATACCCTGCCAACTTAGGGCGAACAAAGCAAACACAAGGAGATGATGGACGGAGTGCTGAAACTTTTCAAACACTCACCCCCAATCACAGATCTGGGTTGAATCCATCATTCTTTAGCTCACTTTGCCACCCCAGTTCAGACACAGCTATATGTAAATCAGTCTTGACCCTGTGCCTCATGGGAACAGTCCAGACTGAACTGCCAAGCCATGTCTTCCCTGGACCGGAATCAAGCATCCTGGGACCGGTTTCGGGCTAACAGCCCTCATCAGCCAGGCTAGCTTGAATCCAGTGGCAACGTGAGCAAGGGACCCACGTCTGGGCATACCCTGCCAACTTAGGGCGAACAAAGCAAACACAAGGAGATGATGGACGGAGTGCTGAAACTTTTCAAACACTCACCCCCAGTCACAGATCTGGGTTGAATCCATCATCATTCTTTAGCTCACTTTGCCACCCCAGTTCAGACACAGCTATAGGCAAATCAGTCTTGACCCTGTGCCTCATGGGAACAGTCCAGACCGAACTTCCAAGCCATGTCTTCCCTGGACCGGAATCAAGCATCCTGGGACCGGTTTCGGGCTAACAGCCCTCATCAGCCAGGCTAGCTTGAATCCGGTGGCAAAGTGAACAACGGACCCCCGTCTGGGCATACCCTGTCAACTTAGGGCGAACAAAGCAAACACAAGGAGATGATGGACGGAGTGCTGAAACTTTTCAAACACTCACCGCCAGTCACAGATCTGGGTTGAATCCATCATCATTCTTTAGCTCACTTTGCCACCCCAGTTCAGACACAGCTATATGCAAATCAGTCTTGACCCTGTGCCTCATGGGAACAGTCCAGACCGAACTGCCAAGCCATGTCTTTCCTGGACCGGAATCAAGCATCCTGGGACCGGTTTCGGGCTAACAGCCCTCATCAGCCAGGCTAGCTTGAATCCAGTGGCAAAGTGAGCAAGGGACCCACGTCTGGGCATACCCTGCCAACTTAGTGCGAACAAAGCAAACACAAGGAGATGATGGACGGAGTGCTGAAACTTTTCAAACACTCACCCCCAGTCACAGATCTGGATTGAATCCATCATCATTCTTTAGCTCATTTTCCCACCCCAGTTCAGACACAGCTATGTGCAAATCAGTCTTGACCCTGTGCCTCATGGGAACAGTCCAGACCGAACTGCCAAGCCATGTCTTCCCTGGACCGGAATCAAGCATCCTGGGACCGGTGTCGGGCTAACAGCCCTCACCAGCCAGGCTAGCTTGAATCCAGTGGCAAAGTGAGCAAGGGACCCACGTCTGGGCATACCCTGCCAACTTAGGGTGATCAAAGCAAACACAAGGAGATGATGGACGGAGTGCTGAAACTTTTCAAACACTCACCCCCAGTCACAGATCTGGGTTGAATCCATCATCATTCTTTAGCTCACTTTGCCCCCCCAGTTCAGGCACAGCTATATGCAAATCAGTCTTGACCCTGTGCCTCATGGGAACAGTCCAGCCCGAGCTGCCAAACCATGTCTTCCCTGCACGTTCGCCCTAAGTTGGCAGGGTATGCCCAGACGCGGGTCCCTTGCTCACTTTGCCACTGGATTCAAGCTAGCCTGGCTGATGAGGGCTGTTAGCCCGAAACCGGTCCCAGGATGCTTTTTTCCAGTCCAGGGAAGACATGGCTTGACAGTTCGGGCTGGACTGTTCCCATGAGGCACAGGGTCAAGACTGATTTGAATATAGCTGTGTCTGAACTGGGGTGGCAAAGTGAGCTAAAGAATGATGATGGATTCAACCCAGATCTGTGACTGGGGGTGAGTGTTTGAAAAGTTTCAGCACTCCGTCCATCATCTGCTTGTGTTTGCTTTATTCGCCCTAAGTTGGCAGGGTATGCCCAGACGTGGGTCCCTTGCTCACTTTGCCACTGGATTCAAGCTAGCCTGGCTGATGAGGGCTGTTAGCCCGAAACCGGTCCCAGGATGCTTTTTTCCAGTCCGGAGAAGACATGGCTTGGCAGTTCGGGCTGGCCTGTTCCCATGAGGCACAGGGTCAAGACTGATTTGCATATAGCTGTGTCTGAACTGGGGTGGCAAAGTGAGCTAAAGAATGATGATGGATTCAACCCAGATCTGTGACTGGGGGTGAGTGTTTGAAAAGTTTCAGCACTCCGTCCATCATCTGCTTGTGTTTGCTTTGAAGCTCAATGGAGACAAGACTAGGGTCATCAAATCCTGCAGCAAACCTACTTTCTGGTCACTCTTGGTGGCCTTTTAAACTAGGGCCCATCCCTACTACAAGAGATACTGCTTGTAATCTTTCTTTCATTTTTGACAGCAATCTTTCTTTTCCTGCTCAAATTAGCCTCATTGTTCAAACTTGTTTTTTAGTTCTGAAGATTTTGAGTAAAAATCATTACTTATCTTCCCTTCTCAGCTCGTAAAACCACAGTTCAGCCATTGAATACTTCTGGCCTGGAATGAGGCAACACCTTGTATCTTGGCATGACAATCAACTAATTCAGGAAAATGAAGTTGCCCATTTACTTCTGAAACTCCCTCCTCATGCCCCCAATAGAGCTGACCTGCAACAGTTGCACTATCTTCCCATTCAGAAGCATGCCACTTTTAAAGTTCTCTGTATCCCACATCATGTCAATTCAGGACCTATCTCACATAAAAGATTTCTACCTGTCAACTTGTTCACTGTCTTCACTCTTCATCTGCCAACTCTGGGGCTGATTCCTAACTCGTAAGGAAGGCATCCAAAAGGGATTCGTAAAGAGCAAATCCGATTCGGAGCATATCTTTCTGTCCAAATCGTCTCCCGTTACAAACGACCAACTACGATGCGAAGATCGCGTCCACGCTGACCGAATTGTTTACGAACCCGAATCTATCCGCCCAACTCGTACGGAGCCAAATCGTGCCGCGCAATGGAGCCTGATTCCGAACGAATGAGTACAATGCACGATTCGGACAGCTGTATCGAATCAGTCTCAGCGAGTGTAAGCAGCTGTCGGAATCAGGCTACGGGGGGCCAGAGCGGGCCCCCCTTCACCCGGAGCACTCTGAGTCGGTCACAGGGGGTGCGCATGGGTCCCCCCGATCCAAGCATGCACAGTGTGGCGGGCAAAATGGGGTGCCCGCCATGGTGTTTACGCTTTTCCCCACCCACCCCTTTTTTCTATGGGAGCCTGTGTACGCGTCCGTACACAAGCTCCCATAGAGTGCTATGGGAGTCCGGCCGAACCGAGTCCGTAACCACGCGGTTGAATCGTACTCGCTCGGTTGAACTTGCACAGCGCGTCTGTTAGACTTGGCATCTTTTGGCGTGTTTCCGCTGACTTTTTGCTTTCTGACCTCCTAGTTTTTGACTCTGTTTTTGCTGGTAATGATTCTGCGCACTTTCCTCACTGCTGTCCAGTGGGAAAGTGCAAGTGCTCCTGTATAAAATGTGTTATGGATTGGTGTTTCCATGATTGGCCTATTTGATTTATGTGTCAGTCCCTTGTAAAGTGCACTGAGAGTGCCAGGGCCTATAGATCAAATGCTGTTGGTGGGCTGCAGCACTGGATTGTGCCACCCACGCAAACAGCCCGTAAAGTGTAACTCTGGCCTGCCATTGCAGAGCCTGTGTGCAGCCTGGGGCTGCCATGTCGACTTGGCAAGTGCACACACTTGCAAGTCCCTAAACCTTCCCTTTTCTACATGTTAGTCAACCCTAAGGTAGGCCCAAGGTACCCCTGTGGGCAGGGTGCATTGTATGTGAAAGGTAGGACATGCCCTGGTGTGTGTGGCATGTCCTGATAGTGAATTACAGCCTATTTCGTTTTTCACTATTGCAAGGCTACCTGTCCCCCATAGGCCAGAATGGGCAGTTTTGATTATTACAGCTTATAATCCTAACTGACCCAGGGAACATGGTAGAAATTCGAGTTTAGTATGCCTGGACTCAGAATGATAAAATGCATCTTTTAGTGAAGTTGGTTTTAACATTCTGTGTTTGAAAATACCACTTTTAGAAAGTGGGTATTTTCTTGTCTAACCATCCAAGCCTGCCTCTGCTAGGTTGTGTATTCCTTGTCTGGAGTGTGAGTGACAGGGGCTGGGGGATGCCAGGAGACAGGGTGAGTCAGCACAGGGCTGAATAGCAAGATCTACATGTAGATGGGTGGGAGGGGATGCACCTGGGACCTGAATAGGGCTGGGCCTTCCCTCCACAATGCTGGCTCCACCTCCTGTGGTGCGTCTGATGTCCCTGGCCTGCACTGTGAAAGGAAAGAAGGAGCCTTGTCAACAAAGTGCTCCAGGTCTGACCAGAACTGGTTTGGACTAGGCAAAGGCCTCTCTGCCCTCAGAGAACAAGGAGAAATTGAGGATAAAAAGGGGGACCCAAACCCCAGAAAATTGGAACTCTTTGGGATCAAGAAGACTGCCAAGAAGAAGAGCTGGAGAAGCTGTGAGGAGGAACTACCACTTTGCTGTGTGCTTTGCTGTGTTGGCCTGCAGTGGCTGCTTCTGTCTTGGGCAGTGAAAGGACTGGAACTGAACTTTCTGCAATCTACTTTGTGAGTGTCTCCAAGGGCTTGAGATAGAGCTTGCCCCCTGTTCAAGAGGTCTCAGGAACAGCAAAGACTTCAAGCCGGACGCCGTCTTCGACGCCGCTGCCGACTCCGTGTCCTGAAGGCGCCGCAGAGGGCACCGCCGCAGTGCCGCACCGCGACCCTGGTCTTACCGACGACGCCCGCTGATGCCGCCACCGAGCCGCTGCTCGCACCGCGACCTGTGGGCACCGCACTCCGCACCGCCTCGCTCACGACGACGCCGTGGTATCCCCGACGACCGACGCTCCACGCCGGACTCGACGCCGCTGCTTGCACCGTGGTTCGGGGGCACCGCTCGTAAGTTACACGACGCACCGCCCTCATCCCGCACCGCAGCCTTGGCCCCCGACGCCGGTGCCATCGACTCCAGTTCGTCAGCCGACGACAGCGCTTCAGCAACGACGACGCCGCTGCTGCACCGTGACCTGCCAGCACCGTGACGAGCACCGCCTTCATCTCACACCGCGACCCTGGTCTCCCCGACGACGCCATCCGACGCCGCCACCGAGCCGCTGCTCGCACCGTGACCTGAGTGCACCGCACGCCGCACCGCTGCACTTCGCACCGCAGCACCCGACGCCGGCCGACGCCAGCGCTCCTGACTTCAACAGAGAGGAGATCGATCTGCAACGCGTGTGACTTCGAGGGCTCCGACGACGCCACACCGACCTCCGGAACCGATGCCTGCGGACGCCGTGTGTTCGGAAGCTCACCGCGAGGTTATCGATGCCCTGCATTTCTGAAAGGTACTGTTTGCGGGTCTTCCCGACACCGTAGCTGACCCGCGACGCCGCGGTCAGCCAGAACTGTTTGGATTTGTTTGTTCACGACGCCGTGATAGCCCTGGACGGAGCTATCGACATCAAGGAACTGTTTTTAAGGACACTGTGATAACTGAAGATTTTTAAAGTACTGTACTGTGGATTTTTATCGTATTGGTCTTGTTTTAAGTATATAAAAATATTGGATATTTTTCTAAACTGGTGTGGTGTCCGTTTGTAGTGCTTACACTGTATTACTGCTGGTTATGTGCAAATGCTTTACACACTGCCTCTAGAATAAGCCTGACTGCTCGTGCCAAGCTACCAAGGGGGTGAGCAGGGGTTATTTTAGGAGTGTAACTCCCTTATCCTGACTAGGAAGAAGGGTCCCTACTTGGACAAAGGTGCAAGCCCTTGCCAACTACAGACCCCCATTTCTAACAGCGTCTCACTAGGAAAGCCCTCCAGGTCCAATTCGTACGGAGGGCTTACCAAGCGAGATCCGAATCGGTCCCTCTGTTGTGGTCCCTCAAATTCGCCATCAAAGACGTCACTGCAAGGGCAGTTGCTCTTTTTTTTTATTTAGCAAGCTAAACTCTGGAACACCCTGATGACTAGCATCATGCCAAATCTGGGTCAATTCGAGTGAAGGGAAAAGCTTAAAACATGGTTGTTTTCGATCAATTTAACTTTTTCTGATGGCTTCCTCTTCTCAGCGCTAGGATGTCCCTATATATAATTTTTGAGCTCTCCAAATCTAAATAATAATGTGTTTGTGTACATGTGAGTGAGTGTGAGAGTGAGGGAGAAGCCTATATACAGATGCCACAATGTGATAGGGAGGGAGGGACATATGTACAGTTTGTCTTTAAACAAAAACATATTTTCACAAGTTATGTAGTTGCTTCACAAATGTATGTACATACGTATTTAGTGTGAAAATAGGTCTTGCACAACACAGTGATCATGATGAGTGCTCTGTTATATTCAAAATCAGTTCCAAACTTTATTAAGGATTTAGAGTTCACTCCAAATTGCACATTGACCAAGGGTATTTTCACAAAAATATTTACCCAAATATAATCTGGAGGAATTTGTAGATGGAAAACAAGTTAGAAAGGAGAACAACATTGATTTGCTAGATGACTACGACCAAACTACATTTTTTCTCCCATTCCGACATTCAAAACTCAAAACAAATCCGGTGTAATACGATGATGTGCAGGAATGATATTTTTTTCAAGTGGTCTTACCAAACAGAATTACCAAACACCTCAATTGGGGAACAAGTAGGGCTTTGACACATTTGTATTACACGATCTCATTTCACAAATTTACAGTTATATTTCATTTAATCAGGTCTGCTCACAAACATAAGTTACACTTGTGAGTAATTTACATGTGTAAATATACTCTTACATTGTTGAGTAACTTTGAGAACCACCTTTGGGCATTTATAGAATCCGAGAGAAAGGTTACTCAGAAGTGTAAATTTACACAGCTCTATCCCCTGAAAAAGAGGGTGGAGCCTAACTTACAAATGTAAGTTACTACTTTTTTAAAAAACAGTACTAAGTCTAGCCCATACTTGGCAAACCCCTGCTAGTGTAACACTCTCCCACAGAATAAAATGGAGGGGGGGACATAAATGTAAACTCCACAGGAAATAATGTTAATTTAAATTAAATTATTTCACACAGTTTAAAATATAAATATAATTTAATGTTAAAAACATATTGTTAGAAATGGGGGTCTCTAATTGGCAGAGGTAGGTACCTTTGTCCAAGTAGGGACCCTTCTTCCTAATAAGGGTAAGGGAGTTATACTCCTAAAATAACCCCTGCTCACCCCCTTGGTAGCTTGGCACGAGCAGGCAGGCTTATCTCAGAGGCAGTGTGTAAAGTATTTGCACATAACCAACAGTAATATAGTGAAAATACTACAAAGGGACACCACACCAGTTTAGAAAAATATCCAATATTTTTATATATTCAAAACAAGACCAAAAACAATAAGAATCCAACATACTGTACTTAAAAATACATACTTTGCAAGATATCCCTAAAATTGCAGAAATAACTCAAAAACACAGTTCAAACAAGTCAGTAGCTCCGTCCGGGGCTACCTCGATACTGAAACAACAGAGTCTAACAGTTCCAGCCGACCTCGTCGGTATGGGCCAGCGAAAGCGTGGACAGACTCGGTAACAGTAATTTTCTCGTTGCGGCTGGCACGTTGGTGCGAGCCAGTCGTGGCAACCGTCGCGGTTGTGTTGTGATGGACTTGGCCCTTTTTGCAGGGTCATCCCAGAACTTTTTGCCTTCCTCCTGTATTTTTTCTGACCTGTTGTTGGTGGTTTTATGACTCTGGGCACTTTACCACTGCTGATCAGTGCTAAAGTGCATATGCTCTCTTTTGTAAATTGTGTTATGGATTAGTGTTTCCATGATTGGCTATTTGATTTACTTGTCAGACCCTAGTACAGTGCACTATGTGTGCCCAGGGCCTGTAAATCAAATGCTGCTGGTGGGCTTGCAGCACTGATTGTGCCACCCACAGAAGCAGCTTGTAAAATGTGACTCAGGCCTGCCATTGCAGAACCTGTGTGCAGTCTGGGACTGCCATGTCGACTTGGCAAGTGCACACACTTGCCAGTCCCTAAACCTTCCCTTTTCTACATATTAGTCACCCCTAAGGAAGGCCCAAGGTACCCCTGTGGGTAGGGTGCAATGTATGTGAAAGGTAGGATATGCCTGATGTGTGTGGCATGTCCTGATAGTGAAATACTGCCAATTTCGTTTTTCACTATTGCAAGGCTATCTGTTCCCATAGGACAGAATGGGTAGGTTGTTTATGACATCTTATAAACATAACTGACCCTGGGAACAAGATGGAAAAATAAAGTTTAGTATGCCTGAACTCAGAATGTTAAAGGTCATCTTTTAGTGAGGGTGATTTTTACATTCTGTGTTTCAAAATACCACTTTTAGAAAGTAGGTATTTTCTTGCCTAACCATCCAGTGTGCCTCTGCTAGGTTTGTGTATTGCATGTCTGGCTTTTGGATGAAAGGGGCTGGAGAAGGGCAGTGGCTCCAGAAGTCTGATGAGTCAGGGCTGGGTTGAATAGGCCTGGTCTGCATTTGGAGTGGTGGGAGGAGTAGCACCTTCACCTGAATAGGGCTGTGCCTGCCTTCCACAATGACGGCTCCGCCCCCCTGTGGTGTGTCTGGATCCAGGGCTCACACTGACAATGGAGGTTGTTGTGCACTTGCAAAGTGCCCCACAGAACTGGTTTTTGCTGGGTACAGACACTCTCTGCCTTCAGAGAACAACGGATTTTTGGGTATAAAAAGAGGGGCCCAGACCCCAGACTTTTAGATCACTTCTGGGAAATCAAGAGGAACCTTTGCCAAGGAGAAGAGCCGGATAAGCTGAGGAGGAATACTGCCCCTGTGCTGTTTGCTGCCTGGGGTTGGCCTGCAGTGGCTACTTGCTGCCAAGGAAAGGAGAAGAAGGACTTTGCTGTTTTGCTTTGTCACCTGCTTGAAGAAAAGATCTCCAAGGGCTTGAAACTGAGCTTGCCTCCTGTCCTGTTCTGAAGTCTCAGGAACACAAAGACGTCATCCCTTCTGTCTTCCTGCATCTAGAACTGCTGTTTTAGCTGCTACAGAAGGAAATTGCAAAACCGACGCCAGCGAGCGACGCCGTAACCTGCACCGAAGCCGCGAACGCTGCTCCTACTTGCGACGTAGGCACGACGCCAGCTGCCGTGCCGTATCGACTCCGAAGCCGACTTCATCATCGCGGAGCCGATCTTCGACGTGAGTGACTCCCCGAATCCATCGACATGGCGCGATCGTAAGGAACAGAGGCTTCGGCGCCATCGTGACGTCACCTCCCCGACGCAGTAAGGAACAGTTGTCTCGCCTCCCCTGCGCTGCAGTAAGGAACAGAGGCTTCACCTCCCCTGGGGTCATAAGGAACCGACGCCGCGCGGCGCCAACGAAGCATCACCTCCCCGACGCCGTGAGCCGTCTTTGTTGTCATCGCTTTTCCAAGGTACTGTTCTTTGTGGGCCCGACGCCGCGCACCTCGCGGTCGGTGCCGTACTTTGGGATTTTCATCTGTCACGACGTCGTAATAACTCCAGGTGGAGTTATTTGTTGCTAGGAACTTTATTTAAGTGAATAACCTATTTTTAAGGATATTTTTGCTACTGTATTGTGAATTTTTGTCGTTTGGGTCTTGTGTTAAGTCTATATAAAGATTACTTATTTTTCTAAACCTGTGTGGTGTCCATCTGCTGTGTTTTCACTGTATTACTGTATGTGTTCACAAATGCTTTACACACTGCCTCTGAGATAAGCCTGTCTGCTCGTGCCAAGCTACCAAGGGGGTGAGCAGGGTTTATTTTAGGAGTGTATCCCCCTTACCCTGACTAGAAGCAAGGGCCCCTACTTGGACAAAGGTACCTACCTCTGCCAACTAGAGACGCCCATTTCTATCATATTGCAAAATAGAAGCTGTGCAGGGTGTGGTGCCCTCTCGATGCGGTGCAGGCAGCAGCTTGATGACGATCGTCCAGATGGCGTCGGTGAGACCAAGGCTTAAGGTGCAGGGTGATGCGGTGATGCGGTGTTCGATGCGGTGCTGGCAGGTTGTGGTGCAAGCGACAGAGCCGGTTAGCGGGAGTTGGCGTCGGTCGGCCCAGACTGCTGTGTGGGACGAGGCAGTCCATCGTGAAACTTACGAGCGGTGGGCCTGATTCACAGAACTAACTTACGTCAAAAACGTAAACGTAAACGTAAAGTTAGTACTTTTTAGGTATTCACAGAATACACTTACTCATTTTGGTATTCACAGAATAGTACTAACTTTACGTTTACGTTTACGTTTATGTTTTTGACGTAAGTTAGTTCTGTGAATCAGGCCCAGTGGGCCTGATTCACAGAACTAACTTACGTCAAAAACATAAACGTAAACGTAAAGTTAGTACTATTCTGTGAATACCAAACTGAGTAAGTTCATTCTGTGAATACTAAAATGAGTAAGTGTATTCTGTGAATACCTAAAAAGTACTAACTTTACGTTTACGTTTACGTTTTTGACGTAAGTTAGTTCTGTGAATCAGGCCCGGTGCCCCCAGCTACGATGCGGTCACGGGAGTCGAACTCAGCAGCAGCGACGGCGTCGGTGAGACCAGGATGGCAAAGTGAAGCGAGGCGGTGCAGAGTGCGGTGCCCACAGGTCACGGTGCAAGCAGCAGCTCGGTGGCGGCGGATGTCGTTGAGGCCCAGGTTGAGGTGCGAGATGCGGACGGTGCACTCTGCGGTGCCGTCAGGACACAGAGCCAGCAACGGAGTCAGTGACGGAGTAGGTTGCGTTTCCCTTCTCTGTGGCAACTGAAACAGCAGTTCCAGAAGCGGTACCCAGAGGTTGGTGAAGTCTTTGCAGTCCCTGAGATTTCAGAACAGGAGGCAAGTTCTACTTCAAGCCCTTGGAGATACTCAGGACAAGTAAAGAAAGTTCAGTCCAGTCCTTTCACTGCCCAAGTCAGAAGCAGCAACTGCAGGCCAACCCAACAAAGCAACAACACAGCAAAGGGGCAGTACTCCTCCTGGCAGCTCTTTCAGTTCTTCTTCTTGGCAGGTTCCTTGATTCCAGGGATTTCTAAAGTTCTGGGGCCTGGGTCCCAATATTTATACTCAAAATTCCTTTGTTCTCTCAGGCAGAGGGTGTCTGTGCTTAGTGCAAACCAGTTTGGCCCTCTCTAGCCCAGCTTCCCAGTCGGAGGTGGAGACAGCATCGTCCAAGACAGACAGGGCCTATTCAGGTGCAAGGGAAATCTTCTTCCCCCACTCTAAATGCAGACCAGGCCTATTCAGGTGCTAGAGAAAACTCCTCCCACTACTCTAAATTCAGACCCGGCCTATTCAGGTGCAAGTAAAAACTCCCCCCACTACTCTGAATGCAGCCCAGGTCTATTCAGCCCAGCCCTGACTCATTCAGGAAAGGCAGGACACACATCAACCCCCCCCCCCCCGGTAGCTGTCTGAGAGAATGCACTTCCCCAGCCCATCCCTCCAAAGCCAGACAGTCAATCCACAAACCCAGCAGAGGCACACAGGATAGCTAAGCAAGAAAATACCTACTTTCTAAAAGTGGTATTTTCAAACACAGAACATAAAAATCATCTCTCCCATAAGATGCATTTTTACATTCTGAGTCCAGTCATACTAAACTCCATTTCCCTATCTTGTCCCAATGGGAAGCTATGCTTATAAGATGTTGTAAGTAAAACTCCCATTCTTTCCTATGAGACAGATAGCCTTTCCATAGTGAAAAACGAAATGCACTGTAATTCACTACCAGGACATGTTACACACACCAGTACATGTCCTACCTTTAACATACACAGCACCCTGCCCACAGGTGTACCTTGGGCATACCTTAGGGGTGACTTAAATGTAAGAAAAGGGAAGGTTAGGGCCTGGCAAGTGAGACCACTTGCCAGGTCGACATGGAAACACCAATCCATAACACAATTTACACAGAGAGCATATGCACTTTAGCACTGATCAGCAGTGGTAAAGTGCCCAGAGTTCTTAAACCAACAAAAACAGGTCAGGAAAAAATAGGAGGAAGAAGCAAAAAGTTTGGGGATAACCCCGCAAACAGGGCCATTTCCAACACAACCCCCTTCCAGACTAAAGCTAGGGTAGACCAATCTATACCTCGATGAGCTTCCCTGCTTGGGGCGATAGAACATGGAACCGGGCCCGCAATAGCAGGGGTCTATTCCCGTTCTATGCCTCCCTGAATCCAGTTGGATCCCTCTATCCATACTCTCAGGGCCTGCTAAGCTAACCTATGGGGAACACTTCTCTTCACCTGTGGACACCATCTGTGCAGCACCTAAACTCAGCTTGCTCACAGGTGGGTCCCAGCAGGCAGACAGTACCCACATGGCCAACACAGTGGTGTGGCCCAGTCCACCCCCAGGGTGTGACTCCTGTCCCCCTCCCAGGGGCAACTCTGTCCACCAGGGCAGCAAGCCACAGTGACCACTGACAGCTTTCAGTGATGAGAGCCAGGCCCCAGGCCTTTCATGGTTCTCCAACGTCTGTGGCGTCAGAGAGAGGGGGGCGGTAGCCCCCAGTGCCTGGCACCCATTGTCCACTCTGCCTCCTGTCAGGTCAGGGATGGCATCCTGATACTGACGCACCAGCGCAGGGTCTGTATCCTGCAACTGGCCAGGACACCGGGGTGGGCTCTCCCATACCCTGTCCTTCTCCCTGGGGCTCTGTACCCTCCCACCTTGAGCAGTACCCCCAGAAGACAAACCAGTAGGGGCACTGTTAGCAGTTGCCCCTTCCCCCAGGTCAGGGGGTCACCCTGGACCTGGCCCTCCAACCCAGGGTCTGTACCCTTAGGCTGGACCTGTGCCTGGCAATCCAGGACTTCTGGGGGAGTACACTAACCCCCCCCAAGAGAAACACACTCCAAAGGAGTTGTGCAAGAGTCTGCCTGGCGCAGGTCTCCAGCCTTCAATCCACCCGACAGAGCATGAAGGCCCCCCAGGCCAGAAGTGGCCTCACCAGGGTCAGTTCTGGGGTGCTCTGACCTCAGAGCTGGCAATCCCTGACCCACTGGTCCTTCCACTGGGGACTCTCTCCCCCCCTCACCCCTTGCTCTGGACTCATGCACCCTCCTCACTGGAGTGGTGCTGCCAGACACCAGAACTGGTAGAACGCTTGTTACAGCAGACTCCTCCAGCTCACCTGACACCTTGGGATCCCCCTCAGGGGATGGCCTCCTAGTACAGACTAGGCCCCCCTCCTGGTTTTCACTCATGGAACCAACCAGGCCCTGGGACTGGGTTTCGGGCCCCTTGGGACACAGCCCACTCCCACTCCTTCTCCTCTGAGACAGGACCTGGAACCCTACACCCCTCCCACTACACTGGGACCTATCTGGGCTACCACAAACCTCCCCTACCTCACTTGGTTGGGGAAAACCCGAGCCACCCCCTTCAGGATCACTCCCAAAAGCTTCTTCAAATCCTCTGGAATCCACCAAAAGGTCTGCCTCCAGTGCAAGCTCCCTGGGGTCAGAGAACTCACACTCCACTGGCTGTTGGCATAGCTCTGGAAAACAGGGACTTAAAATATGTTCTCCAACAATTGAATCTCACAGCCCCACACAAGGGTTGACCAAGCTACGCTTTGTCTCACCATCCAGTGCGTCACACAAGTAACTCACATCACAATCCTGAGACTGGCTAGACAGTGTCTGTTTCTGTCACTCAAACCACACTCTTTTGGGCGGTCTCCACACTCACATACCAAGGCTTCTACCATGGGGTAACCCCTCTCCCTGCACCTCTCATCTAGAGTCAGTAGAGTGTCCCTCCTACTACTAGGAATATGAACCCCTGTGCCAGTTCCACAATCCACCTCAGGGACACTACACACCACTGGAGCTACCTCATAACCCTGAACCCCTTGGTGTATGTCAACCGTCTCCTTCAAGTCAGGCGCCACATCTCTGGGTGTGTGTACTCCTCCCTCTGCACTAGACACTACATTTTTGCTGCCACCATCTGGGCTGGATCTAGCCCTCCTGGCTTCCCAGTCCAGCTCCAGCTCTCTCACTTTAAGCTCATAAGCTAAAATCATTTCCCTTTCCATCAGCTCCATTTGTCTTTTTACCAGCTCCAACTCGAGCCTCCTGGCTCTCCTCCTTATCTACAGCTCCTCTGGAGACAGACCTGGAGAGGGACTACTGCTGCCTGACCGAGAGGGTACCTCCCCTCCTAACAGCTCCTGAGCCCTCAGCACATCATCCCTTTGAATTGGCTCCCTGGTCTCCACACTAGGATCCACAGGATGCCCACTAGCATTCCTGGCTGCTACCCAGGACCTCAGCCCCTTTCGTAGCTCCTCCTTTTTGGTGAGACCTCTCAATGGGACTTTGATGTTTTTGCAAATTGCCTTCAGTTCCTTTATGGTGTAGGTTTCCAACCTATACTCCTCAAAAACCAATTCTAGCAATGTAAATGACAATGCACTTGACTGAGACATGATGCAGTAGGAAGTTCAAGTTCAAAAGTAGGGAAAGACAAAAATAGATCAAAAGGAAAAACCCAGTATGTGGTACGTAATGGTCTGCGATATGGTAGTAGTGCACACCAATCACTGTAAGTCAAGTGAGAACACAAGTCCTATCCCCACCGCTGACAACCAATGTTAGAAATGGGGGTCTCTAATTGGCAGAGTTAGGTACCTTTGTCCAAGTAGGGACACTTCTTCCTAATCAGGGTAAGGGAGTTACACTCCTAAAATAACCCCTGCTCACCCCCTTGGTAGCTTGGCATGAGCAGGGAGGCTTATCTCAGAGGCAGTGTGTAAAGCATTTGCACATAATCAACAGTAATATAGTTAAAACACTACAAAGGGACACCACACCAGTTTCGAAAAATATTCAATATTTTTATATATCCAAAACAAGATCAAAAATGATAAGAATCCAACATACAGTACTTTAAAATATAAACTTTGCAAGATATCCTTGAATTGCAGAAATACCTCAAAAACACAGTTCGTACGAGTCTAACAGTTCCAGCCGACCGCGTCGGTATGGGCCAGCAAAAGCGTGGACAGACTCGGTAACAGTACCTTTCTCATTGCGGCTGGCACGTTGGTGCGAGCTGGTCATGGCAACGGTCGCAGTTGTGTTGCAAAATGGAAGCGGTGCAGGGTGCGGTGCCCTCTCGATGCGGTGCAGGCAGCAGCTCGGTGACGATTGTCCAGACGGCGTCGGTGAGACCAAGGCTTATGGTGGAGGGTGAGGCTGTGCTCGATGAGGTGCTGGCAGGTTGCGGTGCAAGCGACAGAGCCGGTTAGCGGGAGTTGTCGTCGGTCCGCCCAGACTGCTGTGTGGGATGAGGCGGTGCGTCGTGAAACTTACGAGCGGTGCCCCCAGCCACGATGCGGTCAGGGGTGTCAAAGTCAGCAGCAGCGACGGCGTCGGTGAGACCAGGATGGCAAAGTGAAGCGAGGCGGTGTGGAGTGTGGTGCCCAAAGGTCACAGTGCAAGCAGTGGCTCAGTGGTGGCGGTAGTCGTCTTTGGTGAGACCCAGGTTGTGGTGCGAGATGCGGACGGTGCACTCTGCGGTGCCGTCAGGACACAGAGCCAACGACAGAGTCGGTTGCGTTTCCCTTCTCTGTGGCAACTGAAACAGAAGTTCCAGAAGCGGTACCCAAAGGTTGGTGAAGTCTTTGCAGTCCCTGAGATTTCAGAACAGGAGGCAAGCTCTACTTCAAGCCCTTGGAGATACTCAGCACAAGTAAAGAAAGTTCAGTCCAGTCCTTTCACTGCCCAAGGCAGAAGCAGCAACTGCAGGCCAACCCAACAAAGTAACAACACAGCAAAGGGGCAGTACTCCTCCTGGCAGCTCTTCCAGCTCTTCTTCTTGGCAGGTTCCTTGATTCCAGCGATTTCTTAAGTTCTGGGGCCTGGGACTCAATATTTATACTCAAAATTCCTTTGTTCTCTCAGGCAGAGAATGTCTGTGCTTAGTCCAAACCAGTTTGGTCCTCTCTGACCCAGCTTCCCAGTAGGAGGTGGAGACAGCAGTGTCCAAAGCAGACAAGGCCTATTCAGGTGCAAGGGAAAACTTCTTCCTCCACTCTAAATGCATACCAGGCCTATTCAGGTGCTAGTGAAAACTACTCCCACTACTCTGAATGCAGCCAAGGTCTTTTCAGTCCAGACATGACTCATTCAGGAAAGGTAGGACACACATCAACCCACCCCTCTCCCCCCCGGTGGCTGTCTAAGAGAATGCACCTCCCCAGCCCCTGTCACTCCAAAGCCGGACAGTCAATCCACAAACCCAGCAGAGGCACACAGGATGGCTAAGCAAGAAAATACCTACTTTCTAAAAGTGGTATTTTCAAATACAGAACATAAAAATCATCACTCCTAAAATATGTATTTTTACATTCTGAGTCCAGGCAAACTAAACTTCATTTCCCTATCTTGTCTAAATGGGAAGTTACGCTATAAGATGTTGACTCCCATTCTTTCCTATGGGACAGATAGTCTTTCCATAATGAAAAATGAAATGCACTGTAATTCACTACCAGGCCATGTTACACACACCAGTACATGTCCTACCTTTAACATACATAGCACCCTTCCCACAGGGGTACCTTGGGCCTTACTTAGGGGTGACTTATATGTAAGAAAAAGGGAAGGTTAGGGCCTGGCAATTGAGTTCACTTGCCAGGTCGACATGGCAGTTACAAACTGCGTGCAGACCCTGCAGTGGCAGGTCTGAGTTACATTTACAGGCTGTTCATGTGGGTGGCACAATCCAGTGATGCAGGCCCACTAGCAACATTTGATTTACAGGCCCTGGCACTCTCAGTGCACCTTACTAGGGACTTACCAGTAAATCAAATACGCCAATCATGGAAACACCAATTCACAACACAATTTACACAGAGAGCATATGCACTTCAGCACTGATCAGCAGTGGTAAAGTGCCCAGAGTCCTACAACCAACAAAAACAGGTCAGGAAAAAATAGGAGAAAGAAGCAAAAAGTTTGGGGATAACCCAGCAAAAAGGGCCATTTCCAACACATACACACACACACACATATATATATATACACTGAAAAAACCATAGGTTTCAGGCACGTTATAGTTCAAATTAGCATTTAAAAAACCATAGAAATTCACTGAAAAAACCATAGGTTTCAGGAACGTTATAGTTAGTTGGACATTTCACTCGTACAAAACCATAGAAATTCCGGCGTTATAGTTAGTTCAGCTAACTATAACTCGCGCCCCCGCAATGTACTGCTGATGACGTCACACATTACATCATTCATGACATGGTCAGTGACATCACTGATGACATCTCAAATGACATCACTGATGACATCATCCAGTGACTGTGTGTTTCTGTAAAGTTTAAATTTGTTTTATATATATTCCAAGCTGTATTGAAGAATGAGTGGGTGTATAAGTGTCTGTATGGAGGATTTTGTAGGTACGTGACTGACTGTATAAGTGAGTGATTAAATGTGTCTTACTGAATGCATGGGTTAGTGACTAAACTGTGTGAAAGTCTGTATCAGTCTGTCTGTTGTTGTGTAAGCTGCTGCATGGGTTGGTGAGTAGCTGCATGAGTGTCTATATGGGTTATTGATTGCTTGCCTGAGTATGTGTATGGCTGCCTGAGTGTGTGTGTGGGTGGGTGGGAGGTGTGTGACTCTGTGCATACATGTGTGAGTGGTTGATTCACTGGGTGTATGGGTTCAAGAGTGCATGTGGAAACAGCTGTATGGGTGGGTGAGTGTGTGTATGGGTGTGTTGGTGAGTGAATGGATGTCTCAGTGGTACATGTGCAAGTAACTACATATGTAAAAGGCAGTATATGTGAGTGATGGTGTATATAAATAACTATATGTGAGAGTCAGTAATTGTGAGAGTGGCTGCATGGATGAGTGTGTATTTGTATCAGTGATTCTATAAGAGAGTAATTATGTGTTAGTATCTGTATGAATAAGTGAGGTGGTGTCTGTATAACTGTACAGGTGAGTAAATGGAAGTATGATTGATTCTTTGCATGACTGACTAGGTGTGTGAGTAACTCTGGATATGTGGCAGTGTGTGAGTGTCTGTATAGGTGTATGAGTGCATATGATAGTGTTGTATTGATGAGTGACTGCATGTATGAGTGACTGTATGGGTGAATGAGTGGATGTGTGTGTAGACCTAGGAATCAGTCAGTGTGTATTTAGTAACTGGTATTGATGTGTCTATTTTTTCGAAAATGGTAGTCTGTATTTTAGAGTGGGTGTATCAAAGGTTATATTCAGGTGTGAGGAGGTGCATCAGATTTTCACGTGGATGATGTCATCAGTGATGTCATCAGTGATGTCATTTGAGATCTCATCAGTGATGTCATCAGTGATGTCACTGACCATGTCATGAATGATGTAATATGTGACGTCATCAGCAGTGCATTGCGGGGCGCGAGTTATAGTTAGCTGAACTAACTATAACGCCGGAATTTCTATGGTTTTGTAAGAGTGAAATGTCCAACTAACTATAACGTTCCTGAAACCTATGGTTTTTTCAGTGAATTTCTATGGTTTTTTAAATGCTAATTTCTAACTATAACGTGCCTGAAACCTATGGTTTTTCAGTGAATTTCTATGGTTTTTTAAATGCTAATTTCTAACTATAACGTGCCTGAAACCTATGGTTTTTTCAGTGAATTTCAAAGGTTTTTTAAATGAAAATTTGTAAGTCTAATGTATTCCAAAAAGTGTGTCAGGACAAATTGTGAAAGTACTCGTCCGATCACGGAAAAAATTCCAATAGTTGATTGATCATATGCAGTGTTTTATATACAATTTTCGAAGTAAAAACTCCCTCTCAGGAGAGTAGCAAAAGGTGACAGCCAACACGTGTTTCGCCCCTATAAATGGCCATCCGGCCTGGGGCTTCCTCAGGGCTGTATATTTACATGTGAAACGGTGTGCAATTTATACAATGTGAGACACGAAAAAGAAGAAAGGTAAAAGACAATTGACACAACGTAAAAATACAAATCACAGAAGGTGTGCATAATCCATTAAGAAAAAGGACGACAGCGTGCAGTGCAAAAAAAGATATACATTATAATAGGGTACATGGGTTCAGGAAACGATGATCAAATAGCGCATTAGGACAAGTATCATGAGAATTGGTTGTATATAGTCCAAAGTGAAGCGCAGGTATCGAAAAGTAAGAAGTTAATGGCCATGTGTCAAGTCAACAGTTGAGACAGACATGTTATTTTTAAATGTGCAGGCGAAAATCAAGACCGAAATGGAAAACAAGTTACATGGAACGATAAATATGTGTAACGTAATTCACAGAGTTAAATTCCGCATGTTTGGGGGGGGAAAGAGAAAAGCAAACAAAATAGCACTGCGGTTTGTTAGCAATACACATTAGAACATAGAGCATGTTACAAGTGGGGTGACATTTGTTAATATGTATGAACAAATAGACACCGAGTGAAAGATTATACATCATCATAGTATGAAAATAAAAACATAATTACATGTTTCCATCGAGGGTCAGATCCATGAATCAATATAAAGTGGGATGAGAAAACAGAGGGGAAAATAGATGAAGGAGGTACAGAATATCGAAGTGAGATGGTTGAGACGAATGGACTCAGGTAATAGTCCTAAAGGGATGTAATAGTTGTAGCCTGCAAGTCCCGTGAAATAAGTCATGGGGGAGGGTAATTAGGACGAGACCTCCGACTCGGGGGTGTCCAAGGGGGCTAGGACGGTACTTCGATTCTACACGTGCTATTATAATATCGTGAAACAAAAAGGGCTTCTAACGTATAACGACGTGAGGGAGGGGGGGGAAAAGAGCTCCGTGGTAGCGTGTTAAGTGGAAGCACGCTTACCGTTAATAATATATAGGACACAAGACGTCCAAGTATGTCTGGTTGTCTGTCATATAATCTGTGGATTGGAGAAGAAGGTTAGTGCGTGACGGGGTGGCCTAAGATAAGCACACTGTATGAACCGCGTAATGGTTCCAGCTTCGCTTACCTCGTAAGTAATGGCGAAATGCCTCGGAGCAGTCTATCTCAGCAGTTGGCGTCAGCAGCCATGCCGGGTGCTGAGCCGTCTGATGTATTCCCCTGGGGTGAGAACTTCCGGGTCAGGGGGCGGAAGGCTGATCTAGATCCGGAACTCTGCCGGTCATCCCGGCCTGTATAGTGTGATCGATAATGAGAAACTAACAATGAGTCACACGAATGAGACACTGTTTATTTAGATAAAACTAACCATGCTGTATTTCTACCTCGCCAGGTGACATGTATGTTATCTTTGATATGATTGTCTTAATTTTATCCCCCCTTTTTCCCCCATGGAGAACTTATGTGGGACTTCTAATTTGCCTTTTTTCCCTTCCAACTAATAACTGCTTCATTTCATTTTTGCCCTACAGGGCTAATAATAATGTCCCTTTGCCAATTTTGGTCAGTAACTACCAGCAAAAATAGGACTTTCCTTAGTTATTTCACCTTGGTATCTCGTCAAACCCCTTCCTAGCCTCCCGGGTTTTAGTAGTCACAGTGGGATTC
This sequence comes from Calotriton arnoldi, assembly GCA_963921515.1. Lineage (NCBI taxonomy): Eukaryota > Metazoa > Chordata > Amphibia > Caudata > Salamandridae > Calotriton > Calotriton arnoldi. The sequence goes on along the minus strand of CAWUFW010000463.1, from coordinate 3,512,813 downwards.
CCCACTCCAAGATGGCGCCCACCGTGATCCCTGGTTCCGGATCTAGATCAGCCTTCCGCCCCCTGACCCGGAAGTTCTCACCCCAGGGGAATACATCAGACGGCTCAGCACCCGGCATGGCTGCTGACGCCGACTGCTGAGATAGACTGCTCCGAGGCATTTCGCCATTACTTACGAGGTAAGCGAAGCTGGAACCATTACGCGGTTCATACAGTGTGCTTATCTTAGGCCACCCCCGTCACGCACTAACCTTCTTCTCCAATCCACAGATTATATGACAGAGAACCAGACATACTTGGACGTCTTGTGTCCTATATATTATTAACGGTAAGCGTGCTTCCACTTAACACGCTACCACGGAGCTCTTTCCCCACCCCTTCCTCACGTCGTTATACGTTAGAAGCCCTTTTTGTTTCACGATATTATAATAGCACGTGTAGAATCGAAGTACCGTCCTAGCCCCCTTGGACACCCCCGAGACGGAGGTCTCGTTCTAATTACCCTCCCCCATGACTTATTTCACGGGACTTGCAGGCTACAACTATTACATCCCTTAGGACTATTACCTGAGTCCATTCGTCTCAACCATCTCACTTCGATATTCTGTACCTCCTCATCTATTTTCCCCTCTGTTTTCTCATCCCACTTTATATTGATTCATGGATCTGACCCTCGATGGAAACATGTAATTATTTTTTTATTTTCATACTATGATGATGTATAATCTTTCACTCGGTGTCTATTTGTTCATACATATTAACAAATGTCACCCCACTTGTAACATGCTCTATGTTCTAATGTGTATTGCTAACAAACCGCGGTGCTATTTTGTTTGCTTTTCTCTTTCCCCCCAAACATGCGGAATTTAACTCTGTGAATTACGTTACACATATTTATCGTTCCGTGTAACTTGGTCTCCATTTCGGTCTTGATTTTCGCCTGCACATTTAAAAATAACATGTCTGTCTCAACTGTTGACTTGACACATGGCCATTAACTTCTTACTTTTCGATACCTGCGCTTCACTTTGGACTATATACAACCAATTCTCATGATACTTGTCCTAATGCACAAGTTACTAACTTGTGTAACGATATATCTGTAAGAGACAGTAGTTAGTGACAGATTCCTTACCTTAGAATATCCCCAGGCGTCAGGCTGGATCCGGAAAGTTTTTGCGTAGCAGTACCCTTGCGCGTCGGTAGGCGGCGTCGTGCGGCTCCGCGTCCGTCGTCGGCGTCGTGATCGCCGGGATGACGTTGCGGGCAGTACTTAGAACGCCACCCCTGCGCGCTGACGTCAGTTCTGTACACGACTTTCCGCGCCAGGAACGCAGAGCCATGCAAGAAGCTGACATAGGTGTCTGAAAAATACTAGGGCCCTGAAAGGGATGTCCTTAACCCTAGAAATCAGTTCGCAGAACGGGGAGGATGGGTGGGGCGGTAAGGAATCTGTCACTAACTACTGTCTCTTACAGATATATCGTTACACAAGTTAGTAACTTGTGCATCTGAAAGAGACACGTTAGTGACAGATTCCTTACCTTAGAATAGATACCCCAGCAATACCAACCCCGGTGGTGGGTCTGCGAACAAAGATCAGACAAGGAAGTCCCGGAGGACAGAACGGCCAAAGAAGCCGTCCCTCCGGACCTGACTGTCAAGGCAGTAATGCTTGGTAAACGTGTGCAGCGAGGCCCACGTAGCTGCCTGACAGATATCCTGCAGCGGAACACCGCGGCCTAAAGCCGTGGTAGCAGCCATTGCCCTGGTGGAATGGGCACGCAGCCCAACAGGAGGCTCCTTCTTAGCCAAAGAATAGCAGGCTTTGATACACAAGGTTACCCAGCGGGAGATGGTTCTCTTGTGAATCGCCCGACCTTTTTTGGCGCCCACGTAGCCAACAAAGAGCTGGTCATCCACCCGGAAGTGTTGTGTGCGGTTGATATAAAAAGAAAGCGCACGTTTTCGGTCCAGACGGTGGAGCCTCTCTTCCTCTCTGGAAGGATGCGGAGGCGGAAAGAAGGTGGGCAAAGTGATGGTCTGCCCAATGTGGAAGGCAGTAACCACCTTTGGCAAGAAGGACGGACGCGTCCTAAGAACAACCTTGTCTGGATGGACAGACAGAAAGGGAGGTTTGCATGAAAGAGCCTGGAGCTCACTCACCCGCCGAGCGGAGGTGATGGCCACCAGAAAGGCTGTCTTCAGAGTGAGAAGACGAAGAGGACAGTTATGTAGAGGCTCAAAGGGAGCGCACATAAGAAAGGTAAGAACCAAGTTCAAGTCCCACTGAGGCATCACAAACGGAACAGGAGGGAAGAGGTGTGTAATGCCTTTTAGAAACCTGAAAACAACAGGGGACTTGAAAAGGGAGGGCTGATCAGGAAGCCTGAGGAAGGCCGAGATGGCACAAAGATAGCCCTTGATGGTACCCAGGCAGAACCCTGTTGGGCCAGGGAAAGAAGGAACAGAAGAACCTCAGAAAGAGGGGCAGAAAGGGGATTCACAGCCTTTGCTGTGCACCATGCCACAAACTTGTTCCACCTGCAGGCGTATACCACCTTAGTGGAGGGACGCCTGGCTGCCAGAATCACATCACAAACTTCGGGAGGCAAGTCGAAAGGAATCAACTGCCGCTGCTCAATCTCCACGCAAGCAGGTGGAGGCTGGACAGGTTCGGGTGGAGGACCGTCCCCTGCTGCTGCGACAGAAGATCCTCCCGAAGAGGCAGACGGATCGGGGGATCTACGCTCATACTGAGTAGCTCGGGATACCAAACTCTTCGAGCCCAGTCCGGAGCCACAAGAATGACTTGGGCCCGGTCGTGCCGAATCTTCTTCAACACTCTGGGTAGAAGTGGTATAGGCGGAAAGGCATACAACAGACCGCAACTCCACTCGCGATGAAAAGCGTCGCCGAGCGAGTGCCGCCTTGGAAATTCCAACGCGCAGAACTGATGACATTGCGCGTTCTCTTCGGTGGCGAATAGATCTAACCAAGGCTCTCCCCACTGTAGAAAGAGTCCTTGCGCCACTTCCTAGTGAAGACGCCATTCGTGATCCATCATGCACCTGCGGCTGAGTTCGTCCGCCCTGGCGTTCAGGGAACCTGCCAGGTGTTGAACCATCAGGAACATGCCCTGATGTTCCAGCCATGTCCAGAGGCCCAGAGCCTCCTGACAAAGGGTCCACGACCCCACCCCGCCTTGTTTGTTGCAATACCACATGGCGGTGGTGTTGTCTGTGAACACCTGCACTACCTTCCCTTTGACAGAGGGAAGGAATGCCTTGAGTGCAAGTCGGATCGCCCGGAGCTCCAGAAGGTTGATATGGAGACGGGACTCCGCCGGAGACCAGAGGCCTCTGATCTCCGCCTCTCCCATGTGATCGCCCCATCCCAGAAGGGACGCGTCCGTCACAACTGTGTGCTCTGGCTGGGGAAGGGAGAGGGATCTGCCCATGACCCATTGCCGGTTCGAGAGCCACCACTGCAACTGTTTTGCAGTCCCCTCCGAGATCTGAACGTGATCTGACAGGTTGCCCTGGTGCTGCGCCCACTGGAACTTCAGGTCCCACTGCAGAGCCCGCATATGCCATCTGGCATGAGTGACCAGCAGGATGCAGGAGGCCATGAGGCCCAGCAGCCTCAGGGTCATCCGTACCGAAACCCAGGATAAAGGCTGAAAGATTGGAATCATAGCCTGAATATCCCGGACTCGCCGTTCGGGAGGATAGGCCCGAAACTGCGTCGTGTCCAGAACTGCTCCGATGAAAAGGAGCTGTGGAGAAGGAATCAGATGCGACTTCGGCACATTGATGGAGAACGCCAGCGAGTGCAGGAGGTCGGCCGTAGTCTGGAGGTGGGAGACGACTGCCTGGGACGAGCCCGCCTTCAGCAGCCAGTCGTCGAGGTAGGGGAAGACTGGAACGCCTGCCTGGCGCAGATGAGCTGCGACCACCGCCATCACTTTGGTGAACACCCGAGGGGCACTTGTAAGGCCAAAGGGGAGCACAGTGAACTGAAAATGCTCGAGGCCTACCGTGAACCGCAGGTAACGCCGGTGGGACGGCAGGACGGGGATGTGAAAATAAGCGTCCTGCAAGTCCAACGCTACCAACCAGTCTCCAGGGTCGAGGGCAGTCAAGACCTGAGCTAGGGTGAGCATCTTGAACTTCTCCTTCCGGAGGAAGCGATTGACGTTCCGGAGGTCCAAGATAGGACGCATGTCCTCCTTGTCCTTCTTGGGCACCAGGAAGTAGTGGGAGTAGCAACCACGTCCTACTTCTGGGGTCGGAACATGCTCGATGGCCCTCTTGGCCAAGAGGGCCGTGACTTCCTTCTGCAGAAGTACCAAGTGATCCCCTGACATGCGGTGGAATTGAGGTGGCATGGCGGGGGGGGTGGTCTCGAAGGGGAGGAGTAGCCCCTTCGGACAATGTCCAAGACCCACCTGTCCGAGGTGATGGGACGCCAGTGGTGAAGGTGATGGCGGACCCTGCCCCCTACTGGCGTGCTGTGCACCGGAAAGGAGGGACTAGGAGGGCTTGGAGGCCGCGGACGGGTTGGAGGTGGTGGCCTGACCCGCACGCTGGTTGCCCGAACCGCCACAGCGGTATCCACGTCCTCGGCCACGCGAAGACGCTTGCTGCGCGGGCCGGTGGCTGGGCAGCTGACGTGACTGGGCGCCCCTTCCGTGGCCACGAAAGGGGCGAAAAGCAGAGGTGAGCGGAGGGCGTACAACAGAAAGGCCCAGGGACTTGGCAGTAGCCCGTGAGTCCTTAAAACGCTCCAGCGCATGGTCTGCCTTTGAACCAAAAAGACCGACTCCATCAAAGGGCATGTCCATGAGTGTATTCTGGACATCACCCGAGAAACCAGTTGTTCTCAGCCAGGCGTATCGACGTAGCGCCACCGTCGTCGCAAGCGATCTGCCCAGCGAGTCGGCGGTATCAAGGCCACAACGTATGGTGTATTTAGCCGCATCTCGCCCTTCCGCAATGGCGCGGGTAAGCAGTGTCTGGACCTCCTCAGAACACTGCGGCAAAACAGCCGCCACCGAATCCCACAGGGAGTGGGTATATCGGCCCAAAAGGCAAGCGGTGTTGACAGACCGCAAGCCAGCACTGGAGGAAGAAAAAGCCTTCTTCCCAAATTGGTCCAGGCGTTTGGATTCCCTATCCGGAGGGGCGGTAGGGAAGGCGGTTTGGGAGGCAGAGGTTTGGACAACCAAGCTCTCGGGGGTGGGATGTTGGGAGAGAAACAAGGGGTCGCCCGGAGCAGGGCGATGGCGTCGGGCCACGTTCCTATCCACAGGAGCCCCTGTGGTGGGTTTGGACCAGGCACCCAAAAGAACGTCAGTGAGTGCATCATTAAACGGCAGCACAGTCTCCGAGGAGGAAGCCGCTGGCTGAAGCACTTCTGTCAGGAGGTTAGTCCTGACGACCACAGTAGGCAATTGGAGATGTAAGGCTCCAGCTGCTCTACGCAACACCGTTGCAAAATTAGCACCCTCCTCCGTAGCCACGGGAGGAGACAGCATGCCAGTGTCAGGGGAGGTGTCTAGACCACTGGCATCCCCAAGTTCCTCAGCCCAGTCCGGATCATACTCACACTGTTGTGTGAGAGGGTTCTCAGACCCCTCCCAGCTCTCCTGGTCCTCCTCTTGTTCAAAATATGGAGGAGGAGGGACATTTAGGACCCAAGGTCTCATCGGCGCCGGAGCCGGCGTCGAGCGACGTCGGTCCGGCTCCATGTCCGGAGCCGGAGAGAGCCGGGGACCGACGCCGTCCGGAGCCCCGGACGGCGTCAGGAACGGCACCGGGGACATCGGCAGAGGCGTGGTTAGGTCAACCGGCGTCGATGGGGGTTGCGGCACCACCGGAGCCGGGATCGAGGCCGGGGCCGGAGCCGAGGCCGGGATGAAGGCTGGTGGGACAGGCGACGCCGGGACCGGAGTCGACGGCGGCGCCGGGGCAACCCCATCAGGGCCGGCGGGGCCCGAAGGCGCACCGGATGGACCTGAAGGCCCGAAGAGGCGGGCCATGGCCGACAGGAATTCCTGTATTTTGGCCGGAGTCGCCCCCGAACCCGGAAAGGACGGGTAATGCGGGGGTGGCTCTACAGGCATGTCCGGGGCCGCAGGGGCGGGGACGGTGCCGACTGGGGCCTCAGCCGAGTCGCGAGACCGGCGAGGCGAAGTCTTAGAGCGATGATGCTTCTTAGACTTTTTGTGCTTCGACTTACCCGAGGAGCGCGAAGACTTGGACTCCGACGACCGGCGGGGACTCCGCGACCGGCCCCTCGACCTCTCCCAGGACCGGGGCTTGGTGCGGCGCGGAGCCGACTGCCGGACCTCGAGTAGCTTTCGAGACCGCTCTCGCAAAGCCTTCGGATGAAGTTTCCGGCAGTCAGGGCACGACTTCGTGTCGTGGTCTCGGCCGAGACAGAAGAGACACTCGAGATGCGGGTCCGTGATCGACATCATGCGACCACAGGCTCCGCATGGCTTGAAGCCGGGCATCCCTACGACACCTAGGAGTCGTGAAGACTCGATGAAGAAACAGTTAGTCAAAAATTGACTAGGGCACTGCTCTTCCCGGATCTGCACTTACTGGCGCGGAAAAAGAAGAACTGACGTCAGCGCGCAGGGGCGGCGTCTAAGTACTGCCCGCGACGTCATCCCGGCGATCACGACGCCGACGACGAGCGCGGAGCCGCACGACGCCGCCTACCGACGCGCAAGGGTACTGCTACGCAAAAACTTTCCGGATCCAGCCTGACGCCTGGGGATATTCTAAGGTAAGGAATCTGTCACTAATGTGTCTCTTTCAGATGCGCTATTTGATCATCGTTTCCTGAACCCATGTACCCTATTATAATGTATATCTTTTTTTGCACTGCACGCTGTCGTCCTTTTTCTTAATGGATTATGCACACCTTCTGTGATTTGTATTTTTACGTTGTGTCAATTGTCTTTTACCTTTCTTCTTTTTCGTGTCTCACATTGTATAAATTGCACACCGTTTCACATGTAAATATACAGCCCTGAGGAAGCCCCAGGCCGGATGGCCATGTATAGGGGCGAAACACGTGTTGGCTGTCACCTTTTGCTACTCTCCTGAGAGGGAGTTTTTACTTCGAAAATTGTATATAAAACACTGCATATGATCAATTGACTATTGGAATTATTTCCGTGATCGGACGAGTACTTTCACAATTTGTCCTGACACACTTTTTGTAATTCTCTTATCGCAAGTGGGATGGGGGTCACCCACTGTCAAGGACAAATACCTCATGCATACTATACTCAATAATACGGCCAGTAAGGGATTGGGACCACTTTGCACCCCCTTCCTGCCCTGAAGTAAGTCTAATGTATCTCAATCCTATGGTTTTTTTATTTTCTATATATATATACATATATCTCACGCTCACTTTACACCTCCATGGGAAGCACTCTCGGACGGGTGCTAGTATGCGGCCGTGTACTCCGCAAATTATTATCGCGGTCTGCCTTCTTCGGTGTTACTGGCACACCGGAAGCGACTCTATTTTACATCCTGGTCACTTGTGTATCACAATGGAAAGGGGACTAACGCAATGCACAAAACACCGAAGAAGGCAGACCGCCGAAACGCGTTTGTTGCTAATGCTGGAAGAATAAATATCTTCAAAACGCCCCCGTGAGTGCTGAATTTCTTTTACGAAAAGGAGCGATAATATATACATATATATATATATATATTTAAAAACAATTGTGAATAATTTTTAGTTAGGAAAACTATATTCATTCTTTTTTTTTTTTTTATATTATACAGAAGTCGCGCACCCTACACGATGGCTGCGCGCATTCCGGTAGCCATTTTGAAAAGTCGCGCTGGGGTCGCGGCTTCGGCGGAATTTGTAAAGTATGAAATATCTTTAAATTAATTATAAATAAAAGTTTTCCTTTAAGTGTTTGTCTAAATTTATTAATAAAAGTATTTTTTAAGTATTATTTTCAATATAATTTTGATGAAAAATTATTCGATTATTATTGGATTCGGAGGTTAGGAGGGATGGCCATTTTGCTCGATCTGTTTTGCAAGATTTTTTGGTCTAGTCAGGCGGACACCCTCCTCCGGGTGAGGTACGGCTTGGGGATTCTATTCAAAAGGTGAGGAATCCACAGGCAGAAGTATCCATCAGAAGAACAAGTAACTTACCTTCGGTAACGCTTTTTCTGGTGGATACAGTATCTGCCTGTGGATTCCTCACTGTCCCACCGCCTCCCCGTTGTCCACCTGTTTCTACCAAAAAGATGCTTTTACTGTTTGGCATGAATGTTTTTAATATGTCTTAATCATGCTTATGTTTTAATAGTGAGAAACGCTTGATCTGTTGCTATTTCTTTATGCCTTTATTGGTTAGGCATTTGTGTATATATATATATATATATTTAGTATACTATGTATACATGTGAAAATGTGTCGGTCCGCCTGTTTGCCTTGGTGGCACGGAAAAAATTGGGTGGAACTGACGTCAGCACACCGACGAGGTCCTCTTATGGCTCCGATGACGTCATACGGTGTCGCGAGCGGAGCCATGCTATTATGACGTCCTCGTCGACGTGGGAGAGCTAGGAAAGAATTTCCGTGGAATCCTGGTGCAGGGGGATATTCACCTAAGTGTTCAGGCTGGTCCTTTGGGAGCAACTGTTTATGTTGCCACTCCAGAAACCGAAACCAGTGATCCAAGGGCAGAGGCCCTGCGGATGGCACACGAGGTGGGGAGCCCAGTCATGTGCACCGGCAGGGCAGCGAAGTGACAAGCACCACTACCCACAAAAAAGGTAACAAGGGCACTGAATAACACAGGATCTTCTCTTTGTATCTAGCAGGAACAACGAGGTTAAAATGCCCTAGTTCCAAAATGTAGAATTAGTGCTACAACGGTCTTCAAGAGGACCTGCGATGGATGCCGCTTCTGCCTCCCGTACCCTGGAGGCGGCACATGGGTCACGCGGTACGGTCATACTGCGGTGGGACGCACACTCGTTGACCTCTCATGGCACTGCTCCACACTTCGGGGAGGACGCTTTCCTTTAGCTGTGTTTTCTGATGACGTGTCGCGCCGGTCCCGTCCAACAACAGAACTCCTTTAAATCCAAACAGACTCTTCCACTCTCTCACCGGAAGTGAAACCAGGTCACGCGGACACTTTCACAATACAACAGCCGGGAATGCACTTTTCGGTAAAAAAAAATACATTCCTTCCTCCTAATTTATCAAATAAACGACTCACTGAAGAACAGGGGCCAGCTTCGATCAGTAAACAGCCGTTACAACGACTTTTTTACTTCGCAATACCATTACAACGCATGCATTACCACGCATGCGTTGTACATCGCGAAGTCATTACTACGCATTTTTTTAGAACGCATGGTCATTTACCACGCATGCCTGTACAACAAATTTTGTTGTAAAGGTATTTATGGAAAATGACCATGCTTTCTGAAAAAATGTAGACGTTCCACGTCATTGTAAGGAAACAGAGGCTGTTCCGTTTCCTCACAACGACGTGCACCGCCCCCCAGAGATGACGTGAAGCAGGAACCACGAGGAGAGAGGAACCACGAGGAGTGAGAGGTAAGGGGGATTGGGCATGGGGTGGGAGTTACTTTTCTAGGGTTTAGGGTAGTGCAGTGGTGTTTGTGTACTGTAGGGGGTCGTTCTGGGGGTAGTGTTTTAGGGTTTAGGGTAGTGCAGTGGTGTTTGTGTAGTGTAGGGGGTCGTGCTGGGGGTAGTGTTTTAGGGTTTAGGGTAGTGCAGTGGTGTTTGGGTAGTGTAGGGGTCGTGCTGGGGGTAGATTTAGGGTTTAGGGTAGTGCAGTGGTGTTTGGGTAGTGTAGGGAGTAGTGCTGGGGGTAGTGTTTTAGGGTTTAGGGTAGTGCAGTGGTGTTTGTGTAGTGTAGGGAGTCGTGCTGGGGGTAGTGCTTTAGGGTAGTGTAGTGGTGTTTGGGTAGTGTAGGGAGTAGTGCTGGGGGTAGTGTTTTAGGGTTTAGGGCAGTGCAGTGGTGTTTGGGTAGTGTAGGGGGTAGTGTTGGGGGTAGTGTTTTAGGGTTTAGGGTAGTGCATTGGTGTTTGTGTAGTGTAGGGGGTAGTGCTGGGGGTAGTGTTTTAGGGTTTAGGGTAGTACAGTGGTGTTTGGGTAGTGTAGGGGGTCGTGCTGGGGGTATTGTTTTAGAGTAGTGCAGTGGTGTTTGTGTAGTGTAGGGGGTCGTGCTGGGGGTAGTGTTTTAGGGTTTAGGGTAGTGCAGTGGTGTTTGGGTAGTGTAGGGGGTTGTGCTGGGGGTAGTGTTTTAGGGTTTAGGGTAGTGCAGTGGTGTTTGTGTAGTGTAGGGGGTAGTGCAGGGGGTAGTGTTTAAGGGTTTAGGGTAGTACAGTGGTGTTTGGGTAGTGTAGGGGGTCGTGCTGGGGGTAGTGTTTTAGGGTAGTGCAGTGGTGTTTGTGTAGTGTAGGGGGTTGTGCTGGGGGTAGTGTTTTAGGGTTTAGGGTAGTGCAGTGGTGTTTGTGTAGTGTAGGGGGTCGTCCTGGGGGTAGTGCTTTAGGGTAGTGCAGTGGTGTTTGGGTAGTGTAGGGGGTAGTGCTGGGGGTAGTGTTTTAGGGTTTAGGGTAGTGAAGTGGTGTTTGTGTCGTGTAGGGGGTAGTGTTTTAGGGTTTGGGGTAGTGCAGTGGTGTTTGTGTAGTGTAGGGGGTAGTGCTGGGGGTAGTGTTTTAGGGTTTAGGGTAGTACAGTGGTGTTTGGGTAGTGTAGGGGGTCGTGCTGGGGGTAGTGTTTTAGGGTAGTGCAGTGGTGTTTGTGTAGTGTAGGGGGTCGTGCTGGGGGTAGTGTTTTAGGGTTTAGGGTAGTGCAGTGGTGTTTGGGTAGTGTAGGGGGTCATGCTGGGGTAGGGTTTTAGGGTTTAGGGTAGTGCAGTGGTGTTTGTGTAGTGTAGGGGGTCGTGTTGGGGGTAGTGTTTTAGGGTTTAGGGTAGTGCAGTGGTGTTTGGGTAGTGTAGGGGGTCGTGCTGGGGTAAGTGTTTTAGGGTAGTGCAGTGGGGTTTGGGTAGTGTAGGGGGTCATGCTAGGGGTAGTGTTTTAGGGTTTAGGGTAGTGCAGTGGTGTTTGTGTAGTGTAGGGGGTCGTGCTGGGGGTAGTGTTTTAGGGTTTAGGGTAGTGCAGTGGTGTTTGGGTAGTGTAGGGGGTCGTGCTGGGGGTAGTGTTTTAGGGTAGTGCAGTGGTGTTTGGGTAGTGTAGGGGGTCGTGCTGGGGTAGTGTTTTAGGGTTTAGGGTAGTGCAGTGGTGTTTGGGTAGTGTAGGGGTCGTGCTGGGGGTAGTGTTTTAGGGTATAGGGTAGTGCAGTGGTGTTTGTGTAGTGTAGGGGGTCGTGCTGGGGGTAGTGTTTAAGGGTTTAGGGTAGCGCAGTGGTGTTTGTGTAGGGGGTAGTGCTGGGGGTAGTGTTTTAGGGTTTAGGGTAGCGCAGTGATGTTTGTGTAGTGTAGGGGGTCGTGCTGGGGTAGTGTTTTAGGGTTTAGGGTAGCGCAGTGGTGTTTGGGTAGTGTAGGGGTCGTGCTGGGGGTAGTGTTTTAGGGTTTAGGGTAGCGCAGTGGTGTTTGTGTAGTGTAGGGGGTAGTGTTTTAGGGTTTAGGGTAGTGCAGTGGTGTTTGGGTAGTGTAGGGGGTTGTGCTGGGGGTAGTGTTTTAGGGTTTAGGGTAGTGCAGTGGTGTTTGTGTAGTGTAGGGGGTCGTTTTTTAGGGTAGTGCAGTGGTGTTTGGGTAGTGTAGGGGCTCATGCTGGGGGTAGTGTTTTAGTGTTTAGGGTGGTGCAGTGGTGTTTGGGTAGTGTAGGGGGTCATGCTGGGAGTAGTGTTTTAGGGTTTAGGGTAGTGCAGTGGTGTTTGTGTAGTGTAGGGGGTCATGCTGGGGTAGTGTTTTAGGGTTTAGGGTAGTGCAGTGGTGTTTGTGTAGTGTAGGGGGTCATGCTGGGGGTAGTGTTTTAGGGTTTAGGGTAGTGCAGTGCTGTTTGGGTAGTGTAGGGGGTCGTGCTGGGGTAGTGTTTTAGGGTTTAGGGCAGTGCAGTAGTGTTTGGGTAGTGTAGTGGGTCATGCTGGGGGTAGTGTTTTAGGGTTTAGGGTAGTGCAGTGGTGTTTGGGTAGTGTAGGGGGTCGTGCTGGGGTAGTGTTTTAGGGTAGCGCAGTGGTGTTTGGGTAGTGTAGAGGGTCGTGATGGAGGTAGTGTTTTAGGGTTTAGGGTAGCGCAGTGGTGTTTGGGTAGTGTAGGGGGTCGTGCTGGGGTAGATTTTTAGGGTTTAGTGTAGCGCAGTGGTGTTTGTGAAGTGTAGGGGTCGTGCTGTGGGTAGTGTTTTAGGGTTTAGGGTAGCGCAGTGGTGTTTGGGTAGTGTAGGGGGTCGTGCTGGGGGTAGTGTTTTAGGGTTTTGGGTAGAGCAGTGGTGTTTGGGTAGTGTAGGGGGTCGTGCTGGGGGTAGTGTTTTAGGGTTTAGGGTAGTGCAGTGGTGTTTGGGTAGTGTAGGGGGTCGTGCTGGGGGTAGTGTTTTAGGGTTTAGGGTAGTGCAGTGGAGTTTGGGTAGTGTAGGGGGTCGTGCTATGGGTAGTGTATTAGGGTTTAGGGTAGTGCAGTGGTGTTTGGGTAGTATAGGGGGTCATGCTGGGGGTAGATTTAGGGTTTAGGGTAGTGCAGTGGTGTTTGTGTAGTGTAGGGGGTCGTGCTGGGGGTAGTGTTTTAGGGTTTATGGTAGTGCAGTCGTGTTTGTGTAGTGTAGGGGGTAGTGTTTTAGGGTTTAGCGTAGTGCAGTGGTGTTTGGGTAGCATAGGGGGTCGTGCTGGGGTAGTGTTTTAGGGTTGTGCAGTGGTGTTTGTGTAGTGTAGGGGGTCGTGCTGGGGTAGTGTTTTAGGGTTTAGGGTAGTGCAGTGGTGTTTGTGTAGTGTAGGGGGTCGTGCTGGGGGTAGTGTTTTAGGGTTTAGGGTAGTGCAGTGGTGTTTGTGTAGTGTAGGGGGTCGTGCTGGGGGTAGTGTTTTAGGGTAGCGCTGTGGTGTTTGGGTAGTGTAGGGGGTCGTGCTGGGGGTAGTGTTTTAGGGTTTAGGGTAGTGCAGTGGTGTTTGGGTAGTGTAGGGGTCGTGCTTGGGGTAGTGTTTTAGGGTGTAGGGTAGTGCAGTGGTGTTTGGGTAGTATAGGGGGTCATGCTGGGGTAGTGTTTTAGGGTTTAGGGTAGTGCAGTGGTGTTTGGGTAGTGTAGGGGGTCATGCTGGGGGTAGATTTAGGGTTTAGGGTAGTGCAGTGCAGTGGTGTTTGGGTAGTATAGGGGGTTATGCTGGGGGTAGATTTAGGGTTTAGGGTAGTGCAGTGGTGTTTGGGTAGTGTAGGGGGTCGTGCTGGGGTAGTGTTTTAGGGTTTAGGGTAGTGCAGTGGTGTTTGGGTAGTGTAGGGGTCGTGCTGGGGGTAGTGTTTTAGAGTTTAGGGTAGTGTAGTGGTGTTTGTGTAGTGTAGGGCGTCATGCTGGGGTAGTTTTAGGGTTTAGGGTAGTGCAGTGGTGTTTGGGTAGTGAAGGGGGTCGTGCTGGGGGTAGATTTAGGGTTTAGGGTAGTGCAGTGGTGTTTGGTTAGTGTAGGGGTCGTGCTGGGGGTAGATTTAGGGTTTAGGGTAGTGCAGTGGTGTTTGTGTAGTGTAGCGGTTGTGTTTTAGGGTAGTGCAGTGGTGTTTGGGTAGTGTAGGGGGTCATGCTGGGGGTAGTGTTTTAGGGTAGTGCAGTGGTGTTTGGGTAGTGTAGGGGGTCGTGCTGGGGGTAGTGTTTTAGGGTTTAGGGTAGTGCAGTGGTGTTTGGGTAGTGTAGGGGGTCATGCTGGGGGTAGTGGTTTAGGGTAGTGCAGTAGTGTTTGGGTAGTGTAGTGGGTCGTGCTGGGGGTAGTGTTTTAGGGTTTAGGGTAGTGCAGTGGTGTTTGGGTAGTGTAGGGGGTCGTGCTGCGGTAGTGTTTTAGGGTAGTGCAGTGGTATTTGGGTAGTGTAGGGGGTCGTGCTGGGGGTAGTGTTTTAGGGTAGTGCAGTCGTGTTTGGGTAGTGTAGGTGGTCGTGCTGGGGGTAGTGTTCTTCTTCGGAAGAAAAATTGACAACAATAGATCTCGCCAAGCGTGCAGCGCATGAGCTGCGTCACTAGGCGAGACCTAAAAAGCATTGCACCAAGATGGCTGCCAACACTTCCTGGATTGAAGTGTTGGCAGCCAATTAGAGCCAAGCTTGTGCTTGTGTAGTTAGGTCCCGCCCAGATATATAAAGATTTTTTTCCTTTAATATCTCAAAAACTGCTGAACGGATTTACACCATTTAAAAAAAAGGCCTCTTTCTGAACCAATGACTACCTTTTTGCCAAATTTGGTGTAATTCCGTTCAGCAGTTCGGGCTTTAGCCTTGGCTAAAGTTTCCCATGGGAAATTTATTTTCCGACCTCTATTTTTTGAATTTCTCAGGAACTACTGAACGGATTTACACCATTTAACAAAAAGGACTCTTTCTGAACCAAGGGCTACCTTTTTGCCAAATTTGGTGTAATTCCGTTCAGCAGTTCGGGCTGTAGCCGTGTCTAAAGTAGGCCTGGGCGGTAAATTCCGTTCCGCTCGCGGAATTTGGGTAATTTCGTGTTCCGTGGAGAACGCGAAGTTGCCAAAAATTCCGCGATCCGCGGCTTCGCGGAGTTTTTTGCTTGTTCGCGCTTTCAAAATGTGTGTTCGCGAGATATTTCTCCCCGAGCACGCAAACAGCGTTCGCGAACAGGAAAAAAGCATCGCGAACGGGCGGAACAAGCAATTCCGCGTGTTTGCGGAACTTTTGCGTGCTCGCGGAGATTGTTTACCATTTCGCGGAGCTTTGCGTAGCGCGACTACGCAAATTCCGCCCACCCCTAGTTTAAAGTTTCCTATGGAAATTAACATGGAGAAAACACGTTTTGGGACCCCCCTTTTTTCTCGGCCCCCGCTTGGCGAACCACCCCGAAACTTTCAAGACAGGAGCTGACCGGAGCGCCCCACTAGTTTTGAAAATTTCGCGAAGATTCATTAAACGACGCTAAAGTTATTGGGAAAACAAAAAATGCTTTTCCTATGGAAAATAGGTCCTAACTATAACTACTTACTGGCGACCGCCAGTAGGTAATTAATATATATATACTCTCTAGCTTTTCCCTATACTTTAGCATAAAGATCTCCATATGGTAAAGTAGATGGAACTTTTCCCTAAACTTTACCATGTAGAGATCGCTGGCCCAACTGCAGAGTCTCCATATGGTAAAGTTTAAGGAAAAGTTTTGAAAACATTACTAAAGTAGGAAAAAAAGAAAAATTATTTGTATGCTAAATATTAATGTAAAATTATTTTAAATATGGAACGAAATAAAAAGTGCATCAATACTACTAACAATTTTTAAACAAATCTTTAATTAATGTAAATTTAATAAATAAAATGAAAAAAAAAATTTTGTAGTTTAAATTAACCCCTTCGATGCTTATGACGAGCTGGACTCGTCATGGCACACAGTGGTCGTGTGCTCATGACGAGTCCAGCTCGTCATAAGACCACCCACGGGGGAAGCGCTGGCGCTCCCCCTGTGGGAATCCGATCGTTGTTTTTTTTGGGGGGGAGGCTGGGGAAGGGCTTCCCCTGCCTCCCCCCGCCCCCCCTCAATGACGTCAGCGCGCGAGGCGCGCTGACGTCATTGGGGGATTCCCTTTGTTCCCCGACGCGCTGGAAGCCATTTGCTTCCAGCGCGTCGGAGAATAAGGTGAGTTTTGGCTCCGGGGAGGGGGGTTTCAAACAAAAGAGGCATCGAGGGAAAGGAAAGGGTTTTCCTTTCCCCTGATGCCTCTTTTGTGCATTCCTGCTGCACGATCATGCGATCGTGCAGCAGGAATGCCCACTAGACACCAGGGAATTATTATTATTATTTTTTTAAAGTGAAAATACTGTTTTGGGGAGCGGCCCCTTGGGCAAGGGTCGCTCCCCTTTTGGGGGCCATATGTTTTTAGTGGTCTGCCCCCCTGGGGGGGGGGCAGTTTTTAATATAGCGCAGGCTTTACCCGAAGGTGTCAGAGCGCTTCACAATAGGAACAGTAACATTACATGAGGAGAAGGTTACAAGTGAGCATAATACAAAAGCAAGCGTTACATTACATGAGGAAAAAGTGGCAATTGTGCAAATAAAACAAACAAGATACAAAAAGAGGTATGCGTTACAAGATACATGAGATACAAAATACAAATAGAGGTATAATACTGCAATAAGTGGCAGTCACTCAGAACACACTGGGAAGGCACTTCTATAGGCATGGAGTACAGAGTTTCCTATAGTGGAAGAACTTCCTTGAGGGAGTAGAGAGGGCATGAATTAAACAGGAGACTTAAAATGAAGGGTACACAAATACAGCACAGCACGCAAGGGTGAGGAATGTACAGGAAAAAGTACAAATTTACAATGAAGAGCGAACTTCCTAGAGGGGGCTGAGAGTGAAAGTATTAGTTCTGAATGAGTCTTTGGAAGAGAAGAGATTTGAGGTCAGCTTTGAAGATCCGGGTAGAGGAGGTGGCACAGAGCAATGGGGGAAGCGAGTTCCAGATTCTCACCGCATTGCCTGAGAAGGATTGCGCCATCGATCTTTCCCTTTTGAAGACGGGGGGGCTCAAGCAGAAGTTTTTCCGCATTGCGAGAAGGGCGAGAGCCACCGGACAATTTCAATTTATTCGCCAGGTAACGAGGGGAGGACGTGTGTAAGGCTTTGTGTGTGATGCAGGCAGTTTTGTAAATAGATCTTGCCTCGATCGGAAGCCATCGAAGAGAGGACAGGATAGGAGTGACGTGGTCGCTTCGTTTAGACCCTGAAATGAAGCGAGCTGCTGAATGGAGGATGGATTTGAGAGGTGGGATTTGGGTAGGCCCGTCAGAAGAGAATTGCAATAATCCAGTCTTGAGAGAACCAGAGATTGTACCAAGGTTTTTAAGTCTTTCTCCGGGAAGAACCGACGGATCCCCCATAAAAGGCGCAACTGGTAACGTGCGTTCTTAGCAATAGAGTTGATGTGGGAGATTAGGTTGAGTCTTTTGTCAAGAATGACACCTAGGGATTTAGCGCTGTCGACAATGATGGGTTTGTTGTTGAGTAGGTTCAGCTGATCCATCCAAGATTGAACAGGAGGAGGTGAGAGAGAGGTAGAGAGGAGGAGGAATTCAGTTTTGGCGGGATTCAGAATGAGTTGGTGAGCTAACATCCAGTTGTGAATAGAGTTGAGAGTAGAGTTGAGTAGGGAGAGATCGTGTGCGGAAGATAAAGGTATCTTCCCACTAGTCCACCAGGCATTTATTTGTGGAGAGTGACCCCTTGGGCAAGGGTCACTCTCCTTTGAGGGCAATATTTGTGGCTGTGTCTGCCCCCCAGGAGGGCAGATCGCCATGTTTTTAAAAAAATTGGGCCCACTAGACCACCAGGGATTTGTTTGAGGGGAGTGGCCCCTTGGGCAGGGGTCGCTCCCCTATGGGGAGCATAATTTGGCCGTTTCTGCCCCCTGGGTGGGCAGATCGGCTGATTTTTTTGTATGGCCACTAGGCCACCAGGGATTTTTTTGTGGGGAGTGGCCCCTTGGGCAAGGGTCGCTCCCCCTTGGGGGCATTGTTTGTGGCTGTCTGCCCCCATGGGGGGGGGGGCAGATGTCACCATTTTTTTTATATTTGGCCCACTAGACCACCAGGGATTTGTTTTTGGGGAGTGGCCCCGTGGGCAAGGGTTGCTCCCCTTTGGGGAGCATTAATTTGGCAGTTTCTGCCATCCTGGGGGGCAGATCGGCTGATTTGTTTTTTTGTAGGTCCTCTAGGCCACCAGGATTTTTTTGATGTTGGGGAGCGGCCCCTTGGGCAAGGGTCGCTCCCCTTTATGGGAGGATGATTGTGGCCATTTCTGCCCTCTTTGGGTGGCAGAATAGCAGTATATTTTTAGGCCCATCTGCCCCCAAGGAGGGAAGAAGCCACTAGACACCCGGGTTTTTTAATTTTGGTGTTGGGGAGTGGCCAAAGGGCAAGGGTTTCTCCCTTTTACGGGGGTGAATATTTTATTTATACTCTTTGGCCCACCTACCCCTTAGCTTGGCTGGTGGATTGTGTGTGGACTGGTGCATTATTTGCATATGTGATTGTAATGTTTTTTTCTCCTTTTTATTCTAGTGTAAAGCTTTTGATTCCTGTTTGCGGTTTCGGCAGTGGTTGTTCTGCAGTTTTGCGTAATTGCATTTATTTGGTAAGAAAAATATTTTTGTTGTGTGTACTCCAAATGAGTATTATTGTCATGCATGAATGAATTTTTTTGTAAGTGGTGTCATAATGGCAGCATATTTGTTAGTGTTCAGAGCATGAAATTCTTTGCGATGTTTTGCATTGTCTTATGTGTAATTTTTTTTTCTTCTTTTTTAGTGGGATATTGTTGATCCTTACTGTGTCTGTGCAGAGTAGGTGGTGGTGAGTCTAGCTGCTTCTGTCACGTGAGTGGTATAGTGTTGGAGTATATAGGTCTTTGTGATAAAGCTACATTTTGTTTATTTCTTTTTTTTACAAAGGGTTTGTTGTTGTTGACTTGTTTGACAAGTAACCTTTATTAGTAAGCATTATGGCTAGCCGTAGAATGACTGCTCAGCAGGTGGTTGGTTTGCTTCTTGAATCTTCCTCTGAGCAGGATTATGAGACTGACAGTGCGTTTGAGGGAGAGGAGGGAGGGGAAGATTCAGGCAGTGAGTTTTCTCTCCACATGGAATCATCGGATGATGAAGGTACTCTCAGTGCAGATGAAGTGCCTGTTTTAGAGGAGGATACTACTGTGCCGATGGTGCAAGAGGCATCTGGATTGCAGCCTGGGGCTGCTAGGCTTCCTACTGGAAGTGCTGGACTCTGGGTTGATCCAAACATGGTGCAGCCGGTGTTGCCTGCCTTTAGTGGTTATGCAGGGTGTAGAGTGGATTGTGAACATTATTTGCCTATACAGTATTTTCAGTTGTTTATGGATGATGTATTTTTGGGTGAGATTGTTGAGCAGTCTAATTTGTATGCTGAACAGTTTTTGAGGGACAACAGTGCCAAACTTAGGCCCCATTCTAGAGCTACCCGGTGGAGTCCCACAAATCTGGAAGAGAGGAAGAAGTTTTTGGGTTTGACTTTTTTGATGGGTTTGATAAGGAAGCCTTCCATGGGTTCATATTGGTCTACCAGTCCCTTGATGGCAACGGCCAAATTTCCTGCAGTTATGACTCGTGATCGGTGTTTACTTTTGCTTCGGATGCTGCATTTTGTTTATAATGGTTTGGCGTTGCCACGAGATCACCCTGAATGTGACCGTCTTTTTAAGATTCGGCCTGTTCTTGATCACTTTGTAGATCGATTTTCAGAGATCTATACTCCAGGGAAAGAAATATCTATTGATGAGTCTTTGGTCCTGTTCAAGGGCCGTTTGGTTTTTAGGCAGTACATTCCTAGCAAGAGGGCACGCTATGGAATTAAGCTGTATATGTTGTCTGAGAGTAGGACAGGATATGTTTTTAATTTGCGTGTGTACACTGGTAGGGATTCCACTATTGACCCTCTTGGTTGTCCGTCCACTTTTGGAGTTTCAGAGAAAATTGTGTGGGATCTTTCTAGAGGACTGTTTAACAGAGGCTACCATTTGTACCTTGATAACTTCTACACTGCTGTGCAATTGTTTAAGGAATTGTTCAAAGTGGACACTTTTGCTTGTGGCACAATCCGCTCTAACCGTAAAGGTTATCCAAAAGAGCTTGTTTGCAAAAAACTTCAGAGGGGACAGTGCAGTTCCTTGCGTAGTGATGAACTACTAGCTGTGAAATTTGTGGACAGGAGGGATGTGTACATGCTGACTACCATCCATGATGAGAGTACTTCACCTGTGGCTGTTTGGGGTCAGATTGCTGAAGTGCGCAAACCTGTGTGCATTTTAGACTACAATAAGCACATGGGTGGTGTTGACAGAGTAGATCAGAGGTTGGAACCTTACACTGCTATTCGTAAGGCTTACATTTGGTATAAGAAGTTGGCCATCCATCTCTTCAATTTAGCAACTTTCAATGCTTTTGTTGTGTTCAAGGAGTGTTCTCCTGCGTCAAAGTTGACTTTTGTTCAGTTTCAGCAGTCTGTCATAAGCAGCCTTGTTGTTGTGGAACAGGCAAGTGTTCCTAGAGTTGGAGTGGTGGAGGATGTGGCTCGATTGAAAGATCGCCACTTTCCTGATCACATTCCTCCTACACCCTCAAAAGACTTTCCCACTAGGAGATGTAGAGTCTGTTGGCGAAGAGGTGCGCGGAAGGAGACTCGTATGTACTGCCCTGAGTGTCCTTCTAACCCTGGGCTGTGTGTGCCTGCTTGTTATAGAGCGTACCACAAGCAAAAGAATTATTGGGAGCAACCATGAGTGGTAAAGTGAACTGCCTGGTCTGTAATGTTTAAGAATTGTTGTTCTGTTTCAAGGTTGGCATTAGTGCAATGTATTTAGTTTCTGATTTTGTGTTAGTAGATTTGTATCTATTTGCAATTTGTTTGTGTTTTCTTTTTTGTATAAAAAAATCCTAAATGTGATGGTGGTGTGTGTAGGCTGGTGCTTGGCTGGCGGTGTGCGTGGAGTGGCGCTTGGCTGGCGGTGTGCGTGGAGTGGCGCTTGGCTGGCGGTGTGCGTGGAGTGGCTCTTGGCTGGCGGTGTGCGTGGAGTGGCGCTTGGCTGGCGGTGTGCGTGGAGTGGCGCTTGGCTGGCGGTGTGCGTGGAGTGGCGCTTGGCTGGCGGTGTGCGTCGAGTGGCACTTGGCTGGCGGTGTGCGTGGACTGGCACTTGGCTGGCGGTGTGCGTGGAGTGGCGCTTGGCTGGCGGTGTGCGTGGAGTGGCGCTTGGCTGGTGGTGTGCGTGTAGTGGCTCTTGGCTGGCGGTGTGCGTGGACTGGTGCTCGGCTGGCGGTGTGTGAGTAGTGACTTGCTGCTGGTCACTACACACACTGCTAGCCGAGCGACACTCCACGCAATCCATCAGCTTGTGTGGTTGCTGTGTTAGGAATGTGAGCGTGTGAAAGTGATGGGCCCTTGAATGGCGCTGTCTGCTGGTGTGAGTGTTGTAATGTGATGGGCCCGGGGCTGGTGGTGTGAATGGTTTTGTATGTGTCACACGTATGAAAGGTGTATGAATGTGTGCTTGAGGATTAGATGGCTGTGCAGTAATATTTTTTTTTTGTCTTTCTCAAGCAGGGTGTACCTTGTCCCTTTTTGTGAATGTTGTAATGTGTTTATTTCGTGCCTGGCGGTGAGAATGGTCTTGTGTGTATCACGTATGAAAGGTGTGTGAATGGCCTGTAAAGCGGTTGGGGCCTTGGCGTGGCTTTACAGCTCACGAGCTGCGAGTCACTGGTTCAGTTTTTTGTCCTTTCAATTATTGACAGTGCATTTCATTTTTGTGAAATCTCTTGTTAATAAAATTGTATATACTGAACCATCACTTGCCCTCGTGCCAAATCCAACCAGTATGTGTGTGTGCTTGAGGAATAGATGGCTGTGCAGTAATCTTTGTCTTTTTAGTCTGTCTGCCAATGTGTACATTCCGTCTAAGAATAACCTACCAACTGTAGATCTTGTCGTAAACGAAACACCCATGGGAGTACATGGTGATATCTCTCTTGTGGATCCCAACAAGTTATGTTACCCACAATGTCCTGCAAACCTCAAAATGTCTGTCACATTTTCCTTGCAATATTGTGCCAAAATTTTCACGCTGCAGAAATAAACAACACATTATCTCAAAACGACCTGGTTTTGCAAGGGGGTCACCTGGGTTTTTGGCCCGGGGCTCGGCGGCCACCTAGGGAAACCTACCAAACCCACACATTTCTGAAAAGTAGACACCCGGGGGATTCCAGGGAGGTATGGCTTGCGTGGATCCCCCAACGTTTTTTACCCAGAATCCCCTGCAAACCTGACATTTTGCTGAAAAAATCCCTTTTTCACACATTTTTTGTGTGGTAAAGTTGTGGCATCACCGGGCTGACACAAATTTCCTACCACCCAGCGTTCCCCCAGATCTCCCGATAAAAATGGTGCCTCACTCGGGTGGGAGGCCCAAGTACCCGCGACAGGCAAGGGCCTACAACGTATTGAGGCAACCTCAAAATGGCCTATCACAAAACGACCTGGTTGTGCAAGGGGGGGTCCCATGACGTTTTGGCCCGGGGCTCGGCGGCCACCTAGGGAAACCTACCAAACCCACACATTTCTGAAAAGTAGACACCCGGGGGATTCCAGGGAGGTATGGCTTGCGTGGATCCCCCAACGTTTTCTTACCCAGAATCCCCTGCAAACCTGACATTTTGCTGAAAAAATCCCTTTTTACACACATTTTGTGTGGTAAAGTTGTGGCATCACCGGGCTGACACAAATTTCCTACCACCCAGCGCCCCCCCAGGTCTCCCGATAAAAATGGTGCCTCACTCGGGTGGGAGGCCCAAGTACCCGCGATAGGCAAGGGCCCATAACGTATTGAGGCGACCTCAAAAGGGCCTTTCACAAAACGACCTGGTTTTGCAAGGGGGGTCACCTGGGTTTTGGCCCCGTGCTCGGCGGCCTTCTAGGGAAACCTACCAAACCCACACATTTCTGAAAAGTAGACACCCGGGGACTTCCAGGGAGGTATGGCTTGCGTGGATCCCCCAACGTTTCCTTACCCAGAATCCCCTGCAAACCTCAATTTTAGCTGAAAAAATCACTTTTTTCAGAAATTTTTGTGTGGGAAAGTGTGGCATCACCGGGCTCACACAAATTTCCTATCACCCAGCGTTCCCCCAGGTCTCCCGATAAAAATGGTGCCTCACTTGTGTGGGAGGCCCAAGTACCCGCGACAGGCAAGGGCCCAAAACGTAGTGAGGCGACATCAAAATTGCCTATCTCAAAACCACCTGGTTTTGCAAGGGGGGTCACCTGGGTTTTTGGCCCCGTGCTCGGCGGCCATCTAGGGAAACCTACCAAACCCACACATTTCTGAAAAGTAGACAGCCGGAGGCTTCCAGGGAGGTATGGCTTGCGTGGATCCCCCAACGTTTCCTTACCCAGAATCCCCTGCAAACCTCAATTTTAGCTGAAAAAATCACTTTTTTCAGAAATTTTTGCGTGGGAAAGTGTGGCATCACCGGGCTCACACAAATTTCCTACCACCCAGCGTTCCCCCAGGTCTCCCTATAAAAATGGTGCCTCACTCGTGTGGGAGGCCCAAGTACCCGCGACAGGCAAAGGCCCAAAACGTAGTGAGGCGACATCAAAATTGCCTATCTCAAAACCACCTGGTTTTGCAAGGGGGGTCACCTGGGTTTTTGGCCCCGTGCTCGGCGGCCATCTAGGGAAACCTACCAAACCCACACATTTCTGAAAAGTAGACACCCGGGGGCTGCCAGGGAGGTATGGCTTGCATGGATCCCCCAACGTTTCCTTACCCAGAATCCCCTGCAAACCTCAATTTTAGCTGAAAAAATCACTTTTTTCAGAAATTTTTGTGTGGGAAAGTGTGGTATCACCGGGCTCACACAAATTTCCTACCACCCAGCGTTCCCCCAGGTATCCCGATAAAAATGGTGCCTCACTTGTGGGGGAGGCCCAAGTACCCGCGACAGGCAAGGGCCCAAAACGTAGTGAGGCGACATCAAAATTGCCTATCTCAAAACCACCTGGTTTTGCAAGGGGGGTCACCTGGGTTTTTGGCCCCGTGCTCGGCGGCCATCTAGGGAAACCTACCAAACCCACACATTTCTGAAAAGTAGACACCCGGGGGCTTCCAGGGAGGTATGGCTTGCGTGGATCCCCCAACGTTTCCTTACCCAGAATCCCCTGCAAACCTCAATTTTAGCTGAAAAAATCACTTTTTTCAGAAATTTTTGTGTGGGAAAGTGTGGCATCACCGGGCTCACACAAATTTCCTACCACCCAGTGATCCCCCGGGTCTCCCGATAAAAATTATGCCTTACTCGTGTGGGAGGCCCAAGTAACCAGGAAGGGGGCCAGAATACAGCCCTGCCTTACCCCTCTTTCGATATTAAATTCCCTGGAAACCCGAAGATCCTGTGCATATCTGATATTCGCCCTAGTGTTCCTATGCAGATCCATTAGAAAGTCCACAATGGAGGCCTCCACCCCCATGGCCCTCATGGACTGCCACAGCTTGACCCGATTGACACAGTCAAACGCAGAAGACAGGTCCATGAAGGCCATGTAGATCGTGCCTGGGCGGGCCATCGTGTACTTGCCAAGGATCAGATAGAGGTTTAGGCATTGGGCCACCGTCGACTTCCCAGCACAAAACCCATATTGGGTATCAGCAATGATGTTATGCTCCTCTGCCCATGAAGATTGTCTTTGCAATAGTACTCCTCCCACCACCTTTACTACTGAATCAATGAGAGAAATAGGTCGGTAGCAGTGTGTACTATTTCGATCCCCCTTTTTAAATACTGGCACAATGGTAGAAATGGCCCAGGAATCAGGGCTACCGTCCCTGGCCGCTGCGTTCAGTACAGCCGCCAGGATCGGGGCCCAAAAGGATGGATCCGACTTATAAAGTTCCGGCGGAATTACGTCCGGTCCAGGAGCCTTGTTGCAAGTTAGGCCAGCAATTCCCGCCTCCACCTCTGTTAGTTCAAAGGCCAGACAGTCAGTGTTTGTTGCCCGGGGTAGCTGGTCATGATGACCCATGGAGCCCTTAAACATAGATTGAAAGTGGGCCACCCATTCGTCTTCCATAATGTGGGAGCCTAAAGCGTTACCTGTATCTTCAGTAAACAATGGTCTATTAACAATGCTCCAAAACCGTGTGCCGTCCCTTAAAGTGCTGGACTCTAACAGCTCCCTCCATGCCTTCTCCTTAAGAGCTCCCTTACGGGTAGCTAAGACCTGCTTATATTCTGTGCGACATGCGCGTATGTATAGGGGGTCTCTTGGGACAACTTTCAAGGCCTCCTTTAACTTACGTGCTGCCTGGGAGCAGGAAGAATCAAACCATCTTGGGTTTGAGTTGGATACCTTATGAACTGGAGCCCTCAAAAGTTCCCCTGCTTTACGGTTGAACACAGAAATCAAGTTCAACTGCACATGAGTCTCTCACCTCCCTGTGGAAAGCATCCGGGTCGATCTGAGACCATTTAAGGCGGCGCCCACCGTCTGTGGGTCTTGATGTTCCCGGTGCCCTTCCCCTAGGTTTACTAAATAAAAACGCACCACAAAAATATACACAGAGGGGATTGTGATCACTAAAAACGCTTTCCTTAATGGAAAACCTATGAAAAAGGGACTGAAGGGAGGAGGAGATTAAAATATGGTCTATGAAAGACCCAGTACCTCTCCCTTTAAAGGTGGGAACCAAGGCTTTGCAGTTAGGGGCAGAGAGGGACATTAGTGTCAGTAGATCAAATTCATTGACCAGATTATTTAGTTCATCCCCCTGTGTTGACTGCTCAAAATGAAACCCCCTCATTCTATGGCATCCCAAATCGGCCATCTTCGTAATCTCAGGGTCGCCACAAGGGTGGATATTAAAATCTCCCAACACCATCATGGGACATGAGCCATGATCACAAAACTTCCTTATATAGTGACTCAGCTGGATGATGCTACCTTCCCCCTTTTTGCTATTTGGTGAATTATAAAAATTAATTAAGCTCATTATATTGTTCCCCTTTTTTAGTGTAATGGCCTGGAGGTCCTGGCCAAAAAAGGGATGAATTTTTACCTGGCACTCCACTGTCAGCGAGATATAAGTAACCAAACCTCCTTTGGCTCTGCCACTAGTTGACGGGGAGGCAGGAACCAAATAAGCTTTAAAACCCTCCAAAAACAGATTGCAATCCACCAACCAGGTTTCTTGAAGGCAGATTACTAAGAAATGCCTAACAAACTGTTGCCATACGGGGTCCTGGAACTTGTCTGCCAGGCCTGCTATGTTCCATGATAGAACGTTACTGTCCATATCATGGGGTGTCATCTCTCTTTGTGTTAAAGGAAGGTGAGCCATCTGCGGTGTCTCTATCTCGGTTGCCAAGGTTGAGTGAGCCCTCTGTTGGTGCATTGGCTCCACTACGGTCTTGGTAGGGATGTCCAGTCAATCACATTCCTCCAACCCCGATAACATAGAAAATCTATTAGCTAGTGCTAGTGTAGGAGGCGGGACAGGAACAAAGTGAGGCCCCCATGAGTGACTTATCCCATAAGGTAATTGTGAGGCAGTCAAGTCACCCCATCCTGGATTCCCCTGGGTGTCTAGTTTTCAAAAATGTATAGATTTGCTAGGTTTCCCTAGGTGCCGGCAGAGGTAGGGTTCAAAAACTACAGCTAGGCACTTTGCCAAAAAAGGGTCATTTTTCACTGCGAAATTGAGGTGTGACCACGTTGTGTTTTGCGCCGTTTCCTGTCGCAGGCACTAGGCCGACCCACACAAGTGAGGTACCATTTTTCTCGTAAGACTTTGGGGAACGCGGGGTGGGTGGAAATTTGTGGATCCACGCAGATTCCAGAACTTTCCACCACAGAAATGTGGGGAAAATGTTTTTTTTACCAATTTTTTAGGTTTGCAAGGGATTCTGGGTAACAGAATTTGGTGAGAGCCAGTCAAGTCACCCCGTCCTGAATTCCCCTGGGTGTCTAGTTTTCAAAAATGTATAGGTTTGCTAGGTTTCCCTAGGTGCCGGCAGAGGTAGGGTTCAAAAACTACAGCTAGGCACTTTACAAAAAAAGGGTAATTTTTCACTGCGAAATTGAGGTGTGACCACGTTGCGATTTGCGCCGTTTCCTGTCGCGGGCACTAGGCCGACCCACACAAGTGAGGTGCCATTTTTCTCGGAAGACTTTGGGGAATGCGGAGTGGGTGGAAATTTGTGGATCCACACAGATTCCAGAACTTTCCACCACAGAAATGTGGGGAAAATGTGTTTTTTTTGACAATTTTTTAGGTTTGCAAGGGATTCTGGGTAACAGAACCTGGTGGGAGGCAGTCAAGTCACCCCATCCTGGATTCCCCTGGGTGTCTAGTTTTAAAAAATGTATAGGTTTGCTAGGTTTCCCTAGGTGCCGGCAGAGCTAGGGTTCGAAAACTACACCTAGGCACTTTACCAAAAAAGGGTCATTTTTCACTGCGAAATTGAGGTGTGACCACGTTGTGTTTTGCGCCGTTTCCTGTCGCAGGCACTAGGCCGACCCACACAAGTGAGGTACCATTTTTCTCGTAAGACTTTGGGGAGCGCGGGGTGGGCGGAAATTTGTGGATCCACGCAGATTCCAGAACTTTCCACCACGGAAATGTGGGGAAAATGTGTTTTTTTTACCAATTTTTTAGGTTTGCAAGGGATTCTGGGTAACAGAACTTGGTGAGAGCCAGTCAAGTCACCCCGTCCTGAATTCCCCTGGGTGTCTAGTTTTCAAAAATGTATAGGTTTGCTAGGTTTCCCTAGGTGCCGGCAGAGGTAGGGTTCAAAAACTACAGCTAGGCACTTTACAAAAAAAGGGTAATTTTTCACTGCGAAATTGAGGTGTGACCACGTTGCGATTTGCGCCGTTTCCTGTCGCGGGCACTAGGCCGACCCACACAAGTGAGGTGCCATTTTCTCGGAAGACTTTGGGGAATGCGGAGTGGGTGGAAATTTGTGGATCCACACAGATTCCAGAACTTTCCACCACAGAAATGTGGGGAAAATGTGTTTTTTTGACAATTTTTAGGTTTGCAAGGGATTCTGGGTAACAGAACCTGGTGGGAGGCAGTCAAGTCACCCCATCCTGGATTCCCCTGGGTGTCTAGTTTTAAAAAATGTATAGGTTTGCTAGGTTTCCCTAGGTGCCGGCAGAGCTAGGGTTCGAAAACTACACCTAGGCACTTTACCAAAAAAGGGTCATTTTTCACTGCGAAATTGAAGTGTGACCACGTTGCGTTTTGCGTCGTTTCCTGTCACAGGCACTAGGCCGACCCACACAAGTGAGGTACCATTTTTCTCATAAGACTTTGGGGAACACGGGGTGGGTGTAAATTTTTGGATCCACGCAGATTCCAGAACTTTCCACCACAGAAATGTGGGGAAAATGTGTTTTTTGGACAATTTTTAGGTTTGCAAGGGATTCTGGGTAACAGAACCTGGTGGGAGGCAGTCAAGTCACCCCATCCTGGATTCCCCTGGGTGTCTAGTTTTCAAAAATGTATAGGTTTGCTAGGTTTCCCTAGGTGCCGGCAGAGCTAGGGTTCAAAAACTACACCTAGGCACTTTGCCAAAAAAGGGTCATTTTTCACTGCGAAATTGAAGTGTGACCACGTTGCGTTTTGCGTCGTTTCCTGTCGCAGGCACTAGGCCGACCCACACAAGTGAGGTACCATTTTTCTCATAAGACTTTGGGGAACACGGGGTGGGTGGAAATTTGTGGATCCACGCAGATTCCAGAACTTTCCATCACAGAAATGTGGGGAAAATGTGTTTTTTTGGCAATTTTTAGGTTTGCAAGGGATTCTGGGTAACAGAACCTGGTGGGAGGCAGTCAAGTCACCCCATCCTGGATTCCCCTGGGTGTCTAGTTTTCAAAAATATATAGGTTTGCTAGGTTTCCCTAGGTGCCGGCAGAGCTAGGGTTCAAAAACTACACCTAGGCACTTTGCCAAAAAAGGGTCATTTTTCACTGCGAAATTGAAGTGTGACCACGTTGCGTTTTGCGTCGTTTCCTGTCGCAGGCACTAGACCGACCCACACAAGTGAGGTACCATTTTTCTCATAAGACCTTGGGGAACACGGGGTGGGTGGAAATTTGTGGATCCACGCAGATTCCAGAACTTTCCACCACAGAAATGTGGGGAAAATGTGTTTTTTTTGGGCAATTTTTTAGGTTTGCAAGGGATTCTGGGTAACAGAACCTGGTAGGAGGTATTCAAGTCACCCCATCCTGGATTCCCCTGGATGTCTAGTTTTCAAAAATGTATAGGTTTGCTAGGTTTCCCTAGGTGCCGGCAGAGCTAGGGTTCAAAAACTACAGCTAGGCACTTTGCAAAAAAAGGGTCATTTTTCACTGTGAAAATGTGGTGCGTCCACGTTGCGTTTTGCGCTGCTTCCTGTCGCGGGCACTAGGCCTACCCACACAAGTGAGGTACCATTGTTTTCAGAAGACCTTGGGGAACGCGGGGTGGGTAGAATTTTGTGGATCCGGGCAGATTCCAGAACTTTCCACCACAGAAAAGTGAGGAAAATGTGTTTTTTAACCAATTTTTTAGGTTTGCAAGGGATTCTGGGTAACAGAACCTGGTGAGAGCCAGTCAAGTCACCCCGTCCTGAATTCCCATGGGTGTCTAGTTTTCAAAAATGTATAGGTTTGCTAGGTTTCCCTAAGTGCCCGCAGAGCTAGGGTTCAAAAACTACAGCTAGGCACTTTGCAAAAAAGGGTAATTTTTCATTGTGAAAATGTGGTACGTCCACGTTGCATTTTGAGCCATTTCCTGTTGTGGGCACAAGGCCTACCCACACAAGTGAGGTACCATTTTTATCGGGAGACTTAGGGTAACACAGAATTGTAGAGCAACTGTTATTACCTATTGACTTTCGATGCATTTCTGCCTTCCAAATGAAAGACAATGTGTAAAAAGAAGTCATTTTGAAAAATGACCTATAATTCTCATGCTAGTATGGGTACTCCCAATTTCGGAAATGTGCAAATATCTACTGTTTCTAAAATCTACATTTTGTTCCCTTTTCAGAAATACATAAGTGTCTTTCATAACAATTTTTCCATGTATACATTTTCCCAAAATAATTGCTATATACCCGGTACATAATAAAAAACCATTGCAAGATGCTGCTCAGTTATTGGCTCTGGGTTCGTCGGGTTCTTGGTGAACCTACAAGTCCTATATATCCCCACAACCAGAAAGGTCCAGCAGATATAACGGTATATTGCTTTCAAATAGCTGTCATAATTAGAAGAAGTTACAGGTGAAAACGTTGACACAAATGGCTGTTTTTTTCAACTAATTTTCAATTTTTCCTTCATTTAACTGTTAGTTTCTATAAGGAAAACTTTAAGGATCTACACAAATGACCCCTTGCTGAATTCAGAATTTTGTCTACTTTTCAGAAATGTATGGCTTTTCAGGATCCATTATTGATTTCATACCCATTTCTACCATTAACTGGAAGGAGGTTGAAAGCACAAAAATAACAAAAATAGGCTATGTCCCAGAAAAATGCCAAAACTGTGTAAAAAAGTTGGTTTTCTGACAAAAGTCTGCTTGTCCCTGAAAGCTGGGAAGATGGTGATTTCAGCACCACAACCCCTTTTTGATGCCATTTGCAGGGAAAAACAAGACGCATTCATCTGTAGCCCTTTTTAGCATTTTTCCCAAAAAAACAAAATTTTGCTGTATTTTGGCGAATTTCTGGGTCCCCTCCAGGGGAATCCACAAACCCTGGGTACCTTTACAATCCCCATGATGTTAGAAAAAAAGGACGCAAATTTGGCGTGGATACCTTATGTGGTCAAAAAGTTACAGGGGCCTAAGCGCACACTACCCCAAATAGCCAAAAAAAGGCTTAGCACAGGGGGGGAAAAGGGCTAGCAGCGAAGGGGTTAACAAACAAATTCCCACCTAAAGTAAAATGGATGACATTGACCTGCTGCAGGCACCTTGATTAGCAGGACCGGACTGGTCGTAGTGGGCACCGGACGTTTTCCCAGTGGGCCGGAAGAGTGGGGGCCGATTTTTTGACCCGTGGGTGCCGGTTTTGTTACCGGGGGACTTTTTTTTGCAGCAGTGCTGCAATATCTGCTCCCTATAACAAAAGCGACAGCAGTGCTTGACACTAGGCCTCCCCCATGCCAAGGCTTTTCAGTAGCAAAGGGCCAGCGCTTCTCGGTAGCACCCATATCCCTCCGCCCCCGGGCCGGTCAAGCGGAGTTGCCAGAGTTGGTTTCTGTTCCCAGTCCAGCTGCGTTGATGAGGACCTAGTGGGGCCGAGGTCAGTGGTTGCTGCACTGCAGCAAGAGAGCCGAGCGGCCGCCAGGCAGAGGAAACAGAAACGTTTGCTGTAAGAGGGTTGAGTAGGAAGCAGCCAGATGGCAAAAGCTGGGTCCAGACTTGGGTGGGAAGCAGTGGGAGTAAGGCAGAGCGAATCCCTGCTGCCACCAAGAGACTAACGACTGGCTCCAGACAGACTGCGGAGGACAACTGCAGCAGGGACCAGGAGAAGCTATCATCAATGGCTGCGGAGGGCCATTGAGCGCTGAGTGAGTTTACAGGAGGGATCCCTTCCCCTGCCTCACTGTGAACAGGCACGAGGGCTCCGAGAGGGGGTGCAGAAAAATCGTGCAGTGGGCCTGAGGGACCTTACGTGAGGGGTGAACCCCAATGGCCAGGGCAATAAGCTGGTGGGTACCCCAAGGACTGCATGTGTGCTAACAGCCCAAGGCCCTAAAGAAACAAATACCACCACTCACGCACTTGCAGCACTTTTAACTACAAGGTCCATCTAGCAGACTACATCTCCCAGCCTACCATAGCCGATAGCCCTGAGGAGGAGGGGCTCCTGCTTTACAAGGCTTTAAAAGTATTGCGGACCTCGCACAAAGCCCCCGGGTGTGTCCGGGTTGGCTGGGTCTAATCTCTTGGTTGATTGATCCTTGGTCTGATTCGCTGCCAGAGGAAGGAGTTGTGATTTTATCTAATTTATTTAATTGTTGTTTTATAACTGTTCCTTTTACTACAAATCAATAGCATCATGGGCAAGAGGAAATCAAATTGCCCGATAGATGGCTCAGTGATTACTTAACAACGGCTATAGGGGCCATTAATTCGGAAATCAGCTCAGCAGAGGGGAGAATTACAGCAGCTAAAAAAGTATCCACTTGAGTGTCTATAACCCACTATAATCATACAACTAGTAGGGGCATAGAGACTAAAAGTTTCTCCAATAGCTCACAGAGTGGAGAAAGGTCAAATATGGTAGATTTATCCCCGACTCCCGTGCAAGCCTGCCTGAATATACAATTTAGGGGAACAACCCATTGGAGATGGCACAATTTATTTCTACTCCCTCTGTGAAGAGGAAGGGGATTGCATGCTTTTAAGAGATTCTGAGTTTGCTACTATTCTGGGATCAGGAACAAATAAGGGGATGTCTAGGAGCTCTAAAACAAAATGTTCAAATAACTTGAGAGCTACATCTGAAGAGGATATGTCTGACTTGGAAATACATATAAAGCCTAAACTTTCAGACCGTTTAGATAGGTTGGAGTCTGTGATGAAGGAATTTTGTTCAGAGGTAGTTGGGTGAATAAATTAGCTAAATTCCAAGCTTGAGGAACTTAAGGCACCTGCCCAACAATCTTACAAATCGCAGGGAATTCAATCTTATTACCCTTTTCAAACTAAGTCTGTCACTGCTTTGATTCGAAAGGACAAGCACTCTAAATCTGGCCCTGAACCCAAATATTTTGCAGCGAGGGTGGGGAGTTATATTGATGAAACCCCTTCTAAATGTGGAAGATCTGGGAGGTCCTTTAAATAGGAAAAATGCCTATCCTCAACTACCACCAGAGTGTACATTGTACAAACAAGTTACATACCTTCGGTAACAACTTATCTGGTAGAGACTCAATCTAGCTGCAGATTCCTTGCCTTAGAATCATCCCCACGTGTCAGGCTGGATCCGTAAATTGTGAGCAGTACCCCTGCGCTCAGGTAGGTGGCGTCGTTCGGCTCTGTGTGGTGTAGCTGCACCGGTAGTGACGTTCGCAGTACCTATATAGGCACCACAAAGGCGCGCTGTGGTCAGTTACTTTTCGCAACTTTCTGCGATAGAAGCTCGGAGCCACAAAGTACACTGACCACTGGTGTAGAAAACTAGGGCTCTGAAAGGGAAAAACCCTGTCCCTACAAATCTGTTTGCAGTGCAGGGAGGATGGGTGGGTCGGTAAGGAATTTGCAGCTAGATAAAGTCTCCACCAGATAAGGCGTTACAGAAGGTAAGTAATTTGTTCATCTGATAGAGACTGTTAGCTGCAGATTCCTTACTTTGAACAGATACCCAAGTAATACCTCCCAGAGATTGGTCTGCGAACCAATTTCACACAAGGAAGTCCTGCACAATCGAACGGGCATAATGCCCATTCTTACGGACCTGACTGTCCAGGAAGTAGCATTTGGTAAACATGTGCAAGGAAGCCCATGTTGCTGCCTGGCAGATGTCCAGAATTGGAACTCTGTGTGCTACTGCAGTGGTAGCAACTTTAGCTCCGGTGTAATGAGCACGCAAACCCTCAGGGGGTTGCTTCTTAGCCAGTGAATAACACATTTTAATGCAGAGCAAGATCCATCTGGAGATGGTCTGCTTCTGCACAGCCTTGCCCTTCCTCGCTTTGACATACCCCATGAAGAGTTTGTCGTCCACCTGGAACTCTCGTGTGCGGTCAAGGTAGAACAATAACGCTTTTTCTCGGTCCAGAAGGTGGATTCGCTCCTCTTCCTTGAAGGGATGAAGCAGAGCATAGAAATTAGGCAAAGTGATGGTTTGGCCTACATGAAATGGAGTGACCACTTTCGGAAGAAAGGAAGCTCTCGCACGAAGCACCAGTTTGGCTGGGTAGATGTTAAGATAAGGAGGCTTGGATGACAAGGCCTGAATTCAGTGACCCTCCAGGCAGATGTAATTGCCACAAGAAAGGCCGTCTTGATGGTAAGGAGCCTGAGTGGGAGCACACATAAGGAAAGAGAAGACGAGATTGAGGTCCTACTGGGGCGTATCGAAAGGAGTGGAAGTAAACATCACTCTAACAATAGGCCTCGCAGGAAAGTCACCACTAAGCCCAAGCTAATACCTCGAGGAGCACTTATTAATGCACGTTCTCTGCCCAAACATAAATCGGACATTGCTGAGTTAATAGATGCCCAGGGCCTAGACATGCTCTTCATCACTGAAACTTGGGCCGATCAGGCATCAGGACCTGATTTCTGTACTGCCGTGCCTCCGGGCTATACAGTATTTAGACAAGATAGGAAGCACAAAAAAGGGGATGGTCTTGCTATAATTTATCAAGACACGTATTCAGCCTCCTTTGAGACCATTTCCTTTCCAGACTGCGAAGCCTTATCCTTCAGTTTTAAAATAGCCAACCGTGTCTCATTCAAGGGACTGCTATTATACCGCCCCCCTGGGACAAAAAATATGTTCATCACCTTCCTTAATGCACTACTTGAAACCTGTGCCCTGGAGAACAACTTTGTTATATTGGGTGATTTCAATTTTCATCTTGACGCTGTCATGGACTCAAACACTATCTCTTTACTTGATACCATGACACTGGCAGGTCTAAGCCAAAGGGTTAAGGGCCCTACACATCAGGCCAGCCATATCTTGGACGGAATTTTTACTATGACTCATTCGAGATTAAGGAGATTCTACCAC
The DNA here is from genome assembly GCA_963921515.1 of Calotriton arnoldi. Lineage (NCBI taxonomy): Eukaryota > Metazoa > Chordata > Amphibia > Caudata > Salamandridae > Calotriton > Calotriton arnoldi. The sequence goes on along the minus strand of CAWUFW010000463.1, from coordinate 3,478,317 downwards.
TGATCTGTACTGACCATAGTGCCATCATCTTTGAGCTTGATAACTTATTTTGGGGGCCAACCAAGCCTATCCAATCCGTCAGCTGGATCATACCGCAATTGGAAACAGGTAGACAATAACCAGCTCAATTTCCAGCTCTCACGCTTACAAACAAAACTACCTCAAAAAGCAGAACACGCCTCTATTAATTTCAATCAATGGCTCACAGCGACTGCCAATAAGATAGCTCCCCTTAAAAAATCCTCGAGCAATAGGATAACTCCGTCAGCCCCCTGGTTTTCCGACACCCTTAGATCTAAAAAAACAGGAGTGCAGAAGACAGGAGAGATGTTGGAGAATAAACTATGATGAACATGAACTTGTAAAGTACAAAATCCTATTAGCCGATTATAAAAAACTGATCCTGTCAGAAAAGGGTTCCTACTTCTCTAATCAAATTAAGGAGGCAGAAAACTCCTCCAAAGAACTCTTTCGGGTGGTGACTAAATTATCCACACCCCCCGAAAGAAAGGGGAATGATCATTCTCAGGAATTCTGTAACTCACTTGCACAGCACTAACAAAGCAAAGTGGAGCAAATCTTTACCACTTTTGATAATGGGGTAAATTCGGATACTCATAATACCATAAGTGCACAACACCCGAGTGCTCCCACCTTCGCAGAATTCCGAGCAGTAACCATGGATGAGATAACTACTCATATTTTAAAAATAAAATCGGGCTCTCCCCATGATCCTCTCCCTCCTATGATATTTAAACAAGCCCCTGAGATCCTTGGATCAAGTTTAACCTCCATTTTTAATTCAATGTTCACAGAAGGTGTTTTTCCGTCCATTTGGAAGATGGCCTCGATTTTGCCCCTTCTGAAAAAATCCAACCTTGATGCACTTGACCCAGGCAACTATAGGCCTATCTCGCGTCTTCCATTTCCAGCTAAGTTGGTAGAAAAAGTTATGAATAACCAGCTCACATCATATTTACATGAGCATAACTTGTTGGATGAGTCTCAATTTGGATTCAGGGCAGAACATAGCACCGAAACAGCCCTAATAAAGGCCACAGATGAAATAAGAGCAGTACTGGACGCAGGGGGCGCTGCAGCTCTTGTCCTGCTCGACCTGTCGGCGGCCTTCGAGACGGTAGACCATAAGACGCTGCTTAACCATCTGAATTCTCTTGGCATTTCTGGAAAGGCATTGGCATTGGTCTCCTCTTTTTTAGCTGATAGGATACAATCAGTTGCCCTGGGCAACCACACTTCCCCGTCCTTCACGCTCCCATGTGGAGTTCCACAGGATTCCTCTTTGAGTCCTACGCTCTTCAATATATATGTATCTGAACTGGCGATATTAGTAAGATCTTTCGGGATGGCACTAACGCACAAGTTACTAACTTGTGTAACGATATATCTGTAAGAGACAGTAGTTAGTGACAGATTCCTTACCTTAGAATATCCCCAGGCGTCAGGCTGGATCCGGAAAGTTTTTGCGTAGCAGTACCCTTGCGCGTCGGTAGGCGGCGTCGTGCGGCTCCGCGTCCGTCGTCGGCGTCGTGATCGCCGGGATGACGTCGCGGGCAGTACTTAGGCGCCGCCCCTGCACGCTGACGTCAGTTCTGTACACGACTTTCCGCGCCAGGAACGCAGAGCCATGCAAGAAGCTGACATAGGTGTCTGAAAAATACTAGGGCCCTGAAAGGGATGTCCTTAACCCTAGAAATCAGTTCGCAGAACGGGGAGGATGGGTGGGCGGTAAGGAATCTGTCACTAACTACTGTCTCTTACAGATATATCGTTACGCAAGTTAGTAACTTGTGCATCTGAAAGAGACACGTTAGTGACAGATTCCTTACCTTAGAATAGATACCCCAGCAATACCAGCCCGGAGGTGGGTCTGCGAACAAAGATCAGACAAGGAAGTCCTGGAGGACAGAACGGCCAAAGAAGCCGTCCCTCCGGACCTGACTGTCAAGGCAGTAATGCTTTGTAAACGTGTGCAGCGAGGCCCACGTAGCTGCCTGACAGATAACCGGCAGCGGAACACCGCGGCCCAAAGCCGTGGTAGCAGCCGTTGCCCTGGTGGAATGGGCACGCAGCCCAACAGGAGGCTCCTTTTTAGCCAAAGAATAGCAGTCTTGATGCACAAGGTAACCCAGCGGGAGATGGTCCTCTTGTGCACCGCCCGACCTTTTTTGGCGCCCACGTAGCCAACAAAGAGCTGGTCATCCACCCGGAAGTGTTTTGTGCGGTCAATATAGAAGGAGAGCGCACGTTTTGGGTCCAGACGGTGGAGCCTCTCTTCCTCTCTGGAAGGATGCAGAGGTGGAAAGAAGGTGGGCAAAGTGATGGTCTGCCCAATGTGGAAAGCAGTAACCACCTTTGGCAAGAAGGACGGACGCGTCCGAAGAACAACCTTGTCTGGATGAACAGACAGAAAGGGAGGTTTGCAAGATAGAGCCTGGAGCTCACTCACCCGCCGAGCGGAGGTGATGGCCACCAGAAAGGCTGTCTTCAGAGTCAGAAGACGAAGAGGACAGTTATGTAGAGGCTCAAAGGGAGCGCACATTAAAAAAGTAAGAACCAAGTTCAAGTCCCACTGAGGCATCACAAACGGAACAGGAGGGAAGAGGTGAGTAATGCCTTTTAAGAACCTGTTAACAACAGGGGACTTGAAAAGGGAGGGCTGATCAGGGAGCCTGAGGAAGGCCGAGATAGCACAAAGATAACCCTTGATGGTACCCAGGGCAGAACCCTGTTGGGCCAGAGAGAGAAGGAACAGAAGGACCTCAGAAAGAGGGGCAGAAAGGGGATTCACAGCCTTTGCTGTGCACCATGCCACAAATTTGTTCCACCTGCAGGCGTATACCACCTTAGTGGAGGGACGTCTGGCTGCCAGAATCACATCACAAACTTCGGGAGGCAAGTTGAAAGGAATCAACTGCCGCCGCTCAATCTCCACGCAAGCAGGTGTAGACTGGACAGGTTCGGGTGGAGGACCGTCCCTGCTGCTGCGACAGAAGATCCTCCCGAAGAGGCAGACGGATCGGGGGATCTACGCTCATATTGAGTAGCTCGGGATACCAAACTCTTCGAGCCCAGTCCGGAGCCACAAGAATGACTTGGGCCCGGTCGTGCCGAATCTTCTTCAACACTCTGGGTAGAAGTGGTATAGGCGGAAAGGCGTACAACAGACCGCAACTCCACTCGCGACGGAAAGCGTCGCCGAGCGAAGTGCCGCCTTGGAAATTCCAACGCGCAGAACTGATGACATTGCGCGTTCTCTTCGGTGGCGAATAGATCTAACCAAGGCTCTCCCCACTGTAGAAAGAGTCCTTGCGCCACTTCCGAGTGAAGACGCCATTCGTGATCCATCATGCACCTGCGGCTGAGTTCGTCCGCCCTGGCGTTCAGGGAACCTGCCAGGTGTTGAACCATCAGGAACATGCCCTGATGTTCCAGCCATGTCCAGAGGCGCAGAGCCTCCTGACAAGGGTCCAAGACCCCACCCCGCCCTGTTTGTTGCAGTACCACATGGCGGTGGTGTTGTCTGTGAACACCTGCACTACCTTCCCTTTGACAGAGGGAAGGAATGCCTTGAGTGCAAGTCGGATCGCCCGGAGCTCCAGAATGTTGATATGGAGCCGGGACTCCACCGGAGACCAGAGGCCTCTGATCTCCGCCTCTCCCATGTGACCGCCCCATCCCAGAAGGGACGCGTCCGTCACAACTGTATGCTCTGGCTGGGGAAGGAGAGGGATCTGCCCATGACCCATTGCCGGTTCGAGAGCCACCACTGCAACTGTTTTGCAGTCCCTCCGAGATCTGGACGTGATCGGACAGGTTGCCCTGGTGCTGCGCCCACTGTAACTTCAGGTCCCACTGCAGAGCCCGCATATGCCATCTGGCATGATTGACCAGCAGGATGCAGGAGGCCATGAGGCCCAGCAGCCTCAGGGTCATCCGTACCGAAACCCAGGATAAAGGCTGAAAGATCGGAATCATAGCCTGAATATCCCGGACTCGCCGTTCGGGAGGATAGGCCAGAAACTGCGTCGTGTCCAGAACTGCTCCGATGAAAAGGAGCTGTGGAGAAGGAATCAGATGCGACTTCGGCACATTGATGGAGAACCCCAGCGAGTGCAGGAGTTCGGCCGTAGTCTGGAGGTGGGAGACGACTGCCTGGGACGAGCCCGCCTTCAGCAGCCAGTCGTCGAGGTAGGGGAAGACTGAAACCCCTGCCCGGCGCAGATGAGCTGCGACCACCGCCATCACTTTCGTGAACACCCGAGGGGCACTGGTAAGGCCAAAGGGGAGCACAGTGAACTGAAAATGCTCGGGGCCTACCGTGAACCGAAGGTAACGCCGGTGGGCCGGCAGGACGGGGATGTGGAAATATGCGTCCTGCAAGTCCAACGCTACCAACCAGTCTCCAGGGTCGAGGGCAGTCAAGACCTGAGCTAGGGTGAGCATCTTGAACTTTTCCTTCCGGAGGAAGCGATTGACGTTCCGGAGGTCCAAGATAGGACGCATGTCCTCCTTGTCCTTTTGGGCACCAGAAAGTAGTGGGAGTAGCAACCACGCCCTACTTCTGGGGTCGGAACACGCTCGATGGCCCTCTTGGTCAAGAGGGCCGTGACTTCCTTCTGCAGAAGTACCAAGTGATCCCCTGACATGCGGTGGAATTGAGGTGGCATGGCTGGGGGGGTCTCGAAGGGGAGGGAGTAGCCCCTTCGGACAATGTCCAAGACCCACCTGTCCGAGGTGATGGTACGCCAGTGGGGAAGGTGATGGCGGACCCTGCCCCCTACTGGCGTGCTGTGCACCTGAAAGGAGGGACTAGGAGGGCTTGGAGGCCGCCGGACGGGTTGGAGGTGGTGGCCTGACCCGCACGCTGGTTGCCCGATCCGCGACGGCGGAATCCACGTCCTTGGCCACGCGAAGCGCCTGCTGCGCGGGCCGGTGGCTGGGCTGCTGACGTGACGGGCGCCCCTACCGTGGCCACGATAGGGGCGAAAAGCAGAAGTCAGCGGAGGGCGTGTAGCAGAAAGGCCCAGGGACTTGGCAGTAGCCCGTGAGTCCTTAAAGCGCTCCAACGCATGGTCTGCTTTGGACCCAAAAGACCGACTCCATCAAAGGGCATGTCCATGAGAGTATTCTGGACATCCCTGAAAAACCAGTGGTTCTCAGCCAGGCGTGGCGTCGCAGCGCCACCGTCGTTGCAATAGACCTGCCCAGCGAGTCGGCGGTATCAAGGCCACATCGTATCGTGTATTTGGCCGCATCCCTTCCTTCCGCAATGGCGCGGGAAAGCAGTGTCTGGACCTCCTCAGAACACTGGGGCAAAACAGTTGCCACCGAATCCCACAAGGAGTGGGTATATCGGCCCAAAAGACAAGCGGTGTTGATGGACCGCAAGCCAGCACTGGAGGAAGAAAAACCCTTCTTCCCAAATTGATCCAGGCGTTTGGATTCCCTATCCGGAGGGGCGGTAGGGAAGGCGGTTTGGGAAACGGAGGCTTGGACAACCAAGCTCTCAGGAGTGGGGTGGACAGAGAGAAACAGGGGGTCGCCCGGAGCTGGGCGATGGCGTCGGGACACGTTCCTATCCACAGGAGCCCCTGTGTTGGGCTTGGACCAGGCGCCCAAAAGAACGTCAGTGAGGGCGTCGTTAAACGGCAGCACAGTCTCCGTAGAGGACGCTGCCGGCTGAAGCACCTCTGTCAAGATATTAGTCTTGACCGCCACAGTAGGGAGTTGGAGACGTAAGGCCCCAGCCGCCCCTACGCAACACCGTTGCAAAATTGGCTCCCTCCTCCGTAGCCACGGGAGGAGACAGCATGCCAGTGTCAGGGGAAGTATCTAGACCACTGGCATCCCCTAGACCCTCTGTCCAGTCCTCATCGTACTGACACTGTTGTGTCAGAGGGTCATCAGACCCCTCCCAGTCCTCCTGGTCCTCCTCTGGTTCAAAATAAGGAGGAGGAGGGACATTTGGGACCCAAGGTCCCATCGGCGCCGGAACCGGCGTCGGCGGCGTCGGTCCGGGTCTATGTCCGGGCCGGAAGGAACTGAGGGACGACGCCGCCCGGAGCCCCAGGCGGCGTCGAGAACGGCACTGGAGACATCGGCGCCGGCGGAGGTGTCGTTAGGTCGACCGGCGTCGATGGGGTTGTGGAGCCGGGATCGAGGCCGGGGCCGGAGCCGGGATCGAGGCTGGAGGCACGGGCGACGCCGGGGCCGGAGCCGTCGGCGGCGCCGGAGCAACCCCATCAGGGCCCGCGGGCCCGAAGGCGCACCGGAGGGACCTTGAGGCCCGAAGAGGCGGGCCATGGCCGACAGGAATTCCTGTATTTGGGCCGGAACCGCCCCCGAACCCGGGAAGGACGGGTATTGCGGGGCGACTCCACAGGCATGTCCGGGGCCGCGGGGACGGTGCCGGGAGGGGCCTCAGCCGAGTCGCGAGACCGGCGAGGCGAAGTCCTAGAGCGACGATGCTTTTTGGACTTTTTGTGTTTGGACTTACCGGACGAAGAAGACTTCGATGCCGACGACCGGTGAGGACTCCGCGATCGACCCCTGGACCTCTCACGCGACCGGGGCTTGCGCGGAGCCGAATGCCGGGCCTCGAGGAGCTTTCGAGACCGCTCTCGCAAAGCTTTAGGGTTGAGGGCCCGGCAGTCGGAACAAGACTCCGTGTCGTGGCCTCGGCCGAGGCAGAAGAGACACTCCCGATGCGGGTCTGTGATGGACATCATCCGAGCACAGGCGCCGCAACGTTTAAACCCGGGCATCCCTACGACACCTTGAAGTCGATTTGAAGAAAAACAGTGAAAAAATTCATCAAAAAAGTTAGTCAAAAAATGACTAGGGCACTGCTCTTCCCGGATCTGCGCTTGCTGGCGCGGAAAAGAAGAACTGACGTCAGCGCGCAGGGGCGGCGCCTAAGTACTGCCCGCGACGTCATCCCGGCGATCACGACGCCGACGACGGACGCTGGAGCCGCACGGCGCCGCCTACCGGCGCGCAAGGGTACTGCTACGCAAAAACTTTCCGGATCCAGCCTGACGCCTGGGGATATTCTAAGGTAAGGAATCTGTCACTAACGTGTCTCTTTCAGATGAACAAGTTACTTACCTTCGGTAACGATATATCTGTAAGAAACATTAGTAGTGATAGATTTCTTACCTTAGAATTACCCCCAGGGGTCAGACTGGATCCGGAAAGTTTTCGTCAGCAGTACCCCTGCGCGTCGGAAGGTGGCGTCGTGCGGCTCCGCGTCCGTCGTTGGCGTCGTGGTCGCCGAGATGACGTCGCGGCAGCTACTTAGACGCCGCCCTCGCGCGCTGACGTCAGTTCTGTACACGACTTTCCACACCAGGAACGCAGAGCCATGCAAGATACTGACCACTGGTGCCTTGAAACTAGGGTCCTGAAAGGGATGACCTTATCCCTAGAAATCAGTTTGCAGAACGGGGAGGATGGGTGGGACGGTAAGGAATCTATCACTACTAATGTTTCTTACAGATATATCGTTACCGAAGGTAAGTAACTTGTTCATCTGAAAGAAACACGTAGTGATAGATTTCTTACCTTAGAATAGATACCCCAGCAATACCAACCCCGGTGGTGGGTCTGCGAACCAAGATCACACCAGAAAGTCTCGGAGAACAGAACGGCCAAAGAAGCCGTCTCTCCTGACTTGGCTGTCCAGGCAGTAATGCTTAGTAAAAGTGTGCAGCGAGACCCACGTAGCTGCCTGACAGATGTCTTGTAAGGGGACACCACGTCCAAATGCCGTAGTGGCCACCGTCGCCCTGGTGGAATGGGCGCGCAGCCCCAACGGAGGCTCCTTTTTAGCCAGAGAATAGCATGCTTTTATACACAAGACGACCGATCGGAAGATAGTCCGCTTGTGTACGGCCTGACCTTTCTTGGCGCCAACATAGCCAACAAAGAGTTGGTCATCCACCCGGAACTGTTGTGTGCGGTTTAGGTAGAATGAGAGTGCACGTTTTGGGTCCAGACGGTGGAGCCTCTCTTCCTCTCTGGAAGGATGCGGAGGCGGAAAAAAGGTGGGCAAAGTGATGGTTTGCCCGATGTGAAAAGCAGTTACAACTTTTGGCAGAAAGGATGGACGGGTCCTGAGGACAACCTTGTCCCGATGGACAGACAGAAAAGGAGGTTTACAAGAAAGAGCCTGGAGCTCACTCACTCTCCTAGCGGAGGTGATGGCAACCAGGAAAGCAGACTTTAGAGTCAAGAGACGTAGAGGACAGTTGTGAAGAGGCTCAAAGGGAGAGCACATTAAGTAAGTGAGAACCAGATTCAAGTCCCACTGTGGCATCACAAAAGGAATAGGAGGGAAAAGGCGAGTAATGCCTTTGAGGAATCTATTTACAACAGGGGACTTGAAAAGAGAGGGCTGATCAGGGAGCCTGAGAAAGGCTGAGATAGCAGAAAGGTAGCCCTTGATAGTGCCCAGAGCAGAGCCCTGCTGGGCCAAAGAAAGGAGGAACAGTAGGACTTCTGAAAGAGGGGCAGAAAGGGGATCCACAGCCTTTGCTGTGCACCATGCCACAAATTTGTTCCACCTGCAGGCGTATACCAACTTAGTGGAGGGACGCCTGGCTGCCAGAATGACATTACAAACCTCAGGAGGCAAGTCAAAAGGAATCAACTGTCGCCGCTCAATCTCCACGCAAGGAGGTGGAGACTGGACAGGTTCGGGTGGAGGACCGTCCCCTGCTGCTGCGACAGAAGATCCTCCCGAAGAGGCAGTCTGATCGGGGGATCGATGCTCCTACTGAGTAGCTCGGGATACCAAACTCTTCGAGCCCAGTCCGGAGCCACAAGAATGACTTGGGCCCGGTCGCGCCTGATCTTCTTCAGCACTCTGGGCAGAAGTGGTATAGGCGGAAAGGCGTACAACAGAACGCAACTCCACTTGCAACGAAAAGCATCGCCGAGCGAGTGCCGTCTTGGAAATTCCAATGCGCAGAATTACTGACATTGCGCGTTCTCTTCGGTGGCGAATAGATCTAACCAAGGCTCTCCCCACTGTTGAAAGAGACCTTGCGCCACGTCCGAGTGAAGACGCCATTCGTGATCCATCATGCACCTGCGGCTGAGTTCGTCCGCCCTGGCATTCAGTGAACCTGCCAGGTGTTGAACCACCAGGGAAATGCCCTGATGTTCCAGCCATGTCCAGAGGCGCAGGGCTTCCTGACATAGGGTCCATGATCCCACCCCGCCTTGTTTGTTGCAGTACCACATGGCGGTGGTGTTGTCTGTGAACACCTGCACTACTCTCCCCTTGACAGAGGGAAGGAATGCCTTCAGTGCAAGTCGGATCGCCCGAAGCTCCAGAAGGTTGATATGGAGCCTGGACTCCGCCGGAGACCAGAGGCCTCTGATCTCCGCCTCTCCCATGTGGCCGCCCCATCCCAGGAGGGACGCATCCGTCACCACTGTGTGCTCCGGTTGGGGAAGGGAGAGGGATCTGCCATTGACCCAATGCTGGTTTGTGAACCACCACTGCAACTGTCTTGCAGTGCCCTCCGAGATCTGGACGGACTCGGACAGGTCCCCCTGATGCTGCGCCCACTGGAATTTCAGGTCCCACTGCAGAGCCCGCATATGCCACCTGGCATGATCGACCAGCAGGATGCAGGAGGCCATGAGGCCCAGCAGCCTCAGGGTCATCTTGACCGAAACCCAGGATAGAGGCTGAAAGATCGGAATCATAGCCTGAATAACCTGGACTCGTTGTACGGGAGGATAGACCCGAAAGAGCGTTGTGTCCAGAACCGCTCCGATGAAGAGGAGCTTCTGAGAGGGAATCAGGTGCGACTTCGGCACGTTGATGGAGAACCCCAGCGAATGCAGGAGGTCGGCCGTAGTCTGGAGGTGGGAGATGACAGCCTGGGGCGAGCCCGCCTTCAACAGCCAGTCGTCGAATTAGGAGAAAACTGGAACCCCTGATCTGCGCAGATGAGCTGCGACCACCGCCATCACTTTCGTGAACACCCGAGGGGTGCTGGTAAGGCCAAAGGGGAGCACGGTAAACTGAAAGTGCTCGTGGCCTACCATAAACCGCAGGTAACGCCGGTGGGCCGGCAGGACGGGGAAATATGCGTCCTGCAAGTCCAACGCTACCATCCAATCTCCAGGGTCGAGAGCAGACAAGACCTGAGCCAGAGTCAACATCTTGAACTTCTCCTTCCGGAGGAAGCGGTTGACATCCCTGAGGTCCAAGATAGGAAGCAGGCCCTTGTCCTTCTTGGGCACCAGAAAGTAGTGGGAATAACAACCACGTCCTACTTCTGGCGCAGGAACGCGCTCGATGGCCCCCTTGGCCAAGAGGGCCGCGACTTCCTGTTGGAGAAGTGCCAAGTGGTCCCCCGACATGCGGTGGTACAGAGGTGGCATGGCTGGAGGGGTAGTCTCGAAGGGGAGGGAGTAGCCCCTCCGGACTATTTGTAAAACCCACCTGTCCGAAGTGATGGTGCGCCAGTTGGGGAGGTGACGGCGAATCCTGCCTCCCACAGGCGTTTGATGGGCCTGAAAGATCGGACTAGGAAGGTTTGGAGGCAGTGGTGGCTGGGGTGGAGGTGGACTGACCCGCCCGCTGGCCCACTGACCCACCTCGGTGGGTCCCACGTCCGCACTGAGACTGTTGCTGCGCGGGCCTGTGGCTCTGTAGCAAACGTGACGGGGCGCCCCTTCCGTGGCCACGAAAGGAGCGAAAGGCAGAAGGCAGAGGAGGGCGAGAGGCCGAAAGCCGTAGCCCGTGAGTCCTTAAACGCTCCAGCGCACTATCCGCCTTGTTGCCAAAAAAGGCGAATGCCATCAAAAGGCATGTCCATGAGAGTGTTCTGGACATCCCCAGAGAAGCCAGTAGTCCTCAGCCAGGCGTGGCGACGGAGCGCCACTGTCGTGGAAAGCGCTCTGCCCAGCGAGTCGGCGGTGTCAAGGCCACATCTGATTGTGAACTTGGCTGCATCTCTCCCTTCAGCAATCGCCTGAGAGAGCACTGTCCGGGCCTCCTCCGGACACTGAGGCAGCACCTGCGCCACCGTATCCCACAGAGAGTGGGAATAACGGCCCAAGAGGCATGCGGTGTTCACAGCCCGCAGCCCTGAACTGGTGGAAGAAAAGATCTTCTTCCCAAACTGTTCCAGTCTCTTGGATTCCCTATCGGTGCGGTAGGGAATGCGCTTTGGGACGTGGAGGCTTGGACAACCAAGCTCTCAGGGGTGGGGTGTTGGGAGAGGAAAAGGGGGTCGCCCGGGGCCGGGCGATGGCGTCGGGCCACGTTCCTATCCACAGGAGCCCCTGTGTTGGGCCTGGACCAGGTGCCCAAAAGAACGTCAGAAAGTGCATCGTTGAAGGGCAGCAGTGGCTCCGCAGAGGTAGCCTCCGGCTGAAGCTCTTCTGTCAGGAGGTTAGTCCTGACAGCCACTGTAGGGAGTTGGAGGTGTAGAGCCTCGGCCGCCCTACGCAACACCACTGCGTAACTAGCACCCTCCTCCGTAGCCACGGTAGGAGGAGTTAGCATGCCAAGGTCAGGAGAGGTGTCAAGACCACTGGCATCCCCCAGCTCCTCTGCCCAGTCCGGGTCATACTCGCACTGAGCTGCGAGAGGGTCCTCAGACCCCTCCCAGTCCTCCCCTTCCTCCGATGGCTGTGGTACAGGCCGAAAATACGGAGGCTGGACATAGGGAAAGAAGGGTCCCATCGGCGTCGGAATCGGTGTCGGGCGACGCCGTTCCGGCACCGTGTCCACATCAGGGCTGAAACCGGGGACGATGTCGTCCGGTGCCACGGGCGACGTCGGAAGTGGTGCCGGTGGGGTCGGTGGAGGTGTTACAAGGTCAACCGGCGTCGACCGGGATCCAGGCCTGGATCCATGGGGGCCCTGCGGCGCTGGGGCCGGAGCCGACGGCGATATCGGAGCCGGAGCCGCCAACAGTGAAGGGCGAGGGCCCCCAGTCGGACCCGCGGGGCCCGAAGGCGTGCCGGCGGAGCCCGACGGCCCAAAGAGACAGGCCATAGCTGACAGAAAGTCCTGCAGCTGGGCCGGAGTCGCCCCGGACCCAGGAAAGGCGGGTAGGCCGGGGGCGACTGCGTAGGCTCCGCCGGAGTCGCAGGGGTGGCACCACCCACACCCTCAGCTGCGTTGCGCGACGGGCAAGGGGAAGTCGGAGAGCGATGGCGCTTCTTTGACTTCTTGTGCTTCGCCTTACCTGACCCTGAGTGCGAAGACTTCGACGATGAATGTTGGTGATGGCTCCGCGACCGGTCCCTCAACCTCCCACTGGACCGGGACCTCGAGCGGCGCGGAACCGACTGCCGGACTTCCCGCAACTTTCGGGACTGCTCCCGCAAAGTCTTTGGCGCCATGGCCCGGCAGTCAGAGCACAACTCGGGGTCGCGGTCGCACCCCAGGCAGTAGAGACACACGTGGTGCGGGTCCGTCACCGACATCATACGATGACAGTCCCCGCACGACTTGAAACCGGGCATCCCTACGGCACCTTAGGAGTCGAACGACTCGAAAAAACAGAGACAAAGGCCTAAAAAAACTCAGTCAAAAAATGACTGGGGGTACCGCTCTCTCCGGATCTGCGCTTGCTGGCGCGGAAAAAGAAAGATCTGACGTAAGCGCGCGAGGGCGGCGTCTAAGTAGCTGCCGCGACGTCATCTCGGCGACCACGACGCCAACGACGGACGCAGAGCTGCACGACGCCACCTTCCGACGCGCAGGGGTACTGCTGACGAAAACTTTCCGGATACAGTCTGACGCCTGGGGGTAATTCTAAGGTAAGGAATCTATCACTACGTGTTTCTTTCAGATATCCTACGCGGATGACACCCAAATCGTTGTATCCATCTGTAAAAATACCCAACCGCCAGTAAAACGATTTAGCATGATAGCAGTCAGCTCATGGATGAGATCGCACTGCCTCAAGTTGAATTCAGGGAAGACCAAGGTAATACTGTTCGGTAATTACTCCCCCTCCTGGTCTCAGATTTGGTGGCCGGATGACCTGGGAACAGCACCGATCCCGGTCCCTAAAGCCAAAAATCTGGGTGTGGTGATAGATGAGAGACTGGACTTTGAAGCTTAAGTCAAGGCAGTTTCATCAGCCAGCTTCTTTATACTCAAAGCGATTAAGAAAATCCTACCTCTGATTCCAACAGAAAGCAGGAAAACTGTGGTTACATCCTTTGTCCTTTCCAAACTGGATTATTGCAATGGGCTATATCTCGGTATACCCATAAAGCAACTACACAGGCTTCAGATGATCCAAATGCGGCTGCAAGGCTCCTCCTAGGGATTCCCAAATTTCAGTCAGTGGGAAAGCACCTTCAGAGTCTGCATTGGCTACCGATCAAAAGTCGTATTAAGTTCAAGACCCTGTGCATCACATATAAGGCACTACACGGTACCGGTCCTCAGTTCTTGAAGCGGTCACTGTACTGGTACTCTCCAAACACATGCCTTCGATCACATGGGGCATGATACTTTCTCAGAGATTTTTTAAATCAAACTGGGGCGGTAGATGTTTTGTGGTGGGAGCTACGAAGCTCTGGAACACCCTCCCTCTTACCATCAGAAATCTTCCCTCCTTGACATTGTTCAGGAAAGCCATTAAGACCTGGTTGTTCGTTGAATAGTGCTCCAGCTCGCTTCTTGATTGCTAGCGCCAAGACACCGTTTGGTATTCGTGCGCTGTATAAATTTATAACATAACATGTTGCATACCTTTCAAAAACCTATGTACATTAGAGGATTGGAAAAGGGAAGGATGGTCAGGCAACTGAAGAAAAGAAAAGATTGCAGAGCAGAGCCCCACTGGGCAAGGGAAAGAACAAACAGGAGCACCTGAGAAAGGGCGGCAGAAAGAGGATCAATGTTTCTTTCTCAACACCATGCCACAAATTTAGCCCAAAGGCAGGCATACCCTGTCTTGGTAAAGGGATACATGGCTGCAAAGTTAACATTACAGACTTTGGGCGGAAGGTTGAAGGCTATCAACTGTCGTTACTCAATCTCCATGAAAGAAGGCGGAGCGTTGACAAGTTACGGTGGCGAACCCTCCCCTGCTGCTGCAACAGAAGATCCTCCCGAAGGGGCACCCTGATCGGAGGACCAATGGCCATGCTCAACAGTTCGGAATACCAGAGTCTCCATGCCCAATCCGGAGCCACAAGGTTGACATGGGCCCGGTCGTTCCTGATCTTCTTGAGAACTCTGGGCAGGAGTGGTATGGGCGGAAAGGCGTACTGGAGGCCTGAGCTCTACTCAAGACAAGAAGCGCCTCAGAGCGAGAGTCTCCTTGGAAACTCCAGCGTGCAGAACTGGTGACATTGCACATTCTCGGCAGTGGCGAACAGATCTAACCAAGACTCTCCTCAATGCTGAAAGAGACCTTGCACCACCTCCGGATAGAGATGCGGTTCGTGATCCGCGAGGCATTTGCGGCTGAGTATGTACACTCCGGCTTTCAGAGAACCTGACAGATGTTTAACTACCAGGGATAAGCCCTGCTGTTCCAGCCAAGTCTAGAGATGCAGGGCCTCTTGACAAAGGGTCCACAACCCCACCCCACCCTGCTTGTTGCAGTACCACACAGTGGTGGTGTTGTCCATGAACACTTGCACTAGCCTTCCCTAGTTGGAGGATAAAAAAGGCTTTCAATGCCAAAGGGATCGCTCTGAGCTTCAACAGGTTGATGTGGAGTCAGGATTCCGCCGGAGACCAGAGTCCAAGAGTCCTCTGATTTCCACCTCTCCCAGATGGCCGCCCCATCCCAGGAGTGACGCATCTGTTGCTACTTTCGGATCTGGTTGAGGAAGGGAGAGGGGTCTGGCCCTGACTCAATCGTGGTTCGTAAGCCACCACTGCAGGTTCTTCACATTTCTCTCTGAGATCTGGACCATGTCAGAGAGATTTCCCTGATGCTACGCTCATTAGAACTTCAGGTTCCACGGCAGAGCCCCATATGCCAACGGGCAGGTGTCACAAGCAGGAGACCATGAGGCCCAGCAGCCTCAGAGTTAGTCTCACCGAGATCCCGGATAGAGGCTGAAACATCGGTATCATAGCCTGAATATTCTGGACTCACCATTCAGGAGGATAGGCCCAAAACTGCACAGTGTCCAGAACAGGTCCAATGATAAGGACCATCTTAGGGAGAGTCAGGTGTGACTTTGGCACATTGATAGTGAACCCCAGCAAATGCAGGTGGTCCGCTGTAGTCTGGAGGTGGCAGATGATGGCCTGGGGCGAGCCCACCTTCAACAGCCAGTTGTCGAGATAGGGGAAGACTGGCACCCCTGATCTCCACAGATGAGCTGCAACCACCGCCATCACCTTGGTGAACACCCAAGGTGGTTAGGCCAAAATGGAGCACAGTGAACTGAAAATGCTCGTGGGAGCACCATGAACTGCAAGTAATGCCTGTGGGCAGGCAGAACGGGAATGTGGAAATATGCGTCCTGCAAGTCCAACACTATCATCCAGTCTCCAGGGTCCAAGGCAGAAAGGACCTGATCTAAGGATAGGCCTGAAACTGCACATGTCCAGAACCACTCCAATAAAAGGGAGCATCTGAGGGGGAGTCAGGTGTGACCTTGGCACATTGATAGTGAACCCAGACGAATGCAGGAGGTTCGCCGTAGCCTGGAGGTGGGAGACAACTGCTTGGAACGAGCCCGCCTTCAACAACCAGTCGTCAAGATAGGGGAAGCCTGGAACCCCTGATCTCCACAGATGGGCTGCGACCTTTGTGAACACCCGAGGGTCACTGGTTAGGCCAAAGGGGAGCACCGTAAATTGGAAGTGCTAGTGACCCACCGTGAACCGCAGGTAGCGACGATGGGCCAATAGGATGGGAATATGAAAATAGGCATCCTGCAAGTCCAGCGCCACCATCCAGTCTCCGGGGTCCAGGGCAGAAAGGACCAAAGCAAGGGTGAGCATCTTGAATTTCTCCTTTTTGAGGAAGTAATCGAGGGATCTGAGTTCTAGGACAGGACGAAGGCCTCCGTCCTTCTTGGGGACCAGAAAGTAGCGGGAATAGCAACCACTGCCTACTTCGGGCCTGGGAACCCTCTCTATAGCTCCCTTGGCCAAGAGAGTCTTGACTTCCTCGCGGAGCAACGCAAGGTGATCCTTCGTCAGGCGATCATACACTGGAGGCCAAGCTGGACGAGTAGTCTCGAAGGGGAGGTAATAGCCCCTTCGGACTATTTGCAACACCCACGTATCGGACGTAATATCTCGCCAGTGGTGGAGATGATGGCGTACTCTGCTGCCAACTGGCCGAGAGTGATCCTGGGCGAACGGAATAGAAGGTTTTGCGGTGGAGGAGGGGCCGGGGTGAACCGTGTCCACGGCCCCGCAGAGGCAGCTGAACTTGTGGGGCCCTCTGGCCGGAATACGGTTGGCGCGGCTGATAGCCCCTTCCGTAGCCACGAAAGGAGCGAAATACAGATGAAGCCCTGGGGGTGGTGGTGGTGGTGGTGAGGCCCAAAGACTTAGCCGTGGCCCACGAGTCTTTGAAGCGCTCAAGGGCAGCATCTGCCTTGTCTCTGAAGAGACAGGAGCCATCAAAGGGCATGTCCATGAGGTTAGCCTGAACTGATTTTAAAATGTACTGTCAAAATGAAGACAAATATTAACCATATGTTTTAACATTATTTTGTATAGTACTTTTATGGTCTAATTTATTTAGATCGAATAAAGTTGTTACTGACTAACTTATATCTATCATCTTTTAAATTCTAATGACACTGGATCACTTGCAAAAACGTTTGAAAGCCGAAAGAAGAGCTGACTCTCAACATGCACTTTCATACAGAGATAAATAGATTTAAGATATATAAAAACAACATAGCCAATTTGTTCGGTCCTGGAGGAAAGAAGATTTTGCCAAAATTAAGGCATGCACAAGTGTATGTCTTCAGTTGACACTTTTTATTCTGCTTCTGAATTACTGCTTCTCGACTAATAAAATGTTGCACTCCTAGGTAGGAGAGAGTTCAGTAAGAGTTAAAGAATGTTTTCTCAATAATTGGAAGTCACCAACGAAGTTAAGTGTAACGGATTAGATCCCCAACTAAACAAATTTAGAAAAGAACGTACAAATACAGAAAGGATTTTAATTCCATACGTCACATATGTTTGGATTTACGTGAACCTTTTGGCAACAAGATCCAACTGTGGTTGTATTATGTAAAGAGATATTTACCTTAAAAGGAAGCAAGGACCTTACCCACTTAGGTGGCATGCTTCATCACTGGACAGCATTTCACACAAGGCCAGGCTCTGAGATTTTCAGGTTTTGGAGGCCTGCTAGATGAGCTGTAGTTTACTAACCTCCTCAATATCATTATAAAAAGACACAAGAAAGTCCACAATTATAATTTTTGACTCAATTGTGTCTACTTAGAATGGTATTGAGCAGGCAGATTAAATAACTTTAATTTATACCTCCACTATATACAACATTAAAAAACAAACAAATTAACATTATAATGGCCCTTACTATCATACCCTGATAGCTACCATGGACTTGCTTCAAGGATGAGGAGCTGCCAAATGATGCCAAAGGATGAGGGGCTGCCCACAGCATGCCACCTGGTGTGGGTTATGAGGCATTTCGCCATTTTCAGGGACTATCCCTATACAGTGCACAATGATTAACATAGTTCCCCAGAGGTAATATAAATCACATCACCTGTGATTAGGGGGTTAATATTCCATTTGGATTTACACAGTTTCATGTTAGGGAGTGAATCTGAAAGCAACTTTGTATAAAGACACTTTTCTTTCACTCCCTCAAATTGTGATTTGGAAATGTTGAATGAATAACATACAGACTGAGCGAGGATGACTAGACCTTTAAATCTGTCTGGTCCAACTAATTGGCTATCTAAGTAAAGGTAATTTTGAACTAGTGAGCAAAGAAGAGCTACTTATGAGAATATACGTTTAATATGTGTATTTAAGCGAAGGACTAGGATGTGTTTATGTTTCTATGCTGAATAAAGCAGAAAGAGTTCAAGCATTTTTTTCTGTAGAGTCTATACATTTTTGTAGGTTTAGAGAGCAATGCAGATGTACCTTATAATTAATAACAAACCACTGAACATGTGACAGCGTCAAGGTTTGTAATCTTTTAAAAGCCATGTTTATCAAATGAATGCATCTTAGTTGCTCTGCATATGTCTCCCGATCAAAGTAATACAGCAAGAGAGAAACCAGTAAAATAAACATACCCATAATAATGCAAACTGGTAACACATTCTTTGCTGACTGAAAGAGAAAGAGTCGAGTTAAAATAAAAATGCATATATTTGCTGATAGTCCTGGCAGCTTCGCCATGCAAGGAAGGATATCCCTTAGCTTTCACTTTAATTGCCACATACAAAATATGTGTTTTTCCATTCATCTCTTGGATGCACAAGTTACTAACTTGTGTAACGATATATCTGTAAGAGACAGTAGTTAGTGACAGATTCCTTACCTTAGAATATCCCCAGGCATCAGGCTGGATCCGGAAAGTTTTTGCGTAGCAGTACCCTTGCGCGTCGGTAGGCGGCGTCGTGCGGCTCCGCGTCCGTCGTCGGCGTCGTGATCGCCGGGATGACGTCGCGGGCAGTACTTAGACGCCGCCCCTGCACGCTGACGTCAGTTCTGTACACGACTTTCCGCGCCAGGAACGCAGAGCCATGCAAGAAGCTGACATAGGTGTCTGAAAAATACTAGGGCCCTGAAAGGGATGTCCTTAACCCTAGAAATCAGTTCGCAGAATGGGGAGGATGGGTGGGGCGGTAGGGAATCTGTCACTAACTACTGTCTCTTACAGATATATCGTTACACAAGTTAGTAACTTGTGCATCTGAAAGAGACACGTTAGTGACAGATTCCTTACCTTAGAATAGATACCCCAGCAATACCAACCCCGGTGGTGGGTCTGCGAACCAAGATCAGACAAGGAAGTCCCGGAGGACAGAACGGCCAAAGAAGCCGTCCCTCCGGACCTGACTGTCAAGGCAGTAATGCTTGGTAAACGTGTGCAGCGAGGCCCACGTAGCTGCCTGACAGATATCCTGCAGCGGAACACCGTGGCCCAAAGCCGTGGTAGCAGCCGTTGCCCTGGTGGAATGGGCACGCAGCCCAACAGGAGGCTCCTTCTTAGCCAAAGAATAGCAGGCTTTGATACACAAGGTTACCCAGCGGGAGATGGTTCTCTTGTGCACCGCCCGACCTTTTTGGCGCCCACGTAGCCAACAAAGAGCTGGTCATCCACCCGGAAGTGTTGTGTGCGGTTGAGGTAAAAGGAAAGCGCACGTTTTGGGTCCAGACGGTGGAGCCTCTATTCCTCTCTGGAAGGATGCGGAGGCGGAAAGAAGGTGGGCAAAGTGATGGTCTGCCCAATGTGGAAGGCAGTAACCACCTTTGGCAAGAAGGACGGACGCGTCCTAAGAACAACCTTGTCTGGATGGACAGACAGAAAGGGAGGTTTGCATGATAGAGCCTGGAGCTCACTCACCCGCCGAGCGGAGGTGATGGCCACCAGAAAGGCGGTCTTCAAAGTCAGAAGACGAAGAGGACAGTTATGTAGAGGCTCAAAGGGAGCGCACATGAGAAAGGTAAGAACCAAGTTCAAGTCCCACTGAGGCATCACAAACGGAACAGGAGGGAAGAGGTGTGTAATGCCTTTAAGGAATCTGTTAACAACAGGGGACTTGAAAAGGGAGGGCTGATCAGGAAGCCTGAGGAAGGCCGAAATGGCACAAAGATAGCCCTTGATGGTACCCAGGTCAGAACCCTGTTGGGCCAGTGAAAGAAGGAACAGAAGAACCTCAGAAAGAGGGGCAGAGAGGGGATTCACAGCCTTTGCTGTGCACCATGCCACAAACTTGTTCCACCTGCAGGCGTATACCACCTTAGTGGAGGGACGCCTGGCTGCCAGAATCACATCACAAACTTCGGGAGGAATCAACTGCCGCCGCTCAATCTCCATGCAAGCAGGTGGAGGCTGGACAGGTTCGGGTGGAGGACCATCCCCTGCTGCTGCGACAGAAGATCCTCCCGAAGAGGCAGGCGGATCGGGGGATCGACGCTCATACTGAGTAGCTCGGGATACCAAACTCTTCGAGCCCAGTCCGGAGCCACAAGGATGACTTGGGCCCGGTCGCGCCGAATCTTCTTCAACACTCTGGGTAGAAGTGGTATAGGCGGAAAGGCGTACAACAGACCGCAACTCCACTCGCGACGAAAAGCGTCGCCGAGCGAGTGCCGCCTTGGAAATTCCAACGCGCAGAACTGATGACATTGCGCGTTCTCTTCGGTGGCGAATAGATCTAACCAAGGCTCTCCCCACTGCAGAAAGAGACCTTGCGCCACTTCCGAGTGAAGACGCCATTCGTGATCCATCATGCACCTGCGGCTGAGTTCGTCCGCCCTGGCGTTCAGGGAACCTGCCAGGTGTTGAACCATCAGGAACATGCCCTGATGTTCCAGCCATGTCCAGAGGCGCAGAGCCTCCTGACAGAGGGTCCACGACCCCACTCCGCCTTGTTTGTTGCAGTACCACATGGCGGTGGTGTTGTCTGTGAACACCTGCACTACCTTCCCTTTGACAGAGGGAAGGAATGCCTTGAGTGCAAGTCGGATCGCCCGGAGCTCCAGAAGGTTGATATGGAGCCGGGACTCCGCCGGAGACCAGAGGCCTCTGATCTCCGCCTCTCCCATGTGACCGCCCCATCCCAGAAGGGACGCGTCCGTCACAACTGTGTGTTCTGGCTGGGGAAGGGAGAGGGTTCTGCCCATGACCCATTGCCGGTTCGAGAGCCACCACTGCAACTGTTTTGCAGCCCCCTCCGAGATCTGGACGTGATCGGACAGGTTGCCCTGGTGCTGCACCCATTGGAACTTCAAGTCCCACTGCAGAGCCCGCATATGCCATCTGGCATGATCGACCAGCAGGATGCAGGAGGCCATGAGGCCCAGCAGCCTCAGGGTCATCCGTACCGAAACCCAGGATAAAGGCTGAAAGATCGGAATCATAGCCTGAATATCCCGGACTCGCCGTTCGGGAGGATAGGCCCGAAACTGCGTCGTGTCCAGAACTGTTCCGATGAAAAGGAGCTGTGGAGAAGGAATCAGATGCGACTTCGGCACATTGATGGAGAACCCCAGCGAGTGCAGGAGTTCGGCCGTAGTCTGGAGGTGGGAGACGACTGCCTGGGACGAGCCCGCCTTCAGCAGCCAGTCGTCGAGGTAGGGGAAGACTGGAACCCCTGCCCGGCACAGATGAGCTGCGACCACCGCCATCACTTTCGTGAACACCCGAGGGGCACTTGTAAAGCCAAAGGGGAGGACGGTGAACTGAAAATGCTCGAGGCCTACCGTGAACCGTAGGTAACGCCGGTGGGCCGGCAGGACGGGGATGTGGAAATAAGCATCCTGCAAGTCCAACGCTACCAACCAGTCTCCAGGGTCGAGGGCAATCAGGACCTGAGCTAAGGTGAGCATCTTGAACTTCTCCTTCCGGAGGAAGCGATTGACGTTCCGGAGGTCCAAGATAGGATGCATGTCCTCCTTGTCCTTTTTGGGCACCAGAAAGTAGTGGGAGTAGCAACCACGTCCTACTTCTGGGGTCGGAACATGCTCGATGGCCCTCTTGGCCAAGAGGGCGGTGACTTCCTTCTGCAGAAGCACCAAGTGATCCCCTGACATGCGGTGTAATTGAGGTGGCATGGCTGGGGGGGTGGTCTCGAAGGAAAGGGAGTAGCCCCTTCGGACAATGTCCAAGACCCACCTGTCTGAGGTGATGGGACGCCAGTGGTGAAGGTGATGGCGGACCCTGCCCCCTACTGGCGTGCTGTGCACCGGAAAGGAGGGACTAGGAGGGCTTGGAGGCCGCGGACGTGTTGGAGGTGGTGGCCTGACCCTCACGCTGGTTGCCCGAACCGCCACGGCGGTATCCACGTCCTCGGCCACGCGAAGACGCTTGCTGCGCGGGCCGGTGGCTGGGCTGCTGACGTGACTGGGCGCCCCTTCCGTGGCCACGAAAGGGGCGAAAAGCAGAGGTTAGCGGAGGGCGTACAACAGAAAGGCCCAGGGACTTGGCAGTAGCCCGTGAGTCCTTAAAACGCTCCAGCGCATGGTCTGCTTTGGAACCAAAAAGACCGACTCCATCAAAGGGCATGTCCATGAGTGTATTCTGGACATCACCCGAGAAACCAGGTGTTCTCAGCCAGGCGTGGCGACGTAGCGCCACCGTCGTTGCAAGCGATCTGCCCAGCGAGTCGGCGGTATCAAGGCCACAACGTACGGTGTATTTAGCCGCATCTCTTCCTTCCGCAATGGCGCGGGTAAGCAGTGTCTGGACCTCCTCAGAACACTGCGGCAAAACAGCCGCCACCGAATCCCACAGGGAGTGGGTATATCGGCCCAAAAGGCAAGCGGTGTTGACGGACCGCAAGCCAGCACTGGAGGAAGAAAAAGCCTTCTTCCCAAATTGGTCCAGGCGTTTGGATTCCCTATCTGGCGGGGCGGTAGGGAAGGCGGTTTGGGAGGCAGAGGCTTGGACAACCAAGCTTTCGGGGGTGGGATGTTGGGAGAGAAACAAGGGGTCGCCCGGAGCAGGGCGATGGCGTTGGGCCACGTTCCTATCCACAGGAGCCCCTGTGGTGGGCTTGGACCAGGCGCCCAAAAGAACGTCAGTCAGTGCATCATTAAACGGCAGCACAGTCTCCGTGGAGGAAGCTGCCGGCTGAAGCACTTCCATCAGGAGATTAGTTCCTGACAGCCACAGTAGGCAATTGGAGGTGCAAGGCTCCAGCTGCTCTACGCAACACCGTTGCGAAATTTGCTCCCTCCTCCGTAGCCACGGGAGGAGACAGGATGCCAGTGTCAGGGGAAGTGTCTAGACCACTGGCATCCCCAAGTTCCTCAGCCCAGTCCTGATCATACTCACATTGTTGTGTGAGAGGGTCTTTCGACCCCTCCCAGCTCTCCTGGTCCTCCTCTTGTTCAAAATATGGAGGAGGAGGGACATTTGGGACCCAAGGTCTCATCGGCGCCGGAGCCGGCGTCGAGCGACGTCGGTCCGGCTCCATGTCCGGAGCCGGAGACAACCGGGGAACGACGCCGTCCGGAGCACCGGACGGCATCAGGAACGGCACCGGGGACATCGGCGTCGGCGGAGGCGTGGTTAGGTCAACCGGCGTCGATGGGGGTTGCGGTACCGCCGGGATGAAGGCTGGCGGGACAGGCGACGCTGGGACCGGAGTCGGCGGCGACGCCGGAGCAACCCCATCAGGGCCCGCGGGGCCCGAAGGCGCACCGGAGGGACCTTGAGGCCCGAAGAGGCGGGCCATGGCCGACAGGAATTACTGTATTTCGGCCGGAGTCGCCCCCGAACCCGGAAAGGACGGGTAATGCGGGGGCGGCTCCACAGGCATGTCTGGGGCCGCGGGGACGGTGCCGACAGGGGCCTCAGCCGAGTCGCGAGACCGGCGAGGCGAAGTCTTAGAGCGATGATGCTTCTTAGACTTTTTGTGCTTCGACTTACCCGAGGAGCGCGAAGACTTGGACTCCGACGACCGGCGGGGACACCGCGACCGGCCCCTCGACCTCTCCCGGGACCGGGGCTTGGTGCGGCGCGGAGCCGACTGCCGGACCTCAAGTAGCTTTCGAGAACGCTCTCGCAAAGCCTTCGGGTGAAGTTTCCGGCAGTCAGGACACGACTTCGTGTCGTGTTCTCGGCCGAGACAATAGAGACACTCTAGATGCGGGTCTGTGATCGACATCATTCGACCACAGACGTCGCATGGCTTGAAGCCGGGCATCCCTACGACACCTAGGAGTCGATGAAGACTTGAAAGAAACAGTGAAAAAATTCACAACACATTTAGTCAAAAATTGACTAGGGCACTGCTCTTCCCGGATCTGCGCTTACTGGCGCGGAAAAAGAAGAACTGACGTCAGCGCGCAGGGGCGGCGTCTAAGTACTGCCCGCGACGTCATCCCGGCGATCACGACGCCGACGACGGACGCGGAGCCGCACGACGCCGCCTACCGACGCGCAAGGGTACTGCTTCGCAAAAACTTTCCGGATCCAGCCTGACGCCTGGGGATATTCTAAGGTAAGGAATCTGTCACTAACGTGTCTCTTTCAGATATATATTTTATTTGATTTAATTCCTCTCAAAACCAAAATGCTTATATTTTGACGGCCCATCCATTGCTAATTATTTTTTATTCCTTCAAACTACATAAAAACTCACCCTTATTTTCAAACTAACCATATCGGTCTCTACGTTCTCCTACATCTTAGATGGTAATCCTCCAGGAGTAAATAAATTGTCCATATAATCTCCTACAAAGTGATAAGCCCTCTTAACTCCTCTCCATCACAATTCTTGCAGTGAGAATTCTTATCTGCACTCCCTATGCTGTTGTTATCATCTCCCTCATAAAGACATGCTGTCAGCCTCCCAGTTATCCTCAAGATTCATGAAATTCAGAATGCAAAGTTACTGCAGTAAGATAGTTGTTGCAGCATGAGTAGAATTCATTGCACACAGCATATGGATATTTTTCAGGTGATTATTTAACAAGTGACCTTCAATGCAGCTTCTGCCTCTTCAAGTGCTGGTTTTGCAGCCTCCAATTTTTCTTCTGCGATGGCCTTATCAGCTGAAATACTATCCACAATGACTTGAGCTTTATCCTTCACTTTTTGCACTTCCGCCTTTACTTTCTCTGCAGCCTGTGCTTTGACAGTCACTTCTTTCAGCACCTATTTCAGAAAAAAAGAAGTTCCAAGAGAGGATTAAATTGTGGGCAAATGGCGCGGCAACATATGTGCTATTAAAATTAAGCACCATTGATTATTGCAAGTGGGAACTACAATATTATTGCATATCTGTAAACTGTTTTGTGCTATATTTAGTGAAACCAAAGGCGAATTCATGTCCCTCCCATGTATCGTGATTTAGGTAAATCTTTATCCGCACTACACAGGTGACAATCACAAGGGTCATAGCTATAAGGATGGGAACTGGATTGCACCACTGAAAATGTTCTGTACATCTCCCTCTGATTCCGCCATGTACCAGTATGTCAAAGCAAGAATGAATCAGAAATGGAAAAATCACAAGCAAGAGTGGATTCATTAAAGATGTTTTCTAAATAATTCTGCCATTAAAGATAGACATAGTGGTTTATTACTTATGACCACATGTAATGTAGTCTCATTTGAGCTGTAAAGTATTTAAATGTTGGAATATACATCAGAAAGCGCCAAAGCTGTCTTAGCTCTCACAAACTGGCCTAGATACTTTTCTGAGGAATAACCATGTGGCTGTATTCTGTTTGTGGAAGCCAGTGGACTATCTACTTAGTGATGAATGACTCATTGTATGACAGCTTGCTCTGGATAAGTTCTGACTAGGTGAGTGAGCTTATCAGAATTCACCTGTCATCCAGTGCTTCTTTTGCCCTACAGGGTCCATGAATTAAGACTGGAAGATTTATCTGTTGTTTAATGTCAAGAAGATAAACCACTTTCGGTAAAACCAAAGTGGATGTACATTATGAAAAAATCCTCAACACAATTAAAGTGTATAAAAGAGGCTTGAAAGGATCGAGCAAAAGAAGTTCCGTAGTAACCATACTTTCAAAACGGATTGAGGAGTTTTGATATATATATATATATATATATATATATATATATATATATATAATGAGGCACAGAAAAGTTATACCTGAGAACCATACCTTAGAAAAGAAAATCACCAAAGATTAAGTCAATGAAAGAAGGAGGAAGGAAATCAGAGAGCCAAAAGCACAAAAAAATATAAGAGAATAAAGAGAAGGGTGGAATGGGACGAATAATGAGAAAAAGAAGTGGGAGGAGATGTATTCACAAATCCAAAAGAGGAGCCCACGTACAAACACAAAAAACAGCTGAGGTAGAGTATACACTAATAGAGGAGGCTTCAAATGAGAAGCTGAATGGAAAATAAAGAAAAACGAAAAGGGGTTTCAGGACATACAATTCATACTGAGAATTGGAAGTATGCTAAGTCTTACAAACATAACACAGAAAAAGTAAAAACAGACCACAACAATCTGATAATAAACAAAATATTCCCAACAGCGTCCATCCCAGCAGAGAAAGAACAGAAAGCATTGCTAAAAAAACATACAGGAACCTAGAATAAAGAGTGATCCCAAAGAAAGATATGGTTTGTATGAAAAGATATTAGAGAACGGTGTCATACACTTAATAGAGACTTGGAAAACATTTAATCTGTAACAGCTCTTCTTTAAGCATAAGAAAAATGTCAAAATAATTAGCCCAAACACATTTTGATCAATTCAAACTAATCAAGAGAACAATATTTTGGAGCCCTGAATCAAATCATGGTACCTCCTCAAAATATATGAAAACTATGGGATTTTTTGAAACCACACGTGCTTAAATTAATTTTTTATTAAAGAAAGATTACAAAATCTATTAATAAATTATCATCAAAGAGGAGGTAAGCCACTGACAGTGTTGCCCGAGTTCTTGTGCAAAAGCTGGACATTCCAGTCAAGCTTTAGGGTTAAATATAAGGAGCAGTTAAGGACCAAAGGGAAAGTGACGAAGCAAGACAACAATGGAGGCAGATAAGAACTGGAGTTGGTATGGTTGTCATCAGTGGCGGCTGGTAGAGAATCATGGCGGGGGCAAGGTTAGGTGGGGGGTGAGAAAATAAAAAAATATATATAAAGATTAAAAGCAAACTTACCTGCCGGCTGCGTCCCAGGTGCAGCCTCTCAGCTGCCTCTCCTCCTTCTCAGGAAAGACCCGGGCTCCCAGGCTCCCTAAGCCAATGACAACACTGCAATGCAGCTTTGTGATTGCTTCCCCTAAGTTCCCCTAAGCCAATCACAATGCTGCATTGCAGCGCTGTGACTGGTCTGAGCGCTGTGGTTCAGCGCTCAGATGGGGACAGGGACAGGGAGCCTGTGCATGTTCCCCACCAGTCTGTGTAATGCAGCCTGGTGGGGAACATGCAAAGTGCGTTATGAATGTTTGGCCGGCCCAAGACGGACGGTCAAACATTCATGCACACTTGAGCGTGCTCATCATTCCTCCCCTGGCCCCTGCTCTGGCCAGCCCCACCCCTAGGAAGGAAAAATAAAATGATAATAACGCTTCGTTATTATCATTTTATTTTTCCTCTGCACTGCTCATAATGCAGTAGGGCGACGCTCCTCCGCCTTAGAGAAGGAGCCACCCCTGGTTGTCATGCTCAGAGAGGACATTGCAAGATCGAACATGGTAGTGTGGGAGAAGAGCTGAGGGGAAGAAGAAGAGAATGGAATGCAAAATTCTGAACTGAACCCTATCTGGAATTCCTCCCTGATAATGGGTATTTACCCAGCCACTTGGAAAAGGGCCTATGGCCCACATGCATCAAGCTAATTTGCGATCGCAAACGTTGCGATTCGCAAAAAAAGGCCATTTGCGATCGCAAAATAGCTTCTCCCTATGCATGAAGCATTTTCGGAGAAAATCTTAGTTTTTGCAAAATTAGCGATTACCAAAATACCGATTCGGAAATAGCGATTCTGTATTAGGTAATCGCAAATAAGAATTTGCAAAATCGAATGCAACATAATTTCGCAAATACAGATTAAGTTAAGAAACGCACTTTGCATTTCTTAAATAAGAACAAATCCTATCAGGTGGTAAAAATTTCACTTAACAAAAAACAGGTGTACATCATCAGCAAACTACTTAAACAGTCCCAGAATGCATCTGAATGTTTCACAATGGCAGCGCTCTACGTCGTGGCGAGGAGGATGAGGCTAAGAGCAGCAGCACAGAGAAGAAGAAGGATACAGGAGAGAATATTCAGAGTGCGTGTCACTTTGCTAGGGCAGACGGAGGATGAGATTTATGACAAATATAGGCTGAATGCTGCCACAATCTTAGATCTCATTGCTGAGTTAGACCCAATACTGCAGCGTCAGACTCGCAGGACACATGCCATACCCACCCATGTGCAGGTCCTGTGTTCTCTTCATCTCCTTGCTTCAGGCACCTTCCAGGGAGTAATTGCTGCAGCTGGAGGTGTTTCTCAGAGTGCCCTATCGCGCTTTTTTAAACTGTTTCCTAAATGCCATGTTGCAGAGGATACACCACCACATTAGGTTCCCCACAACACCACAGGAATTGATGCAAACTAAATTAGATTTTTATCAGGTTGCACAATTCCCACATGTGATTGGTTGCATTGATGGGACGCATGTACCCATATGTCCCTCCTCAGTGAATGAGTATATCTACCGAAATCGCAAATCTTACCATTCACTGAACATTCAAGTAGTCTGCAATTCTAAAACATTAATCACAGACATAGTGGCAAGTTACCCTGGCAGTGCACATGACGCATACATCTTCCGGCATAGTGGTATACACAGACGTCTACTTGCGGGTGAATTTGGAGAAGGATATATGCTGGGTAAACAGATTCAATACTGTCTTAAATACCTGTCCGCCATGGTGACACATAGCAGTGACTAATGTATATTTATTTTGCACATCCTGTAGGTGATAGCGCATATGCTGTGAGGTCTCTTTTGCTCGGCTGCGCAGGTCGTACCATCTCTTCTGCAGGTTAGGGATGTCACGATGTGTTACCCCCACAGCATTGACCTTAGCTTGTATCCCAAGCCAAATCTTCCTCTTGACAGACTCAGCAACATGCAGGGATAGATTCCCAAACAGCTGGTCATGTTTCAACATCACTTCCTCAGTGAGGATTTCAAGTTCCTTGTCACTGAATTTTATCTTTCTCTTCCTGCCTTCTCCTTTTTTTTGTGCTTTTTCTGCGGCCATGGTGTTGTTCTGTCACAGCTTCTGCTCAGAACAGTTTCCCCAGGGTGAGCTCCACCAGTCTTCCTCCTCCTCCTCCTCTCCCTGTGTACAGGTGTGTGGATTCAGTGAATCACTTCCTGGTTGTGATGTCATCGCAATGCAGCAATATGGGTAAATCGCTATTAGCGATTCTGTAATTGGGAATTCGCAATTACAGATTCTGTAAACATGGAATCGCTAATGATATTAGCGATTTTTACTGATTCACAAATATTTAGCGATTTTATTGCTGCATTGGGTTTTGCGATTCCGTAATAGCGATTCCTTATTTTTCGCTATTTAGGAATCGCAAATTCATTTTTTGATGCATGTGGGCCTATGTCCTGCCGATTCTGAAGAAAGCGGACGCTGATCCAGCAGAGCTCAAGAATTTTAGGCCTATTTCCCTTTTGCCTGCACCGGCCAAAATTCTTGAGAAGGAGGTCCAGAAGCAACTATCCAACTTTCTGGAGGCTAACAACGGTCTCCACGACTCCCAATCTGGTTTTAGATCAGGCTATAGTACAGAGGCAGCTCTGTTGGAAGTGGCAGAAACTGTACGTGAAGCCTTAGACCATGGCCACCCTGCAATGCTCGTGCTGCTTGATTTATCCGCAGCATTCGACACGGTGTCTCATCGGATCCTGTTGGAAAGACTTGAACATCTGGGAGTGACGGGTACTACGCTAGCCTGGTTCTGCTCGTTTTTAGAGGGCCTATCTCAACAAGTGTTTCTCCGCCCTCATGCTTCCGCACCTAAGCCCCTTATGTGTGGGGTTCCCCAGGGTTCAGTGCTGAGCCCGACTCTGTTTAATGTATATCTGACCCCGCTTGCATCGCTAGTTGAGCAATGGGGAGTGAAAGTTGTTTCCTATGCTGATGATACTCAGCTGGTGTTCTCTTTTAGAGAACACTCTACGGCAGCTTTCAACAACTTTAAGCAATGTCTGATCAACATCTCGACTTGGATGACGGATAGCTGCTTGAAATTGAATACTGATAAAACAGAGGTATTATGTTTCAATCAATCCTCTCCTCTGCTATCCGATCTTTGGTGGCCGCCGGAGCTAAACCCTCCACCGATCCCAGTTGATTCAGCTAGGAATCTCGGGTTTAAGTTTGACACGCACCTTTCTTTTAAGCCCAGATCTGCCAAGTCTCTTCATCCTGTTTCTGGAAACTAAAAGCCCTGCGGAGATTTCTTCATCTTCTGCCTATGGACTGTAGGAAGACTGTGGTCCATGCTATGGTCACATCGCAGCTAGACTATGCTAATAGTCTGTATATGGGTCTCCCAGCCTATCTGATTCGAAGACTGCAAATCATTCAAAACGCTGCGGCCAGACTCATTAGGAATGTGCCATTTCGTCACCACATCTCTCCCCACCTGCAGAGCCTCCATTGGTTGCCAGACCATAGAAGGATTGAGTTCAAGGCATTGTCCATTGCCTATAGAGCTACCAGGGACAGGGGCCCGGAATATCTGAGACAGAGACTCCAGAAATATCGCCAGACTAGAGCCCTAAGATCTAATCATCAAGAACTACTCAGGATCCCTCGTTTCTTTAAAGCCAGGATTGTCAGCTGAGCTTTCTCAGTGAGAACGCCGTTACTTTGGAACTCTATGCCTGAACACCTTTGCAAGTCTGAGACAGAACAAGCATTTAGGAAGGCTCTGAAAACTTGGCTTTTCAGCCGACCTTAAGGTTCCCTTCTCTCACCGTCGAATCCGCTGCTAGCACCGGGACACCTCCGTTGGAGGTAGCCGTGCACGGAATAAATGTCCTATTGATTGATTGAAAATTGATCAAGTTTATTTCCTGTGACTTTTCATTCTCCCTTTTAAAAGCAGCACATTAATAACAATATCGCTAACAATAAGGGTGTGTTGGAGCTATAGATGTTCAAAAACACCCTCCAAGTAATATTGTAAACAAAACACATAGTATAGTAACTTGTATTATGTTGAAAACGTTTCCGAATCCACTCAGGATATCTCTTTATAAGGATGCGCAACACACTAGCGGTGGCATGCTTCATCATTTGGTTCCCTCCTCATTTGGAACAGACATTATATCTGCCCAAATGGGCTCCGATTGAAAGAAGTTGTTGCTGAAAAATTTGTTTCAGTTACTGAGTAAAAGTATTTGTCATCACTATGGGTGGGATCCAGTGATTAATAATAAATTGCCTGTAGGTCAACCTATCAGTCCTTTATTCAAGTTGCCCCAGCAAAGTTAAAAAAGAACGTGACATAAGGGATAGTCCACTCCAAATGAAGATGGACCCCAATTTCGAAGAATGCCAACAATGGTGTGTGAATGTTCTATGTCCTCATAAAAAGACACCAGGAGTGAGTTCAGAAACTTCTTCAAAGCTATACAAGTTTGCATTACTATGTTTTTGTGCTTATGGGCACATTAATAAAAGCTAGCTTGTTTATACCAATATTTTGGACTTATGCTCTTCCCAATTACCTGTAAACTAGGAGGTATTTCACAATTACTATATTCAATGTGTCTAGATTGTTTCTGTCAAAACGATTAATGTGAATGTAATTTAGTTCTATATTATTGTGAAAGTCAACTAGACTCCTTCACAAAGAACAGGAGAAAATATGAAGAACTTTACAGAGGGCTACAAGAAAGAGAGAAGCAGAAAGCAGAAAAATTTTCACATGACTTTGTGATAGAAAGAGATTAGTTCCATCCCACACATCGTCACACGACTCAGCTCCTATTTCAGCAATAGCTGCACAGCCCCGCTGTTTGACATTATTATGTTATCACACGAGACCTTTTTCACATGGCACGTTAGAGGGTTCAGCCAGATAGCTAAGAGACATCAAGGGCATATCTATCTAAAAAGATGAAATGTTCATATTGTAATCTTAAAGGAAACACTCTTTACAAGGGTAGAAGGCCAGAGGCTTCACAACCAATGGAAAGACCAGTTGTTCTATACTACTTGTTCAGCATGTGGCAGGGGCATCCTCATATGGGTTCGCCCTGGGACTCCCTTCTTGTTAGAAGAAAAACAAGTTGATACAGTAGGAAGCTATGCCTATGTGAAAAAGTTAATAGGTGGTAGGAGAGTAAACATAAAGGCCCCCAATTAACCATTTCTGATAGGTGGAGACTAAGGACCTAATTACGAGTTTGGAAGTCCATTGGACCGCAAACCTCGCTGTGGAGGTGCAGTGGCGGTCGGGGAAAGCAGCACCAGTGGTCCAACCGCCGTATTACAAGTACAGCAGTTGGACCGTGAGAAGACCGCTGCAGCCACCAGGGATCTGCAATCCTTGGTGCTGGCGCGGCGGTCTTGAGGTTGCAATATTCTTGGCGGTGCCGCTGCGGCACAGACAAGCATATTACGAGTTTCCTCACTGCAACCCTAACCATGGAGGTGAGTCCTTCTTTGGAACGAGTGGTGGGGAGGAAACAAAGGGGCCCTATACGGCCCCCACTTTCCTTAGGCCCATGGGATGTAGCGGCAATTCCTCCGCTATGGCGGAGGAGCGTTGCCCCCCCGCCAGCACTGTAAAAACAAAACAATAATAAAATGGGTTTAAAACCCGTTTTATCATCGTTTTATTTAGCTTGTGCTGAGGCTTGGGCCAGGGTGATGATAGGCAGGAGGGGGAGTGGAGGGCTCTACCTACACTGCGCATGTGGGTTTGGCCCGCTGTCTCATGCCAGCCAAACCCACATGCGCAATGAAGCTTTCTCCAACCCCAGATGCATTGCTGGGGTTGGAGAGAGCAGGCACAGACTCCCAGTCTGTCCTGGAGCGCAAATCATCAGCGCTCAGGACAATCCTGAAGCTGCTCTCCTGCATGAGAGCTGCTTCAGGAATGGCCACAGGGCAGGTTGTGAGCCTGTGCCTGCCTGCAGTTCGTAGAAGAGCAGAAGAGCGTGACACGATGCTGGATGGCAGCAGGTATGTTTTTAAAACATTTTTTGTTTGTCTCCGTCGTCCCCCGTTCACCCCCCTCCCCGACACCTTCACCCACCCTGCCTCTTTTCCCAGATACGAGCCGCTCCTGATGGGATGCATGCAGGGGGGCACATGGTGTGCCCCACTGTCTGCATGCACCCCCTGTCCTTCACGGCATGGACTTCAAAGTCCATGCCGTGCAGGAACAGGCATGGACGTTTCCATTTTGGTGCCTTTTTGGAAGTCAGCGCCGTGGGCGCGCCAAAGGACCACCTGCAAGACTACAAATCTTGTAATCTGGTGGGCAACTGGCAGGCAACCGGTGGCCCCGTTTGGCGGTGTGGGAGCTGGGCATGGCGGCCAGCTCTCACGCTGCCAAACTCGCAATCGGGCCATAAGTGTGTACTTGACACTGATAAAGATAGCTCTCACCCGCTTATAACCTGAGCGCCTGCACATGAAAGGAAAGACACATTGTCCAGATTGTGGCAGGATTAAGGTTTGATGGCTGCATTGAGAGCAACTATCCCACCAAAAGGGAATATTGGCACTACTCTCCTATTCACATGCTGCACACATGCATTGACATTTTGATCTGTATATCGCCAAACTTCAGGGTACACATACAGATGGCAGAATACATAGCCATGATAACCTCTGATCCTAACCCATTACTGTTGTTGCTACAGTTGGGTCCCACACTTGACAGAATTCTCACATGGCAACTACAGGTTTTGGCATTAAAGAACACTGCATATAGGCATATGATTGCAGAAGAAATCCAACATTATTTTCATGCAAAAGAAGGGTCCACTGTTGACCCATCTATCGAATGAGAAGTATTCAAATTTTATCTAATAAGTGTTTGCATTAAATTGTCCATGGGGGTACCCAATAGCTGCTGCGCCAGTTCAAACCGGATGCAGTAGGGTCCAAACACATAAGGCAGGAACTGACTTGGCAACAAGCTGGGGAAAAATGACTATGGGGAATATCTTACTCTGAGACACACTGAAGGGGACAAGTCTAGCCACGTGTCTACACTGATTCAATCAGACAGCCACAACTAATGGTCACAGCAATAATTTGTCATCTGGATGGGCATCATTTATATAAACAGGCTGATACAAATGTAGTTTTTGATGCATATTATAAACAGTTGTATACTGCAAGAAATTGGATTATTAGTTGAGGGAGTAAGTACCTGAAGGAAGGTGCCCCTCTCTCTTAGCATGGTTACCCTCACTTTTTACCTGACATCCTAGGGTCTGTGTTCTTTCCCATAACTGTACCTTTGTACCCACAATTGGCACATCTCTGGCCACAGGTAAGCCCCTTGTAAAGGCTACCATGGGTACCAAGGGCACTATGACCAGGGAAGGCCTCTAAGGGCTGCAGCAGCTATTGCGCCACCCTTAAAAGACCCTGTACCTTAAAACCCACACACTGCTGTTGCAGGCTGCGTGTAATGGTGTAGAGGAAAGTGAAGAGTCGACATGGCACCCAACCCTGCGTGCCAAGCCTGCACCACCCAGGATGCAGGTGTGGGTTTTGGAGCCTCTGGCCCCAAGGTCCCTCCAGGAAAAATGGAGTGGCCCGTACCCTATCCTAGAGAAAAAGATGAGGTCACCTACTTGGTAGACCTGGGCAATAGCAGGTCCCCCAAAAGGGTGATACATGTGAACTGCATTACGCTCTATTGTGACAGGGCTGATGTAACCATGTTGATGGTTACTGATGAGGATCAGGAGATAGAGAGTGAACCTCTCCCTGACCTCCTCTCTTAAAACCCCCCAAGATTGGTCAGGAGATAGAGTTGTCTATTCAGACGCCCTCTCTGCCCAACAGCAAGCTTATTGCAGACAAGTTCTGCAACAGTATGCACAGCTGTTTTCCTTGGCTCCTGGTCAGACTCCCTGGTGTACCCATGATGTGGACACTGGAGATAGCTTGCCTGTCAAAACCACAATCTATCGCCAGTCCGACCAAGTCAAGGAAAGGATCAAAGCTGAGGTCAGCAAGATGCTGGAGTTGGGGGTCATTGAGCCTTGTGAGAGTCCCTGGGCCAGCCCAGTAGTCTTAGTCCCCAAACCTCATCAACAGGGTGGGAAGAGAGAAATGAAGTTTTGTGTGGACTACAGAGGCCTCAATGCAGTCACCAAGACAAATGCACACCACATCCCCAGAGCTGATGAATTGATAGATAAGTAAGGGGCTGCCAAATACTTAAGTACCTTTAACTTAACTGCAGGGTAGTGACAGATTGGCATGGCCCCTGGAGCAATAGAAAAGACAGCATTCTCCACAACTGATGGGCACTTCCAGTTCACTGTGATGCTCTTTGGTCTAAAGAATGCCCCTGCCACCTTCCAAAGGTTGGTGAATCTAGTCCTTGCTGGGTTGGAAGGCTTTGGTGCAGCTTATCTTGATGATATTGCTGTGTTTAGCTCTTCCTGGCAGGATCATCTGGTCCACCTGGGGAAGGTTTCACAGGCAGGCCCTGCAAACTGCAGGCCTAACTATCAAGGCATTCAAGTGCCAGATAGGGCAGGGAACTGTTGTATACTTGGGCCACCTTGTAGATGGAGGCCAAGTTCAACCACTACAGCCCAAAATCCAGACCATCCTGGATTGGGAAGCTCCAACCACCCCGACCCAAGTCAGGGCATTCCTTGGCTTGACTGGGTATTACAGGAGGTTTGTGAAGGGGTATCGGTCCATTGTGACATCCCTCACAGAACACACCTCCAACAAGATGCCCAAGAAAGGGAACTGGACAGTTGGCTGCCAAAAGGCTTTTGACACCCTAAAGGAGGCAATGTGCTAAGCCCCTATTCTCAAGGCTCCAGATTACTCCAAGTAGTTCATTGTGCAGACTGATCCCTCTGAGCTAGGTATATGAGCGGTCCTATCCCAGACCAATGATAATGGACAAGACCAACCTGTTACTTTCAAAAGCAGAAGGCTACTCCCCAGGGAACAGCGTTGGAATGCCATTGAGAGGGAGGCCTTTGCTGTTGTCTGGTCCCTGAAGAAGTTGAGACCATACCTGTTTGGTACTCACTTCCTAGTTCAAACTGACCACAGACCTCTCAGGTGGTTGAGGCAGATGAAAGGAGAAAACCCAAAACTTTTGAGGGGGTCTATCTCCTTACAGGGAATGGACATTACAGTGGAACACAGATCTGGGACTCCCCATGCCAATGCAGATGGCCTTTCCAGACTTTTCCACTTAGACAATGAAGACTCTCTTGGGAAAGCTTTTTTTTATATATTCTGTTTATTCAGCATTTTCAAGTATACAGATATACAAACACCCTTGCAGTGCATTATAACAGAGGTCAACTGATCATCAGATCCCAGCGCATTAGCAAACTTATCATGTAACTTATGCTCTTAGTCGCACCCGTCTCGGAGCTCAGAGAGCGAATATCGCCATTGAAGAATACAGAGTAAAATTGCAAGGTGCAATGCAGCAGTAAAAGAGAACCAACCAACTGCTTGTCAAGACTGAACAGGGAAGGAAGGGGAAGGAGAAGAGGGGACAGATAGAAGGGAAGGGTGACAGGCTAATATGTCTTGATACTGAAGTAGCCGCAGTCCTCACCAGTTGCACAAGTTACTTACCTTCAGTAACGAGATAGCTGTAAGAAACATTAGTTAGTGATAGATTCCTTATCTTAGAATTACCTCCAGGCGTCAGACTAGATCCGGAAAGTTTTCGCCAGCAGTACCCCTGCGCGTCGGAAGGTGGCGTTGTGTGGCTCCGCGTCTGTGGTTGGCGTCGTGGTCGCCGAGATGACGTCGCGGCAGCTACTTAGACGCCGCCCTCGCACGCTGACGTCAGTTCTGTACTCGACTTTCCGCGCCAGGAACGCAGAGCCATGCAAGATACTGACCACTGGTGCATAGAAACTAGGGCCCTAAAAAGGGATGACCTTAACCCTAGAAATCAGTTCGCAGAACGGGGAGGATGGGTGGGGCGGTAAGGAATCTATCACTAACTAATGTTTCTTACAGATATATCGTTACCGAAGGTAAGTAACTTTTGCATCTGAAAGAAACACGTTCATGATAGATTCCTTACCTTAGAATAGATACCCCAGCAATACCAACCCCGGTGGTGGGTCTGCGAACCAAGATCACACCAGAGAGTCCCGAAGAACAGAACGGCCAAAGAAGCCGTCTCTCCGGACTTGGCTGTCCAGGCAATAATGCTTAGTAAAAGTGTGCAACGAGGCCCACGTAGCTGCCTGACAGATGTCTTGTACGGGGACACCACGTCTCAATGCCGTAGTGGCAGCCGTCGCCCTGGTGGAATGGGCGCGCAGCCCCACCGGAGGCTCCTTTTTCGCCAGAGAATAACAGGCTTTAATGCACAAGACGACCCATCGGGAGATAGTCCGCTTGTGTACGGCCCAACCTTTTTTGGGGCCTACGTAGCCAACAAAGAGCTGGTCATCCACCCGGAACTGTCGTGTGCGATCCAGGTAAAATAAGAGCGCACGTTTTGGGTCCAGAGGGTGGAGCCTCTCCTCCTCTCTAGAAGGATGCGGAGTCGGAAAGAAGGTGGGCAAAGTAATGGTCTGCCCGATGTGAAAGACAGTGACAACCTTTGGCAGAAAGGATGGACGTGTTCTGAGCACAACCTTGTCCGGATGGACAGACAGAAAGGGAGGTTTGCAAGACAGAGCCTGGAGCTCACTCACTCTCCTAGCAGAGGTGATGGCAACCAGGAAAGCAGTCTTCAAAGTTAACAGACGAAGAGGACAGTTGTGAAGAGGCTCAAAGGGAGCGCACATTAAATAGGTGAGAACCAGGTTCAAGTCCCACTGTGGCATTACGAAAGGAATAGGAGGGAAAAGATGAGTAATGCCTTTGAGGAATCTATTTACAACAGGGGACTTGAAAAGAGAGGGCTGATCAGGAAGCCTCAGAAAGGCTGAAATAGCCGAAAGGTAGCCCTTGATAGTGCCCAGAGCAAAGCCCTGCCGGGCCAAAGAAAGAAGGAACAAAAGGACTTCTGAAAGAGGGGCAGGAAGGGGATCCACAGCCTTTGCTGTGCACCATGCCACAAACTTGTTCCACCTGCAGGCGTATACCAACTTAGTGGAGGGACGCCTGGCTGCCAGAATGACATCACAGACTTCAGGAGGCAAATCGAAAGGTATCAACTGCCGCTGCTCAATCTCCACGCAAGGAGGTGGAGACTGGACAGGTTTGGGTGGAGAACTGTCCCCTGCTGCTGCGACAGAAGATCCTCCCGAAGAGGCAGTCGGATCGGGGGATCGATGGTCATGCTGAGTAGCTCGGGATACCAAACTCTTCGAGCCCAGTCCGGAGCCACAAGAATGACTTGGGCCCGGTCGCGCCTGATCTTCTTCAGCACTCTGGGCAGAAGTGGTATAGGCGGAAAGGCGTACAACAGACCGCAACTCCACTCGCAACGAAAAGCGTCGCCTAGCGAGTGCCGCCTAGGAAATTCCAATGCGCAGAACTGCTGACATTGCGCGTTCTCTTCGGTGGCGAATAGATCTAACCAAGGCTCTCCCCACTGCTGAAAGGGACCTTGCGCCACCTCCGAGTGAAGACGCCATTCGTGATCCATCATGCACCTGCGTCTGAGTTCTCCCGCCCTGGCGTTCAGTGAACCTGCCAGGTGTTGAACCACCAGGGATATGCCCTGATGTTCCAGCCATGTCCAGAGGCGCAGGGCCTCCTGACATAGGGTCCACGACCCCACCCCGCCCTGTTTGTTGCAGTACCACATGGCGGTGGTGTTGTCTGTGAACACCTGCACTACTCTCCCTTTGACAGAGGGAAGGAATGCCTTCGGTGCAAGTCGGATCGCCCGGAGCTCCAGAAGGTTGATATGGAGCCTGGACTCCGCCGGAGATGAGAGGCCTCTGATCTCCGCCTCTCCCATGTGGCCACCCGGAATCAGAGCCTGAATATTCTGGACTCGTCGTTCGGGAGGATAGACCCGAAAGTGCGTCGTATCCAGAACCGCTCCGATGAAGAGGAGCTTCTGAGAGGGAATCAGGTGCGACTTCGGCACATTGATGGAGTACCCCAGCAAATGCAGGAGGTCGGTCGTAGTCTGGAGGTGGGAGACAACTGTCCGGGGCGAGCTCGCCTTCAACAGCCAGTCGTCGAGATAGGGGAAGACTGGAACCCCTGATCTGCGCAGATGAGCTGCGACCACCGCCATCACTTTCGTAAACACCCGAGGGGTGCTGGTAAGGCCAAAGGGGAGCACAGTAAACTGAAAGTGCTCGTGGCCTACCGTAAACCGCAGGTAACGTCGGTGGGCCGGCAGGACGGGAATGTGGAAATATGCGTCCTGCAGGTTCAACGCTACCATCCAGTCTCCAGGGTCAAGGGCAGACAAGACCTGAGGCAGAGTTAACATCTTGAACTTCTCCTTCCGGAGGAAGCGATTGACGTCCCTGATGTCCAAGATAGGACGCAGGCCCACGTCCTTCTTGGGCACCAGAAAGTAGTGGGAGTAACAACCACGTCCTACTTCTGGCGCAGGAACGCGCTCGATGGCCCCCTTGGCCAAGAGGGCCGCGACCTCCTGTTGAAGAAGTACCAAGTGATCCCCCCAACATGCGGTGGTATTGGGGTGGCATAGCTGGAGGGGTAGTCTCGAAGGGGAGGGAGTAGCCCCTTCGGACCATTTGTAAAACCCACCTGTCCGAAGTGATGGTGCGCCAGTGGGGGAGGTGATGGCAAATCCTGCCGTCCACTGGCGTTTGATGGGCCTGAAAAACTGGACTAGGAAGGTTTGGAGGCAGTGGTGGCTGGGGTGGAGGTGGACTGATCCGACCGCTGGCCCCCTGACCCGGCTCGGCGGGTCCCATGTCCGCGCTGAGACTGTTGCTGCGCAGGTCTGTGGCTCTGAAACGAACGTGTCGGGGCGCCCCTTCCGTGGCCACGAAAGGAGCGAAATGCAGAAGGCGGAGGAGGGCGTGTGGCGGAAAGGCCCAAGGACTTGGCCGTAGCCCGCGAGTCCTTAAAGCGCTCCAACGCACTGTCTGCTTTGTT
The DNA here is from genome assembly GCA_963921515.1 of Calotriton arnoldi. NCBI lineage: Eukaryota > Metazoa > Chordata > Amphibia > Caudata > Salamandridae > Calotriton > Calotriton arnoldi. Next base: position 3,438,391 of record CAWUFW010000463.1, on the reverse strand, counting down.
GCCGAAAAGGCGAATGCCATCAAAGGGCATGTCAATCAGAGTGTTTTGGACATCCCCAGAAAAACCAGTTGTTCTCAGCCAGGTGTGGCGACGGAGCGCCACTGTCGTGGAAATCGCCCTGCCCAGCGAGTCGGCGGTGTCAAGGCCACAATGAATAGTGAACTTGGCTGCATCCCTCCCTTCAGCAATAGCTTGAGAGAGCACTGTCCGGGCCTCCCACGGACATTGAGGCGCCACTGTATCCCACACAGAGTGGGAATAACGGCCCAAGAGGCATGCAGTGTTCACAGACCGCAGCCCTGAACTGGCGGAAGAAACAATCTTCTTACCCAAATGCTCCAGTTTCTTGGATTCCCTGTCCGGTGGTGCGGTAGGGAATGCGCTCGGGGACGCAGAGGCTTGGACAACCAAGCTCTCAGGGGTGGGGTGTTGGGAAAGGAAAATGGGGTCGCCCGGGGCCGGGCGATGGCGTCGGGCCACGTTCCTATCCACAGGAGCCCCTGTGTTGGGCCTGGACCAGGTGCCCAAAAGAACGTCCGAAAGTGCATCGTTAAAGGGCAGCAGTGGCTCCGAAGAGGTAGCCGCCGGCTGAAGCACTTCTGTCAGGAGGTTAGTCCTGACGGCCGCTGTAGGGAGCTCGAGGTGGAAGGCCTCGGCCGCCCTACGCAACACCACTGCGTAACCTGCACCCTCCTCCGTAGCCACGGTAGGAGGAGACAGCATGCCAAGGTCAGGAGAGGTATCAAGACCACTGGCATCCCCCAACTCCTCTGCCCAGTCCGGGTCAAACTCACATTGTGCTGCGAGAGGGTCCTCAGACCCCTCCCAGTTCTCTCCCTTCCTCCGAAGGCTGATAAACAGGCCGAAAATAAGGAGGACGGACATAGGGATAGAAATCCCCCATCGGCGTCGGGCGATGCCGGTCCGGTGCCGTATCCACATCGGGGCTGAAACCGGGGGCAACGTCGTCCGGTGGGCCGGGCGACGTCGGCGGTGGTGCCGGTGAGGTCGGCGGAGGTGTTACAAGGTCAACCGGCATCGACCGGGATCCAGGCCTGGATCCATGGGGGTCCTGCGGCGCCGGGGCCGGAGCCGACGGCGATGCCGGAGCCAGAGCCGCCGGCAGTAAAGAGCTAGGACCCCCAGTCGGGCCCGCGGGGCCCCAAGGCGCACCTGCGGGGCCCGACGGCCCAAAGAGGTGAGCCATGGCTGACAGAAATTCCTGCAGCTGGGCCGGAGTCGCCGACGGACCTGGGAAGGGCGGGTAGGCCGGCGGCAACTGCGTAGGCTCTGCTGGAGCCGCGGGGGAGGCACCATCCGCACCCTCAGCCACGTCGCGCGACGGGCGAGGAGAAGTTGGAGAGCGACGGCGCTTCTTCGACTTCTTTGAGTGCTTCGTCTTACCTGACCCCGAGTGCGAAGACTTCGATCCCGATGAACGGTGGTGGCGGCTCCACGACCGGTCCCTCGACCTCCCACGGGACCAGGACCTTGAACAGCGCGGAGCCAACTGCCGGACTTCTAGCAACTTTCGGGACCGCTTCCGCAAAGTCTTCGGTGCCATGGCCCGGCAGTCGGAGCACGACTTGGGGTCGTGGTCGCGCCCCAGGCAGTAAAGGCACACACGGTGCAGGTCCATCACCGACATCATTCGATGACAGTCCCCGCAGGTCTTGAAGCCGGGCATCCCTACTGCACCAGGAGTCGATCGACTTGAAAAATAGAGACAAAAAGCCTCGAAAAAACTCAGTCAAAAAGTGACTGGGGGTACCGCTCTCTCCGGATCTGCGCTTTCTGGCGCGGAAAAAGAACTGACGTCAGCGCGCGAGGGCAGCGTCTAAGTAGCTGCCGCGACGTCATCTCGGCGACCACGACGCCAACGACGGACGCGGAGCCGCACGACGCCACCTTCCGACGCGCAGGGCTACTGCTGACGAAAACTTTCCGGATCCAGTCTGACGCCTGGGGGTAATTCTAAGGTAAGGAATCTATCACTAACGTGTTTCTTTCAGATCGTTCTATTAATGATCCCCATGCTACTCCCCACTGCTCAAGGTTTGGGAGTGAGTCGGCGTCTCAATTTCCGCACTGGACCGCATGTAGAGCTGCAGTGGGCCCAAAATGTCTCTGGGTTGGATTTGGGGGGTAGGAGGTCCCAGTACGCTGCCAGTTCCTAACAGAATTCCGCATCCCTAAGCTACTCCTCTCTCTATGGAACCCGGCCTCTTCCCCAATTCATCGCAATGTGCTGCTTTGCAAGCAATAGGAGTATGGCCGCAAGTTTTTTGCCTTCCTTTGGTAGCTCTTTCACATAACCGAGCAGCACAGTAAGGGGGGATCTCTCCAAGTGCGTGTCAAGCATCTGTTCTATTGTGTCGAAAATAGTCGTCCAATACTGCTGAATAAAAAATGTAAGTCCGTTTTTATATAGCGCAGCTACTCACCCTTACGGGTCTCAAGGCGCTGGGGGCCGTAGTGGAAATTAAGTGAGCTATTGCCCAGAGTCACAAGGTGCTGAGCTGCCGCCGAAGCCGGGGATCGAACCGTGAACCCTGTGCTCCGAAGTCAGCTGCCCTGGCCGCTGCACCACACCTCTCCTCTGAATTATGGGAAAAACCCAGGCTAGGTGGAGGAAGGTTGCCACTGGGGAATTGCATCGCTGGCAGCGCGCCTCATCAATCCCACTTTGTGGAGCCAGACTGGAGTTCTATATACTCTGTGGAGAAATTTGAAGTGAAAGACGGAGCCGATAGTTCAGGCAGAGTGCTCGTGCCTGTGCGCAGCAGAAGGTCCACTGCTCCTGTGTGATGGAGATGCCAAGCGAGACCTCCCACTCCTGTCGGGCTTGCGGGGTGCGTATAGGGGACGTGCGCTGCATATCTGTGTATAAGCGCGTAAACAGCTTGCGCGGTGACGGGTTCCCCAAGAAGCGCTCAAGCGTATGGAACATGGGTGGCACAGCTGGGAAGGAGGGGAGATAATTGCACATTGTAACTCACAGCTGATAGTAAGTCATCTGTTCCAGTATAGTCAAGTCCTTCCCCTCCCGCACCAGCACCCGCAGCGGCTCACTAAAGTTATCCTCCCAGAACACATCCCCCATTTTGGTGAGCTGCAGTTTTCTCAGTCGAGCGCAGGAAAGGTAAATCTCATCCTCTTTCGTTGGGGGTGGAGGTTGTGTAGCAAAGTGCCCCTTTTTGCATGGTCACCCCCCACTTTTTGCCCGACATCTGATGCCAACTGATTTGATGTGCCCTGGGTCGCTGCCAATCAGATTCCCAGGGCCTGTGTTCTTTCCCAAAACTGTACCTTTGTACCCACAATTTGTCACATCTCTGGCCACAAGTAAGCCCCTTGTAAAAGCTATCATGGGTACCAAGGGCAGTATGACCAGGGAAGGCCTCTAAGGGTGACAGCACCTATTGGGCCACCCTTAGAGACCCTGTACCTTAATACCCACACACTGCCATTGCAGGCTGCATGTTTTGGTGCAGAGAAAAGTGCCATACCTGCAACCCACTACCTGGGGCCTAGGTAAGTCACACCTCTAGCAGGGTGCACTAGCCCTCAGGTGAGGGTACAGTGGCATGAACCCTGTACCCCTACAGTGTCTAAGTTTATTCATAGACATTGTAAGTGTAGTAAAGCCATAAAGAGTATATGGTCTGGGAGTTGGTCATGACAAACTTCACAGCTCCATAATGGCTTTACTAAAACCTGGGAAGTTTGGTAGCAAACTTCTCAGGACATTAGATCCACACTGATACCAGTGTGATATTCAATGCAACATGCACTCAGAGGGCATCTCAGCGATACCCCCTGAAAAACGACTAGCTCTGGTGCGATTCCTGAATGGCTACCCGACATTTGCCACCACCAGGCAAGTTTCTGGACCCCTGGGTAGAGAGCCTCCGCTCTCTGGGTCCAGAAACAAAGCCCATCCTGGGCAGAGGTGTCACGCCTCCTCCCCAGGATGGGTCGACGAAGGGTAAGCTTTAAAGGCCTATCGCCTTTGTAAGCTCTCCCTGCCTTTTGCTGCCCCCAGCAACTGGCTCCCACCAGTTCTGCCCCTCACTTTGGGTGGAAGAATCGGCAGGAAAAACAGCTATGAAGAGAGGTGTGCTAACCTTTGCCAACCCCACCCCTCAGGTGGGGGAGGTGAGGTGAAGCACACATCTCAGTCCCCTCCAAGATGAGGGGACCCAGAGAATTAGGGAGAGGCTCATACCCCTCCCACTGTACCCACCCCAAGGCAGGGACCCATTGGTCCCAACCTGCACACCCCTTTAATACCCCTAAATTTAGTATTTAGGGGTGACCTTGAACCATGCTTCCTCAGATTCAAGGAAGAAAGAAGAAGTCCCGAAGTGCCAAGCTGGCCCAAGAAGAAGAGGACATCAACTGCTTTGGCCCCAGCCCTACTGGCCTTACCCGACTCCGACCTGACTACAGCGAAACCCTGGCGTGTCCAGCAGCCCCCCAGAGCCCGAAGGACCGGCCCAGTAGCCATCTTTAAGACGCTGTCTCCTGTGAGCACCGGATTTGCTCAAGCAAAGACTCACCCTGACCTGGGATCTGGTGATCCCTGACCTCCCTAAAGCTTCAAGCCGACACCTGCAGCCTCAACCTGAAGGGTCCCCCCTGACCGCGACTGCAGCTGGTAAAGAGACCCAATGCCAAAAGACACCCCTGCTACCGACGCCGCGCGGTCTTAGGTGGCCCAACCGACGGTGTCCAGGCATCCCCAAGAATCCAACTTAACTCTCCAGTCGGTGGTCGCCTTCAGGAAGCCTCCCTGCCAGAGCCTGCAGCATCATTGCCGAACCGAAGGTCTCCATTGAATTCTACAGCTTCCCCGTCGTCCCCTTCACGCACTGCACCCGGCCACCCCTGTGCCGCTGGTGGTGCAGCTCCTGTGCTGTTGGTTGGCCCATACAGTGATGACCTTAACCCCAGGAGCTTTCCTCCCACACCTGAGTGGCCTGCTCATAAGCAGTCCCTGACCGAAGGCCCCCTTAGCCCCATGGCTAACATTGGGCCCCTGCACTCTGCAACCAGCCGCCCCAGAGCCGCTGGCGGTGCAATTTGAGTGCCTACCTAGACCTTGGGGAACATTGGTCCTAACCCACAAAACTTCCACTCGTAAGTCGTTTACTTACCTGAGAACCGTTAATCCTTTTTCTCCCATAGGAACCAATGTTACGAGTTTTGGTCCTAAAAATGATGTCGAGTTGAACTTTTGTATGAAAGAAAAAGTAACTAAACTGCAAATCGTAAAAAGTCTTACTTACCTTGTATTGCGAGATCCCCAGTGTGATATCCAGGCATACCACCCGAAGTAGTCGATGTAATCCTAAAGTAATCTAAAAGTATTCCAAAAGTAATTACTGTGTAATTGAACCTGTTTTGAAACACAATACAAACCTGTAACGATTGCAAATTCAACCACAACTGCATTTCCTTGTAAAGTCTTGCATTTGAGAGTATATTTCACTTATCTGTGTCAAGTTCTGCTTGGTTCTAGAAATAAAGCATAAGTAGACCTTTTTATACTTACCTAATTGGTCTGGATTCTGTCTCTGAGTGTGTGCCATTAGTCTTGAATGAGTGAATACAATAAATGCTTAACACACCCTCTGGATAAGCCTAACTGCTCGCTTACACTACCACAAGGAGAGCTGTTAGCACTTACCTAATTTAGCCTCTGCTATACCTCTGGGGACTCCCTGGACTCTGTGCACTCTATACCTCATGAGGAGCTCACCTCTTAAGCTAACCTAGGAGGAGATAGAAGGCCTGAGGCTGGAGAAGATTCCAAGCCACTTGCATTGCTCAACTGTGTCCAAAGGGGGTGGGTCTGAGTGAGAGACAAACACATCCTCACTTTAAACTCCATAATCAATGCCTGAGCCAGCCAGCTCTATCAGCGCTGTGTCTGACGCTGCATCGAGGTGCGCCATCATCGGCATCCGACACCCTACAATTCTGAGCAGCACGTTCATCAGCGTCTTAGAGGAAAAGTGGTGAGGCATCGGCATCGGATGAAAAGTCACCGGCTGCGAAAGAGGAAGCCTCAGAGGACTGTGAACCATCGATGCCACTAACGATGTTGAGTGTTTGGAACTAGGCACCGAAGGTAGTAACCCTGAAGGGCTATTCAACGGCGAAATGGCATCCAATGGCCTGACTGACGCAGAGGGTGAGACTGCGGGCATTGCAACAGTCTCTGCCTCCTGCACCTCCTTGGGGCCCGAAAGAGCTCCAGGGGAAGGTGTAGGCCCAATAACCTTTTGAAGGGAATAATAATATTCCCTGATCTAGGTTAGCATCGCCCGGCTCCAGAATATGTTGGGAGGCGTGGGGGAGACTCTTTTCCTGATTCCGCAGGCGAAGTACGGAATCGACACGGCTTGGACCGCTTGCATCATGACTTACCGTGGGACGAGGAAGGAGAACGGCGTCCATGGGAACGGTCCCTGGAGCAACCCCGCTGGTGGTCCCTGGAGTGCAAGGGAGACTGAGGCCGATGGGACATCTTGGAGGGCTGCGTCACCCATGCCACCAATAGCTTCATCTGCGCTCCTTAAGCACCTTAGGCCACAGCAGTTGACAGGAGTCACACAACGCCAAATCATGGTGCTCTCCCAGGCACCACATACAGATGGAGTGGGGGTCTGTGGCCAACCTCTGCCGACCACAGGACCCACAAGCCTTAAAACCTGAGGGCATGAAAAAGGATCACTGTTACCCTCGAAGAACAACCGTCGAAGTTGGCCAAAATGGCCAGAAGTAACCGCTTCTCCGGATCTGCGTGGAAGTGCAGAAAAGAAGAAACTGAGGTCAGCGCGTCAGAGGGTGTCTTGTGTGAACTCTGGTGAAGTCACTGGCATGGACGACGTCGATACGGAGTCACGCAACGCCATCTACTGACGCGCAGAGGTGCTGCTGCTGAAAAAGTTCCGGATCCAATCTGGTACCTGGAGAGAATTCAAAAGTTAAGGACTCTGCAGCTAGATGTCTCTATCAGATATGTATGTTTGCTTAGAATCACACAGTTTCATCAAGTGGGGAAGCTGCGATTGATTACAACTTTCCTAATTTCGCATTTTGCAATTTAGCCACTAGATGGGTATCTCTTTCACTCTCATTTTTTTATATCAATAGTCACTGCTTTGTTTTTTTAACATCTTTGTGCATGAGGTTAGAGCATGGGTAACAGCAGGCAAGAGCCAACAAAATCTCAACCAGACATCTGGCTTGAGCCTCACTTGAGCATTCAGTCGCTCACTCACCTTTAAGAACAGGAGGCCTCCCCCCTTCCCTTTAAGGCAGAGACACCTCAATGTCAGCATTTGTCATTCTGGAACTGTTGTTTTTTTAACAAAAGGTATGGAAAGTGTTATTGTAAAAGTAAAAAAGATTGGGATCACCATTTCTAATAGACCCTCCTCTTCAACCACTGAGGACATCCAATAGCCTTTTATGGGTAGAGGGCACTTTGGTTTTCATTACTTCTCACGCCTACTGGTTTTGGTGCTTCTCATGTCTGATGGTGCTGCACTCTCCCCGCCTAATCAGCTGACGTGCAAGGTGCCCATAAAAGACATGAGTTGGAGTTGGCAACTGTGTGGAGAGGAATTCCTAAGTGGAATTCCATTCCACGCAACTATAAGAGGTCATGAGTTCATGCACCTGAACCTCTGGGTGCAGGAACAACAAACCAGATGGAAAAGCCAGCACATAAAATCATTGTGGGAAATGCTGCATTATAGCCCAGACCCCTTCCATGACCCCTGTCTGCCCCTCAGTCAAGGCACGGAGGAGCATTACTTGCTACTCCTTGCTATCCAACGTTCTCTACCATCACCCAACATTACAAAAGCCCTCTGCACACTTTTACCACAGCCCTCTGCACACGTTTACCACCTGCACAAAGCAGATGGTAAATGTGTGGATTAAACCTCATGTGAAAGGAATACTATGAGGAGTTCCACCTGGTAAACCTGGGTCTGCAAGTAATTCCCCATGCCATGGAGTGCAACTCATAATTGCATGGTAATGGTAGGTTTTACCACCAAGTACCCTCTAATTACTGGTGCAAAGTTTGCACCACTCCAATACTATTCACGTAGTAATCAGATTATAATGGGCTACTCAAAGTACCTGGAAATAGAACGCAGGTATGAAAAGACCAGTTTTTAGATCCCACCACATCTACAAATACAATCTATCAGAAAGTAATAGGAAGAGGCAGAGATATTGCAATGTATTTTCATTTGTATAGCATTTTCCTAACCCTTGAGAGGCCCAAAAAGCAGATATGGCAAAAATGTTGCTCTGTTTTATTTTCTTCATCTTTTGAACCCATTCAGAACATTAGGCACTATGTAAACAAAAACTGAACGAAAAAAATATATCTTCTGTCATCAGGTTTTGTCACTAATTCTAATTAATGCCCCAGCCTTCCAAAGCCTATCTGCATTATTGATCACAGGTGTTGCCTTAAGCAAAGTGTAGTGTGTGCTAAAGGCTGTTGTATTGTGAAAATCATATGAATTTTCCTTCCACAGAGGCTGTTTTGAGGTCGAATAGAAGCACTCTCTGGATTCATAACTGCCTGAATCCCTGAATTTGAACCACCCAAGCATAGCTTTCTTCATCTCTGTGCACTTTGTTAGCCCCACATTGTATGTGGTTCAAACTATATTTACGCAGGCCACTACATAGATGGAAAGTATTGGCTTGTGCAGCTGCGTCTATCCTCACACATCTCACCTGCACCCATGAGTAAATGCAGCTACACACTTTATGCCACAGTTTCAGCCATATTCACACACCAAAACTTTTCAGAGGCCAGACTGCACCAAAACACTTCTGTCCTTCCATTCGAACCTAATGCCTAAGCAACCTATCTCTCACTCATTTTCTCTTCATATTGATGCAGAGGCATAGCAACAAAGCACAACTATGGTCCTAACACATGACATCAAAAAACTCTCCATATAGGCGGCACAACAAAAACACACTATTCCAATAATGCCACTCTATGGAGTAGCATGCTACCATTCCGCAAAATGCGGTTGGGTGACTCATTAAGAGTAGGAAGCACTGTATGAATACATCTAGAATACTAAGCAACATACTCAAATCATACAGCACTAAGAGGCCATAATGCTAATCTCTATTGACATAACCTATCCCTTGCTTACTGTAAACTTACAGACATTACTTAGACCATGATTCAAAGTTGTGTTTTAAATTCCAATCCATGCGCAAACGGATGTCTGCACACAGATCGTAATTCAGGGTTGCGCACCAGTTACCACACTCTGAAACTGTCTCCTGATACATTCCACCAGAAAAAGCTTGAGGAAATCTATCAAGGTAAAATGCTAAGACATAAATGCGAAACATGCGCTAATCGGCATGGTAAACACCAACTGTTGTTAGCTCAGCATTCATTTCACTTTATAACTTATACTCATACCTTGCATTTATAAGGTTTTCAATGTATTTAGTGAGTGCCTGCAGATACTAAACTCAGGGCTGTGGCAATTTTAGAATAAATCAAGAAGAAATGATGGGTTGTGGCTTAATGTGGTATGCTAACAAATATTTTATTTTTACTTTGTATAGCGCAGATTCCCGGCAGAGAAAGTAAAAGGAGGTAATCTTGCCAAGTGATTAGCACTCATTTATTCAATCTGAAGAGTAAAGAAAGGTCCATTAAAAATAAAACTTGTGACTTGCCAGTTACAGATCTCGAAATTTGATGTGCTAACCCACTAAGGTCAGTATTCTGAGATTTGTACCTGTGGGAGGCCTCAAACAAACATATGTTGCCACATGCTGTGAGCAGACTGAAAACTTACCTTTGGTTAACAGTCAAGCAGGAGCTTCGTTCTGAAGATGGAATTAAAATATTTCATGATCTCACTGTCCTTTTACAGAAAGAATTGAAAAAAAGGTTTGTTGTCTCAAAATAGCTTTGTGAAAACTGGTACTAAAGTGCTTCGTACTGAAATATGTAGAAACTGCTTTTTAGTTGTCAAACCACTCATTATACTTTTTAAAGACCTCTTTCGGTAGCCTATAAACACTGTGAAATATATTAAATTCAGTGGCTGTTCTGACCTCCTGGTTTTCTGGTATGCTGGACTTCGTTTTTGCTGGTTTAGTGTGTCTGCGCTCGTTTTCACTGCTGTTCAGAGCTAAAGTGCAAGCGCTCCTACTGTAAATTGTGTTATGATCGGGTTTCCATGATTGGTATATTTGATTTACTGGTAAGTCCCAAGTACAGTGCACTGCGTGTCCCCAGGGCCTGTAAATCAAATGCTACTAGTGGGCCTGCAGAACTGGTTGTGTCACACACAGAAGTAGCCTTTCAAAGGTATCTCAGATCTGCCACTGCACTGTCTGCACGCAGAATTTACGGCCATGTCGACCTGGCAAGTGCACCCAATTGCCAGGCCCTAACCTTCCCTTTTCTTACATGTAAGACACCCCTAAGGTAGACCCAAGTTAGCCCTGTGGGCAGGGTGCAGTGTATGTGAAAGGTAGTACATGCAGTGGTGTGTTTTATATGTCCTGATAATGAAATACTGTGCATTTAGTTTTTCACTACTGAAAGGCTGTCTGTCCCGTAGGTTCACATGGGAGGTTCACATGCCTTGTAACATCTTACAAGTGTAACTTTCCATTAGGACAAGATGGAGACATGGAGTTTAGGCTCTCTGAAGAATGTAATAACACATCTTTTAGTAAAGGTGGTTTACTTATCCATCCTGCGTGCCTCTGCCTGTTTGTGTATTCACCCTCTAGTTTTGGAGTGACAGGAGCTGGGGATGTGAATTCACACTAGACAGTCATAAGGGGGGTTGAGATGTGTCCTGCCTTTCCTGGGTGACTCATAACCAGGCTGAATAGACTTTTTCTACATTTAGAGTGGTGGGAGGAGTTTTCACCAGCACCTGAATAGGCTGTGTCTGTTCTGCACAATGCTCTCTCCACCTCCTGTAGCAAAGCTGGACCTGGGAGGACAGAACTGGTTTTAACTGAACTCAGAGACTTTCTGCCTAAAACTTCAAAGGGAAAAGTAATATAAATATTGGGGCCCTGACCCCAGAACTTTAGAACTTGTTTGGACTAAGGAACCTGCCAAGAGAAGAGCTGGAGAAGCTGTGAGGGGGAACTACCACTTTGCTATGTGCTTTGCTGTGTTGGCCTGCAGTGTCTGCTTCTGTCTTGGGCAGTGAAAGAACTGGACTGGACTTTCTGCAACTTATTTTCCTGAGTTTCTCCAAGGGCTTGATCTAGAGCTTACCCCCTGTTCAAGAAGTCTCAGGAACAGCAAAGACATCAAGTTCAACTGTGTGTTTTGTTCTGAAACAGAAGAAAAAGCAACCCAATGCTGTCAACAATGCCGCTGCTGGCTCCCTGACATGTTGGCACCGCACTTTGCACCGCCTCGCTTCAGATCGCCGCCCTGGTATCCCTGATGACGCTGCTCCAAGCTGACATCGACGACGCTGCCTGCACCGTGGCCTGCTTGTAAGTTACACGATGCACTGCCCCGCTCCACACTGCAGCCTTGGCCTACTGACGCCAGCGCCATTGACTCCAGATCGTCTGCTGATGACAGAGCTTCAGCAACGACGACGCCGCTGCTTCCACCATGACCTGCCAGCACTGCGACGAGCTCTGCCCCACTTTGCACTGCAGCCCTGGTCACACTGATGCCGCTGGACGCCATCACCGAGCAGCTGCCTGCACCACGACCTGAGGGCACCGCAGCAGTTCGCACAGCAGCCTCGACATCTGCTGACGCTCCTGAACTTCTACCTCACGGAGTTCAATCTGCAATGTGTGTGACTTCAAGGGCCTGACGACTCCTGCACTGACCTATAGAACCAACGCCTGCCGATGCCGCCTCTTCGAAGCTCATCGCAAGGTCCCCGACGCCCTGCATTTCCAAGGTACTGTTTTGCGGGTCTGCCCGACACCGTAGCAGGCCTGCAACGCCGCGGTCGGCCTGAACTGTTGGATTTGTTTGTTCACGATGTCCTGATAGACCCGGACAGGAACTGTATTTTAAGGTTATTCTAGCAACGAACAAGTTACTTACCTTCGGTAACAATATATCTGTAAGAAACATTAGTTAGTGATAGATTCCTTACCTTAGAATACCCCCAGGCGTCAGACTGGATCCGGAAAGTTTTCGTCAGCAGTACCCCTGCGCGTCGGAAGGTGGCGTCGTGCGGCTTCGCGTCCGTCGTTGGCGTCGTGGTCGCCGAGATGACGTCACGGCAGCTACTTTGACGCCGCCCTCGCGCGCTGAAGTCAGTTCTGTACACGACTTTCCGCACCAGGAACGCAGAGCCATGCAAGATACTGACCACTGGTGCATTGAAACTAGGGCCCTGAAAGGGATGACCTTAACCCTAGAAATCAGTTTGCAGAACGGGGAGGATGGGTGGGGCGGTAAGGAATCTATCACTAACTAATGTTTCTTACAGATATATCGTTACCGAAGGTAAGTAACTTGTTCATCTGAAAGAAACACGTTAGTGATAGATTCCTTACCTTAGAATAGATACCCCAGCAATACCAACCCCGGTGGTGGGTCTGCGAACCAAGATCACACCAAGAAGTCCCGGAGAACAGAAAGGCCAAAGAAGCCCTCTCTCCGGACCTGGCTGTCTAGGCAGTAGTGCTTAGTAAAAGTGTGCAACGAGGCCCACGTAGCTGCCTGACAGATGTCTTGTAAGGGGACACCATGTCCCAATGCTGTATTGGCAGCCGTCGCCCTGGTGGAATGGGCGCGCAGCCCCACCGGAGGCTCCTTCTTTGCCAGAGAATAACAGGCTTTAATACACAAGACGACCCATCTGGAGATAGTCCGCTTGTGTACGGCCCGACCTTTCTTGGCGCCAACGTAGCCAACAAAGAGCTGGTCATCCACCCGGAACTGTTGTGTGCGACTCAGTTAAAAAGAGAGCGCACGTTTTGGCTCCAGACGGTGGAGCCTCTCTTCCTCTCTGGAAGGACGCGGAGGCGGAAAGAAGGTAGGCAAAGTGATGGTCTGCCGAATGTAAAAGGCAGTAACAACCTTCGGCAGAAAGGATGGACGTGTCCTGAGGACGACCTTGTCCGGATGGACAGACAGAAAAGGAGGTTTGCAAGAAAGAGCCTGGAGCTCACTCACTCTCCTAGCAGAGGTGATGGCAACCAGGAAAGCAGTCTTCAGAGTCAACAAACGAAGAGGACAGTTGTGAAGAGGCTCAAAGGGAGTGCACATTAAGTATGTGAGAACCAGATTCAAGTCCCACTCTGGCATTACGAAGGGAATAGGAGGGAAAAGGTGAGTAATGCCTTTGAGAAATCTGTTAACAACAGGGGACTTGAAAAGAGAGGGCTGATCAGGGAGCCTGAGAAAGGCCGAAATGGCAGAAAGGTAGCCCTTGATAGTGCCCAGAGCAGAGCCCTGCTGGGCCAAAGAAAGAAGGAACAGTAGGACCTCAGAAAGATGGGCAGAAAGGGGATCCACAGCTTTTGCTGTGCCCCATGCCACAAACTTGTTCCACCTGCAGGCGTATACCAACTTAGTGGAGGGCCGCCTGGCTGCCAGAATGACATCACAGACTTCAGGAGGCAAGTCGAAAGGAATCAACTGCTGCCGCTCAATCTCCACGCAAGGAGGTGGAGACTGGACAGGTTCGGGAAGAGGACCGTCCCCTGCTGCTGCGAAAGAAGATCCTCCCGAAGAGGCAGTCGGTTCGGGGGATCGATGGTCATACTGAGTAGCTCGGGATACCAAACTCTTCGAGCTCAGTCCGGAGCCACAAGAATGACTTGGGCCCAGTCACGCCTGATCTTCTTCAGCACTCTGGGCAGAACTGGTATAGGCGGAAAGACGTACAACAGACCGCAACTCCACTCGCAACGAAAAGCGTCGCCTAGCGAGTGCCGCCTTGGAAATTCCAACGCGCAGAACTGCTGACATTGCGCGTTCTCTTCGGTGGCGAATAGATCTAACCAAGGCTCTCCCCACTGTTGAAAGACCTTGCGCCATGTCCGAGTGAAGACGCCATTCGTGATCCATCATGCAACTGCGGCTCAGTTCGTCCGCCCTGGTGTTCAGTGAACCTGCCAGGTGTTGAACCACCAGGGAAATGCCCTGATGTTCCAGCCATTTCCAGAGGCGCAGAGCCTCCTGACATAGGGTCCACGACCCCACCCCGCCTTGTTTGTTGCAGTACCACATGGCGGTGGTGTTGTCTGTGAACACCTCCACTACTCTCCCCTTGACAGAGGGAAGGAATGCCTTCAGTGCAAGTCGGATCGCCCGAAGCTCCAGAAGGTTGATATGGAGCCTGGACTCCGCCGGAGACCAGAGGCCTCTGATCTCCGCCTCTCCCATGTGGCCGCCCCATCCCAGGAGGGACGCATCCGTCACCACTGTGTGCTCCGGTTGGGGAAGGGAGAGGGATCTGCCATTGACCCAATGCCGGTTTGTGAGCCACCACTGCAGCTGTTGTGCAGTGCCCTCCGAGATCTGGACGTAATCGGACAGGTTTCCCTGATGCTGCGCCCACTGGAACTTCAGGTCCCACTGCAGAGCCCGCATATGCCATCTGGCATGAGTGACCAGCAGGATGCAGGAGGCCATGAGGCCCAGCAGCCTCAGGGTCAGCCTGACCGAAACCCAGGATAGAGGCTGAAAGATTGGAATCAGAGCCTGAATATCCTGGACTCGCCGTTCGGGAGGATAGACCCGAAAGTGCGTCGTATCCAGAACCGCTCCGATGAAGAGGAGCTTCTGAGAGGGAATCAGGTGCGACTTCGGCACATTGATGGAGAACCCCAGCAAATGCAGGAGGTCGGCCGTAGTCTGGAGATGGGAGACAACTGTCCGGGGCGAGCCCGCCTTCAACAGCCAGTCGTCGAGATAGGGGAAGACTGGAACCCGTGATCTGCACAGATGAGCTGCGACCACCGCCATCACTTTGGTGAACACCCGAGGGGCGCTGGTAAGGCCAAATGGGAGCACGGTAAACTGAAAGTGCTCGTGGCCTACCGTAAACCGCTGGTAGCGGCGGTGGGCCGGCAGGACGGGAATGTGGAAATATGCGTCCTGCAGGTCCAACGCTACCATCCAGTCTCCAGGGTCGAGGGCAGATAAGACCTGAGCCAGAGTTAACATCTTGAACTTCTCCTTCCGGAGGAAGCGATTGACGTCCCTGAGGTCCAAAATAGGACGCAGGCCCTTGTCCTTCTTGGGCACCAGAAAGTAGTGGGAATAACAACCATGTCCTACTTCTGGCGCAGGACCTCGCTCGATGGCCCCCTTGGCCAAGAGGGCCGCGACTTCCTGTTGAAGAAGTGCCAAGTGATCCCCCGACATGCGGTGGTACTGGGGTGGCATGGCTGGAGGGGTTGTCTCGAAGGGGAGGGAGTAGCCCCTTCGGTCTATTTGTAAAACCCACCTGTCTGAAGTGATGGTGTGCCAGAGGGGGAGGAATCCTGCCGCCCACTGGCGTTTGATGGGCCTGAAAACTCGGACGGTTTGGAGGTAGTGGTGGCCAGGGTAGAGGTGGACTGACCCGCCCGCTGGCCCCCTGACCCGCCTCGGCGGGTCCCACATCCGTGGCCGCACTGAGACTGTTGCTGCGCAGGCCTGTGGCTCTGAAAGGAGCGAAAAGCAGAAGGCGGAGGAGGGCGCGTGGCGGACAGGCCCAGGGACTTGGACGTAGCCCGCGAGTCCTTAAAGCGCTCTGCTTTGGTGCCAAAAAGGTGAATGCTATCAAAGGGCATGTCCATCAGGGTGTTCTGGACATCCCCAGAGAAACCAGTAGTCCTCAGCCAGGCGTGGCGACGAAGCGCCACTGTCGTGGAAATCGCCCTGCCCAGCGAGTCGGCGGTGTCAAGGCCACATCGAATCGTGAACTTTGCCGTATCTCTCCCTTCAGCAATAGCCTGAGAGAGCACTGTCCGGGCCTCCTCCGGACACTGAGGCAGCACTTGTGCTACCGTATCCCACATAGAGTGGGAATAACGGCCCAAGAGGCATGCGGTGTTCACCGCCCGCAGCCCTGAACTGGCGGAAGAAAAAATTTCTTTCCAAATTGCTCCAGCTTCTTGGATTCCCTGTCCGGAGGTGCGGTAGGGAATGCGCTCGGGACGCAGAGGCTTGGACAACCAAGCTCTCAGGGGTGGGGTGTTGGGAGAGGAAAAGGGGGTCGCCAGGGGCCAGGCGATGGTGTCGGGCCACGTTCCTATCCACAGGAGCCCCTGTGGTGGGCCTGGACCAGGTGCCCAAAAGAACATCTGACAGTGCATCATTAAAAGGCAGCAGTGGCTCCGCAGAGGTAGCCGCCGGCTGAAGCACTTCTGTCAGGAGGTTAGTCCTGACGGCCACTGTAGGGAGCTCGAGGTGGAGGGCCTCCGCCGCCCTATGCAACACCACAGCGTAACTTGCACCCTCCTCCGTAGCCACGGTAGGAGGAGTGAGCATGCCAAGGTCAGGAGAGGTGTCAAGATCACTGGCATCCCCCAGTTCTTCTGCCCAGTCCGGGTCTAACTCACACTGTGCTGTGAGAGGGTCCTCAGACCCCTCCCAGTCCTCCCCTTCCTCCGAAGGCTGATGAACAGGCCGAAAATAAGGAGGATGGACATAGGGATAGAAAGGTCCCATCGGCGTCGGAATCAGCGTCGAGCGACGCCGTTCCGGCGCCGTGTCTACTTCGGGGCTGAAACAGGGGACGACGTCGTCCGGTGGAACGGGCGACGTAGGAAGTGGTGCCGGAGGGGTCGACGTCGGTGGAGGTGTTACAAGGTCAACCGGCGTCGACTGGGATCCAGGCCTGGATCCATTGGGGTCCTGCGGCGCCGGGGCCGGAGTCGACAGCGATGCCGGAACCGGAGCCGTCGGCAGTAAAGAGCAGGGACCCCCAGTCGGACCCGCGGGGCCCGAAGGCGCACCAGTGGGGCCCGACGGCCCAAAGAGGCGAGCCATGGCTGACAGGAATTCCTGCAGCTGGGCCGGAGTCGCCGTGGGACCCGGGAAGGGCGGGTAGGCCGGCGGCGACTGCGTAGGCTCCGCCGGAGCCGCGGGTGTGGCCCCACCCGCACCCTCAGCTGCGTCACGCGACGGGCGAGGGTAAGTCGGAGAGCGATGGCGCTTCTTCGACTTCTTGGGACGCTTCGTCTTACCTGACCCCGAGTGCGAAGTCTTCGATCCCGACGAATGATGGTGGTGGCTCCGCGACCGGTCCCTCGACCTCCCACGGGACCGGGACCTTGAGCGGCGCGGAGCCGACTGCCGGACTTCAAGCAACTTTCGGGACCGCTCCCGCAAAGTCTTCGACGCCATGGCCCGGCAGTCGGGGCACGACTTGGGGTCGTGGTCGCGCCCCAGGCAGTAGAGACACACACGGTGCAGGTCTGTCACCGACATCAAAAAGGCCTCGAAAAACTCAGTCAAAAATGACTGGGGGCACCGCTCTCTCCGGATCTGCGCTTGCTGGCGCGGAAAAAGAAAGAACTGACAGCGCGCGAGGGCGGCGTCTAAGTAGCTGCCGCAACGTCATCTCGGCGACCACGACGCCAACGACGGACGCGGAGCCGCACAACGCCACCTTCCTACACGCAGGGGTACTGCTGACGAAAACTTTAAGGATCCAGTCTGACGCCTGGGGGTAATTCTAAGGTAAGGAATCTATCACTACTAATGTTTCTAACAGATATATCGTTACCGAAGGTAAGTAACTTGTTCGTTAGTGCCATCCCGAAAGATCTTACTAATATCGCCAGTTCAGATACATATATATTGAAGAGCGTAGGACTCAAAGAGGAACCCTGTGGAACTCCACATGGGAGCGTGAAGGACGGGGAAGTGTAGTTGCCCAGGGCAACTGATTGTATCCTATCGGATAAAAAAGAGGAGACCAATGCCAATGCCTTTCCAGAAATGCCAAGAGAATTCAGATGGTTAAGCAGAGCGCGAGGGCGGCGTCTAAGTAGCTGCCGCACCGTCATCTCGGAGACCACAACGCCAATGACGGACGCGGAGCCGCACGACGCCACCTTCCGACGCGCAGGGGTACTGCTGACGAAAACTTTCCGGATCCAGTCTGTCGCCTGGGGGTATTCTAAGGTAAGGAATCTATCACTAACGTGTTTCTTTCAGATATTCATATTTTAATTACTGTATGTTGGATTTTTATTGTTTTGGTCTTGGTATTGTTGCCTATTTTTCTAAAACTGATGTGGTGTCCTTTTGTAGTGTTTTCACTGTATTACTGTGTGTTATGGGCAAATGCTTTACACATTGCCTCTGGGATAAGCCTGACTGCTCATGCCAAGCTACCAAGGGGGTGAGCATGGGTTATTTTAGAAGTGTAATCCCCTTACCCTGACTAGAAGGAAGGGTCCCTACTTGGACAAGGTGCATACCTCTGCCAACTAGTGACCCCCATTTCTAACAGTGGTGTAGCCAATGTGTCAGGGGCCATAGTGCAAGGAAGGACATGGGTCCCCTGGCCACTGCATGAACAGTGAAATACAGCAATAATCAGGATTCAGGGGCTCCTGAGCCCCAGTGCCACTGCACCTGCTGCAAACAGTGGTAGATAAGCCCCTGTTTATCACTTGCGTTTGCTTTAAGGATAGCTCCTTCCCATTATTTGAAGTTTTAACCTCGCCTTCCATAGGTTGACATGTTAGCCTCCCCTGAAGTAGAGGTCTAGTTGCATCCCTGAGGATCATCCATCTTTGATTTAATTTTCTCCCCCAAACAATCCAAGAGGCTATTGCATATCTGTGTGCACATGCGGTGGCCATCCAGCGGGGACAGTGGAGCCATGAACATTGCCCAAATAAATAGATATCACGGGTAAAACCTAATGACTTTGTAAATGTTTGGTAGTTCAAAATGGATGGAACCAGTTTGGCAATATGGCCTTCACTTGAAGGCTCTGCAGTAATCCATCTGATCAAGAAGCACTCAATTCAAAAGACAATACTGGATTGCTACATTTTTAGAGTATTCCTATCATTTTGATCTAATAAATACAAAACCCTGTAAATAAGAGCAAGAAAAATATTTGTTTAACAGCAATTTGCGTCATCCCATGAAAAATACCCCAATATGAATCTGGTCATTGCAATCCTTTCACTCTTAGGGCTGGGTCTCAATCGTGCCAGACTTGACAAGATCTACAGCTTCCCTTCACATTAAACGATTTTACCGTTTATTTTTCCAATACAAAGTCCAACAGCAGGAATTCATTTTTGAAAAACAAACAATGAATGGCCTCATGGACCAAGATTGTTCTCCCTATGAATCACAACAACTAACTGGTTGCCCTAGCCTAGGGTACCATCCTTTACAAGAAGAGATATCTGGTGTCGGAAATCTAGTGTCAGTCGCCCACACTAAAAAGGTTGGTGGAGGGGCGTGTCCAAGATGGCGCCCAAGTAGGTGCAGTCTTGTCGAGCTCCGGCGCACTCACTTAGAGAGAGGCGGGTCTGGGGAGCTGCACCAGTCCGGGGCCACAGCAATCGGGCGGCTGTGAGGAGGGGCACTGGCGGATCACTTTTATTCTCACCAGAAAGTGAGGTCCGGCCCCCCATGGCCTGAGCTGGTACAGCGATGGGGCGCCAAGATGGCGGCCGCCACAGACGAGGCAGTGTAGGCCGAAGGCCTGTTTCCCGGAGCCCAGGACAGGGAGAAGTCCATCCGGCCTTGAGGATGGCACATCCTGTTCCAGACCTGAGACGGCGCTGCCTCATTGTGAGCTGAGGCCCGGATAGCCCATCACGGCGGGTGGCGGAGGCAGGAGTCAGGAGATCCAGGCACTGACGGGGGACGAGGCCAAGCCCTGCCGCCCGATGATTCGTCAGGGACAGGTGCTGGGCTCGCCAAGACGAGAGATGAGGCCCGTGACTGCAGTGGCCAAAGAGACCCCGGTAGGAGGGCGAGGAGGGAGTGACCAATCTACGCTGGAGACAGCGGTGGAGATAACAGCCCCACGAGAGGTGAGCCCCGGAGTAATGCAGTGGTTGCGGGGGGGGGGGAGCCCTCTCGGAGCTGGGCCGCGTGTGGGCCCTGGATGCTTGCAAGGCGCCTGGGGGAGAAGTGGAGAACGGCAGTAAATGAAGCTGAGGGACGCCACCGAACAGCTATCCGAGAGACTGGAGCTGGGCCCACTGTGCAGGTGGCAGCAACTTACAGTGACAAAGACCACGCAGGACCCCGGTGAGTGGCGGGGTGTGGCCTACCTGCGCCAGAGAAGACAGTGGAGATGACAGCCGGGCCCCCACGTGAAATGAGCCCCGGGGAGGCAGATTGACTACAGCAGCTCCCTCCTGGTGGTGCCCCACTTGAGGTACCTGGGCGCTTGGGCTGGCTCCTGCGGGGGCCAGTGGCTAGAGCGGGAGCCCCTCCTGCTGGTGCAGGGACTGGGCCCACTGAGTGAGGTCCTCACTGAAAAGCAAAGGGAGACCATCCTCCTTGTGTGACAGATGACGACCTAGCTGGTGCCCGCAGAGAACATCCACCCAGGTCACACCCTGGAAATACTCACCCAGGGACTGTTGGCTCTTGACTGGGGAGGCGCAGTATGACTGGCTCCTTCTGCCTGATGGACCCAGGGCAGGGATGAGACATATTGCTGATTTCCTGATGCCTTGATCACACAGGAGGGACACGAATGCTCATCAGCGAAGGGGACTACCCACCCCCTGCGTGCATACTCCTCTGGAGTCACCAGGGGCGAGCAAAATGACTTCCACTAGAACAAAGAAGGACCCCACTGTCAAGGATTTATTTACCAAGAGCTCCTCCAAATGGGCGGAATCGACCAGGGAGCCTGACTCGCCCACGCGCTCCCTGCCAAAGCCGGACAAGGGCCAGGATGCAGATGAAGAGGCTCCTGTCACACACTGCTTTATGGAATCCCTCTTTAGCACCCTGGGAGACGATATAGTAACATTCAAGATGGAACTGACTAAGGAAGTGAAGGACCTCTGGCACGACATGAGCGATCTGGAGCAGCAAGTGGATTTTGTGTTAAAGAATGGCGATGCCAGGGAGGAGGAGTTGGAAGCATGCCATATTGAGATCATTGAACTTAAAGATCACAATGCTGACCTCAATTACTATCTGGAGGACTTAGAAAACAGATCTCACAGGTCAAACATTTGAATTAAGGGCGTTCCATTGCAGGCAGATGCAGGCAGATTGGAAGACTATATTCTGCTACTCTTCCGCCATATTGCTCCGGAGCTGGCAGAGAAAGAACTTCTTCTGGGCTGTACACACAGGGCGGGACGCCCCTCCGGGGAGCCCGGTACCCCGCAAGACTTCCTCACGTGTCTCCACAGTTTCCGACAGAAGGAACTCATCATGGCCAAGGTACATGATCAGCCCCATGTTCTCTTCGAGGGGATCAAAGTGCGCCTCTCTCCCAAGACCTCTCCATTTCACGCTCCAGCGCCGTCGAACTATGAAACTGGTGACCGCCTTTTTGAGGGATAAGGGTATCCGCTACAGGTGGGGCCACCCCTTTTGTCTTGTCTTTGTGTCTGGAGGGAGAGGCGGCGGCGATTATGGGGCTGGACCTGGAACAGGATGACCCTGTGTGTCTCCGGGGTCCCCCAACGACCTCCCAGTGGCTCGAACCTAGGAAACCATCTAACTTCCGGTCCCGAAAAAGAATGAGCAAACCAACCACAACGGAGAGTCTTAGATTGGGATCGGCCCTTTTGCAGCACTTACTCAATGGGACCCATCTCCGGAGCAGGCAGACGAATGATGGGGTCGGAGTTGGGACCCTCCCGGCACCCCCACAGACTATGACAATGGTGGACCGTTAATGCTTGCATACAGTAGCACCCGGGTGCTCGCGCCGATACCGGCATCTCTGCATGAACTCTGGACCTGCCTTGCTTCTGGAGTACGCCTGAAGGACTGCGACTGAGGGAATCCGCATCCTTTAACAACTTGCTACCCGACGCAGATGGCCGGCGACATGGACCCATACTACACGATTCACTGTTTAACACCAGTTGGTGTTTTTGTCTCCTTGTTTTGTGTTCTGTTTATTCGTTAGCATGCTCCATTCATATACGACACTGTTACACCACAACATATCCACTGGCAACACGGGTGCACGCCCCTCCCTTAGCTGGCTTTTTTATGACTGATACTCTCCCCCATACCCATGGTGAAGATAGTTAGGCTCAATGTCAGAGGGCTGAACGCCCCTGCAAAAAGAATAGCGTTGCTGTCCCAATTCAGGGTTGCCCAGTGCGACATATGTCTCTTACAAGAGACGCACTTGTTAAAAAAGTACTGGGGCCGGATGCGCTCAAAGTGGTTTGACCGCCAATACTGGACCTCTGACCCTGGAAAGAAGGCAGGGTTGGCGATTTTATTGTGTACTCACTTCCAGGGGCAGGTCCTAAAGGTACACTCAGAAATTACAGCCTGCATGCTTGCTGTGCGGATCTCACTCCATCAACACATGTTCACAGTTGCATGCTTATATGCACCCAACGATCACCAAGAGCGCTTCATCCGTCATGCTGTGGGGACTGTCCTTACCTCCCCGGACGTTAAAGTCCTGATAGGCGGAGATTTTAACCTTGTGCCCGACATGCACCTAGATTGACCCCTCACATAGCGGGCCCATCAGGAGCATTCTCCCCGCAGCGATTGCAGTGGATTGCAGAAGCAGGGCTGTCTGATATATGGCGCCTTAACCCTAAATGACTATCCTACGCCCCTGCAACTAAAGAGGTGGAAAGGTCAATCATGGAATATCTAGAGATTAACGATACGCCCCACACTGAGATAGCGACACTATGGGACATCCTCAAGGAGGTGGTGAGGGGGACATTGTAGGAGGCTGGCTTAGTATATGGTGCTCACTTATGTAAGTGTAGCATACTGCACTAATCCAGACAACCCTTATGGTGATTTTAGTGGTCTTAGACAACCTTAGAAAGCTCTCTAAGTGGTAGCTTTGGAGAGCAGCCTTCAGACTTAGTCCACAAGGAGTGTAAAGCAGCTTGTTTTACCAGTACTTAATCTTATGGTGTAGGTTAAGTGAACAATAACCACACAGTGTATGTATAAAAATATGTATTTATTATAAACACTCACTAACACATTGCAATATTTCCTACCCCGAGATATAACCACAAAACACACAATATTTTGATAATAGAAGACGTAAGTAGCAAAAATACACAGTGGTCTCCAGGGGGAGACCAAACCATATACTAAAATAGTGGAATGTGAACCACGACCTAAGTCAAGACTAGACCCAGAAGATGTAGAAGAGCCGGGGACCCAAGGAACCACCCAAAGTAATTACCTAGGAATCTCACTGAGGCCGTGTGCAGAGTGGGAACACGACCACGTGCTCAATATAAGTCAATGGTTAAGTCGCGGTTGCAGTTTTAAAGAAGAAGGGCCCTTCCCTGAGGATCCTGAAGAAATCCTGTGGAAGATGGAAGGCTGGAGAGTCACCCTACCTGTGGATACCCCAGGAACCAGGATACCTACACCAGGGAAGCCGGGTGCATAGGTGCGAAGGGACGTCGGAAACCGCAGTAGACCACAATGGAGGACTTCAGTAAAGATGTCGCTGACGAAGAAGGTGAAAGTGTCCGGTGGAACCCAAAGGTGGATTCAAGATGAGAGGTACCTGTAAGCAGAGGGGAAAGAGTCTATGTCACTCAGGAGTGACCAGGAGGCAAGAAGACAAATGCCACCGATGTCGGAGCTGCAGGTGAGTTGACGGTGCCCTTGAAGTTGCAGCTGTGCAGACCAGGTGAAGCTATGGAAGACCAGGAGCCATTCATGAGCTGTCCCACGTTGGATGTCAAGAGCCAGGGGGGTCAGTGTCCGGCAGGGGCACCAAGAAGCCTTGGCAACAACAACCAACACAGTAGTCAAAGAAGGTGCAGTGTCGGGACCAGCAAGGTCCAAGTGACTCACCACCCACAGGTAAGTCAGAGCAGGTCCTGAGCAAGCAGGGGAGCCCACTGGAGCCAAAGAAGACCCTCAAGAGGACCCACGGGCTGGAGGCACAGGAGTCACAAGAGGACCTCGAGCATCTCACCCAATGATGAAGGCCCATGGTGCATAGGATGTGGTGCAGGCAAAGATCTTGGCTGCAGGAGATGCTTGAGGTTCTTGGAGCCCGAAGATTTCTGGTGAAGAGAGTCAACAAGCCTTGGCAATGCCAAGTCGACGCTGTGCACAGGGGTACTGCTCCAGCGGTTCCCACGAGGGATACTGGCTTCAAACTTGCTGTGAAGACAGTGCAGGCCTCGAGGGAGTTGCAAAAACCCCACCTGTGTTGCTGAACCTTTCGGAGTCCGTAGGAGCTCAGGAACAGCAGACCAGTCAGCTTCATTGCAGTGCCTGCAGATGCAGGGAAGTGACTCTTTCACTTCAAGAGAGATTCCTTTGGATGCCTTGGATTTCTACAATCCTGTAGAAGGACCTATATGGAGCACAGGCACAGACGAAGCAGAAGACTGGCAGGACGATGAGACCAAGAGCAGCAGGAGTCTTCCCAGTTGCAGTCTTGGTTCCCACTTAATAGATAAATAGATAAAACCGCACAATTCCGGGTCCCCACGATGCTTCTCTCAATCGACGCTGAAAAAGCATTTGATTGCGTGCACTGGACTTTCTTGCAGCTGGTCCTGGAGGCCGTCGGCCTGAGGCCCCGGTTTCGTAAGTGGATATGGGCTAGTTACTATGACCCTGTGGTGCTGGTATGCGTTAATGGCTCGATGTCTCAACCTTTCCCCATCTCTAGGGGAACACGCCAAGGGTGTCTGCTCTCGCCGCTCCTGTTCGCGCTCTATATGGAGCCATTAGGCGGAGCGTGTGCGGGGCCATCCCCTTATTGTGGAGGTTTGAATGGGGAGCCAGCCTCATAAGATAGCATTGTACGCAGATGACTTGCTGTTGGCTATTACTAAAACACGCCAATCGCTGCTCCCTCCACTAGAGGAACTATAGTTGTTTGGGAGGGCTTCAGGGTTCAAGGTGAACACCACCAAATCTCAAGCTATCAATCCTACCATCCCGCAGGTCGAACAGGCCTTACTGGCCACGACCTTTCCATTTTCATGGACTGCACAGGGAATTTCCTACTTGGGCATTCAATTGTTCTCAACCATTGAGAAAGCTATGTCACACAACTACTCTGCTTTATTGAATACGGCAAGCTCCCTCATACAATCCTCGCATGGGGGTCCACTTTCTTGGCTGGGACGAATAGCCGCCATCAAAATGTCCCTATTACCTAAGCTCTTATACTGCATGCACGCGATACCGATACAACCGCCCCCACCCGTGCTGAATAAACTCCAGCATTCCTCGGAGACCTTCATCTGGGGTGGCAAACATGCAAGAATGGCACAAGACAGCGCATACCTCCCAGTGGCCAAAAGTGGGCTTGGCATACCTCATCTACTGCACTACTACCAGGCAGCTCAGCTGCACTTTTTGGTGGAATGGCAACGTCCATACATAGAGAAACATTGGTGCTTCCTCAACTAGGCTGCAGCGGGGATTCACATTTGGGAGATTTTATGGCTTCCACAACGAAACCGCCCGCCGAGGGTATATATCTCCCCAGTGGTCTGGGCCACAATGGGGGCTTGGGATAAACTCTGTGTCCCCAAGCAACTCTACACGCCTATTTCACCCCTTACCCCAATATTAGGGAATGCAGATTTCCCCCCCGGCACTATATGGCACGGCCTACTCTCAGTGGCAGGAGGCAAATTGCAAACGCATTGTGGATCTGTTCGATGTGCGGGGTCTGCTGGAATTTTCGCAGGTGCAACAGGATTTTGGGCTACAAGATTCCGAACACTGGCACTATGTAGCAATCTGACACTGTGTAACCCACCCGTTAATACCTCCACATGCTAGCAGGCAACTCACCCCATTTGAACGTTGGCTCTTGTCAAGGCAGGATGACCGGCGTCTGTTGTCAGATATTTATGCCCTTTTAAACACCTCAACGAGATCTTTGCTCTCCATAGCCAGAGCACAGTGGAAGCTGGAATATGAGCGCCAATTCTCAGACAAAGAATGGTCTGACATTCTGCGGCGGCATGTACTGCGGCTGGTAGCATCTCAGGCAGGGAGACCCTGCTCAAAATCACCCACTACTGGCTTTTATACACCCTCCTGATTGGTTAAG
The DNA here is from genome assembly GCA_963921515.1 of Calotriton arnoldi. NCBI lineage: Eukaryota > Metazoa > Chordata > Amphibia > Caudata > Salamandridae > Calotriton > Calotriton arnoldi. Next base: position 3,412,151 of record CAWUFW010000463.1, on the reverse strand, counting down.
TGGAAGAAGGGAAGTGATGATAGGTGCTGGCGACATTGCAACCATTCTGGCACTCTATCTCATTTATTGTGGCAATGCCCTAAACTACACCAATACTAGTCCAAGTTCCTCACGGATATCGATACTATGTTTAACACTGAGCTGCCCCGCTTCCCCAGCTATATTTTATTTGGATTACCCAAAGCTCTAATGTACCCACTACACTCAGCTAGGGGGAGGGCCATAACACTGGCACTGTGTGCTGCTAAGCAGGTATTCTGTCATGATGGGGCACGGATACCATACCCACACATGCAGACTGGACACACAAACTCTGGGATTTGCTAGCCATGGAGAAGTTGACAGCAGTGGTAGACCACACACTGCCCAATATTGAAAAAATGTGGGGACCCTGCCTGAAATATTTGTCTACTACCTTTAGGGAGCTTATTTACCCGATATACTTGAAAGTGCTACGCCTTATGGCAGGTACGGAGGCCGACTCATAAGACCTCTATATGGTGGGAGGGAAACAGGAATTAATAGAGGTATTATAAGCAAGAGCATGGAGTAGTTATTTGGTTTATTGAATATTGGTTATGTATGATTTTGTTTTTTCCCTCCGTTTCATCTCCCACCCATTGTGCACCACAAGCCGTTGGATGTAGGTGACTATATTTGTTGTACCTTTCTTCAAACAAACAATAAAAATAGATACAATCCTAAGAAGGTTGGTGATAACCTGACTGACCAGTGATGGATGGGTCGCCAGGTCAAGGGTTTGTCCTAACACATCCGGCTTCCCTACCTCTAAATGAAGCAGGCATCAACCATTTTCTGGTAGATGTCCAGCATACATCTAATCTAAAGTACCCTCTTTGTAATCTTAGATACTGAAATAACTTCCAATAACTTGCCTCATAAACACACCTGAAGTGACCCTACATGAACGTCACAAATATTCCCATGTAAATATTCCCATGCTAAATCTGCTTCCATCTCAGGTATCCAGCAAGCAAGTGATCTGACTCATTTGCATATAAACAACCCACCCAAAATATGCCTCAGATTCTGCCATGCTATTCTTGCAAATCCAAAAGAATATGGTAATTTTAGAGTGTGCTGGAGCTCAAAGCAAGTACAGATTTAAAGATACTGCTAATAGGCTCGGAGACATGTAATTTGATTGTGGCACATACTAGAGAAGCTCCTGTGCCAGAGACATCCTCACATCTAAATGGTTTATTAATAATATGGCACCTTGGCAGGTTGGGGGGTTGGTTGTCAACCGAAGATGGTGGACATGTGGTAGGGAAGCTCTGAAGCGCGGCTAAAGACATCCTGCAGAATCTTGTCTGCCTGTAACAATTTGAGCGGAGCTGTACCCTAGGCATCTCCTGGGAATTGCCTGGAGGGAGTGAAGAAATGCAACTGGTGAGTGGAGATCTCTGATGAGGAGTGTTTAGCGTGGTGCGGCGGTGTAGCCTAAGCTGCCAGGACCAAGCTGAGGACCAGCTGAGCGGCAGCAATATATGTGATTGCTAAAGAGTTGCTGATGTGCCGAGATGGCCGCCATGCCGAGGGTGGTGCTGATTCCCGCTCCACACTTGTGGAGCCTCACAGGGAGGACATGCCTGGTATTCTCAGAGGTGTTGGGTACTCAAACTCGATCAGCCCTAGATCTGAGAGAGCAGAAACAGGGCCAGAAGTAGGCCAATGGACGTCAGGGGTGTGTGTGGTGCCTGGGAGTCTGGGATTAGAAAGGTTTTAAAAAGATTGCTGTGGTAAAGGTGGGTGCGCACCCCAGATATGGTCCGAGTCAGCGCCCAGGTCTTGACCGGCCCTATTCTACCCCACTGGATGAAAAAGAAAATGTAACCTAAGAGTGGGCCTGTGGGTCTCGTGCTTTTCCCCTCCGACTGTCTCATGAACATTGGACAATACAATAAAGAGGGGGTGGGGTGGCATACTGGGAGGTTGTGGAGAGCAGTTGGGGGCAGTGCAGGTGCCATGCACTGGCCGGTGCTGAATGAAACCAGTTACGTTCATAACAATAAAGCTGGTCGGTTGGTCTGGCCCCTCTCCTTGCCCTTGGCTTCAAGAGACAATAGTCGACATTTAAAGAGGGGAGTCAGACATCGATCTGGACGATTGCTGGTCATTCCCACAACCAACAGCATCAACGGTGACTTACTACCTTACCAACCTACGGCAGAAATTCAGGCTACCTCAAGACGCAGACTAGGAGAGTCCATCCCATATTTGACTGCTCGTGCTGCCTCTGGTGATTAAACCACACTGAGGGGCTGATGGGTCAGGAATGACACAGGAGACTTTACTGTGGAATCCTAAGGGTCAAGATATATTAACTTTTCAAATGTAATGCCTTAACCCTTCATGGCAAACGACCAACACTTGTCAACCACCAAACAGGGCTCCCTAGGCAAATACCCCTGCCTGGTGCCACCAGACAGATGAAGATAGTGCCACCACCAGGGCCTTGGAAGGATGGGGTCAATACTGACCTGATCCAGCAACAATTTTACAAGTCATTTATGCCTCCAAAGATGCACTAGAGGTTTAAAGAGGAGCTGTGGGCTCTGAAATGACATTCATGAGGCAGGATCTACAGGAAGCAGTTGTTAGCATCACAGAGGCTGAAGAACGAATATTGAACATGGACGACACAGGCCAGATCCTTCAACAAACAAACACCAAACTTGTGACATCTGCAACAACTCTTAAGGCTAGAGCTAAAAATGTGGAGGGCAGCACCTGCCAGAACAACCTCTGTGTTGTCAGATTTGCACAGAGGGATCGCTGGCTCAATTTCTAGAGCAGTGGTTACAAGCCTTATTTCCCTCGGATAGGTAAGCTTCATGCTTTATGCTTGAGTATGCCCACTGGGCCCTTCTGCAGCAAATGCCACCCGGCAAGCCCCACCCAATAATTGCCAGTTTCTTGAACTATAAAGACAGATGGAATCCTTTGATTTGCAAGGGAAAAGGAAAAACTACAATATGACACTATTGCAATACTGATCTTCTCAAAATACATTCGCCTGTACAGAAAACGTGCAAATCTTTTGATGTAGCCAAAAGGAAATTATGATCCTTGAACATCCATTACATTTTCCTATTTCCGGCCAAACTTAAACTTATGTACCAATCGTGCACCCTCTTTTTCGAGACCCCAGAGGTGGCCTGGGAGTGAGCGGTGCCTGGTGCGGCCACATGACCAACCTTCTTATGGAGCCCTTAGCCCAGGAAACTGAGATGCTTATTCACCCAACAAAAATACGAATAACTGCTCCTGCAAGAGGAATAGAAACCGTTTGAATAAATGGAAACCTGTGGAAGAATGTAAGGCAACCGACTTGAGGAAACAGAATCAGGACAGGATATGAAAAGGCTAGAGAAGAAGGAGAGGAACACACAACAGAGAGAGATGTGGGAAATGCTGGCATCTTGATAACTGTGCCAGTGCCAGTTAACTGTATAACTCATTGGCACAAAGACAGACACAGGATATTCAGTGCCACTGATCGCTACTCTGTGGGGCACTGTGCCAGACATCGTGTGATCTATTCGAAAGGAGGGAGGAGGAGCTGCGGCTGTAAGAGGTGCCTCGCAGGTCGCACCAAAGACTCTTCCCTTATACCTGGTAGCCCACCATTTACTTGACATTGTCATGGTTTAAATATGAGGGGGAATGGAGGCTGTTTGGTGCAATGGGACCTAGTTAGGTCGAGTCTAGACAGAGCTTGCGCTGTCAGGCGATCTGTTGTAGGTACTTTGTGGGAGTCTGGCTCCTCCCACCAGGGCCGGCACTAGGCATGGGTAGTGTGGGCTGCTGCCCAAAGCCTCGTGCTCAGCTAAAAAACAGGGGGCCCGCTTCACTGTGAAAGGCCACACTTTCACAGTTAGCCCACCTGCTCCTCCAGGGCCCCCTGCCCCACCCGATCACATTACGAATGCAAGGTGTCTTGACCTTGCTGGTCAGGGCGTGGTGGCATTACTGGGGGTGAAGGGGTGGGGGGGAGGGTCAAACAGAATGGGGGACGGCACAGCAGCTGGGCCAGCAATTATGTTGGTTCACACTGTCAGCAGCGGGCAGCGCCTCTATTAAGTACCGGACATTCTAGGGGCTCTTTCTGCATTTTGTTTCTAGGTGACAGAAGGCCCCTTTGTTTCCAGGACCAGCAGGACACAGGTAAGGAGAGGTGGGTGAGGGGAGGAGGGAGGAGCCAGATCAACTGACTTTTTTTTAACCTTTGCATCAACCACAGCAAAGATTTTGTTCTGTTAATAGGAATCTGCATTTAAAATGTATGTAGAACTGCGGTGGTAGGGCATTGTTTTGCGAAGTGCCTTGTTACTGCTTCGAGGCCCAGGGGAGGGCCCCCCCTGCCCTGGGCCTCGAAGCACTGGATCAAGCTGCAAGGTCCAGGTGTGGGGGCCCCCTTCCCTGGGCCTTTTAGCCATTCTGTAGAGTTGCAAGGCCCAGGGCAGGAGTTACTTAGAAATATTTTGCCTGTCTTTAGAAGGTCTCATGTCTAAAATCTTGGGGTTAGTGGTCAAAGTGGGCGGAATCGGCAGGGCACGGCGTGCCCCTACTTCTTTAATTTAATAGATTCCGTTCCCCTACTTTTTTATTTTAAACACATGCCCCAGGATGGCAGAAATAGCCTAGGCCTATAGATAAGGTTCGGCGTTTGTGGCCGTTCAGGGAAGGGTGGGCAGAGAAGGAGGAGGACTCTGTCTTTTCCTTCTTGCCCAGAGAAGACAAGGACAGTGTCCACTTCTCCTGCTCTGCCGCTGGCAGCTGCCCCACCCCCTTTCTTACTCTTCCTCCCTCTCTTTCTGTCTTGCTCCTCCTCACTTACTGAAAACCATGACTTCAAGAAACTGTTATTATTCCCTCTTTCCTCTCCTTTAATTTATTTGTTCCTCTGTGAAATAGATCCAAAAAAGAAAAACGTTTGCTGAAAATGTCATTTTTTTCGGACATTTTTCTATTCCAAAGTGCAGCCTTGGGACGGAGAGAAATAAAGGTTCAAAATGTGAAAAATAACTAAATAAAGCAAAATAGAGTGGTCGCAAAGTGGCAAGATGGATTTTATTCACACCCAAACACATTAGCGCCGCCTTACAGAGTTTGCCGGTGAAGCGATACTTTTGTTTTCTCGTCTTTCTTTGAACAACATTGTTTTCCTTGGGTGGGGGAGTGCATCATTCCTGGAGGTACTGTGCAATACATGCTTGGTGGGTGGATTGAAAAACAAATTGTGTACAGCGTCTCTGTGTTCAGGGATGTGGTCTTTTAAACCATGCTGCTTTTGTTTTGTAAGGATATAAGCAATGGACATTGAAACGGGTCCCTTCTGGGCCATGTAGTCATGTTATTAACTTTTCAGGCAAAAACACTCATTAATTTCTGAATAAGGAGTGTAAAAGCATTAAGGTAACCATGTTGCTCCTTCTTGCATTTCACATGCTTCTAAGTGAAGTTTTGCATTTGCATTCCCTTGAGTGTTTGCTTTTTCCAGGATGTTGTTACTTTTTTTGGGGGGGCAGCATATTACTCTTGTCTAGTGCGTAGTTTGAATTGAGTCACATCCAGGTGCTTATAGTGGGGCACAATTGGGTTGTAGTTGAAGGAAGTGAGATTTTCTCGCAGTGGAGCAGTATGGTGTTCAGTGGGGGAGAGGATGTGGCACTATGGTCAGAGCTGCCAAATTTGGAACTGAGGAACCAGGTTCAGCCTTCTTGACCAGTCCACCAGACCACTCTCCTGAGAGAGCACATTTCCATGCTAGACCTTAGAAGGCCCCGAAAGACCTTAGAAGAATGGTGTCTTAGCACCAGCAGGTGGACCCTATCAGTGGCAAGTGTGGGTTAACCTTGAAGGCCTGTCCACCACAATCCATGCTGAAGTTCATCTCCAGTCTTGTGGGCAGGCCTATGAAGCAGCACACCCTAGAGCGACAGTGACTCTGTCACTGAGGTCACAGGACCCTTGAGCAGGGTGGTGCTAGGGCAGTGCAACCGGTGCAAACGCACCAGGCGCTGACTTCGGGTGGGGGTGTCATGTTTGCAAGTATATTATGTTTCTAAAAGCACTTGCAGCCTCCTTCCTGGCATACAGCAATTTTCGGCAACAATAAAAAGGTCACAGAGATGGAGTTTTGTCAAGTGGAAGTTTTAACTCGTGGAAAGGTAGCGCAGAGGGTGAATGTGCCTGCTACCAAGAACACGTACCATGCAGATCACAAAGTGCACATAATGTGAATAGGTCAGTGGGTTACAGCTTTTTGTCAGTGAGATCCTTTTGTTATTTGCAGTTTATAAGTCAAAATCCTAACATAGAACAGTGAGCTATTCACTGTCATCTAAGAGTTACATGCAAACTGCAAGGTATAAATTAGAGCGTTATGTTCTTTTCCCCCAGTCTTTGATTATCCTAAAGTTGCAAAAAGGGTTCATTTGGATAGAAATCAATTCTGGTTATTAAAGAGAACCCCACACCATGGGATTACGTTCTAAATTCAAAGTTTGTGTTTCTCCAGACCAATCACTATTAAACTATACTGCCTACTAGTATGGCTGTCATGTGACACCTACACCTTGTAGTCCTTTGTCTTATGTAACATTTCCTATACAGTGATTTACAAACGTATGATTGATTGTCTCTGTGTAATGTGTGTGATATAAAGTGCTCTGACATCCTACACTGGCATCAGTGGTGCTGTAAATCAAATTAAATGCATCTGAGTGAGAGTGTGTTTATGAAGACTTGAGGGGCACTGTTAAAGGGTGGTAGTGAGGGAATCCGTGGCAGAGGGAGTCATTAGGGGGCACTGCCAAACATTGTTGCACAGGGCTCCACCAGTGCTAAAGCCGGCCCTGCCCTTGAGGCTAATCCACCTCACCCATTGGTACCTCCATTGGCCTTGTTTCAGCAGTAGTAGCTGCAACTCACCAGGGGTCGGCAATGCAGGATTTACACGCACACCAAACTAAGTTCACAAACTTCATGGTCTGTCTGCTTCATGCACAAGCACTTTTAACATGTGCTGCCTGCTTTGGGGGCATTGGAATTATGCAGCAAAGGAGGACAAAATTATGCCTCAGGTGTTGACTAAATTACGCAGCAAATAAAGGCTGCAGCGTAATGCGGTATATTTTCTGATACTTTATTATTTTTACATTTTTACACAAGCTAACAGTCTCTGCAAAGATTTTGCCTTATTAGTACCAGAGTAACATACAAATGCAGAAGTGAGAAAGGTGATCAATCAACCTTTGCAAAGGGCTGTCCACTTCGCAGAAACACAAGTCACATTTTTTTGTAACTTTTGATCCGTTTGAGCAACAAACAATTTATTAGTTAAAATCGTCAAATTATGCAGCAGATGATGCATTATGTGGCAAATATTGCAGAGCCATAATTATATAGAAAACATTTGCAATTAGGATATTTTGCCAATCATGTTTGAACTGCTCTTGTGGTAAATGGGAGAATAAGTGCTGATGACAGAAACTCCATGGCTGGGAGACAAATGGCTTGTGCTTCCACTTTAAAGCGTATTTGGGACATTCTGTGATTGGAAACGAATCCCACTTTGCGAATGTATTTTAATGTCAATAACTCATATTAAACCTTAAATAAACGTGTATCCATTGGTTGAATTAAATAACGTAATGAGCTGTAACTGGGTAGTGAAATGCCAAACAAATACTAAAAATTAGAATAATTTGCTATTTCTGGCCACACCTCTGACTCCACCCACTGACCCAATCCTCTGGTTATTCCCACACTCTGATTCTGCGCCCACAGTTCCCCTACTTTTTTTCCCCCACTTCGACCACTACTTGGGGTACATGTTGATAAAACATATGTGAAGTGCAATGCTGCCCTAAATGGCTGTTTTCCGAATGGAATGTGGTTCTTCGAGAGGCCCTACAGTGTAAACCAAAAACTGAAAATGCCTTTTAAAACATGAGGGCAGTGTGAAGAATTTTACATGAAATGTGGACATCTAAACTTGATTTATGCTAAGCGTAAATTTGCAAATGCTTCATTCAAACTGATTTCATCTGGGAGGGAGTGAAAACAGTCCTAATACAATGTGTGTTCCTTTGTGCCAGACACAATTACTCATTGTTGCCAATAACATTTTGAATAGGATCAATTAAATAAACATGCGTTTCTTTCTTATGTAACCTGTGTATTATTCCAAGTGTTAGGGTTCCTTTTGCATCCTTGTATTTTGAAATGGCAACATAGCTGGCCAGTAATGCCACAGAGTTTGCATTTAATCATAAATATATGCAACATAATTTCCACTTTCGTGAGGCACAATTAGCCCTTACTTAGCTGCATAATTTAGCCTCTCCTGCAGCATAATTCAACCCTAATTGTCCACAGTATTCGTGTGTTCCTAGTTATGCGGCAAAGACCTCTTCTGGTCGTCTCTCTTTCTGTGAGGTCTCGCCTCTTGGTCCTGTTCTGTGTCCATGTCCAGTCACTGTTTATGTTTGTAACCTCACTGCTGGATATTGGGTTATTTTACACACTGAGCTGGAATCATAGCCCATATACTTATAGGCTAATTATACTCAGTTATAAAAACAACATTAACGGGGGGATATATGTGTGTGTATTTGTGCACTGCAGTGTGCGTGTGTGTATGTGCATGCTTGTGTGTATGTGCGTCACAGTGCATGTGTGTGTGTGTGTGTGTGTTGGGCTTTTATTTGTCACATTGTGACCACAAAGGTTGTTAACAATGGTTTTAGGCCTAGATCTCTGTAGTGGGGTGAATGTTTGACACTGTTTAATATTCTGTCCATCAATTGTTCTTTTTGCATTTGTTACCCCACGAGTGGACCGGTATGCCCAGCCATGGGTCCTGTGCTCTCCATGCCACTGGAGTCAAGCTAGCCTGGCTGATGAGGAGTGAAACCCCGAAACCGGTCCTACGATGCTTGTTTTCCAGTCCAGGGAGAACCTGGCCTGGCAGATCGGGCTGGTCTGTTCACATGGGGAACAGAGTCAAGGCTGATTTGCATATGGCTGGGTTTAAACTGGAATGGCATGGGGAGCAAAAAAACGATGGATTTAGGCCCAGATCTCTTTACTGGAGTGAATGTTTGACATTGTTCAACATTCTGTCCATCAGTTGTTCTTTTTGCATTTGTCACCCCGAGTGGGACGGGTATGCCCAGACGTGGTTCCCGTGCTCTCCATGCCACTGGAGTCAAGCTAGCCTGGCTGATGAGGGGTGAAATCCCAAAACCGGTCCTAGGATGCTTGGTTTCCAGTCCAGGGAGAACCTGGCCTGGCAGTTCGGGCTGGACTATTCCCGTGGGGAACAGGGTCAAGACTGATTTGTATATGGCTGGGTTTAAACTGGAATGGCATGGGGAGCAAACAAACGATGGATTTAGGCCCAGATCTCTGTACTGGGGTGAATGTTTGACATTGTTCAACATTCTGTCCATCAATTGTTCTTTTCGCAAAGTTAGCATTATCTGTGTGAAATATTCTGTGTCTGCTTGCCTTGGGACGCTATCTAAACATGAGAAGACAGACCATTGGCTCAAAGTAAGGTAATGGGATGGGATGCAGAATGGTCGACATTTAACACTACACAGAGATTCACTTTCACATGTAGTTGTGTACAAGGAAAGCCACCATGAAAGAGGATGTGCCTTTCTAGCTTTTACAATGTCACTGTAAGAGCAAAGCCACCACTGTTTATAGAAGGTTTTACTCACCAACCAAAGACTCAAGTAAACAAATACAGAAAACTCATGTTACAAATGAATGTATACAATTTTGACTGAAGTCCTATTTAGTAGCAGTACCAGCCTTCGCAGCCTCTTAAAACAACAACAAATGGTCAGTATTTTTCTCTTTAAAAGGTGGCAGCCCTCCTTGCAGCTCTCCATCAGGCTGCAAGGTCCAGGTGTGGAGCCCCCTTACCTGGGCCTTGTACCCATTATGTAGTCCTGCAAGGCCCAGGGAAGGGTGCCCCTCTCCTCTGCCTTGCAGCGCTATGCTATGGAACTGTGAACCAGGTTCAATTCTTGCTGTCAGCTCAACATCCTGTGATTCTTGGCAAATCAAATATCTAAAAAAAAATCTGACCTTTTGTAATGTAACTGGTACCCATGTAAGGCGCTTCAGAGACCTTAGGCTGAGTTTGTGGTATATAAACTGGGGAAAAAACAATATAAACTGACATGCTGTGTAACAATCAACTCACATCCTGCTTCCACAGTCCATACTGAGTGGTGGCTGGGAAACTCAGTGGAGGATTTAATTTCTATATACATTTATGGTGTAAGCAGTGCAGATGAATTCCATAGTACAGGTGTGGGAGATGTTGCAGCACACCCAAAACAAATGTGCTAATAGCCCTGCTGCAGTTCCAAAGTGAATGGGAATAAAGATATCTTTACATTTTGCTTTTATCTTGTCACATTGGCTGTGTGTTGAAAGACAAAGGTCAAATGTCAGACTAAGTCTGCAGACAAATTGTTACTTTTTTTTAAAAAGGAGATTGGTGTTAACTTTTCTTTTTCTTGAGTGCAAAGTGAAAGGATTTGTAAATTGACCTATGGGACAACCTTGCTGGTGAGAAAGGAAAGGCTGTAGGATGAATTGTTTTTCAAACACACAGCAAAGTTAAAAAAAATAAAAGTGGGGTCAGGGGAGTAAAAACAGGGCCGCATGGTGGAGGTTGGTTGATGGTCACTAAGGGTCCAGCAATGCCAGGTTTCCCGGCTCTGTGCATGATGTGCTGCTCCAGTCCAGGTTTTTTCTGTGAATCCTGGCGCTTGTAGTAATGTTTATTTGATGATAAAACAGGACTACAAATCCCATAATTCAAAGAAAAAATCTGGATTGGAGCAGCACATCACAAAGGGGCCTGGTAAACGTGGCAGCTGCAAGCACCTTGAAACTATTCATGGGTGTACAAATGAGGTGAGGATTGACTACCAGGGAGAACACTGGGTCACAGCCACAGGCATTTTAACCATTTTAACTCACTTTGGAAAAAGCTGGGTGTGTTGGCTGTACTATATGTTTGGGGCAGGACTGCTTCACTTAATGGGTTATTTTTCTAAATCATCCATATTTACATCAGTGCTTTGCCTTTTAAAGGACATCACTGCAGAGTGAGAGGGCCCATTTCAAAGTCAGATTTGAATTACTACTGGGCTTGAGACCCGAAGGGACCTGCCTCACTGAAAGCCCTGATACTCGGTTTATGATGCTCCCTTTGCTTTGGTTTAGCCTTGCCTACAATGAATGATTTTCTCTGCCTTGCGAGTCACAGCCATAATGTAGCGCTGCAAAGCCTAGATGAAGGACACCCTTCCCTGGGGCATGGCAGCTTTGGATAATGGGTGCCACGAAGAGGAGAGGGGCCCCCAACACTAAGCCTCATCACAGCCATGATTCAGCACTGCATACCCAAGGAGAGGTAGACTCTCCTGGGCCTCATAGCTCTACATTTTAGCTGCAAGTCCCAAAGCAGTTCGGTCTGGACTGTTCCCATGAGGCACAGGGTCAAGACTGATTTGCATATAGCTGTGTCTGAACTGGGGTGGCGAAGTGAGCTAAAGAACGATGATGGATTCAACCCAGATCTGTGACTGGGGGTGAGTGTCTGAAAAGTTTCAGTGCTCCGTCCATCATCTCCTTGTGTTTGCTTTGTTCGCCCTAAGTTGGCAGGGTATGCCCAGACGTGGGTCCCTTGCTCACTTTGCCACTGGATTCAAGCTAGCCTGGCTGATGAGGGCTGTTAGCCCGAAACCGGTCCCAGGATGCTTGTTTCTGGTCCAGGGAAGACATGGCTTGGCAGTTCGGTCTTGACTGTTCCCATGAGGCACAGGGTCAAGACTGATTTGCATATAGCTGTGTCTGAACTGGGGTGGCGAAGTGAGCTAAAGAACGATGATGGATTCAACCCAGATCTGTGACTGGGGGTGAGTGTCTGAAAAGTTTCAGCGCTCCGTCCATCATCTCCTTGTGTTTGCTTTGTTCGCCCTAAGTTGGCAGGGTATGCCCAGACGTGGGTCCCTTGCTCACTTTGCCACTGGATTCAAGCTAGCCTGGCTGATGAGGGCAGTTAGCCCGAAACCGTTCCCAGGATGCTTATTTCCGGTCCAGGGAAGACATGGCTTGGCAGTTCGGTCTGGACTGTTCCCATGAGGCACAGGGTCAAGACTGATTTGCATATAGCTGTGTCTGAACTGGGGTGGCGAAGTGAGCTAAAGAATGATGATGGATTCAACCCAGATCTGTGACTGGGGGTGAGTGTCTGAAAAGTTTCAGCGCTCCATCCATCATCTCCTTGTGTTTGCTTTGTTCGCCCCAAGTTGGCAGGTTATGCCCAGACGTGGGTCCCTTGCTCACTTTGCCACTGGATTCAAGCTAGCCTGGCTGATGAGGGCTGTCAGCCCGACACCGGTCCCAGGATGCTTGTTTCCGGTCCAGGGAAGACATGGCTTGGCAGTTCGGTCTGGACTGTTCCCATGAGGCACAGGGTCAAGACTGATTTGCACATAGCTGTGTCTGAACTGGGGTGGCGAAGTGAGCTAAAGAACAATGATGGATTCAACCCAGATCTGTGACTGGGGGTGAGTGTCTGAAATGTTTCAGCGCTCCGTTCATCATCTCCTTGTGTTTGCTTGATTATAACAGGCCATGACTGAGAGCACTAGAGTTGTGCCTATAGGTAGTGTGAGGTTCTCACAGAGGCTGCCAGTGGTCATCAAGTTGTTTAGAACACTACCTATGGGGTTGTCCAGATTGAACAATGGTACATTCTTGTAGTAAATATGTACATTGGTTTCTTTCTTTTGCTGTAGAACTCACCTTATATATAGGTCAATCTCTACCTGCTGAGAAGGAGCAATCTCACTGACAGTGGATCCGGTTACTTTCAGATTACCTATATCACTGATATTGGAGCAAGTGCCTGCAGATCAGGTATAGATCTGTGTAGAAAGTCCCTACATATGTTGAGGGACCTTTATCAAACTGTAGCCTCTTTATTTTTCAGTTTCTTTCTTTCTTTCTTTTTTCTATTGTGTAGGTCATGAAGCAGAGAAGTATGTTTTGGATAAAATGTACAGTATTATTAAATTGGGTCCTAGCAACATATATTGTCCCCAATGTTTAAAAATTATGGAGGTACTGTAGGAGCCACCATATTAAAGGCAATCTCAAGTATGTTTTAGATTGAGCTGGGTAAATAATATTTATTGGTAAGTATTAGGGGATAGGATATCAGATAAAAGATTAACTTTTCATGCTTTGATTTACAATTGAAATAGAATCCTAATCATTTTTCGTGACAGGTATTTAGTATATTTGAAAAACCTACACATACTGTGTGTTCCCATTTCTGTATATAAAATGGTATTTCATTTTACATTTATTCTGCATGGTCAAGCTTTTTAACATAAGGAAAAATGGCTTGCCGTGACCACGACATTGGACGGAAATATGCCTCGGGTGCATTCAAGAGGAAAAGGAAGCGGGAACAGATCGAAGAAGATAAAAGTCAGCGAGAAGTGTTACTTAAATTTATGAGAAGAGGGATGCACAATGAGAAGGAAAATAACCCCAACACAGAAGTCTTGAAGTTCAAAAACCATGAGCCAGAGAACCCTCAGTACCAGCACCAAGCATCAACTGCTGCTAGTGTACTCTTTCAGTACGACAATAAAGTGGTGAAGAGCATCCTGGGTCAAGATCATAAACACATCACTACTACCACAGCCAGTAGAGTCTCCAATTTCGAGGAACGTAATCAGGAACATGAGCAGCAAGTTACAAAAGGACCAGTATCACAGTTGTAAGAACAGGAACTGGAGGACCAGCAGCAAGAAAAAGCCAGTGACTCTTCCAAGCTCCAAGGAGAGGTATAAAGGATCTCGGAGGGGCAACAGCAAGTCAAGGTCACAATTTATATGTCATCTGAATATTGTGATCCTGGAGTAAAGAACCAGTATGGCCAGTGGCTGGATATTGTAAAAGTGGCAGAGACTGATAGCGATGAAACTACTAGCAAAACTGCTGAAAAGTTTTTCCACCACATTGATGATGACCCAGGAAAATGGCCTACTACTTAAGATGATAAAATACGTTGCTACCTAGTAGAAAGAGGACATACCCAGGCTAGACGCAATACATGTGACTATTTCCCACGTGACTCTAAAAGTCGATCCTTCAATCCTACTTATTTTGAAAGGGAAATGAGTAACGGTCAGCAAATTAACCGGCAGTGGCTAGTGTATTCTTTATACAAAAATGCTGTATTTTGTTTCTGCTGCAAATTATTTACCACTTCTTTCACTAACACTCAGCTTGTGAGCAGCGGTTTGTCTGACTGACACTAACTTGGACAGCGTTTATATGGATATGAAAATTCCCAGAAGCACCTAAAAAAATATTAGGGAGTGGAAGGAGCTTGAACTTGAACTGCGGAAGGAATGCACTATTGATAAGCAAAACCTTGCTCAAATCCAGCAGGAGAGGATGCATTGGCGAAATGTCTTGGAGAGGCTCCTAGCAATTACACAGTACCTAACAGAACATAACTTGGCATTCCGCAGCACTGTTGACCAGCTGAACCAATCCCACAATGGCAACTTCTTAGGGATTGTACAACTTTTAGGCAAATTTGAGTCGGTTAAGATGGAGCATGTTCGCAGAGTTACCACAAAGGAGATTCATACACAATATCTTGGCAAACATATTCAGAATGAATTGATTGAGCTGATGTCCGAGATGGTTCTCAAAGAAATCCTAGAGCGTGTCTGAAAAGCCAAATATTACTCAGTGCTCCTTTGACTCCTGATTTGAGTCATACCGAACAGATGACATTTATTGTGAAATTTGTCAGTTCTACAAATGGATGTATGACTCTTGAGGAACATTCAATTGGATTCATTCCCCTGGAAGAGCAAACTGGACATGATCTTACTGATGCATTGTTGCACAAGCTGGAGGCACTGAAACTTCCCCTTGCTGATTGTCATGGGCAAGGTTATGACAATGGTGCACATATGCGTGGACAATACAGTGGAGTGGAAGCTCGAATCTTAAAAGAGAACAGACGGGCTTTTTTTACACCGTGCGCCTATCACAATTGGAACCTGGTCTTGGGAGATGCTGCAGCTTCATCTACATATGCTGCCAACTTCTTTGGTATTATTCAACAACTTTACTCATTGTTCTTTGCATCAACAAAAAGGTGGAATGTATTAACTGAAGCTGGAGCAACCCTTTCCCTCTAAAGCCTCTCTGCCACTTGGTGGGAATCCTGTCTGAAAAGCGTCAAAGCTGTCCGATTTCAGATGAGTCTAATACATGAAGCACTTCTGCAGGTGTCTGAAATGGATAAAGATGTCAAAACCAGAAGTGAAGCAACATCACTAGCATCAGAGCTTGAATCATATGAATTCTTCCTATGTTTGGTCATATGGTGTGATATTTAAATGAGAATCAACACAGTCAGTAAACTGATGCAGAGTGAGATCATGCAGCTTGATGTAGCTGTGAAGGACGTTCACGAACTACTTGCATTCTTAACAAAGTATCGCCATGAAGGATTTACAGCTGCATTGATATGTTGTTGATACAGCAATTGGGTACATTGACAGACGATTTGAGCAGCTGAAAAATCACCAAAAGCAATTTGGCTTTCTTTATAATAGTTCCAGCTTAAACGACATGAAAAGTGGAGACCTACAAAAGCACTGCAATGATCTACATCTTCTTCTGTCACACAGCACAGCTGATGGCATTATATCTTCGGACACAGATGGGATTTCCCGGTTACTCACCGGTAATATTCATTACTCCGAGTCCTGGTCTTCCCGTCCCATTCCTTACAAGTGAGCAGCTAGTCTGCTCCACAGAAACCTACCACCTAGCTGAGCTTTTCGCACCTCCCCCAATATGGCGCCACCATCAGGTGACCATAAAGGGGGAAGTGCGGTACCGTAACATCCTGAGAATACCAAAGAAAACCCAGAACGAAAACAGACAATCACCCAAAAAAAAACAAGACAGGGAGGGAGGGAAGGGATCAGGAATGGGACGGGAAGACCAGGACTCGGAGTAATGAATATTACTGGTGAGTAACCGGGCATTACCTCCTCGTCCTGTCTTCCCGTCCCATTCCTTACAAGTGAGCCCATACCCAAGCACACAGTGATTGTAATAAAACAGACCAGAAAATGCGAGAAAACAGGTCCATTTAATCAACAGAAAGCAGTACAAATCATAAACCATGTACAGCAGACAAAACATGCGAGCCAAAGGCAGCCGAGGACTCCATCCCCAACTGAAGACGATAATGGGAAACAAACGTATGGGGAGAAGCCCATGTGGCAGCATTACAAATGTCTCTCAAGGAGGCCCCCTTGAACATGGCCCAGGAGGAGGAGACGCCCTGGTCGATCTACCCTGAACAGAAGAGGGGAGAGGACAGCGGGCCGCCTCGTATGCCGAAACCACAGCACCCTTGACCCAACGAGTCAAGGTGGACAAAGACGGACGAAGACCCCGCCCAGACATGCCGTAGGTGACAAACAACGAATCAACCTTACGGAAACCAGAGGTCTGATCCAAGTAAATGCGGAGAGCCCTCAGCACATCCAAAGAATGGAGGACCAACTCCTCCGGGGACACAGGATCCGGAAAGAAAACAGGAGAACAACATCCTCCTGACAGTGGAAAGAGGACAGCACCTTGGGCAGAAAAACTGACTGGGACGGAGAAGGACCTTGTCCGTGCAAAAACGCAAAAAAGGAGGCGAAGCCATCAAGGCACCAATCTCACCGCCCTCCGCCCCGAAGTAATGGCCACCAGGAAAAGAACTTTGGCAGAAAGGAATTTGAGGTCCACCGAGACCAAAGGCTCGAAGGGGGGACCCGTCAAAGCCTGGAGAACAAGGGGAAGATCCCAGGCAGGCACAGGAGAGCGAGACACAGGACGCTGATCAAAAAGCTCCTCAAAAGGCGAGTCACCAAAGGGGCGACAGAGGACACAGAGGAACCCCGAAAAGCAAGAATGGCAGCCCACTGTGCACGTAGGGATGAAACAGCGAGACCCAAGACGAACCCATCCCGTAAAAAGTCCAACACCCTCACAGTCTCACAGGAGGAAGAAGAGAGACCCTTCCCAAGACACCAGGAAGAGAAATTTTTCCAATGACGGTCATAGGACCTCAAGGTGGAAGGGCGCCGAGACAACTGGAGGCACTGGGCAACCTCAACCGAGCAGCCCTGACCCAACAAACTCAACCTTTCAAGTGCCAAACCCCCAGCCGGAGGCGGCGCAGGGAGGCAACCCTGAGAAGAGGAGCCCGCAGAGGGGAGGGACACAGGGGAAAACTCCAATGGGGGCACACAGACAAGGTCAGAAGCAGGGGAAACCAAGATTGATGAGACCATTCCGGCACCACCAGAAGAACCTCTGCATGGTCCAACCGAAACTTCCGGAGGACCCGCAGAATCAGAGCAAACGGAGGGAAGGCAAACAGAAGACCCAGCGACCAAGGGACGGAGAAAGCGTCGATCGCCCATGCCAGTCTGGAGGGCACCAGGCTGCAAAACCGAGGAAGGAGCGCAGAATCCTCCGAGGCAAAAAGATCCAACCACGGACGGCGGAACCGGAGGACAATCAGATCGAACAGATCCGGGGACAGACACATAGTCACCGAGGAGGGGAACACCCTGCTCAAAGAGTCCGCAGGCCCATTCTCCTTCCCCGGAAGATAGACCGCCGTCAGAGACAAGAGGTTCTGCTCCGCCCACAGACCAATCACCCTGGAAAGCAGAAACAGAGACCGGCACATGCCCCCTTGATGGTTGACATAAGCCCGAACAACTTGGTTGTCGGTCTGCACCGAGACCGCACGGCCCAGAAGGAGAGGAGCAAACCACTGAAGAGCCAACCAGAACGGCCCTCAACTCCTTCCAGTTCGAGGACGGAAGGGACTCGAAACGGGACCACCGACCCTGAGCTTTGGAGGCACCCAACACAGCCCCCCAACCCACCGCACTGGCATCCGTGGACAACACAACCACATGCAGAGGAGGAAGAAGATCGAACCCCCGGGAGAGAGACTGAGGGGACAACCACCACTGGAGATCCACCCGAATCCCAGGAGAGACGGGAATCGAGGCCTCGTAGTCCAGGGAGGCAGGATCCCAGTGCGACAGGACATGATGCAAGAGGGGATACAAATGCAGCCTGGCCCAAGGGAGGAGATGCAACGTGGACGCCATCTCCCCCTGACTTCTCAACCAGAGACGTGCGGACACCTGAGACTGGGACAGAACCCACGAAAGGTGACGAAACAAAGTCAATTGGCGCTCCTGGGAGAGGAACACCATTCCGAGATCCATGCGGAAGAGAGCCCCTAGGAACTTCAGTGTCTGGGATGGCACCAGGGAGGACTTCCGGTGATTGATGAGGAACCCAAAGGACCCCAGCAGATGACACACCTGGTCCACATCCGACAGAGCCTGAGAAAAAGAAGGAGAAACAATCAACCAATCATCGAGATAGGGAAAAACCTGCAGACCACGGGAATGAAGAATACCCACCAGAGGGGCCAAGAGCTTCGTGAAAACTCTTGGCGCCGATGAAAGGCCGAATGGCAGCACCCTGAATTGGAAGTGCCGGGAACCCACAGCAAACCGGAGAAACTTCTGATCCTCCGCACAGATCGGGACGTGTAGATAAGCATCCATCAGATCCAGGGATGCCAGGAAGCTCCCAGGAAGCACCAGATGCAGGATGGACAACAGAGTCACCATTTTGAAGGGACGACGAGGGATGAAGCGATTGACACGTTTCAAATCCAAGACAGGATGCAGATCCGAAGTATCCTTCTTGGAGACCAGAAAGAGGATCGAATAACAACCCTCGCCCCTTTCCTGGGCAGGAACCTCCACAATAGCCGCCTTCTCCAACAGAAGGCGCACACCTTCCAGCAAGGCCGCACGACGCAGAGGAACACGTGGCAGTGGAGTCACCAGGAAGAACGGAGGGGGAGGAGAGGAGAATTCGATTCGATAACCCTCCGACACGGTCTGAATCGCCCAGGCATCCGGAACTGACAACCACTGATGCAGGAAATAGTGAAGGCGACCCCCAACCGGCAAAGGCAGACAGTCATTGCGAAGAGGAAGAAGCGGTGGCAGCAACACCGGCAGGGGCCCGGCGCTTGGCACCTCCAGGGGCGCCACGACCCCTGCCACGAAAGGGCTGCGACGCACCCCGAGCCGAAGGCCCAAAGGCACGCCTGTAGCCAAAACCACGCCCCCGAGTAGGAGGGCGGACCGTAGCAACCAGTTTGCGATTCTCCGCCGACTGTTTCACCATCTCCTCCAGCTGAGGACCGAACACCTTGGAACCCACAAAGGGCAGCTTAAGCAGGACCGCCTTCTGAGAAGACTCAGCCTTCCAGGAACGCATCCAGATATGACGCCGTGCAGCAATCGAAGCACCAGAAGCAGCCGCAGCGGCGCTCAAATTGTCAAATGAAAGATCAGACAAGTAACGCACCTGCAACTCCATGAGGGCCAAAAGAGAGGTAGCATCCTCCCCTTCCTGCAAAAGAGAGGACAGGGCCTGAAAATCCTTGAGGAGGGACTGGACCATGTAATTTGAATAGGCCGTCGCCCTGACAGAAAAATTAGAAGCAGCATAAGAACGCTTCACCGCCCCTCAACACGCTTATCCACAGCGTCCGAAGGAAGGGCGTCATCTGACAGGACCAGACCATGAGAGGAAAGCCCTGCCATCAAATTGTCAACCTTGACAGCCTGAGGAAACTCCGCAGCAAAACCCTCCAAAGGATAACGCTTGGACAAAAAGCGCGGGAAAGCAGACTTATCCACTTCCTTCCACTCATGATCCAGCACCTTGCGCACAGCACCATGCAATGGGAAGGATTCAGGAGTCGGCTGGTGATACTGCGTAAAGAAGTCATCCTCCAGGACATCCGTCACAGGAGGAGAGAACCCCAAATTATCACGGACATGGGCAAACAAATCAGAGAGCTCAGCACCCTGAACAAAGCGCCCACGAACACACTCCTCATCATCCGGACCCAAATCGCCATCAGGAGCGCCCTGCGGATCCACAGACCCACGAGGAACCTTGGCAGGAGGCCCAGCAGACTCACGAGCCTGAAAAGCAGCAGCCACAGCCTCATTGATCAAGAGGCGCAGGGCATCCAGAGGAGGAGTGGAGGAAGATGCACCTGAAGCCATGCCGCCAAAAATTTCACCGGCACCAAACCAGAGAACAGGCACTCAGAAGGACAGGTGCCAGCAAAAAAGGACCCCATGAAATACAACGGAAGTCCCGAGGGCCCGAGCTCACGCGGGACCAGAAAAAAAGGGGGCGGGCGCCAGAAAAAGGCAGCCGACCGCCCCAAAATCGCCCCAGGCAGCCCGAAACAAGACGGACCACACGCGCTGCCAGAAATCACCACCGCAAACCCCCGCCCGCTAAAGCAGGGTGCCGCGGGCTCAGCAAAAACGGAAAATGGCCGCTAAAGCAGGCCGGCCCAGAAGCAGGTGAGCGTAACATGAAAAACGGCTGCTAAAGCGAACCGCGACATGACAGAGGCATAACACACAAAAAAAGGGCGGCCGCTACAGCAGGCCGCCGAACATAAGAAAAAAGGGAAGGGAAAACTTACCCCATCCGCTCAGCCAGGCACGAAGACACTGCGTGCAGAAAAAAGAACAGGATGTTGCGGTGACCGCACTTCCCCTTTATGGTCACCTGATGGTGGCGCCATATTGGGGGAGGTGCGAAAAGCTCAGCTAGGTGGTAGGTTTCTGTGGAGCAGACTAGCTGCTCACTTGTAAGGAATGGGACGGGAAGACAGGACGAGGAGGTAATGAACTGTTTAAGGAGATCTCCTTTCTTGCTCAAGTCCTTCCTAAAAAACTAAATATGTTATAGGCTCTTCAGTATATTTATATAAACAGATTGGAAGACATCTAGCCAAATTGTGTGCTTGCCCTAAGAATTCTGCTTACAATTCCAGTGACAGTAGCATCTGCTGAACGCAGTTTCTCACACCTCAAATTGATAAAGACTTACTTATGCTCAATGATGTCCCAAGAATGACTATCAGGATTGGCCCTACTTTCAATTGAAGGAGATATTGCAGCAACATTGGACTACAGTGAAATGATTGATGCCTTTAGCAGAAGAAAGGCTAGGAAGATCACATTTTAGCATGTAGTGCTACACACGAGATATTGATTTGTCACAACAAATTTCCTTATTCAATATTGTCCTGTCAAAAAGAACTCATTATGCTCTTTACAGTGTTATTTTTCAGAGTTCAACTTCTGTTTCCTGTTTTGTTCCTCCTTTAGATTGGGTTGTGAAATTTATCGACACCAACTAATCACTGAAGGAGCCAGTAAGTGTCACATTTTGTTGCCTTGTATTATTTCTCTGTTTGTTGTGAATGAACTTCCTGATAACCTATATATGTATATGTTTGTATTTGGATGTAGGCGAAACGGACAGATTCTACCAGCGACCTCCAGATGAGTACAGGACATGATACAAAGATGGCAATTTTTTTTTTTTCCATTCCTACCCCTACCCCAATTTTCCCCAAGTTGGACAACCACATAAAGCTGGAAATATAAACAACAATGGTGCTCTCATTCTGGGGAGATTGAGGGATTGTCATCACAATTCTGCCACTACCACTTCCTTCAGTTCTAACACCAAATCAAAAACGTTAATTTGAAAATCCCTTGAATCTGCAGCATACCTTCTCTTTAAACACACCCAGATACTAGACCTTACTTACTGAATCAATACCAGGGACCCACTTAATGAGAATAATCTAGAACGCTGGAGTTAATCTATTAATGTTTCACTGGAATTGTATTTTTATGTGTTCACGGTCACCTCATATACCACATGTTTTGCAATGCTCCTCAGCAAGTCTTTCACAGTTTTCTCTGCTTACACAACATCAGACAGAATGTTATCTGCTTGATTTCAAATCAGGCTCATCATTAGACCCCTGTCCCCCCAATATCTTACAACTAGGAGCTAAGAGTATTGTCCCCCGCCTCACAGAAACTATCCATAAAGTCATTACATCTGGATGTTTTCCATCAATATGGAAAAAGGCGGTAGTTAGCCCGTTGCTTAAAAAAGCCAATTTGGATCATGCAGAACCCAAAAATTACCGCCCCATCTCCTTGTTACCTTTGCCCACAAATATTCTTGAGAAACATCTGAATTCTCAAATTATGAATTATCTCGAACAATTTCAACCCCTTGACGCCTCCCAATTTGGATTTAGGAGTAACCATGGGACAGATACAGCATTAGTATCTGCTGTCAATAACATCTGTTCCATGGTGGATGCGGGGGAAGCGGCAGTGTTGGTCCTTCTGGACCTATCTGCAGCTTTCTATACCGTCTCCCCCACCCTGCTTGAACAGCGGCTCCACCAGCTAGGAGTCACAGATTCTGCACTCAAACCTCTTGCTTCTTTTCTCAAAGATAGATCTCAGATGACAATGGTTGAACAGTACAATTCAGACTCAACAATGCTGCCTTGTGGGGTGCCGCAGGGCTCTTCATTGAGCCCTACCCTTTTTAATTTGTATGTCTCACCACTAGCACAACTCATTAGATCTTTTGGACTTCAAGCATTGTCCTATGCTGTTGACACCCAAATTATTGTGTCTATCTCAAAGGATCTCAATGCAACTGCCTCTAATTAAAAAAAAAATGTATGCAGGCAGTTGCCACTTGGATGGAGAGAAATTACCTACGTTTGAATGAGGACAAGACTGAGGTCCTGATATTACCTAAACCAACGGACTCTGCAAAAAACCTTGGAGTACTGATTGACACAAAATTATACTTTAACTCACAGGTAAACATGACAGTTTCAACCTGTTCTTGGATAATTAAATCCCTGAGAAAAGTGTTTCTCTTTTTTTCCATTCAGGCATGAAAACAGGTGACTTTGGCACTTGTTATGTCCAGACTGGATTATTGTAACGCTCTTTATCTGGACATTAAGAAGACAATCCTTGAGAAACTGCAGCTAGTCCAGAATGCAGATGCCAGACCGATTCTTTATGTCCCTAAATCTCAGTCTGTCTCTGTAGGGATTCGCAAACTCCACTGGCTTCCTGTTACCAAGCAAATTACCTTGAAGGCTCTTTTCTTGGTCCACAATGCCCTCAACAACAGAGGCCCTCAACAACTCAGGGATCTATTTCACCGCTATATCCCCCACAGACAGCTTTGATCCTCAGGAAAATATCTTTTAAAGACACCTAGGTTCAAGAGATCAAGATGGGGAGGCAGAGCTTTCTCAGTGGCAGCATCCAGGTTGTGGAATTCTCTTCCTCCATCAATTTCCAGCCTTCAATCTCACACCTTATTCCGTAAGGCCTTAAAGACCTGGCTGTTTACTTCTTAAAGCCATTAGTTAGCTTCTTCTACTTCTCTTCTTCTGCAGACTATCTTGGTATTAGCGCCTTGATGCCTTTTGGCAATTGTTGTGCTTTATTAATCTTTTTCATTAATTCATTCCTCATTGTTTGATTGCAATCTTTCCTTTTATCTGCTTTTTATAAGAAATTTATATTTGCTCACCTGTTTTCCATCCCCTCATCGCCTTGTGAGGAAAATGTATTAATTCTGTATTCTAAATCGAAACGCGTTGGTTCTTGGTTCTCTGCTGCCCTTTTTTTTGTGCTGGTCAGTGAGTTACATAGCTTTCAAATAAAAATGAAAAATACATATATCTGAACTTGCTATTCCCTAGTGTTAGAGTGTCCCTCGTGAAGGGCCATATGGACCATAGGGGACCAGACATCCCGGATTTGCCGGAACAGTCCCTGTTTTTCAGTACCTCTTCTGGCAGATTTTGATAAATTTAGCTCATGTACCGGTTTTTAGCGGGGAAAGGAAGGATTGATGTGCTCAAAGGGAGGTGGCGATAGTAGCTTTTACCAGAACACAATCCAATGAACACTCAGGGGGCTGAGCTTAAAAGTTGCTTTTAATTAAGTTCCTTCTGTGCCTCGTTGTCTACGTTTCTATGTTAATGTGCCCCTGTTTTTTGGTTTTCAAAATCTGGTCACCCTAATTAGGGGCCCATAAAAGGACTGCCTTATCAGTGACACTGATGGACTCCATCTCTTCTCGAGGACTGGGCCTGCCTCCAGCACGCCTGTAGGGCTGGGGCTGCCGCACTCACTATGCACTCTGCATCTGTTTCCTCCACAAGCAAGGAGGGGCTAGAAGAGACTGGGGAGTCTGCCCACTGCCCTGGAGAAGGATCCATGCACTACAGCGCCCCTACATCACTGCCCCAGTTTGAGTCCACGAAAGTCAAGAGGGCACCATCTGCTGAAGAGCTCATGCCATGCCCGAGTGATCTGTGAAAGGGCCCAGAAGCTGCTAGGAGAAAGCAGGCGGTGTGCATGGAAAGAGAAGAAGGACTGGATAGGTCGGTGTTGGCCTCTGTGGGAAAGTGACCAAGAGACCTTATTGAAGGGGGGCACTATCCCTCTGCCCTGGGGTCTGGTGCCTATTGACCTCAGTGCTATCTTCTTGAAAGCAGGGGTAGATAAGGCTGGAGGCTAGAACCCCCACAGCATTGTGATCTGTTTTCTGTGAAACCTGCCTCCCCCGGGACAGCCTGGCCCTGCCTCCCTGGAGTAACCAAGCTCTATGAGGAGCAGCTGCTCAGGACTCTGTCTGTTCTCCTGTTGGGGAAGATAGAGTGAAAGCAGGAGAGAGCTTATCCTCAGGTGTCTGCAAGCTGTGTTTGCCCAACCCCGTGCCCAATTCAGGGATGCCTCGAAAGGACAGACCTCCAGTGAACCACATGATATGTACCCTGACTCCCTGACCCTCGCCAGGAGTGTCCTGAGGGGATGGACTTCTAGTGCCTCCTCTGTGCTGATTACCCAGGGTGCACCTGGTGCCACTCTGACTCCCCCACCCTGGGCCATCTCAGCACCTTGCTGCACTGCTTTGCGTTACAGGAAAAGGGCATGAATGTGTCACATTTAAAAGAAAACTACGCATTCCTGACCTTATCCCTGTGCTGCCGCTGTTTTGGCTGCCTAGCGCCAACTCAGGCACCCTTGCACCATGGTGCAAGGGTGCCTGCGTTACAGACAGGATTGATTTTTTGCAGGAAGGACACTCTCAGCATAAGGAAAGGTTCAGCACAGTGAACAGCAGTGCAAGCTTCCCTCGGCATCAGGACAGGTTAAGCACAGAGAACAGCAGTAAAAGCCTACTTCAGCGCCAAGACAGGTTCTGCACAGAGAACAGCAGTGCAAAGTTCCATCACACACAGAACAGGTTCAGCACAGAGAACAGCAGTAAAGCTTCCCTCAAACACAGAAGGTTCCACATCGACAGGAGAAGTGTAGGGATCTCTCTCTCTTAAACACATGTAGCAATATGTGAGTAACAGGCCTGTTGGCAATAATCCCCAGACTCGTCCACAGACATTGGTTTGTAGCTTTCCCCAAGCGACGAAGGAAACCTGAGAAAGGCATCTCAGCAGCTGGAAGGGTTAATGCCAGGTACCTTGGAGCACACTGTTTGTCTGTGGTGATATTTTGATATTCCAAATTGTTTTATTTTAGGAGCCATTTCCAGAGATTCTGCATAGTTGCTGGTTGTGGTGTCCACACAGGGCCCCAGTCCCCAAAGAACCAGGATCATTGCACGAAATGGGGTACAGACCACTGCAGGATCCCAGTACATGCTGGTAACTGGACATCCAGCAGAGGTCAGAGGCTCCACTGAAAAACAGCACTGATTCCAAGCTTTCATTCCCAGGGGCCACATCCACTGAGGCACTCACACAAACTTTCAACGTCCACTTGACATCCCTGTTCCCGGATTTGAGGACGCTGGCCCACGTCTGTCAGGGTACAAGTCATTTCCAAAAGAATACTTCAGGCGCAAGATCCAAGCAGCTCCTGAAGTGTTTCCTGCACAGGGGCACAGGGAATCTGTCCTTCTGCGACAAAGGCTGAACTTCAGCAAGTGGGGGAGTAGGTCTTCTTTCGGAACAATTGTGAGAAGTTGGCCTGGCATATGCTGTCCACAAATTAAAGTGGGCACCTTGCACCAGTCTAAACGACCCTTATTGATGACAACCTTATAGAAAGCTATCCTAGTGGTAGCTGTGGAGAGCAGCCTTCAGGCTAAGTCTTGAAGGAATGTGAAGCAGCTTGTTTTACCAGTATATAACCTCTTTAATGACCAAATGAAAGGGGAACCACACCAGGTATATATAAAATATATGTATTTATTACTAAATACTCTCTACTAACCTCTTTATGAGATTAGAGAACAAGGCACACAATATTACAGTACTAGAACGACAGTAAATAACACAACACACAGTGGGCTCCAGGGGGAGACCAAACCATATATTAAGAAAGTGGTATAACAACCCCGACTTGACTAGACACAGTGCCTAGAGCACGTAGAATCTCTGGGACCCCAAGGAACCACCCAAGGTCGTGACACAGGGGACCCACGGAGGACGGGTGCAGTGTGGGAACACAGACGCGAGCTCCGTACAACTCTATGGGAAAGTTGCGGTTGGAAATTTAAAGATTAAGGACACTTAGGAGAGGACTTCAAGCAAACCCAGCTAAACATAGAAGGTTCTAAGGCCAGCACCCTTAAGAGTACCGAGGTACCCGTGTTACCTATCCCAGAGGAGCCGGGTGCATAGGGGTCAAGTGGTGTCGGAAACCCTTGTCGTTTTCAATGGCGTAATGCGAAGAAGTGCTGCTGCCGTGGAGAAGAAAAGTGTCCGGTGTGATCCAAGCCTGGATCGAAGATGTGAAGAACCTGAAAGCAGAGGGGACAAAGTTTTGGTCACCTCAAGTGACCAGGAGCGGAGCAATCAAATGCCCACCGATGTCGGGTGCTTCAGGAGTGTTGTCGAGGAGCTTGACTCTTTAGCCACGGGGACAAGGAGACGTCGAGGATGACCAAAGTCCAGAGGTGAGCTGTCCCACGAAGGATGTCGATGACTGGGGGGTCAGTGTCCGGCTGGAGCACCAACAAGCCTTGGCAAAGGCAACCCACCCAGGAAGAGGAAACAGCAGCGACGGGGACCAGCAAGGTCCTGGGGACTCTCCAAGCAATGGAGAGTCAGGGCACGTCTGGAGCAACCAGGAAAGCCCAATAATTAGGTGAGTGACCCTTCAGGGGACCCACAGGTCAACGGACCAGGGATCGCGAAAGGTCGTCGAGCAGAATCACGAAGTCTGAGCCCACGGAGCACTCGAGGAGTGGAGGCCGAAGATCTTCGGGTGAAATGCTGCTCGGGGTGTGGACCACACGTGGTCCAATGCACAGCTTCAGGGAACGTAGAGAAGTGTGTACACTAGCAAATGTACACGGTGCACAGGGGTATGGGTTACACGGCCCCCATGAGGGATGCTGATCTCAGAATTGCTGAGAGGAGAGCTCGACCTCGGGGACCTTCGAAAACCCACCTCCTGTGTCGCAGAAATCTTCGGAGTCCGCTGGAGCTCTGGAGATGCGACTGGTCAGTTGCTTCTTGGTGCCTGCTTCAGCAGGGGAGTAACTCCTTTACTCCAAGGGAGATTCTTCTGATGTCCAGCGCAGTGCAGGGCGTCGAAGGTACTTGGTTTCTTGTTGCAGAATTTAGTCCAGGTAAATCTAAAGTCCTGTAGTCAGGGTTCCTACTTTATACCCAAGGAAGGGGTGGGACAAACTCTGGGGACCCACCTATGGGAGGGTCAGGACAGAGGGGTGGTTACACCCATGTCCTTTGTCCAGTTTCGCGCCAAAGCAGGGGCTGAGTGCCCCTGCAACCGGTTTGAGCTCGACTATGCACAGGGACACCAAATGTGCCCCCAGTGCAGACATCAAAGCACTCTGAGAGTGCACCCACCCAGCCCCAATACACTAAAGCCTGTCTGGGAGGTGGTCACACCTCCCTGCGACTGGAAACCTATTGTCCAGCCTCCCCTGCCAGAGTTTCGTCCAGCAGCAGGAGGGCAGACGCGTGTCTGTGGCTGGCAGCATCCATTTTGTGATGCCAGGGTTCTGAGAAGCTGGTACCGGGTGTACCGGTGCTGTCATATTTCTCCCTCTAGAAGGGAGGAATCATACCTCCCACACCAGTACTGGTGTGGAGGTATGATTCCAAGGTGTTTGACACCAAACACGACATAATTCCTTGCAGCCATTTTAAAGATAGCATTTACAGCGAGGTTATAATGCACTTAAGAGTATATGGTTGGCTGCATCACAGACAACCCCGGAATAGTGGTTCCGAAGGCTGCAGAGGGGCTCTGCTCATGCATGGGCACCCTCTCACATAAAACCCAGCACCCTGCCTTCAGGATTGATAAGCCCTGCCATAGGGGTGACTGATAGGTTTATATGTGCAGTGATTAGGGTAGATATAGTGAACCTATATCTAAGTACGGGGTGCAGGCACCACCTTACACAGGCTGCAGTAGCAGACCTGTTGTGTCATTTTGAATGGCCTCTCAGAGGTGGCATAATATATGCTGCAGCCCCTGGGAGGCCTCTGGGGTACATAGGCCCTGGGTACATAGTATACCATATACTAGGGACTTATAAGGGTACCCCAGAATCCAATCTGGAGTGTACCTAAAGTACATGCAATCAATTTAGAGGAGAAAGCAGATAGACTGGGGTCCTGAATAGCAGGATCCCAGTCAGACTAAGTCGAAAACAGTGAAACATCAGCAAAAAGTGGGGGTAACTATAAGAAGCAGATCCTACTCTCCTACACAAACCCCCCCCAAACGTCAGGACATTAAACTAACCTTGACCAGTTGAGTCTTCATGTTCTAAGTGGAAATATCTGGAGAGTCCATCTGCATTGGCATGGTTACTCCCAGGTCTATGTTCCAATGTATAGTCCATCCCCTATAGGGAAATGGACCACCTCAAAAGTTTGGGGTTTTCACCCTTCATCTGTTTTAGCCATAAGAGGGGCTTGTGGTCTGTCTGAACAATGAAGTGAGTGCCAAATAAGTATGGCCTCAGCTTCTTCAAGGCCCAAACCACAGCAAAGGCTTCCCTCTCAATGGCTGACCAACGTTTCTCTCTGGGGGTCAACCTTCTGCTAATAAAAGCTACTGGCTGATCCTGACCTTCATCATTCAATTGTGATAGCACAACCCCTACCCCCAACTCAGATGCATCTGTTTGGACAATGAATTCTTTGGAGTAGTCAGGACTTTGCAGAATGGGAGCAGTGCACATGGCCTGCTTCAGGTCATCAAATGCCTTTTGACAGCTGACTGTCCACTGAACTTTCTTTGGCATTCTCTTGGAAGTTAAGTCATTCAAAGGGGTCACTGTGGATCCATATCCTTTGACAAACGTCCTATAGTACCCAGTCAGGCCCAAGAAAGCTCTGACCTGAGTCTGGGTGGTTGGAGCAACCCAGTCCATGATGGTCTGGATTTTGCTCTGCAATGGTTGAACCTGGCCTCCACCTACAAGGTGGCCCAGGTATACAGCTTGGCTCTGCCCTATCTGGCACTTGGTGGCCTTGATAGTGAGGCCTGCTTTTTGCAGGGCCTCCAAAACATTTCTCAGGTGGACCAGGTGATCCTCCCAGGTGGAGCTAAAGACAGCAATATCATCTAGATATGCTGCACGATAGGCTTCCAGGCCTGTAAGGACTTTGTTCACCAACCTTTGAAAAGTGGCAGGTGCATTCTTCAAACCAAAGGGCATCACCACAAATTGGTAGTGCCCACTAGGGGTTGAGAATGCTGTTTTGGCTTTTGCATCCTGAGCTAGTCTGATCTGCCAGTAGCCAGCTGTCAGGTCAAATGTGCTCAGAAACTTGGCTGAGGCCAAAGTATCTATAAGCTCATCTGCCCTAGGGGTTGGATGGGCAACAGTCCTAGTGACTACATTGAGACCCCTGTAGTCAACACAAAACCTCATCTCTCTCTTACCACCCTGGGTGTGAGGTTTAGGTACCAAGACTACTGGATTAGCCCAAGGGCTATCTGAGGGTTCAATCACACCCAACTCCAACATCTTCTGGACTTCAGTCCTGATGCAGTCCCTGACATGGTCAGGTTGCCTGTAAATCTTATTTTTAACAGGCAGACTGTCCCCAGTGTCCACTTCATGAGTGCACCAGGTAGTCTGACTTGGAGTCAGTGAGAACATATGTCTAAACTGGTTGAGAACTTTTCTGCAATCAGTTTGCTGCTGGTCAGTGAGGCTGCCTGCCAAGGCTACACCATCCACTGAACCATCATCAGGGTTCTGTGAGAGCAGGTCAGGGAGTGGATCACTCTCTTCCTCCTGTCCCTCATCAGTAGCCATGAGCAAGCCCATGTCTGCCCTGTCAACATATGGTTTGAGCCTGTTGACATGGAGCACCCTATGGGGGCTCCTGGGAGTTCCAAGGTCTACCAGGTAGGTGACCTCTCCCGTTTGCTCAATAATTGTATGAGGGCCACTCCACTTGTCTTGGATGGCTGTTGGGGCCACAGGCTCCAACACCCATACTTTCTGTCCTGGCTGATAAACAGTCAACACAGCCTTTTGGTTATGCCAGGTCTTTTGCAATTCCTGGCTAGCCTCAAGGTTTTTAGTTGCCTTCTTCATGTACTCAGCCATCCTGGAGCGGAGACCAAGTACATAGTCCACAATATCCTGTTTAGGGGTTTGAGAGGTAACTCCCATCCCTCCTTCACTAGACACAATGGACCCCTAACTGGATGTCCAAACAGAAGCTCAAATGGGCTGTAACCAACCCCTTCTGTGGAACCTCTCTGTAGGCAAAGAGAAGGCAGGGCAAAAGTATGTCCCATCTGCGCCTAAGCTTTTCTGGGAGACCTTTAATCATGCCCTTTAAGGTTTTGTTGAACCTCTCAACTAAACCATTGCATTGTGGGTGATAAGGGGTGGTAAATTTGTAATTTACACCACACTCCTTCCACATAGCAGTTAAGTAACTAGACATGAAGTTGGCACTTCTGTCTGATACTACCTCCTTAGGAAAACCCACCCTGGAAAAGATTCCCAGGAGGGCCCTTGCCACCACAGGAGCTGTGGTAGTTCTAAGGGGAATTGCCTCTGGATACCTAGTGGCATGGTCCACCACCACCAGTATGAATCTGCGCCCAGATGCAGTTTGAGGGTCTAGGGGACCAACAATGTCAATCCCTACCCTTTCAAAGGGAGCCCCACCACAGGTAGTGGTATCAGGGGGCCTTTGTAGTGCTACCTGCCTTACCACTGGCTTGACAGGTGTCACAGGAGCGACAAAACTCCTTGGTGTCTTCAGACATATGAGGCCAATGAAAGTGAGGGACAATTCTGTCCCAAGTCTTGTTTTGGCCTAGGTGACCTGCTAATGGGATGTCATGTGCTAGGGTCAATAGGAAGCTCCTAAACTTCAGAGGTATAACCAACCTCCTGGTGGCTCCAGGCTTGGGGTCTCTACCCTCTGAGTAAAGGAGTCCATCATCCCAGTAGACCCTGTGGGACCCACTAGCACTCCCAGCAGCCTCAGCAGCAGCTTGCTGTCTGAGGGGTTCAAGAGAGGGGCAGCTCAGTTGCTCCTGGCTCAGATCTGCCCTGGAAGGGCCCCCTGTCCCCAAGAACTCAACCTGGTCAGGTTCAAGCTCATCTGGGACTGTTCCTTCTTCAGGACTAAGTTCAGCTCCCTCAAGAGACTGATCTGGATTCTGAGGCAGGGGGGAAGACACTGCCTTAACCCTACTGCTCCTTCTCTTGGAAGGTGCCTGGTCCATTTTTCCAGGATCCAGGACCTGTTCAGTATTAGACATTTTTGCCTGTGACCTGGTCATAGCAAACACATCTGCAGGGATACCCAACATTTCTGCATGAGTCCTGAGTTCCACTTCAGCCCAAGCTGAAGTTTCTAAATCATTGCCCAACAAGCATTCAACAGGGAGATCTGCACTTACCACAACCTTCTTAGGGCCAGTTACCCCTCCCCAGGTGAAATTAACAACTGCCAGGGAATGGTCTGTCCTGACATTGCTAGCATTGGGCACTTGGTACATCTCACCAAGTATGATTTGCTCAGGAGCCACAAGATCTTTGGTCACCATGGTGACACTTGCTCCTGTGTCCCTGAATGCCAAGGCCTCCTTCCATTGATTATAGGCTGTTGTCTGTACTTGCCCAGATTACTGGGGCTTACAAATAAGGAGGCCATATCCATGCATCCATCACAGATCAACATAGCCTGAGTTGGAACTCTAACTAGGCCAGAGTCCATCTCAGATCCCAGGGTTAACCCTACTACACCCTTATTTGGAACACCACCACTTGGAGCTGAACTAGGGGGAACAGTTGCCTTAGGGGCAGTGGTGGTTGGAGTGGAGTCCTTGGACTTGTTACAATCACTTGTCCAATGGGTCTTCTGTTTACAGATTTGACACCATGGCTTCTTCTTGCCTTTTCCCTTGTTGGATTGTGACTCCCCACCAGATGCAGATTTTTGGGGCCCTTGAGAAGACTTCTGGTCTTTACCCTTCTCCCCACCCTTATCAGAGTTTTTAGAATCCTGCTTCTTGGAGTCACCACCTTGGTTCTGAACCTTTTGCCTCACCCTGGTTCTGACCCATTTGTCTGCCTTCTGGCCCAATTCTTGGGGAGAGGTCAGATCAGAGTCCACCAGGTACTGATGCAACAGTTGATTGACAGTTATTAAGGATCTGCTCTCTCATGATTAAATTATACAATCCTTTGAAATCACACACCTTACTGCCAAGTAACCAGCCTTCCAGAGCCTTAGTAGCACAATCAACAACGTCAACCCAGTCCTGAGTCTGTGCCTATTGGGTGTCTCTGAACTTTAACCTGTATTGTTCAGTGGTTAGGCCAAACCCATCAATCAGAGCACTCTTCAGGACTTTGTAATTATCAGCATCCTCTTCTCTTACAGTGAGGAGCTTGTCTCTACCTTTGTCTGCAAAGGAGAGCCACAAGATTGCTGTCCACTGCTCCTGAGGGACCCTCTGTACCTTACAGGCCCTCTCCAGTGCAGTTATCCATTTGTGGATGTCATCCCCACTCTGGTAGGGAGGGACAATCTTGTTCAGGTTCCTATGGTCATGAGTATTTTCTCTACTTCTAGGGACACTGATGCTGCCACCATGGGGCTCTAGCCCCATTCTTTTGAAGCTCTCTGAAGCTCCAGGGATTCCCTATCTAAGGCCAATTGCTCTCTCTTGATTCTGAGCTTAGCTCTCTCAAACTCAAGCAGTTGGCATTTCTTCTCATAAGAGGATTCCCTTTTATGAGAAGCAGAGGTCCCTACAGAATTACCAGAATGATCAGATTCCTGAGAAGGAGATCTTGATCTTCTGGTAGACTGTTAACCCTTCCTGGGGGAGTGAAGAAAGGGCCATTGAGGCCTTCCTCACCTAAAGGAAGAATTTGATTGTCCAGGTTAGAATCATTTTGATCCTCCTGGCCAGCATCAGAGTCTGGGTCATAGTAGTTTTCACTACCTGGCCTTTCTTCCTCTGCTGCCCCACCCAACTTGCCTGCCTCATCAGACCCTGGGGTCTTTCTGAGGTCATCTAACAGCAAAGCCTCTATGAGGCGTTGAGTGCTTGCATGTCTCCCTGTCTTCAGTTTCCTAGATGTACACATATTTCTCAATTCCTGGAATGTGAGATGGTCATACCTAGTGGGCAAGGAGTCACTTACTTCAGGCCTTGAAGACATTCTAGTGTGGTGTGGTGTATGCACCTACCTACTCTAGTGGGAACTGAGACTCTCTTGAGTTGGAGAAAAGGGTGTGCTGGGCCCTTTGGCTACCCAACTCCAAGTTCAGTAGAACTTACTTTATTCTAGACTTGATTAATATGTACCTAAGTACCTTTAGTGGTTTTCAGTTAGTCACTCACTGAGATAATTTGGTAAAACAATAGCAAGCTTGAATCCAACCGCTGCAAACCAATGTGAGAAGTTGGCATGGCATATGCTGTCCACTAATTAAAGTGGGCACCTTGGACCAGTCCAAACGACCCTTATTGATGATTAGGTTAAAGACAACCTTATAGAAAGCTATCCTAGTGGTAGCTGTGGAGAGCAGCCTTCAGGCTAAGTCTTGAAGGAATGTGAAGCAGCTTGTTTTACCAGTATATAACCTCTTGAATGACCAAATGAAAGGGGAACCACACCAGGTATATATAAAATATATGTATTTATTACTAAATACTCTCTACTAACCTCTTTATGAGATTAGAGAACAAGGCACACTACTAGAACGACAGCAAATAGCACAACACACAGTGGGCTCCAGGGGGAGACCAAACCATATATTAAGAAAGTGCTATAACAACCCCGACTTGACTAGACACAGTGCCTAGAGCACGTAGAATCGCTGGGACCCCAAGGAACCACCCAAGGTCGTGACACAGGGGACCCACGGAGGACGGGTGCAGTGTGGGAACACAGACGCGAGCTCCGTACAACTTTATGGGAAAGTCGCGGATGGAAATTTAAAGATTAAGGACACTTAGGAGAGGACTTCAAGCAAACCCAGCTAAACATAGAAGGTTCTAAGGCCAGCACCCTTGAGAGTACCAAGGTACCTGTGTTACCTATCCCAGTGGAGCCGGGTGCATAGGGGACAAATGGTGTCGGAAACCCTTGTCGTTTTCAATGGCGTAATGCGAAGAAGTGCTGCTGCCGTGGAGAAGAAAAGTGTCCGGTGTGATCCAAGCCTGGATCGAAGATGTGAAGAACCTGAAAGCAGAGGGGTCAAAGTCTGGGTCACCTCAAGTGACCAGGAGCGGAGCAATCAAATGCCCACCGATGTCGGGTGCTTCAGGAGTGTTGTCGAGGAGCTTGACTCTTCAGCCACGGGGACCAGGAGACGTCGAGGACGACCAAAGTCCGGAGGTGAGCTGTCCCACGAAGGATGTCGATGACTGGGGGGTCAGTGTCCGGCTGGAGCACCGACAAGCCTTGGCAAAGGCAACCCACGCAGGAAGAGGAAACAGCAGCAACGGGGACCAGCAAGGTCCTGGGGACTCTCCAAGCAATGGAGAGTCAGGGCACGTCTGGAGCAACCAGGAAAGCCCAATAATTAGGTGAGTGACCCTTCAGGGGACCCACAGGTCAATGGACCAGGGATCGCGAAAGGTCGTCGAGCAGAATCACAAAGTCTCAGCCCACGGAGCACTCTAGTGGAGTGGAGGCTGAAGATCTTTGGGTGAAATGCTGCTCGGGGTGTGGACCACACGTGGTCCAATGCACAGCTTCAGGGAACGTCGAGAAGTGTGTGCACTAGCAAATGTACACGGTGCACAGGGGTACGGGTTACACGGCCCCCACGAGGGATGCTGATCTCAGAATTGCTGAGAGGAGAGCTCGACCTCGGGGATCTTCGAAAACCCACCTCCTGTGTCGCAGAAATCTTCGGAGTCCGCTGGAGCTCTGGAGATGCGACCGGTCAGTTGCTTCTTGGTGCCTGCTTCAGCAGGGGAGTAACTCCTTTACTCCAAGGGAGATTCTTCTGATGTCCAGCGCAGTGCAGGGCGTCAAAGGTACTTGGTTTCTTGTTGCAGAATTTAGTCCAGGTAAATCTAAAGTCCTGTAGTCAGGGTTCCTACTTTATACCCAAGGAAGGGGTGGGACAAACTCTGGGGACCGACCTATGGGAGGGTCAGGACAGAGGGGTGGTTACACCCACGTCCTTTGTCCAGTTTGGCACAGAGCAGGGGCTGAGTGCCCCTGCAACCGGTTTGAGCTCGACTATGCACAGGGACACCAAATGTGCCCCCAGTGCAGACATCAAAGCACTCTGAGAGTGCACCCACCCAGCCCCAATACACTAAAGCCTGTCTGGGAGGTGGTCACACCTCCCTGCGACAGGAAACCTATTGTCCAGCCTCCCCTGCCGGAGTTTCGTCCAGCAGCAGGAGGGCAGACGCGTGTCTGTGGCTGGCAGCATCCATTTTTTGATGCCAGGGTTCTGAGAAGCTGGTACCGGGTGTACCGGTGATGTCATATTTCTCCCTCTAGAAGGGAGGAATCATACCTCCCACACCAGTACTGGTGTGGAGGTATGATTCCAAGGTGTTTGACACCAAACACGACATAATTCCTTGCAGCCATTTTAAAGATAGCATTTACCGCGAGGTTATAATGCACTTAAGAGTATATGGTTGGCTGCATCACAGACAACCCCGGAACAGTGGTTCCGAAGGCTGCAGAGGGGCTCTGCTCATGCATGGGCACCCTCTCACATAAAACCCAGCACCCTGCCTTCAGGATTGATAAGGCCTGCCATAGGGGTGACTGATAGGTTTATATGTGCAGTGATTAGGGTAGATATAGTGAACCTATATCTAAGTAAGGGGTGCAGGCACCACCTTACACAGGCTGCAGTAGCAGACATGTTGTGTCATTTTGAATGGCCTCTCAGGGGTGGCATAATATATGCTGCAGCCCCTGGGAGGTCTCTGGGGTACCTAGGCCCTGGGTACATAGTATACCATATATTAGGGACTTATAAGGGTACCCCAGAATCCAATCTGGAGTGTACCTAAAGTACATGCAATCAATTTAGAGGAGAAAGCAGATAGTCTGACTGGGATCCTGCTATTCAGGACCTCAGTCTAAGTCGAAAACAGTGAAACATCAGCAAAACGTGGGGGTAACTATAAGAAGCAGATCCTACTCTCCTACAACAATCTTCCTACGGCACTAGATCAGAGCTAAAATAAATTCTCACCAATAACACACCCCTTTAACTACACTCTGATGTCACCCGCACCATGTGGAATTTCATATAAAGTGATCCAAGTCCAATATTGAATTCTGGGAAGGCTGGCAAAAACGCCACAATGCTTTCTAAACTGAGTAAATCCGCCACCCCCACTCCACCAGCAGATGGTTCATCCCAGAAGTTCCCAGACATTCCCTGTGAGTGGCGGGTGCAGCAGGTAGGCCCTCCTGTGGTTTCTTCCAGACAGGAGTCCCAGGCAGGCCTCTGTGATAGCACAGGGGTCACCGTCAGTGAGGTACCCCCATCACAGCCTTTCCCGCTCCTCAGATTGTTTCCAAAGAAACCTCTGATCGGCCTTTCTGGGCTGCTTTCTCCTGTAAACCAGCAGCATAAACCGAGGCACCTCCTGTCCAGCCCAGGTAACTGACTAGATTGATTCCTGGCTGGAAATGTATGGATTTTAAAAGAAGTTTCATCTCCAAACCACAGGTCAAAATCAAAATAAGTTTGAAACTGCGCATTCAGGAAATCTTGCATTTGGCTTTGGGTATGAAGTAATTCTTTCCACCAATAAAAAAATACAGATTTAGTGGTTTTATTCCTACCCGGCCATGAAGCACCCAGAGATCAACTCAAGGTTCACCTGCTGGATACATGCCGGAGGCAGAGAAGCCTACAGGTGAGATCACTTGTCTAGTCTTGAAATGCCTTCCTGAAATGAGTGCAAACCAGGGCACAAGTCCTAAACAAGTGGTGCAAAAACACGCACTTTGTACTTATAGTCCTTGCTGACGAGAAGCAAGGCTGGCAGTAACTGCGCCTCTTTTACTGTCAGCCTTGCTTCTCGTAAGCAAGGACTATAAGTACAAAGTGCATGTTTACGCACTACTTGCAGGTTTTCAAAACACATAAATAAAAGGCATTGTCATTTACAATGCCAATAGCTCAAACGCTCGCAAATGCAAGACCTATTGCATTCCAAATGCTTGTTTTTCTTTTGTTGTATAGTTGGAGTGGGTCCTGAGTTCATGCCACGACAAATACTTCAGGTTTTAGAAGTGTAGGGAGGGGCGAGGGGCGTTGGAGACAAGAGAGGAGCAAGATATCATTAGTGTTCTTTGCATCATGGAGTTATATGGCAGGCCAACTTCTGCAAAGTGCTCGCCTCATCGCACAGTACAATCTCGCTCATTGCCGAATGGCTGAAGGTTCTCATACAGCAATTGGTCTGGTTCGGGTGTTAACATGGAATGTAAATGGTCTGTTGGACAGTAATAAACGGGGGCGGTTTTACAAGCGGCTATAAGACATCAACCAGACAGGCAACAGATGCCCAATTTTGGCTCATATGGGTTTCTCCCATACATCATGCAGGCTTTACCAGGGGTCTAGAGGGGTAGCCATATTAATCTGCAGACGTTTTCCCCTCAAAGTTGACCAGGTGAGGCAAGATAACATGGGCAGGTATATGGAAGTGCCAGGGAAGATGCAGGGTAAGTTGGTCTCCCTGGTATATGTGTATGCATCCCCAACATTGACTACTATCTTTTTGGAGACTATAAGTAGCCTGTTGGCAGATATCATTCCAGGGCCGTGGGTCTAAGGGGAAGATCTGAACGGAGTTGTTGACTGGATACAGGACTGATTGAGTGAAAGAGGTGGACAGCTCCACGATCCACCGGTGCTCACCATGTTTTTGAGCACTCTTGGTTTTACAGATACATGGAGGGCACTTCACTGAGGGCATAAAGGTTTTATATACTACTACTCAGGGGCTCATGGGACATTCTCCCACCTTGTTTATTTTCTAGTGCCAAACTCTGAGATAGGCAAGGCAGTTCAAGGGAGGAGGCTTGCCACTCAGAGCCGCATTTATCCTACATTGGTTATATACTAACATGTCCAGAAGTGACCCAATAGCTTTCTTCATGGAGAAAGATGGACAAGAGGTTAAGGGGGATCCGAATGTTGCTCAAGACTTCATGCCTTACTATGCAAATCTCTACTCTGTGGAATACTTACAAGAACGTAATCATCTGCTTAACTCTGCTAGGGACCTCCCACTCAGAGCACTAGCAGAAGATGAGAGAGAGAGCTACTGGAAAGAGATTTAATGGAAGAGAAGCTCACTGAAGCTTGCAATCATCTTGGTCCTGGGAAACCCCAGGACCCAATGGACTTACGGTGGAGTTTTTAAGCTTTCAGTTACTCTGCTTGTTGGTCTGTTGCTGGGGGTGATCTCTGAGGCATTGGAGAATGAGAAACTTCCACCTGACTTGCGGATGGCTGAAATAGTGATTATCCACAAATCTGGGCGCCTGCCCGATTGCTGCATGTCAAATAGGTCCGACTTCTTTATTAAACCCTGAAGTCAAATCTATTGCCAAGGGCCTAGCAAATAGCCTACCCAAGGTAATGATCTCACTGGCCAAAAATGACCAATCCGGTTTTATGCCAAAACACGCCATGAGGCACACTATTCGACACGTCTGTAATGCGCTGGCCATGGTACATAGTATTTTTGGTCCACTGGCAATCCTTCTAGCCAATTTCAAAAAGGCATTCAATAAAGTGAGATTTGAATAATGTTCTCTCCTATTAAGTAGACTCAACTTTGGCCATGGAATTTTATAAATATATGACACTGTTGTACTTTTTCTTGACTGCGCAGGTATGGACTGAGAGGTCCAACTGAGACATGTTCCAGGTGAGAACATGCCTGGGGCATTCCGTGGAGAAGGTCCACTCATCATTCAGAAACAAATCACCCCCTACATTCTAAGGAGGCCTCTTCGGTCCGGGAAGCTAGGGCTAAGGTCAGCAGAGCTCAAGGCAGTGACCGTTCCTTTGCGTACCTTCTCCCTAAACTTTGGAACACCCTCCCCGCCACCCTCAGTTTTCAACAGTCGAAAGCTAGCTTCAGAAAACTCCTCAAAACTCATCTTTTCTAAGCCCAGCACTAACATAAAGTTCATTAAGGTATTCCGGCTGGTGTTGCTGCTATCAGTGCTGAGAGCCCGGTTGGGTAGCTACTTAGAATAGAATAGAATAGAACAGAATAGAGTAGAATAGAGTAGAATAGAACAGAATGCCTGGCCATTGTCCCTGCTGCTCTTCACAATAGCAAATTGAACCGCTTGTGCAGTGGATCAGGCTGGATGCTCGGGTGAAGGGCTTTGAATGGGTTAGAAGACAGTGTAGCATTATATGCAGATGACGTCTTGTTGTTCCTGAGTGACCTTGACTGATCCAGTCTAAGAATACTACAGATGTTCCAGATATTTGTCAGGTGCACGGGGTTTCATGTAAGTAAGTTCAAATCATTTGTGTTCTGGGTGGGGCCCCCCGCTTGAGATCGGACCTGTACAACCAATTTACGGGTAGTTATGGAGAGATTTAAATACTTAAGAGACGATATAACACAAGACAGCAGGAGAGCCTGGTATATGTGGTGTTGCATTCTAGTCTTTCTCCCACGTCATGCATCCGCAATGCATTGTGGATGCACTGACGTGGGTGGAGAGACCATTTGGTAATTGCAGCCTGCCAGTACAGCCTGTCACAGCGCTCCGCTCTCTCTCTCCAATAAAGACTTGGCATCTTCAAGCTGCTGACTCCGTGTACTCTGTTCAGGGTGAGTGAACACTACAAATTGGCGACAAGCTGATTGAACCCTGCAACGTGTGTTAAGAAACTCGACGGAGCAAAAATTCGAGCACGCATATGGCGTGAAGTGAAGGAACGGAGATCAACGCTACCTACCCTTGTACGTGACCTAGCCGTATACTATGAATAGAAGTGCTGTTTCGGGAATCCAGTTACACGGTGAGATACACTAGCGCAGTGCTTAGTGAGCGCAAGAAAGAATTTTAGTCAGTCGGGAGAGGGAGAGCAGCGGCGAGCGCATTATAAGACTGTGGGGAATTGATAAAAGTGAAGATAAGGATTCCATCCCGCATACGCTTCAATACTGTTGCCGGCGCATGTTAAAATTGAAAAGCGCGCCATTAATCCTGCAGTCCAAGTCTCCACGTTCTTGTGGGCAGCTGATGCGCATTACGTTGGCGGCCATTTTATGACGTGAGGAGCAGCAGCAGCCATTTTATGTCGTGAGCAGCGGCAGACATTTTAAAGGAGCGTTTCTGTGGAGATTTGCTCAGACTTGAAGTATTTAGTCTTGAATTTGGCGCATATCCTCATGGTGATGCGCACACCATATTAGCCTTGGGCATGCTGAAACCAAGGGGGATCAAGATTGTTTTCCCTATCAAAGGCTCTGAGTATCATCTTAGGCACACACGCGGTGATGTGCACACCACAAAGAGCATCGTGACACCTTCAAGCACAATTGAGGGAGCAGAGTGTGTTGTGGGAAATAAAAGCAGTGAACTGCAGCGTGTCTCTTCCCGCGCTTTTTACAGTGACACGCACACTTATGCATTACCAAGGGGTTTGTGAAGTTTAAGGCAATTAATTGTGACGGCCTACCCATTGTTTTGTAAGTGGCTGTTCACAGTGTTTGAAAATACTGGTCGGATCATAAATTAATACTATAGTATTTCCCACAGTATTCAACATGTGTGCACAAACATTCTCCTTGACAAATCCTGTTCCTTTTCTAGCAAAGTCAGGGGAGCCTGCAATGAAATGGGCCGACTGGAAATGTTACTTTCTTAATTACTTATCTGCCCTCGAGGAGGAGGGTACTGAAAAATTCACTAGCAAAAGGAAAAAGAAAATTCTGTTGCATAATTTGGGCCCAG
This sequence comes from Calotriton arnoldi, assembly GCA_963921515.1. NCBI lineage: Eukaryota > Metazoa > Chordata > Amphibia > Caudata > Salamandridae > Calotriton > Calotriton arnoldi. The sequence goes on along the minus strand of CAWUFW010000463.1, from coordinate 3,370,550 downwards.
AAGGGTTGAGAGTGTATGATGAAATGGTGAAAAAACCTAGAGGTATAGGTGAAGAAGATGTCTTCCAACACGCGATAGAGGATTTGGACAGTCATTACCAACCGGTGGTTTCTGCTGCCATAGACAGGTACAACTTCTTTCAGAGAAAACAAAGTAACTCGGAAACGGTTGAAGACTATGTAGCTGCACTAAAAAAACTGGCAGTACATTGTAAATTTGGGTTTCTTCCTGATGACTTTGTTCGTGATCAAATTATAATGCATACAGTCAATACTAATATACAAAAGAAGTTATGGGTTTGTGAAGATGCACCCCTTAATGAGATTATAGCAATTGTAAAGAAAACAGAAATGTCAAAGAGGTGTGCTATTGCAGCTAAAAAGGATAATGAGAATAGGCCCACTGTGTGCAAAGTTTTAGACAGGAAGGGTGCTAGTGGCAGAAGTACTCCCAACACAGAGAAGAAAGGTAATAAAAAGCCCATAAAAAAGTATACTGGATCTAACAGAGCTATAAATAATAAACTACCTTGTTGTTATAGATGTGGTAGCCAGACCCACTTAGCAAATGACAGAAACTGCCCAGCGTTTCATACAAAATGCTCTTTGTGGCGTCGTAGGACAATTTGGGAAAGTGTGCAGGAGAAAACCATGCAATGCCACAGTAAAGTGCGTGTTATATGAGACAGACTCGGAAGTAGAGGATGATGATGTCAACGAAGATTGTGTATTATGCATAGATGAACATGTCCTTGGCATCGATAACACTGTGCGGAAAAAAACATCCTGTGTGGTGAATATTGGGGGTGTGCACATAACTATGGTGGCGGACTCAGGCTCGCCGTACACCATAATTCGAAAGAATGTATGGGAAAATGATTTTGCTGAAGTCATAGGAAAACATCTACACCCTACTGATGTACATCCAGTCACATTCACAGGGGAGAAGATCCCCATGGTGGGGTTTAGACAACTAAGATTTGAGTTCAAAGGAAGAGAAACCACAGGGAAGTTGTACGTTGCGGAGAAGGGGCCCTCCGTCCTGGGGTGGGTTGAAGAAAGGGGCTTTGGGCATCCCACTCAACCCCAGCGGGGAAGACCAAGTACTTATGACCAGCAACCCACCAACATTAGAAGATGAACAGTTAAAAAGGGAGTTCCCTGATGTCTTTGGTGGGACCATTGGGAAACTTTCAAAGTTTACACATAAAATTATGTTAAAATAGGGGGCAATACCGGTCAGCCACAAAGTTCGCACTATACCATTCAACACCAGGGAGGCTGTACAGCTTGAATTAGACCGTCTTGGAAAAAATGGTATCATTGAGCCTATCGAAAGTGCAGAATGGTTGGCGCCCTTAGTAGTGGCACGCAAGCAGAATGGCAAAGTGCTTTTATGCATAGACCTGAGGGAGCTGAATAAGAATATTATTGTGGACAAATTTCCCTTACCCAAGATAAATGAGATGTTAGCGCAAACTAAAGGGGTTAAGTGGTTCTCCACGGTAGATTTGACGGCAGCATACCACCAAATATCCCTCCATCCATCGTGCAGGAAATTGACCTCATTCATTACGCCTTTCGGATGCTACAGATTTAGACGTCTACCTTTCGGGCTAGCGTCTGCAGCTCGAGTCTTCCAGAAATTGATGCACAAACTGTTCAGGAACATAAGAGGTGTCTTGTACTTCCAGGACGATATACTCATCATGGGAAAAGACAAATCTGAACATGACCACAAACTTAAGGAAGTATTAAAGATACTATCGACGAATGGCGTTACAGCAGAACTAAGCACATGTAAATTTGGCCTCCGTTCGGTGTCGTACTTAGGTCATGAAATTAGTGAAAATGGAATAACTCCGAAGAAGGACATTATTGAGGCCATCAAGTCTGCCCCGGAACCAAGATCGAAGGATGATGTAAGATCGTTTTTAGGGCTGGGGGAATTCTACAGCAAGTTCGTGAAGAACTTTGCCACCAAGACTCACAGCATGCGCCAGATTCTAAAGGAAAAGAATGCCTTCATATGGGACGCAGAGTCTAACCAAGAATTTGAAAGGATCAAGAAGGACATCTGTGATGCGATACCTCTACAGGGTTTTGACATGTCAGCTCCGAGCATTCTAACTACAGATGCCAGTGAGAAAGGCCTAGGGGCTGTTCTATCTCAATTGTCGGAAGAAGGGACAGAAATAACCATAGGTTTTGCATCACGTTCCCTCACCCCCTGTGAAGAAAAGTTTTCAGTGATCGAGAAAGAGATGTTGGCGTCCATCTGGGGCATGGAAAAGTTCAGACAGTACTTATGGGGCACAAAATTTAGAATTAGGACTGATCACAAGCCTTTAGTGAAAATCCTCACATCCAGTGGAAACATAAAAGCCACCCCCTGCATTGCTAAAATGACGCTGAGATTACTGGATTTTGTCTATGATGTAGAGTATCTGCCGGGAAAGAAGAACAAAGTTGCAGATTACTTAAGCCGTTCTTCAGTAGGTGAAGCAGAAATCCTACACGATGAATGGGAAGATTACAGTGTAGCGTTTATGGAAGATAAAGAAGATGTTATAAGCACTCAGGATTGGAAATCAGCTTATGACAAAGACCACACAATGAAGTCAATCAAGCTTTTTGTGACGCAAGGATGGCCAGGAAAAAAAGAGCTTGAAAGAGGAGCAAAAAAAATATTGGGAACTACGAGAGGAGCTATCTATTAGTGACGATGCAATCTTTTTAATGAGGGAAGACAAGGTAATTCCTCCAGAAGCCCTGAGAACACGCATCCTCAACATATTGCGCGGAGGACACCTTGGTATTGTCAAATCAAAGAGGAGAGTGAAGTCATCCTACTGCTGGCCTGGCATCGAAAACGAGATCGAGAAAAATGTAAGAGCATGTGTGCAGTATACTAACGCCGACAAATCTTTAGTCATGCTGAGACCACCATTGGGGGGAGTACAGCAACCCAGAAAATCCCTGGGAGGAACTCTCTATCGACGTCCTAAGTCCCGTTCTAGACTCATGTGGTGTGGCGAAATATGTCATCGTACTAATCGATAGATACTCTAAATGGCCAGAAGTGGAAGTTTGCGAGAAAGCGGATACTTCAGAAATTATAGCTTTCTTAACTAGCACATTTTTGCGTGAAGGTATCCCTAGGACCTTAATGTGCGACAATGGCCCACAATTCACATCGGATAAATGGACTGCCTTCCTGAAGAGGAACGGAATTAAGGAAAAACACACCCCAGTGTACCACCCGGCGGGGAATGGATTAGCGGAACGGTTCAACCGTGTCATCATGGGTTCGATCCAGGCAGCCATAAATGCTGGAAAGAATTGGGAAACAGAATTGGAGAAAACGGTATGGGCATATCGCATCACGCCCACCCTAACCGGATACAGCCATTTAAGATTTTGCGTGGAAGGGAGCCCTACACTAGAGACAACAATGTATGGATGAACCTCAAACTACAGAGCAGGTGGTCCCCTTCCATAGTAAAAAGCAACCTTGAGAAAGCACAGAAAATATATAAGGAGTACTACGACAAGAAACATGGAGTGAAAGACTTTTCCCTTAATGTGAGGGATTGGGTCAGAGTCAAATTAGGCACTATTTGCAGGAAAGGCAGCAGTAGGTTCAGTGAACCTCTACAGATCAAGGAGATTTATTCCCGCTCAGCTATGCTAAATAACGTGAAAATATGGTCTCTAGCTAGAATGGCAAAATGCAATAAAGTTTTATGGTGGAAGAAGGACAGTGGAAATACAGAGAGAAATGGTGGGTGGTGGTGGTCCGAGGTAGAAGGCCTAGGGTCCACTTCTGACAACAGAGAGCTAGCATCTAGCGAAGCACGGGCAGTTCCCATGAGTCAGAGGAAACAGACAATTCTAATCACACACCCAGCACACCTCATCCAGAATCTAGTGTAATTGACAATTTAGACACTATGAGCTCTTCTGACCTAGACACTAATGAGGAGGTGGTCACCCAACCTGAGGTGGAATCCCCGGAAGGTGATGAACACTCACACCATTCCTCTCCTAAGTTCACCCGAAGAGGTAGGACGATTGTCTTGCCAAAAGATATGATGAATTTGACATGCAACCTACTTGAACTGTGTCATGCTCTATATTCTGTGTCGGTTACTATGTTTTTATGCTGGAACTATTGTTAACCATTTATTTATTCCACTGTTATTTATTAGGGACTAGTTCCCCTTGCGCCTTCTTATTTATGTCGCTGTCTATAGCTATCGCACAAGTTACTAACTTGTGTAACGATATATCTGTAAGAGACAGTAGTTAGTGACCGATTCCTAACCTTAGAATATCCCCAGGCATCAGGCTGGATCCGGAAAGTTTTGCATAGCAGTACCCTTGCGCGTCGGTAGGCAGCGTCATGCGGCTCCGCGTCCGTCGTCGAGATCGCCGGGATGACGTCGCGGCCAGTACTTAGACGCCGCCCATGCACGCTGACGTCAGTTCTGTACACGACTTTCCGTGCCAGGAACGCAGAGCAATGCAAGAAGCTGACATTGGTGTCTGAAAAAACACTAGGGCCCTGAAAGGGATGTCCTTAACCCTAGAAATCAGTTCGCAGAACGGGGAGGATGGGTGGGGCGGTAAGGAATCTGTCACTAACTACTGTCTCTTACAGATATATCGTTACACAAGTTAGTAACTTGTGCATCTGAAAGAGACACGTTAGTGACAGATTCCTTACCTTAGAATAGATACCCCAGCAATACCAACCCCGGTGGTGGGTCTGCGAACAAAGATCAGACAAGGAAGTCTCGGAGAACAGAACGGCGAAAGAAGCCGTCTCTCCGGACTTGGCTGTCAAGGCAGTAATGCTTGGTAAACGTGTGCAGCGAGGCCCACGTAGCTGCCTGACAAATGTCCTGCAATGGGACACCACGTCCCAAAGCCGTGGTGGCGGCAGTCGCCCTGGTGGAATGGGCACGTAGCCCAACAGGGGGCTCCTTCTTAGCCAAAGAATAGCAGGCTTTGATACACAAGGTTACCCAGCGGGAGATGGTCCGCTTGTGTACCGCCCAACCTTTTTTGGCGCCCACGTAGCCACAAAGAGCTGGTCGTCCACCCGGAACTGCTGTGTGCGGTTTAGATAAAATGAAATCGCACGTTTTGGGTCCAGACGGTGGAGCCTCTCTTCCTCTCTAGAAGGATGCAGAGGCGGAAAGAAGGTGGGCAAAGTGATGGTCTGCCCAATGTGAAAAGCAGTAACCACCTTTGGCAAGAAGGACGGACGCGTCCTAAGAACAACCTTGTCTGGATGGACAGACAGAAAGGGGGGTTAGCACGAAAGAGCCTGGAGCTCACTCACCCGCCGAGCGGAGGTGATGGCCACCAGAAAGGCTGTCTTCAGAGTGAGAAGACGAAGAGGACAGTTATGTAGAGGCTCAAAGGGAGCGCACATTAAGAAGGTAAGAACCAAGTTCAAGTCCCACCGAGGCATTACAAACGGAACAGGAGGGAAGAGGTGTGTAATGCCTTTAAGAAACCTGTTAACAACAGGGGACTTGAAAAGGGAGGGCTGATCAGGAAGCCTGAGGAAGGCAGAGATTGCACAAAGATAGCCCTTGATGGTACCCAGGGCAGAACCCTGTTGGGCCAGAGAAAGAAGGAACAGAAGAACCTCAGAAAGAGGGGCAGAAAGGGGATTCACAGCCTTTGCTGTGCACCATGCCACAAACTTGTTCCACCTGCAGGCGTATACCACCTTAGTGGAGGGACGCCTGGCTGCCAGAATCACATCACAAACTTCGGGAGGCAAGTCGAAAGGAATCAACTGCCGCCGCTCAATCTCCACGCAAGCAGGTGTAGACTGGACAGGTTCGGGTGGAGGACCGTCCCCTGCTGCTGCGACAGAAGATCCTCCCGAAGAGGCAGACGGATCGGGGATCGACGCTCATACTGAGTAGCTCGGGATACCAAACTCTTCGAGCCCAGTCCGGAGCCACAAGAATGACTTGGGCCCGGTCGCGCCGAATCTTCAACACTCTGGGTAGAAGTGGTATAGGCGGAAAGGCGTACAACAGACCGCAACTCCACTCGCGACGAAAAGCGCCGCCGAGCGAGTGCCGCCTTGGAAATTCCAACGCACAGAACTGATGACATTGCGCTGTTCTCTTCGGTGGCGAATAGATCTAACCAAGGCTCTCCCCACTGTAGAAAGAGTCCTTGCGCCACCTCCGAGTGAAGACGCCATTCGTGATCCATCATGCACCTGCGGCTGAGTTCGTCCGCCCTGGCGTTCAGGGAACCTGCCAGGTGTTGAACCATCAGGAATATGCCCTGATGTTCCAGCCATGTCCAGAGACGCAGAGCCTCCTGATATAGGGTCCACGACCCCACCCCGCCTTGTTTGTTGCAGTACCACATGGCGGTGGTGTTGTCTGTGAACACCTGCACTACCTTCCCTTTGACGGAGGGAAGGAATGCCTTGAGTGCAAATCGGATCGCCCGGAGCTCCAGAAGGTTGATATGGAGCCGGGACTGCGCCGGAGACCAGAGGCCTCTGATCTCCGCCTCTCCCATGTGACCGCCCCATCCCAGAAGGGACGCGTCCGTCACAACTGTGTGCTCTGGCTGGGAAAGGGAGAGGGATCTGCCCATGACCCATTGCCGGTTCGAGAGCCACCACTGCAACTGTCTTGCAGTCCCCTCCGAGATCTGGACGTAATCGGACAGGTTCCCCTGATGCTGCGCCCACTGGAACTTCAGGTCCCACTGCAGAGCCCGCATATGCCATCTGGCATGATCGACCAGCAGGATGCAGGAGGCCATGAGGCCCAGCAGCCTCAGGGTCATCCGTACCGAAACCCAGGATAGAGGCTGAAAGATCGGAATCATAGCCTGAATATCCTGGACTCGCCGTTCGGGAGGATAGGCCCGAAACTGCGTCGTGTCCAGAACTGCTCCGATGAAAAGGAGCTGTGGAGAAGGAATCAGGTGCGACTTCGGCACGTTGATGGAGAACCCCAGCGAGTGCAGGAGTTCGGCCGTAGTCTGGAGGTGGGAGACGACTGCCTGGGACGAGCGCGCCTTCAGCAACCAGTCGTCGAGGTAGGGAAGACTGGAACCCCTGCCCGGCGCAGATGAGCTGCGACCACCGCCATCACTTTCGTGAACACCCGAGGGCGCTGGTAAGGCCAAAGGGGAGCACGGTGAACTGAAAATGCTCGAGGCCTACCGTGAACCGCAGGTAACGCCGGTGGGCCGGCAGGACGGGGACGTGAAAATATGCGTCCTGCAAGTCCAACGCTACCATCCAGTCTCCAGGGTCAAGGGCAGTCAAGACCTGAGCTAGGGTAAGCATCTTGAACTTCTCCTTCCGGAGGAAGCAATTGACGTTCCGGAGGTCCAAGATAGGACGCATGTCCTCCTTGTCCTTTTTGGGCACCAGAAAGTAGTGGGAGTAACAACCACGCCCTACTTCTGGGGTCGAAACGCGCTCGATGGCCCCCTTGGCCAAGAGGGCCACAACTTCCTTTTGAAGAAGCACCAAATGATCCCCCGACATGCGGTGGCATTGAGGTGGCATGGCTGGGGGTAGTCTCGAAGGGGAGGGAGTAGCCCCTTCGGACAATGTCCAAGACCCACTTGTCCGATGTGATGGCACGCCAGTGGTGAAGGTGATGGCGGACCCTGCCCCCACTGGCGTGCTGTGGACCTGAAAGGATGGACTAGGAGGGCTTGGAGGCCGCAGACGGGGCGGAGGTGGTGGCCTGACCCGCACGCTGGTTACCCGACCCGCCTCGGCGGGAGCCACGTCCTCGGCCACGCGAAGACGCTTGCTGCGCGGGCCGGTGGCTGGGCAGCGGACGTGACTGGGCGCCCCTTCCGTGGCCACGAAAGGGGCGAAAAGCAGACTGTTGCGGAGGGCGCACAGCAGGAAGGCCCAGGGACTTGGCCGTAGCCCGCGAGTCCTTAAAGCGCTCCAGCGCGTGGTCTGCTTTGTTGCCGAAAAGGCCAACACCATCAAAGGGCATGTCCATAAGTGTGTTTTGGACATCGCCCGAGAAACCAGTGGTCCTCAGCCAGGCGTGACGGCGCAGCGCCACTGTCGTCGCAAGCGATCTGCCTAGCGAGTCGGCGGTACCTAGGCCACATCGGATGGTATATTTTGCCGCATCTCTTCCTTCCGCAATGGCGCGGGAAAGCAGTGCCTGGGCCTCCTCAGGACACTGGGGCAGGATCTGCGCCACCGAATCCCACAAGGAGTGGGTATATCGGCCCAAGAGGCAAGTGGTGTTGACAGACCTCAAGCCAGCACTGGCGGAAGAAAAAACCTTCTTCCCAAATTGGTCCAGTTTTTTGGATTCCGGGGAGCGGTAGGGAAGGTGCTTTGAGAGGCAGAGGCTTGGACAACTAAGCTCTCAGGGGTGGGGTGTTGGGAAAGGAACAGGGGGTCGCCCGGAGCAGGGCGATGGCGTCGGGCTACGTTCCTATCCACAGGAGCCCCTGTGGTGGGCTTGGACCAGGTGCCCAAAAGAACGTCCGAAAGTGCATTGTTGAACGGCAGCAGTGGCTCCGAGGAGGTAGCCGCCGGCTGAAGCACTTCCGTCAGGATGTTAGTCCTGACAGCCACTGTAGGTAACTGGAGGTGCAGGGCCTCAGCTGCCCTACGAAACACCGTAGCAAATTTTGCTCCCTCCTCCGTTGCCACGGAAGGAGGAGACAGCATGCCAATGTCAGGAGAGGTGTCCAGACCACTGGCATCCCCAAGTTCCTCAGCCCAGTCCTGATCAAACTCACATTGGGCAGTGAGAGGGTCCTCAGACCCCTCCCAGTTCTCTTCGTCCTCCAAATCAGGGTCAATGTAAGGAGGAGGAACATGTGGGACCCAAGGTCTCATCGGCGCCGGAGCCGGCGTCGATCGACGTCGGTCCGGCGCCGAGTCCGGATCCGGAGAGAACCTGGGGACGACGCCGCCGGGAACCCCGGGCGGCATCGTGAACGGCACCGGTGAAAGCGACGCCGGTGGAGGTGTCGTTAGGTCAACGGGCATCGACGGGGGTTGTGGCAGCACCGGAGCCGGGGCCGAGGCCGGGGCTGGTGTTGCTAGCGGCGCCGGGGCCAAAGCCCCCGGCGGAGCCGCAGGGAGAACCCAACTAGGGCCCGCGGGGCCTGAAGGCGCACCGGGGGGACCTTTAGGCCCGAAGAAGCGGGCCATGGCCGACAGGAACTCCTGTATATCGGCCGGAGTCGCCGCCGAACCCGGGAAGGGCGGGTAATGCGGCGGCGGCGGCTCCACAGGCACTCCCGGAGCCGCGGGGACGGTGCCGTCGGGACCCTGAGCCGAGTCGCGCGACCGGCGAGGGGAAGTCGTCGAGCGATGACGCTTCTTCGACTTCTTGTGCTTCGACTTACCGGAGGAGTGCGAAGACTTTGACCCCGAAGAACGATGAGGACTCCGCGACTGGCCCCTCGACCTCTCTCGTGACCGGGGTTTGGATTGGCGCGGAGCCGACTGCCGGACCTCGAGGAGCTTTCGAGACCGCTCTCGCAAAGCCTTCGGATGCAAGGCCCGACAGTCAGGGCACGACTTGGAGTCGTGGTCGCGCCCGAGGCAGTAGAGACAGTCTCGATGCGGGTCCGTGATCGACATCATCGGACCACAGGCGTCGCATGGCTTGAAGCTGGGCATCCCGACTGACACCGTTGGAGTCGAACGACTCGAGAAAACAGTGACAAAAAGTCACAAAAAGTTCAGTCAAAAAATGACTGGGGCACTGCTCTCTCCGGATCTGCGCTTACTGGCGCGGAAAAAGAAAGAACTGATGTCAGCGCGCATGGGCGTCGTCTAAGTACTGGCCGCGACGTCATCCCGGCGATCTCGACGCCGACGACGGACGCGGAGCCGCACGACGCCGCCTACCGACGCGCAAGGGTACTGCTACGCAAAACTTTCCGGATCCAGCCTGACGCCTGGGGATATTCTAAGGTAAGGAATCTGTCACTAACGTGTCTCTTTCAGATTTGTATTTATTGTATTCTTACGACATATTTATTACACAAGTATTTATTAGAAAAAGTCCACAAGGAAGGGAGGTGCACTCTGATTGAAGTCAGTCAGAAGACATAAGTTATCCAAAATTCTTCTCTTTATTGTCGTACTTAGTCTTAAAACCGGCACACAGCCAACGCGTTTCGTTCCCTAGTGCCACGGGAACTTCGTCAGGGCTTACTCAAAATACAACAGGACACGTACGACCTGAAAGTAATTCAAATTTTCATCTCTATGCGACGTCACCAATTAGGATCGTCTCGTGCGTACTGTCCAATCAATTCTTGAAGTCAATCAATAGATCGTCAATTATAAAAAGCCCCAGGGCACACACAGAGATCCTCTCATATGGTAAAGACAACTATCAAAAAGCATCAGCAACGAATATTCCTCTCTATAAAATAAGTGTCCTAACCGGCATGCTAACCAGAAAACCCCAGGGCACACAATACTCCTTAGTTTCGGACAGTCAGCTCTTTATAGTGTAAACGGCATGCTAACCAGAGAACCCCATCGCGCCCTATATTAAAACGCAACAGTCCTAGACGGCATAATATCCGGCAACAGCAAAGTCTAAAAAAGTATTTATTAGGCATTTGTTCCTTTGGCTTATTCTTATTTATGCACACCTTGTGCACTTACCCTGTATTTATTGGACCCTTGGTCCCTTGCATTGGTTTATATTCTACTTGGCTGCAACGTTCTAACCATTCTTTGTAACCACTAATTCTCCCTGCCTAGTTGTTTCCTCCTTTTGTATCAGTGTTGTAAAGGGGGAAGATCTGTGGTGTTGCATTCTAGTCTTTCTCCCACGTCATGCATCCGCAATGCATTGTGGATGCACTGACGTGGGTGGAGAGACCATTTGGTAATTGCAGCCTGCCAGTACAGCCTGTCACAGCACTCCGCTCTCTCTCTCCAATAAAGACATGGCATCTTCAAGCTGCTGACTCCGTGTACTCTGTTCAGGGTGAGTGAACACTACAGTATATGAATATTCAGCCAGAGATAGACTACAAAATGACATTGGTTCTTGGCAGCTCTCCTGCTGTCACTTATGGGGCATTCAGCAATAACCTTACCATGGGCTGGGATGTGGTTACATCAGATGGCACAGTTGCAGGATTTTGTTAATGGGACACTATTGGCATTTCTCAATTGGGGGATGTCATGTCGGAACTATGATGAAATCCTTCCCAATATTACAGGAAGAATATGACCTCCATCATAGCTGATTTTTTTTATATTTGCATCTCCAACACGCTCTTGGACTAGCCATAACAGGCTTTACAGAGCTACTGGACATTAGCCAACTTGAGGCAAAGGTCCTAACGGAAGAATAACAAGAACACAAGCTCTCACAATTATAAAGAAAACTGATGAATAATGCTTCAGATCCTTTGCTAAGCTAGAGAGAGGTCTAGGCAGAGCTGGACTGGCTGTACCGGGCATCAGGAGTTTCTCCAGGAGGGTGGAAGGGTGCAGGCCGGTTTTGTAGTGGTGGAGGCCGGTTCTGTTACTGGGGCCAGTTTTGAAACAATGGTGTAACAAAAGCAGTAAGCAAGCGTTTACAGCCACCCGGGGCCTAGTCTAACAAAATTGCCAGGGCTGCTTTCGGTTCCCAGTCCGGCCCTGGGTCTAGGTGAGAGATCTGGACTCTTGACAGACAATAACTGAAGAGCTGTTGGCCTACCTGTGGGACTCTGTTATCACAGCACAGTTTAGACTTATTCATTTGAGATACCTACACCGTACATACTTTACCCATCAGAGACTGTGCAAGGTGGGGTTGAAAGCATCATTACTACTCACTGAGGGAGACCCGTATCACAGAATTTGGAGATGTGAGATGATTGTTCTCTTTTGGGAGGGAATTCTTTTCTTTCTGGGGGAGGTGTTGGGATGCCAGCTCCAAAAATGGCTCTGTTACACATCAATGTGGACTTCAATAGCAACAAATATAAGATGGCAATGCTATGGTTGGACCTCGGGGAAGCAATGAGCGTGTGCGCCCGCTTTGTGTGCCCCCGGGCCATAATGGTTTTACAGAGGGCAGTGTAGAAGCTTGTGCATCCCCTTCTATTAAAACGTCCCCTTCTGTAATACTGATAGAGCTGGTGCACATGTTGCGCCAGTGCCATCATAAGAGGGCCTTCCCTCATTTGCATGGGGTTGTGGCTCCATGCAAAAGAAGGAATTACTTTGCCTCTGTGCTCATCCCGTATAATGAACATGGGTGCAGACGCAAAAAAGCTTTTAGGAGGCGCAATGAAATTGCCCCACAAAAAGGTGGCACACTTTCAATACGCCTCCTTAAGGCAGTCCTCAAAAAGGATGAAAGGGGTCCCATGGGCCTCCCAGACATCCCCCAGTAGTTGGGTGCAGTCACTGACTGTACCCTCCTGCAAGGGGGTCTCTCTCCCCTCTTGTAAATTGCAGACGGGTTGCCGCCTGAATTGTGAAACACGGAGCGGCTTTTAAACAGCTGCTCCGTATTACACTTAAATGAGCTGCCCCCAAGACAGTGCAGGTTCACAGCTTTCCTGGGGGCAGCGTATTCTTTGTAATATGATGCACTGTCCCAGTTTATGCCCGAAGCACCTTTTGGAAAATGCGCCATGGTGCAAACAGGGAAAGTGCGCCGTATTTATAATATGACCACTGGTCGCTAAGAGTGACATTGCTCAGAAGTGGGAAGACCCAGGTCCCTCATCCCTGCAGCTGCGGAAAAAGGGAACGGATCACTGTATGGGGCTTGAATGGACAATATATATGGCCAGGGAGTGTCAGAATGATTTATCAAAAGATCTGGCCTGACTACGCCGTATACTGGTGTATCCTACTAGAACCATGTGCCCAAAGAACTCTTAATGTAGAAGCTGAAATTCGCACTTTTAGGCTGTATCTGTACATTGTTGCACAAAATCCTGTCCACATACCTTCATTGTTGGGGGGATTTGTTATTGTTGTTTGTTTTGTCAAAATACAATAAAAATATTTGTAAAAAAAAAAAAATTGCACGTTTCACCCAAGAAATAGTAATACATGACGTAGCATTGTGTGCGGGGAGGGGAGTTTAATCGGAGTGTGCTGTGGAGCAGAGTGGTCATCGTGAGTTATTGACATTTTGGGAAGGGTGCTCTGTGCCTCTTTATCAGTGCTGCATTCTTTCCTTCAGTTATGTTATTTGGAAAATTAATAATATGTGTTAGAAAAAAATTATATATGTGAACAAAGGACAAGGGAACCCTGTAAGTCAGACAGGACCAAGGGTAGCAATATGTTATTAGAGACAGCGGTCCCTATCAAGGAGAATATACAATCATAACCACAAAACTACAATCAGAGTTGGGTATATTACTGTCCAAATGGAAGGTATTGTATTTGGCTCGGAAGAATTACAGGTTCCTGCACCGTCGGATGAGGCGGACTACATTCTACCACAAGGTATTTCCCTTGACTTCGCTCCAATTTGAGCACCACGGAAATAACTCCACGTAGGAGACATTGTTCTCCCCCACACCAATCCTTTCTTCGTAATTCTTCCGAGCCTCCGCGCACCTTATTCCCGTGCTCCAACGGGTTGGACATCGTTCCTTCCACACCCCCCACCTTGTGGTCCTCATCCTGGACCTACACCTTACCAAGGCAATTTCTCAGGCATTCTGATTCGCTTGTCCTGATGATGATCCCATGACCGCCGTTGGGGATCGAAACGTCGTCGACAACCACATCTTGACTCCAAACCTCTTACTTATGATTAATGTGGAGCATAAGATGGTTCTTTTACTGTGACTACTGTAATTAATGTATCACCAAAAAGTCACTTTGCGGTTATATGCCTGAGGTCAGGAAATCTGTTGATTTCCAGAACCCTGTCACTTCCTGCTCACTTTTGATACTATATGCTGCGTCTTGTTTATTGAATGTGTAAATAAATACAATACCTTCCATTTGGACGGTAATATACCCAACTCTGATTGTAGTTTTGTGGTTGTGATTGTATATTCTCCTTGATAGGGACTGCTGTCTCTAATAACAGAAAAAAATAATATGGCACATAGGCTCGATTGTGAACTGGGTGAATCAATACTTCTAGTCCCAGTGATGATGGCAAGTCAACCACTAATCTCAAGGTGTTCAACCATCAGGTAATTTAATGTCTTAGTTCAATGAATGGATGCATTAAATACAAATTTAATTCATTTGTATTAGCAACATTATATTTCAAGTACAGCTTTAGCCACCATGAAGGTTAGTATCGTAAGTACTAATTGCAAAAGTAGTAATAGTAATACTATAAGGGACATTTTCGTAACGTTCATGAATAAAAAAATATTTCTCACCATATCTGCCTTTTGGTTGGCTGTCTGGAGCTCTTTCTCTTTTGCTTCCAGCTCTTTACTTAGTGCAGCAACTGATTCAGATGCCTCTTTTAGTTTCTGCAATCCAGTGTTCATCCTGGAAACACAGGGATAGTGTGATACTTATTTAAATATACCCTTCTTCCCACTGAACATCATGTTCTCATTCATGCTAACACGTGGCCTGGTCTGAACATGTTTCCCTTCGTCACCAAGTATGAAAATCATCCAAAGCCGTGTTTTTACTTTCTCATGTGTTTTTCACTAGGCAAAGATGTGTTGATTAAAAGAGCATAAAGGTCACATTTACATAAGCAAAACAAATGAAGCACAAAGAGATTAAGAAATCCATTAAAAGAAAGACAAAAATAGTTTATGGGTGTGTGTGAACTTGAGATCGGCTGCTTGCATTCCGAATTAAATGTTATCAAGACAGAACTTTTGGCAGTGGATGTCTGGCCAATGTCCACAGTTTTGCGTGCAGCAGATTATTCATGATTCCCTTACTTTATGTGTCACTTTAAGAAAGATACAGTACAACACAGCTTTAAAGAGGCGTCTCAAGAATTTTTTTAAACTTAAATTAATGCATGGTTCTCTAAATGTGGGTTTTTTGTACAGTTCGAAGCCCAAGGACTTTGGCAACTAATGATCTGATATATCACAAGCCAACTAACCCACTCCATGCATCAAATATTTCTTTATGAAATTAAAAGCTCACGAGTAAAACCTTTGCAAGAAAATAAGTTACTTACCTGTAACTATGGTTATCCATTATTGGTATCTTTCATAGATTCACATGCTTGAATCATTACCCGTCGTAGAGGTGGGAGTCCCACTGTACCATAGCCAAGCAGTATGTAAAATTACCATAGGCTATCATAGCATTAGGCCATGGATTTAGTAGCCTATCTATCTTCTTTTTAAAAAAGGACCAAACTTTATATACAATAATTCAGTAGCTAGCACAGTCTAGAACAATCCCAGGAGTGGCGGAATCCCTCAGATTTTCCTGCACAAGTGTGGATAGGTAATCCAGATCTATAAGGGGAGCCTCTCGGGAGGAGGGTGGGTTGCATGTGAATCTATGAAAGATACCTATACAGGATAACTGTAGTTACAGGTAAGTAACTTATTTTCTTATCCAGTATTGAGGTATCTTTCATAGATTCACACGCTTTAATCAAAATTACAAGCAGTGTCCCAGAGATGTACCTATCCTTAGCGGACGTTGGGTAAGAGTAATATACATTTGCTGAGAAATGCTTTTCAGAATAAAACATAGTAATATACATGTCACAAGACAAAACTGCTCCCACCAGGAAACAGAACATAGCACACAGCGGGACTGCAGGAATCAAATTTATTTCCAAACCAGCATGACGCGTTTCGGCATCCTTGCCTTTTCAAATGGTGGTGACACACCTGTAGCGCAGTTACAGCTTCCTAAAAAGATCTTGCCGCATTCCTATTGGCTGATGTTAACAACATGGGCAGTGAGAAAGGACTCCAGAGTCTAAACACCTTAGTATAGTTGTTCCATGCACCGCACGTACATATCTTATAGAAGTATCTTTAACCCAAAGCTGTTTTTTCAGCTCCAGTACAGCTGTCTGCCTTATACTTGTGTTGAATAATATCTTTCAGAATAGGCACGGGCTGCATCCACACAGTGCGGGCACCACCTTTCTCTTCACTGCAACACTAATTACTGTTCGCAAAACAAAATTGTGTCCCATGATTTAAAAACAAATAGATCCCGCAGTTCCTTCGTCCAACCGCATATTGCCCACCAGATAGCCGATACCTGTGAGTGCTGGTATTTTAACCGGCACTCCTCATGCAGTTATGATCCGACTTGTGTCGGCAGGAACGCCATCGCTGCTTGGCTCCTGGCGGTTCGGCAGGTACTTCAATACCTCGAATCCTCACACCCAAAGCTACTAAAACTGCCTAACTACTTCAGGACGAGGGCTCCAAGTCATGCTAGTGGCCGCACAAAAAATGTCAAAAGACATAACTGCTCCCACCAGGAAACAGAACGGAGCACACAGCGGGACTGCAGGAATCAAATTTATTTCCAAAACAGCATGACGCGTTTTGGCATCCTTGCCTTTTCAAATGGTGGTGACACACCTGTAGCGCAGTTACAGCTTCCTAAAAAGATCTTGCCACATTCCTATTGGCTGATGTTAACAACATGGGCAGTGAGAAAGGACTCCAGAATCTAAACACCTTAGTATAGTTGTTCCATGCACCGCACGTACATATCTTATAGAAGTATCTTTAACCCAAAGCTGTTTTTTCAGCTCCAGTACAGCTGTCTTCCTTATACTTGTGTTGAATAATATCTTTCACAATGGGCACGGGCTGCATCCACTATTACAGTGCTGGCACCACCTTTCTCTTCACTGCAACAATAATTACTGTTCGCCAAACAGAATTGTGTCCCATGATTTAAAAACAAATAGATCCCGCAGTTTCTTCATCCATGTGTATATAAAATGAATAACTACATGCATAACATAGGTGAGCATAAAGATCATTAAGAATGACACTGAGATGAAACATTGATGCATGAACAATCACTAGTACAAGTAACTAGTAAAATCAGTCAGTTATATATGTAATGCAAGTTAAACAAACACCTGTATTTAAAGAGGCTCAGCTTATTGGAACAAATGTCAAATCACCGCCTGACCACCCTCAGCTGCGTCACTGCGCTGCGCTAATTCCAGGCAGTAGTGCTGCACAAACGTGTGGGTGTTCTTCCACGTTGCAGCAGGCATATCTTATCCAGTGGAATGCCAGCAAAGAGAGCAACAGATGTGGAGACTGGTCTTGAAGAATGCGCCTTCGACCTTTCTTAACAAAGGCTTGCCAGGCTTTATGTGACAAAATTGAATTTAGCAGAAATCCATCTGGCTATGGTTCGGTTAGTCATTGGTGCTACTTGACTGCCCTGACCATAAGCCACCAGTAGTTGGTCAATTTTGCGGATGTCTTTAGTTATCTGCAGGTAAAACTTGAGGCATTGTTTGATGTCTAAAGTGTGAAGCGCCTGCTCAGCCGGTGTAGCCGGATTGGGAAAGAAAGTCCGGAGGATGACAGGTTCATTAAGATGAAACTGGGTGGGAACCTTTGTGTAGGATCCGCTTTCATGGTTACCCCCACTTTTTGCTGGTGTTATTCTGTTTTCTGACTGGTCTGACTGGGATCCAGCTAATCAGGACCCGGCGCTTCCTCCCTAAATTTGACAGTGGTAAGCACGTTGGTACCTTCCCAATTGGCTACTAGTGTTCCCATGTAAGTCCCTAGTATATGATACTAAGGTACCCAGGGCATAGGTACACCAGGGGACTCCCATGGGCTGCAGGATGTATTATGTCACCCATGAGAGACCACTCAACCTGTGACAACAGGCCTGCCATTGCACCCTGTGGACGTTAGTGAACACTTACAACAGATATAGTTTTTTTTTATATCTGAGGTTACTGCACTTAAAACCTATAAGTCACCCCTATGGCAGGCTCTTCAGTCCTGAGGGCAGGGTGCTTGGTTAGAAGTGTGAGGGTGCTCCTGCATGAGCAGGGCCCCTCTACAGACCCCGGAGTTGATTCTCCAGGCTTTATAAGTGCAGTCAGCCATTTAATACATATAGTGGACATCAAGTCAAATACGAGATGTCTAACTATATATTGGCTGCACCGAAACTGGTCATGTTTGGTATCAAACATGTTGGAATCCTACCTCAACACCAATTCCAGGGCTGGATGTAGGATCCCATGTACTGGGGGCTCCCCTAGGGTTCCCCCCTGTATTCCCGGTACCAGCCTTACACGGTCTAACAGCAAGCTAGTGCTGCTGCGGACCACAGACACGTTTCTGCCCTCCTGCTGCTGAGCTGAGCTCAAGCAGGGGATGGCAGAACAATAGGAAGGGGTGGGAGCACACTGCTTCACCTCCTAGCACAGTTTGCCCCTTAGCATTCTGGTCAATGCAGTTCATGGTACATGCTTACTTCAAATTTTACTGGAGTATTCCACCAAAGTTGGTGCAGGTTAGTGCTGTAAATCTGTAGACACGTGTTTCTGGATATCATCCGTCATCAGTACAGATAAAAACAAATTTAATTTGGGGTTGCTGAGCAGGCTGCCACAAACTTTTCAGGTCTCAGTACCTCTCACAGGCGCACAGGTGCATCTCCACAAGCTCGTCAGCTCAATGGCTCAAGGGAGCCTTTTCAAACAGGAAGGGGTGGGAGCACACTGCTTCACCTCCCAGCACAGTTCGCCCCTTAGCATTCTGGTCAATGCAGCTCGTAGTTGGGCGCCCCCAATACTCCCTCGGATATGGGGAGTTGGAGCTTTGAGAGTGCCACCCTCGCCCTGGAGTTACCCCATATCAGGGACACTAAGAGTGAACGCAGTTCATGAAACATTTTCTGAGGCGGCCTGTAGGGGAGATAGGCGACATAATAAAGGAGCCTAGGGAGGAGGAGGATTTTGATATAGCTATCCGGCCCATAGGAGATAACGGGAGTGGGATCCAGAACGGGAGACTCGCCCTAGCACTGGCAATCGCCCTCCCCAGGTTGCCGTCTATTAGATCAGACGGAGAATGATAGACCTGGACTCCCAGGTATTTAAATGAGTCGTACGCTCTAGTAAGTAAAGAGTGGGGCTGTCGCTGCCTTTGCTCGAGTTGGATGGGTGACATCGTGAATAAAACGGATTTATCCCAATTATTACTGTCCAAATGGAAGGTATTGTATTTGGCTCGGAAGAATTACAGGTTCCTGCACCGTCGGATGAGGCGGACTACATTCTACCACAAGGTATTTCCCTTGACTTCGCTCCAATTTGAGCACCACGGAAATAACTCCACGTAGGAGACATTGTTCTCCCCCACACCAATCCTTTCTTCGTAATTCTTCCGAGCCTCCGCGCACCTTATTCCCGTGCTCCAACGGGTTGGACATCGTTCCTTCCACACCCCCCACCTTGTGGTCCTCATCCTGGACCTACACCTTATCAAGGCAATTTCTCAGGCATTCTGATTCGCTTGTCCTGATGATGATCCCATGACCGCCGTTGGGGATCGAAACGTCGTCGACAACCAATTAACTTTCAGGCCCGACAGACGTGCATGGGTGTCTAAGAGTTCCACTAGTCCTTGGAGCGCCCCGTCCTGGTTGCGGAGGTAGATCAGAGCGTCATCCGCATAGTGGGACACTATATGCCACTGCGTATGCACCTGGATGCCCCAGTCAATAACATGGCTGCATAGCGCACCAGCCAGAGGTTCCATGGCCAGAGCAAACAGCAAAGGCGAGAGTGGGCACCCTTGCCTAGTGCCGCGTTCAATGTTAAAGGGAGGTGAGATAACTCTACCTGTTTTTACCGGGCCTCGTGGGTTGGTATATAATAATTTCACCCACCGTAGAAATTTAGGGCCTATACCATATCGAGCCAGCACCGCCTGCAGGTAATCCCACCCCAGGGTGTCGAAGGCCTTTTCTATGTCTAAGGCTGCTATCCAGTGTTGCTCCGTGGCCAATTGGGCCCACTCTAGTATTTTAAACAAGCGACGAAGGTTCAGCCCAGTGTTCCTACCTGGAACGAATCCATTTTGGTCTGCATGGACCACCAGAGGAATAATCTCTAGCAATCTGTTGGCAAGCAAATTACCCAGGTTTTTGTAGTCCGATGTGAGCAAGGACAACGGGCGGTACGAGCTCATAAGAAGGGGGTCATGCCCAGGTTTAGGGAGGACTACAAGAAATGCCTCACGGAGGGAGGGGGGCAATATGCCTCTAACAAAGGATTCTTGTTAGACGGTGAGCAGTCGGGGTGCCAACTGGGTGGAGTAAGTAGCGTAAAACTCCGCAGGCCAACCATCCATACCGGGAGTTTTACCTCTCGCTAGTTGCTTAATAGTGTCTGAGATTTCAGTTATCATGAGCGTCTCTTCCAATACGGTGTATTGGTCCTTCTTTATTTGTGTGAGGGCCACCTGTTCTAAGAACTGGTGGATTACCGGTGGGTCATCTACGTCTGGGGCCTTATATAATGCAGGTAATAGTTATAGAAGGAGTCATTAATTTGCTCTTAAGTATTGACCAAGGCGCCATTTGGAGTGTATATTGCAGTGATAGGTGGTTGCGCTAGGTTGCTCATTAACAGCCACGCAAGCGTCCTGCCAGCTTTATCACCCTCTGCGTGTTGTCTAGCCAGATATTGCTTATAGTCAAGAGCGCACAATTTGTCCAGCGCTTCCTTATATGCTAAACGGGTTTTGGAAGGTATTAGTATAATGCAAGGATCTGTGGGGGCCACGCGTTCCTGGTGTAATATATCAGTTTCTAGCTCTTGTATTTCCTTGGTTAGTGTCATGCAGGCGCCATACACTGCCTGTATGATCTGTCCACGTAGGACGACCTTCAAGGCGTCCCATTCAATTTTTTTTTTTTTTTATTTAAATATTTTTTATTAATTTGCAACTCACATAACCCCCACTCATAATACACATTGTCATTGGGAGGTACATTCCTTATTACATTGCATAATTATCCATCATCCACCAGTGAATTAGCGTCCTCATCTCTCTCAATACTACGGGATCCCACCCTTCATCCTCGCTTCGTGTGGATATCAATATCAATATATACGTTCCGTACCTTCCCCAACCATAACTGTTCCCCAACGTGGTTCCCCCCCCCCGCGCTAGCCCCTCCCTCCCCCTTCCCCCTATTCCCTTCCACCGGTGTGCTCCAAGTAGTTTAAACAGAAATAATTAATCATCTTTATCGTGCTAGGGTGTGCCAATCTCCAGTCTTTTTTAGGTTGTACCCCCATTCCCGCTGGCCTCTCACTGACACCTTTTCCCCGTTTATCAGCTCAAGCCTGGTTATGATCTATGTAAGCCTCCATTGTCCTGAGGAGCCTCGAGGGAATCTGTATCCGAGTCCGACTCTGGGAGCTTCAGCCGGGCCACCAATGTGTCCCATGCCTGCGCAGCCTCTATCGCCTTTTCATTTTTCGCTCTCCTGGCCTGTTGCAGTCGTACCATACTCTCACTGGCCGCCCAATTTGCGAGCTCCACCCTCCAGCTCGCCACTCTAGGGCCCAGCGTAGATTTCCACTGCCTTGTTAGTTCCCGTTTAGCTAACAAAAGCCCCAAGTCAATAAACTTGCTCGTAATCCTAGTACGCGCCGTGTGCGGAAACCAATGCAGTATACATGCCCCCATGTCTGGCTCTATTTGCCTATCCGTCACTCCACATAGGACCTCTACCACCTCCTCCCAGTACGTGCCAAGCTGCGGGCAGCTCCACATCATATGTCGAAAGTCTGCCCCAGTCGTGTTGCATCTGGGGCAGCGGGCCGACTCCACCTGGAAATATTTAGTTATCTGCTCCGGTGTTAAATATGCCCTGTGTAGGACATAAAAATGGATAAGTTGGAATCTGGCGTTCCGCGTGCCCTTCCACGCCCGTTCCACTAGTGTAGTCCATGTCGACTCGGGAATAACCTTACCCAGGTCCGTTTCCCATTTTACCCGCAACTGAGTCAGTGGCTGTAGTCCCTCCTCCACCAACTGTCTGCCCAGGCATGTTACTGCCTTTACCGTCCCCGCTGCCATTACCACATATTGACACGCCGGGGAGGTTTGTGGCTCTGATAGCCCTTCCCCCAGTATTTCTGAATCGCAGTCGCCAACGCGGCATGCAGCAAAAGGCGCCTCTAGGTAAGCCATACCTATCCCGTAGTGCCTGAAAGGGCACAAGGGCTCCCTCCTCATAGAGATCCCCGATCATTTGCAGCCCCAGTTTCTCCCACTCCCTTAGCTCAGACCAATCTCCTCCATGCGGGAAGGCCGTGCACATGCCCAGGGGAATCTCCGGTGCATATGGACGAGCGATTCCACCCCTACGCTTGTACCTATTCCAACATGCTCTTAGTGTTTTCTCTTCATTCGTCAGAGAATCCGCACGCAATCGCTGGCCGAGAACTACAAACGATAGAACATGTCTCGGTATCCAACGGTCTTCTGGGCCATCCGGTCCTCTAAATTCCCGAGCCACTGCTTGGGTGAGCCAGCGTAGCTGGGCAGCTAAGTAATACACTTCAAAGTCCGGAACCGCCCATCCTCCCTCCGCTCTAGGTCTCATCATCGTGGTCAGTGCCACTCGCCTCCTGCCACTCCCCCACAGAAATCCTCCCACCATTGATCTAAGCATCTTAAACACCGCCCCTGGTATCCAAATCGGCAGCGTCCTGAAGTAATATAAGAGTCTAGGCAATGCTACCATTTTCAGCAGTGCCACTCTACCCGCCACTGAGAGTGGCAAGGTACTCCAAAATGCCATGCTCCCTCTTATCTCTCGCACTGCTCTGTTCACATTGCCCTCCAATAGATCCGCCTGCTCATGGTAGATACGTGTCCCTAAATATTGTAAGCAACAGGGTTCCCACCGTATTTTTTCCAATCTAGGAGGAGGGTTCAGCTCCCTACATGCCGGGAACAGGCAGGTCTTCTCCCAGTTCACGCACAGCCCCGATACTTCCCCAAACATCTGCAACAACTCCGTCGCTCCCTTGGTCCCCTCTTCAGGGGCTGCCAAAAATATCAGCAGATCATCTGCATACAGCGATATGTACTGCACTTCACCACGTATCTCCAACCCAGCATAGTGCCTCCCTGATCTAGCTCGCATCGCCAATGGTTCGATCGCCAGTGCGAACAGGAGCGGAGACAGCGAGCAGCCCTGGCGCGTCCCTCTTCCCACTGGGCAGGGGATGACACCGTCCCCCCGTTCGCACTCTGGCCGTCGCTGAGTTATATAGTATTCGAGTCCACCTCATGAATGCCTCACCAAGACCCAGCTTGCACATTACCTGAAAGAGATATGGCCACTCCAGGCTATCGAATGCTTTCTCTATGTCCACTGATAGGATCAAAGCGGTCGATGCCGGTTCCTGGTTTTCCTCCATGATTCTCAGCAATCGCCTCACATTAATGGCTGTGTCACGTTGCGGTATAAACCCCGATTGATCCCGGTGGACCAGCTGCGACATATAGGGGAGTAGGCGGGATGCCAGTATCCTGCTCAGGATTTTGTAGTCAGTCGTCAACATTGATAGTGGGCGGTAGGCCTTCAGATCCGTAGCTTCCCTTCCAGGCTTTAAGAGAGGGATGACAATAGCCTCCCTAGTGGACGCAGGCAGCCGCCCTACTTTATGCGCTTCTTGATATACCACCTGTAGGTGCGGTGCCAGACATTCCGTGTATTGAGAATAAAATTCTATGGGAAGACCATCCACCCCTGGCGTCTTGTTACGGGCCATCTGCTTGATCGCGCTCCTGATCTCTCCCACCGTAATCTCACCGCCCAGCAAGTCTCCCTGCTCCTTCCCCAAGCTCGGCAAGTCCACCCCCTCGAGATACTCCCCTATGCCATCGGCATCCCTGGTGAGTTGGGTACTGTAGAGCTCAGCGTAATATTCCAAAAACAGTTTGTTAATCCCTGCCTGCGTGGTCACCATCTCCCCTGTGGGAGCTATCAAGCCCAGTATCGGCTCTCCCCTGGGCACCGGATTGGCCAACCATGCCAACAGAGCGCTCGATTTGTCCCCTCCGCATGCATCCGCGCTCTATAATTCTTATAGTCGAAGGAGCGCAGTCTCTCCATCTGTACTGCCACTGCCTCTCTAGCCTCTAATACCTCAGTCTGTGCCCCTGGTCGCCCAGGTCGGTCTTTCTCCTCGTCCCGCAATCGGCTTTCAGCTTTCTCCAAGTCCGCTAATAACGTTTTCCTTACTCCCACCACCTTGCTAATACAGATTCCCCTGATCACAACCTTAAACGCGTCCCATTCAATTGCCGCCGATGTCGCTGTCCCCTCATTCTTCTCAAAGTATTGAGCAATACCCGCCCCCAACTCCGCACTAAAAACCGGGTCTTCCAACGCCTCCGGTCGTAGCCGCCAGGTCGGTATGAGTGGCCTCTCTCGGCTCCATCGTATCCGCACTAGTAGCGGGTTGTGGTCCGATACCGTTCTCGCTAGATACTCACTACTTATCACCTTAGTGTGGATATCAGGTGTGCATAGCATGGCGTCCAATCGCACATGCAGGTCGTGAAGGCCAGAGTAATAGGAATAATCCCTCTCCTCCATATGCTGGGCACGCCAGGTGTCCACCAGCCCCCAATGTGATTGCCACTCTCTCCTCGCCCTTGTGACCCTGTGCACTGGCGCCTCTGGGAGCGGAGGGTGGGATCTGTCTTTGTTCACATCCGCTATTGAGTTGAAGTCTCCCCCATTATTGTCGCACCTGTTAAGTATGGAGCCAAGCACCCCGACAAGTTCTCTAGAAAGGAGGGCTGGTCGACATTAGGCGCATACACACTGCACAGGGCCACATCCACTCCATTTAGCCTCCCCAGCACCGCCACGAACCTTCCCTCTGGGTCGATCAGTTGTTGTGTTGGCTGAAAAGGGACGCCCGCTCTGATCCACACCAGTGCACCCCTGGCAAATGCCGAATAAGTCGTATAGAATAGTTGCCCCTTCCATCTCCTCTTCAGTGCTGCTCCCTCGGACCGGTTCATATGTGTTTCCTGGAGGAATGCAACCTGCACCCCCGCCGCACCAAGTAAGCATGCACTTTATGGCGCCTCTGCATTGTGTGGAGCCCCTCACATTCCAGGTAATGCATTTCAAATCATGTAGCGTCCCCATTTATCAAGCATCCCCCCCGCACCCCTCCCCCATCTACGAGCACACCGGTGTCCCTAACTACCCCCTGCCTCCTCCCAACCCCTCCCCAACTCCCTCCCCCCAGAACAGGCGCTACAACATTAGTACCCATCCAAACTATCACTCAACTGCTCCCTGGATGCCCTTTGGGAGCTAACCCCACTCAAACTTACGGGAGGTGAGCCCTCAGCTTCAGAGAATCAGACACCTAGTAGGTCTCCAATCCGCTCCCTATCCCCGTAATGTTGAACCAGTCCCCTCCAGGACCTACCGTCAATGAGACTCCCT
Source organism: Calotriton arnoldi (assembly GCA_963921515.1). Taxonomy (NCBI): domain Eukaryota; kingdom Metazoa; phylum Chordata; class Amphibia; order Caudata; family Salamandridae; genus Calotriton; species Calotriton arnoldi. Next base: position 3,345,101 of record CAWUFW010000463.1, on the reverse strand, counting down.
TCACTTATGATTCACAGCCCCTGCTCAGTCCCCGGGCCTACTTAGGCCAATCCTAGCCATCCTAGCCCCTAGTGGTTTCTTCACCCATCCACAGTCTCGTCCGCCGTCCCAGCTGTCACATGCGGCAGTGTCAAGCTTCCTGCATCCGATTGTTCGTTGCCCTCTTCCATGGACCCCCCTTCCGATTCCGTTCTCGCCGGAGATGTGTCCCTTTCCTCTTGAGAGATAGCTGTGACTGCCTGCAAAGCGGCCGCTCGCTCCTTTACTGTCTGTATCTCTGTCGGTTTCTGGGCCGCTGGTTGACGTCGCCTGTTACGCCTCAATCTGCGCGGACGCGGCCCCTCCGCTCCTACTCCCACTCCACTCCCTGCTTCTCCAATACCAGCTTTATACCTCTCCAGCCAGTCCCAGGCCTCTTCTGGGCTGCCAAGGAAAGACATTGTGCCATCCACCGTGATCTTTAAACGCGCTGGAAACATCAGAGAGTATTGAATACCTGCATCTCGTAGTGCCCTCTTAACTGCCACAAACGATATTCTGCGGTGCTGGACCTCTAGCGTGTAATCCGGAAACAAGGTCACCCTGCTATTGTTCACTGTGTAGGGGCCCGCCGTCCTTGCCTTGTTCAGTAGATAGTCCCTGTCCTTGTAATGAAGCAGCCTTGCCACCACCGGCCTTGGCGGTCTTCCAGGTGCCAAGGGTCTAGCCGGCACTCTGTGGGCTCTCTCCAGCGTGAAGAAAGATGACAACCCTTCCGGCGCAACTGTCTCCTTTAGCCACTCCTCCAAATATCCCACCATGCTGGAACCTTCCACCCCTTCAGGTAGCCCTACCACCCGGATGTTGTTTCTTCGATTTCTCCCTTCTGCATCCTCTGCCCGCCTCTCCAGGGTCTGCAACCTGTTCTGAAACTCTACCATCTGCGCTGCCATCGACTTTTGAGCTGGTTCCAGGACTTCTATGGTCGTCTCCGTTTGTTTTACCCTATCAGCCAGTTTGGCGTGGTCCGCTCGGAGCAATCCTAAGCCCTGTGTCACATGCGCAATGTCCAGCTGCAGGGCCTCCCTAGTATCTGTTATGGCCTTTAAAATTTGATCGACCTGTTGCTGGAGCATCCCCTCTGGGCGTTGTTGTGGTCCCTCTCGCGCCTCCCCAGTGGTCGTATCTTCCTCCTGGTCCACAGGCGCTCCCGCCTGCTTCCCTCTCGGTTTCCCCATGCTTCTACAGGTCTTGAGTTCCGTAAGGCCCTCGGATAACCTTCTATGCCACTCGTCCGCTCAGCGGGTCCCCACTATGCAGCCGCACCTCGGGTGCTCCCGTCGATCTCTCTTCTCCCCTTTGCGCCCTCTGTCAGATTCGCCCCCCTCGACGGGGCGATCTCCTGGCACAGCTGGCCTCGTCACGTCCACCGCTTCACCCCTCGGTTCCGGCCTCTCTCCAGCTGGGGCTCGAAGGATCACAACCAGCAATGGGGCCCTCTTCTGGTCAATGGTCGACAGCTGCTGCACCTCTTCCAATATTATGTTCCCCGATCTCCCGCCTCATTAGGCAGACACAGCCGGCCTCATCTCCAGTTCAGTACCCACTCGTCTCATTCCCACGGCTCGGCAACACTCCCGTTCCACCTTGGCCTCGCCCGCTCGCCAAATGCCCTCTCTGCTGCGGCTCAGTAGTTCCAGCTGTCCGATCCCCCAATCAAAGGAGGGGGGAGTACTCCAGTATGGGCATCCAGCCTCCCTCAGCTATCCGCACTCTTCTGCCATTGGGATCCCTGCAATGGCTGTATCGTTTGTAGTTTCGTTTCGCCCCTCAGTTGGTCTTCATCACAGGCCGTTCCCGCCCAGGCGCGTGCTCCCCTCAGAGGTCCCACTTCCAGGACTGTCTCGTATCCCTTGCGCTCCGCACCTTCCGTCGTCTCACCTACATGGGGATCTAATCAGCCCCCAGCCACACTTGCCTGTTCCCGCCTGCCACCACAGTGCCACCAGTTCTACCTTCAGGGTAATAAAGGGGTGGGGGAGGGGCCGCCGGCCGCCGCACTACAGCACCCTCTGCCCTCACAGACCTCCAGCTGGCATCCCGGTCGCTGCAGCGGCTATTCAGTCCTCAGGGCCCTTTCACTGCTTCCCTCATCGCCGCTATTCAAACTTTGCCATCCGCTCCCGCCGCCATTTTGTTGCCGCACGGCCTCCGTAGTTTTTTATGCCCCCGGTTCGCAGCGGCTCTCTCTCTCAGTCTCCCCCAGCTACATACACTCCGGTTCTTCGCGGGGGGGGTCTTTCCTCGCCGGTTGCTTCCGCTGGTCGTCTCCGGCTGCTTCGCTCCTGCAACCAATATTGTTCAGAGCCCTCTCATCTCCATCTTGGGTCTGCGTCTCCAACTCGTCGTTCTTTTCGCGGAGCCCCAAATGGACTCTGCTTCCAGCCTCACTGGTACTGAGTGCTGGCGTCTCCAGGCCCTTTCCACCTTCTTCCCAGTGGCTCAGGGGCCTCGTATAACGCCTCTGGTCAGGATTAAAGACGGGGTCGGCGCGGAGCTCTGTGCTCACACGTCCGTTCTCATCCGCCTCGTGGCCACGCCCCCCAAGGCGTCCCATTCAATGCCGGCATGTGTGGCCGTCCCTTCATCAGTCTGGAAATATGTGTTTATGGACTGCGAGATAGTGGCATTTAGGGCCTGGTCGCGAAGTGCTTCTAGGGGGAGTTGCCAAGTCTCCCCTCTGTTCAGCCCCTCCTTTGGGAGGGACCTTTGAATCGTCCCAACCCTTTCTCTAGGGAACTTAAAGGCTTACCTGTGGGTGGCTCTTTAGATTCGTCAAGGGACAAGATTCAAACCCGAAACCACTTCAACTTCTACCGTCTTGGCACCTTTGACTTCGTTGGACTTTGCCTAGGAACCGAGACTGCACCAAGGAAGACTCCTGTCGCTCCTGGTCTCGTCATCCTGCCAGTCTTCTGTGTCGTCTGTGCCTGTGCTTCATCCAGGTTCCTCTCTAGGCCTGTGGGCATCAAAGACACCCGAAGGAATCTCCCTTGGATTGAAGGAGTCACTCCCCTGCATCTGCAGGCACTGCAATCAAACTGAATGATCGGCTGCTCCTGACGTCCTACGGACTCCGAAAAGCTAAGCAACACAGGTGGTGGTTCCACAACTCCCTTGAGGCCTGCACTGTCTTCTCAGCAAGTTTGTGGTCAGTATCCCTCGTCGGAACAGCTGGAAATGAAGCCCTGTGCACTGTGTCAACTTGCCGTTGCCAAGGCTTGTTGACTCTGTCCTCAAGATAATTTTGGGCTAAAAGAAGTTCCAGCCTTAAGCATCTCTTCCTACCAAGATCTTCCTCCTCATTGCATCGTCTGCATCGTGGGCCTGCATCTTTAGTGAGCTGCTTGAGGTCCTTTTGCGACTCCGGTGCCTTCGGACTGTGGGTCCCCTTGAGCATCTTCTTTGGCTTCAGTGGGCTCCCCTGCTTGCTCTGGGCCTACTCTGACTCTCCTGCACTTGGTTCTTGCTAGTCCCAATGCGGCACCTTTTTCGTTTAACACGTCTGTTGCTGCTGCAAAGGCTTGTTGGGGCTCCCGCCAGACACCGACCCCCTAGTTCTTGATTTCTGACGTGGGACAGTTCGTGAATAGCTCCTGGTCTTCCACAGCATCGCCTGGTCCTCACAGCTGCAGCGACAAGGTCACCGTCATCACTCCTGCATCTTTCGTCATCTGTGGTCATTGGTCTTCCGTGCCTCCTGTTCACTTCAAAGTGGCATAGACTCTGTCCCCTCTGCTTGCAGGTATTCCTCTTCAAGAATCCATCCTGGATTCCACTGGACTTGTGCAACTTCTTCGCCAGCGGCATCTTTTCTGAAGTCCTCCATTGTGGTCTACTGCAGATTCAGACATCATTTCACACCTATGCACCCTGGTGTATGTATCCTGGTTCCTGTGGTATTCACGGGTGGGGTGACTCTCCCCCCTTCCATCTTCCATGAGGTTTCTTCAGGGTCCACTGGTCCTTCAACTGCGACCTTCCCATTGACCTACATTTAGCACGCGGCTGTGTTTCTACTCTACACAAGCCTACGTGGGGTTCATGGGTACTTACCTCGGGTGGTTCCTTGGGTCCCCAGCTCTTCTGAGCCTTCTGGTCCAAGTCCAGACTTCGGTCGCAGTTCGCATTCCACTTCTTTAGTATATGGTTTGGTCTCCGCCTGGAGACCACTGTGTATTTGTGCTTACTTACCTGTTTTACATTTGAAATATTGTGTATATTGTGTTGATATTTCGTGTAGGAGATATATCAATGTGTTAGTGAGTGTGTATAATAAATATAACTATTTTTATAACAAACCTTTGTGGTTCTTTTTCGTTTAACCTACACTATATGATTAGTACTGGTAAAACAAGCTGCTTAACACTCCTTCTGGAATAAGCCTGAAGGCTGCTCTCCAGAGGTTCCACTTAGAGAGCTTTCTATGGTTGTCTAAGACCACTAAAATCACCATAAGGGTTATCTGGATTAGTGCAAGGTGCTTCACTTAAATAAGTGTGCACCATAAACTAAGCCAGACTCCTACACTTTGGTATAAATTTGGGATAAGTTCTGAGAAGCGCAAATTCAGCCGTTAAATGCAAGAAGAACAAGTTACTTACCTTCGGTAATGATATATCTGTAAGAAACATTAGTAGTGATAGATTCCTTACCTTAGAATATCCCCAGGTGTCAGTCTGGATCCGGAAAGTTTTCGTCAGCAGTACCCCTGCGCGTCGGAAGGTGGCGTCGTGCAGCTCCGCGTCCGTCGGCGTCATGACGTTGCAGCAGCTACTTAGACGCCGCCCTCGCGCGCTGACGTCAGTTCTGTACACGACTTTCCGCGCCAGGAACGCAGAGCCATGCAAGATACTGACCACTGGTGCATTGAAACTAGGGCCCTGAAAGGGATGACCTTAACCCTAGAAATCAGTTCGCAGAACGGGGAGGATGGGTGGGGCGGTAAGGAATCTATCACTACTAATGTTTCTTACAGATATATCGTTACCGAAGGTAAGTAACTTGTTCATCTGAAAGAAACACGTAGTGATAGAGTCCTTACCTTAGAATAGATACCCCAGCAATACCAACCCCGGTGGTGGGTCTGCGAACCAAGATCACACCAGAAAGTCACGGAGAACAGAACGGCCAAAGAAGACTTGGCTGTCAAGGCAATAATGCCTAGTAAAAGTGTGCAGCGAGGCCCAGGTGGCTGCCTGACAGATGTCTTGCAGGGGGACACCACGTCCCAATGCAGTAGTAGCTGCTGTTGCCCTGGTAGAATGGGCGCGCAGCCCGACCGGAGGCTCCTTTTTAGCCAGAGAATACAGGCTTTTATACGCAAGACAACCCAGCGGGAGATAGTCCTCTTGTGTACAGCCCGGCCTTTCTTGGCGCCTACATAGCCAACAAAGAGCTGGTCATTCACCCGGAACTGTTGTGTGCGGTTGAGATAAAATGAGATCGCACGTTTTGGTTCCAGACGGTGGAACCTCTCTTCCTCTCTGGAAGGGTGCGGATGCGGAAAGTAAGTGGGCAAGGTGATAGTTTGCCCGATATGGAAGGCAGTAACAACCTTTGGCAAAAAGGATGGACGTGTGCGTAGCACAACCTTGTCCGGATGAACAGACAGAAAAGGAGGTTTACATGAAAGAGCCTGGAGCTCACTTACGCGCCTAGCGGAGGTGATGGCAACCAGGAAAGCAGTCTTCAAGGTTAATAAACGAAGAGGACAGTTATGAAGCGGCTCAAAGGGAGCGCACATCAAATAAGTAAGAACCAGATTCAAGTCCCACTGTGGCATCACAAATGGAATAGGAGGGAAAAGGTGAGTAAAGCCTTTGAGAAATCTATTTACAACAGGGGACTTGAAAAGAGAGGGCTGATCAGGTAGCCTGAGAAAGGCTGAAATCGCAGAAAGATAGCCCTTGATAGTGCCCAGAGCAGAGCCCTGCTGGGCTAAAGAAAGAAGGAACAGTAGGACCTCAGAAAGAGGGGCAGAAAGTGGATCCACAGCCTTTGCTGTGCACCATGCCACAAATGTGTTCCACCTGCAGGAGTATACCGATTTAGTGGAGGGATGCCTGGCTGCCAGAATGACATCACAGACTTCGGGAGGCAAGTGAAATGGAATCAACTGTCGCCGCTCAATCTCCACGCAAGGAGGTGGAGGCTGGACAGGTTCGGGTGGAGGACCGTCCCCTGCTGCTGCGACAGAAGATCCTCCCGAAGAGGCAGTCGGATCGGGGGATCCACGCTCATACTGAGTAGCTCAGGATATCTTCGAGCCCAGTCCGGAGCCACAAGAATGACTTGGGCCCGGTCACGTCTGATTTTCTTCAGCACTCTGGGTAGAAGTGGTATAGGCGGAAAGGCATACACTAGACCGCAACTCCACTCGCGACGAAAAGCGTCGCCGAGCGAGTGCCGCCTTGGAAATTCCAACGCGCAGAACTGCTGACATTGCACGTTCTCTTCTGTGGCGAATAGATCTAACCAAGGCTCTCCCCACTGTTGAAAGAGACCTTGCGCCACGTCCGAGTGAAGACGCCATTCGTGATCCATCATGCACTTCGGCTGAGTTCGTCCGCCCTGGCGTTCAGTGAACCTGCCAGGTGTTGAACCACCAGGGAAATGCCCTGATGTTCCAGCCATGTCCAGAGGCGCAGAGCCTCCTGACATAGGGTCCACGACCCCACCCGCCCTGTTTGTTGCAGTACCACATGGCGGTGGTGTTGTCTGTGAACACCTGCACTACTCTCCCCTTGACAGAGGGAAGGAATGCTTTGAGTGCAAGTAGGATCGCCCGGAGCTCCAGAATGTTGATATGGAGCTTGGACTCCGCCGGAGACCAGAGGCCTCTAATCTCCGCCTCTTCCATGTGGCCGCCCCATCCCAGGAGGGACACGTCCATCACCACTGTGTGCTCCGGTTGGGGAAGGGAGAGGGATATGCCGCTAACCCAATTCTGGTTCGTGAGCCACCACTGCAACTGTTTTGCAGTGCCCTCTGAGATCTGGACATAGTCGGACAGATTCCCCTGATGCTGCGCCCACTGGAACTTCAGGTCCCACTGCAGAGCCGGCATATGCCATTTGGCATGATTGATCAGCAGGATGCAGGAGGCCATGAGGCCCAGCAGCCTCAAGGTCATCCTGACCGAAACCCAGGATAAGGGATGAAAGATTGGAATCATAGCCTGAATATCCCGGACTCGATGTTCGGGAGGAGAGACCCGAAATTGCGCTGTGTCCAGAACTGCTCCGATGAAGAGGAGCTTCTGAGAGGGAATCAGGTGCGACTTCGGCACGTTGAGGGAGAACCCCAGCAAATGCAGGAGGTCGGCCGTAGTCTGGAGGTGGGAGACGACTGCCTGGGGCGAGCCCGCCTTCAACCACCAGACGTTGAGATAGGGGAAGACTGAAACCCCTGATCTGCGCAGATGAGCTGCGACCACCGCCATCACTTTCGTGAACACCCGAGGGTCGCTTGTAAGGCCGAAAGGGAGCACGGTGAACTGAAAATTCTCGTGGCCTACCGTGAACCGCAAGTAACGCCGGTGGGCCGGCAGGACGGGGATATGAAAGTAAGCATCCTGCAAGTCCAACGCTACCATCCAGTCTTGTGGGTCTAGGGCAGACAATACCTGAGCAATTGTGAGCATCTTGAACTTCTCCTTCCTGAGGAAGAGATTGACGTTCCGAAGGTCCAAGATAGGACGCAGGCCCTTGTCCTTCTTTGGAATCAGAAAGTAGTGGGAATAACAACCACAACCTACTTCCGGTGTTGGAACGCGCTCTATGGTCCCCTTGGCCAATAGGGCCACAACTTCCTGCTGGAGAAGTGCCAAGTGATCCCCCGACATGCGGTGGTATTGAGGTGGCATGGCTGGAGGGGTAGTCTCGAAGGGGAGGGAGTGGCCCCTTCGGACTATCTGTAAAACCCACCTGTCCGACGTGATGGTGCGCCAGTGGGGGAGGTCATGGCGAAGCCTGCCACCCACTGGCGTGTGGTGGGCCTGAAAGGTCGGACTAGGAAGGATTGGAGGCAGTGGCGGCTGGAGTGGTGGTGGACTGACCCGTCCGTTGGCCCCCTGAACCGCCACGGCGGGACCCACGTCCGCGGCCACGCGTGGACTGTTGCGCCGGCCTGTGGCTCTGTTGCCAAACGTGGTGGGTTGCCCCTTCCGCGAGCACGAAAGGAGCGAAAGGCAGAAGGCTGAGGAGGCTGTGTGGCCGAAAGGCCCAAGGACTTGGCCGTAGCACGTGAGTCCTTAAATCTCTCCAAAGCACTGTCTGCCTTGTTGCCAAAGAGGCGAATGCCATCAAAGGGCATGTCCATCAAAGTTTTTTGGACATCCCCCGAGAAGCCAGTTGTCCTCAGCCAGGCGTGGCGTCGGAGCGCCACTGTCGTGGAAATCGCCCTGCCCAGCGATTCGGCGGTGTCAAGGCCACAACGGATTGTGAACTTAGCTGCATCCCTCCCCTCAGCAATAGCCTGGGAGAGTAGTGTCCGAGCCTCCTCCGGACACTGAGGCAGCACCTGCGCTACCGTATCCCACAGGGAGTGAGAATAATGGCCCAAGAGGCATGCGGTGTTCACAGACCGCAGGCCTAGACTGGCGGAAGAAAAAACCTTCTTCCCAAACTGTTCCAGTCTCTTGGATTCCCTGTCCGGGGGGGCGGAAGGGAATGCGCTTGGGGAAGCGGAGGCTTGGACAACCAAGCTCTCAGGGGTGGGGTGTTGGGAGAGGAAGATGGGGTCGCACGGGGCCGGGCGATGGCGTCAGGCCACGTTCTTGTCCACAGGAGCCCCTGTGTTGGGCCTGGACCAGGAGCCCAAAAGAACGTCCGAAAGTGCTTCATTAAAGGGCAGCAGTGGTTCTGCAGAGGTGACTGCTGGCTGAAGCACTTCCGTCAGGAGGTTAGTCCTGATGGCCACAGTAGGTAGCTCGAGGTGGAGAGCCCCGGCTGCCCTACGCAACACCACAGAAAAAGAAGCACCCTCCTCCGTAGCCACGGTAGAAGGAGAAAGCATGCCAAGGTCTGGAGAGGTGTCCAGACCCCTGGCATCCTCCAACTCCTCTGCCCAGTCCGGGTCATACTCGCATTGAGCAGCGAGAGGGTCCTCAGACCCCTCCCAGTCCTACCCTTCCTCCTCATGCTGTTGTACAGGCAGAAAAGGAGGAGGATGGAGACTGGGAAACAGATTCCCAAACGGCGTCGGAATCGGTGTCGGTCGACACCATTCCGGCACCGTCTCCACTTCGGGGCTGAAACCGGGGACGACGACGTCCGGCGCGCCGGGCGACGCGAAAAGTGGTGCCGGTGGGGTCGACGTCGGTGGAGGTGTGAAGAGGTCAACCGGAGTCGACCGGGATCCACGACGGGATCCACGGGAGTCCTGCGGTGCCGAGGCCGGAGCCGAGGGCGATGCCGGGGCCGGAGCCACCGGCGTCAAAGGGCGTGGACTCCCAGTCGTGCCCGTGGGGCCCAACGGCCCAAATAGGCGAGCCATAGCGGACATGAATTCCTGTACCTGGGCCGGAGTCGCCGATGAACCCGGGAAGGGCGGGTAGGTCACCGGCGACTGCGTAGGCTCCGCCGGAGCCGCGGGGTGGCACCACCCGCTCCCTCAGCCAAGTCACGCGACTGGCGAGGGGAAGTCGGGGAATGATGACGTTTCTTCGACTTCTTTTGGCACTTCGCCTTACCTGACCCCGAGTGCGAAGACTTCGATTCGGACGACTTCCGATGGTGGTGGCTCCGCGACCGGTCCCTCGACCTCCCTCTGGACCGGGACCTTTCAGGGCGCGGAGCCGACTGCCGGGCTTCAAGCAGCTTTCGGGACCGCTCCCGCAAAGACTTCGGTGCCATGGACCGGCAGTCGGGGCACGACTTGGGGTCGTGGTCGCGCCCCAGGCAGAAGAGACACACGCGGTGTGGGTCCGTCACCGACATCATCCGATGACAGTCCTCGTAAGACTTAAACCCGGGCATCCCTAACTGCATCAGGAGTCGATCGACTCAAAAAGCTGAGACAAAATATCTCCAAAAACGCAGTCAAAAAAGACTGGTGGTACTGCTCTCTCCGGATCTGCACTTGCTGGCGCGGAAAAAGAAAGAACTGACGTCAGTGCGCGAGGGCGGCGTCTAAGTAGCTGCCGCAACGTCATCCCGGCGATCATGACGCCTACGACGGACGCGGAGCCGCACAACGCCACCTTCTGACGCGCAGGGGGACTGCTGACGAACACTTTCCGTATCCAGACTGACGCCTGGGGATATTCTAAGGTAAGGAATCTATCACTACGTGTTTCTTTCAGATAGGTTCTTTAGTAGTGAATGCCTGTATCTCACTAACCCTTCTGGTGGATGTGAGAGAGAGGAGAAGAGCCACTTTCCATGTGAAAACTTTTAGTTCAGCCCTATGGATTGGTTCGAAATGCTGCTTCATCAACTGCGAGAGTACCACATTGAGACACCATTCTGGATGCGGGACTCTTACTGGTGCGAATGTCTGATAAAGTCCTTTCATGAATTGCTTTACCAGTCTGGAGGAACAGAGGGACAAGGCATTAGAAGATCGTCTGTACCTGAAAATGGCAGTAAGGTGTACCTTTACAGATGCGAAAACTAGGCCTGACTTGGCTAGAGCGAGCAGATATGGTACGATTTGCTCTGGCAAAGCTTGAAAAGGATGCAAATTATTCTGTTTGCACCAAATACAGAATCTTTTCCATTTTAGTTTGTAAGTTTTGTTGGTGCTGAAGGTCCTCAATTAAGGATGGCAGGAGGTGTGCAGTATCCTGCCTAGGGCATCTAGGATAGTACCCATAAGGCTCACATTGTCTTTGAGGAGCAGGGCAGTAATGTTGATAATACTGCTCTTCATCATCATAATCTTCGTCCTGATATTTAAAAAAAAAAATTTTTTAATTGATTTTCATAAAGGCTCATACAGCGTACAGGTGAAAAACATCAATGGGTACAACCATATGGAAAAATAACCATCAACAGCACGTGACTGTAAAATAAGCAGACACAGGATAAATGCAAAACATACTGACATCGTTACATATAGCATGTGGCACTTGTGTTCACAAGGAATCATTGTCAGGGGGATCCGGCTGGGCAACAGAACGCAAGTATATCAACAAGGGCTCCCAGATGTCATTAGGTCTGGAGGACGGTGGCAGCTCTTCCGCATACAACACTAGATTTTCTCTGCAAAATACCAAGTCTCTAAGCCCACTGCTCTGCTGTAGGGCTCAGCGCACTATCCCACACCATCGCTACTCGTCGTTTAGCAATAAGCAGTGCCACCCTCACCAGTTTGCCTGTGACACCCTTTTGGAAGGGGACAAGGCCCAGTTAACATATCTTCGGGGAACACTGCAAGACAATCCCAACAATCTTAGACAATTTAGTGATCACAGCGGCCCAGTATTCCAATACTCGCCTGCAAGCCCAAGCTAGATGCCAGATATCTGTCCCCAAGGCCCCACATCGTTTACAAGCATCAGTGTCCCGGAGCCCATATTTAAAAAGTTTATGCGGCGTATAGTAAACCTGATGCAGGTATTTAAAGTGTATGATATGCAGGTTTCCATTAGAGGTGAGGGTGCAAGTGAGTTGGCAGCAGTGTTCCCATTCTTTCTGCGTGAGTTGTGGGTCTAGATATTCATTCCACTTGTCTAAGCTCCTATCGCATGGGAGGGTCCTATCTTCCCTAGCAGCGTGGTAGAATTTAGTGACCAGCTTGTGCTGGGTGGTGCTTATGAGCAATGTGCGCAATGCCAGCGTCTCCGGTGGCTCTGCTGGAAATGTGGGGTAGTGGGTTTGCATCGCTTTTTCAGTCTATGTAATAAAAAAATGAAGAGTGGTGTCTTGTTCTGAATATAGTCAGTGTCAGTAGCAGACAGAAATGTGCCTTTGGGATATAGGTCTTGTAGCTTCTCAATGCCTACCAGTGCCATTGTACGCAGAGCTCCCTGCTCGTGTGTTACCGATATGTTCGAGTGGTAAGCCAATGGTAGCAGCGGGGAGTATAGTGGTAGCTTTCCCGCCTCACGGCCCAATGCCTGCCAAGCAGTAATTGTCGAGTTGATAGTGTTAAATGTGTTTCGGGATGTAGTCCTATGGTCGTGTGTTAACATAGAGCTCAACGGGATGGGATGTGCGTCCCAGTGTTCTACCGCTACGTGCGGGACATAAGCGTGAGAGGTGAACCAGAAATGTGCGTATTGTGCGTGTGCGCAAAGATAGTATAAATAAATAACGGGTACACTGAAACCTCCGCATTTGTAATCCAGTGTAAGAGTCTTCCAGCTCTCCCGCGCCTGTCGACCACCCCAGACGAGACGGAACAGCAGGGTGTGTATAGATTTTAAAAAGTGTTGCGAGAGTTGTAGCGGTATGTTACTGAAAAGATATAAAAATTTAGGTAACACTACCATTTTGATCAGTGCAATGCGGTCTGCAAGAGAAAGCGGGAGTTTCACCCATCTATCCACTTGCTGTTCCAACATCGTGGTGGCAGCTCCATAGTTCTCACGGGTCCCGGTGAACCCACACCCCTAGATATTTAACCGGCTCTGTGGCCCACACGAGGGGAAATTCAGGTTCATGCGGAAGTGTACACTCCGTTAGCGGCATCACCACAGATTTTGACCAGTTAATGTGTAGGCCAGAAAAACGAGCAAAGCAGATATACTCACGCAGAACTGGCGCCAGGTAGTTGCGGGGCTCGCGTATGAAGAGCATCATATCATCCGCGTATAGAGAGATGATGACCGGCCGATGTACGAAGTTGAGAGCCGCGTGTTTGTGGGATTGCCTGATAAGGCAAGCCAGCGGTTCCAGCTTCAGAGCAAATAAAAGCGGTGAAAGGGGGCACCCCTGTCGGGTTCCCCTAGTGATTTGTATGGGATCTGAAGTGTAGCCCTCTACCCGGACGCGCGCCGTGGGGTCTGCATATAGGAGTCGCACCCAATTAACAAAGAGAGGGGAAAATCCCATCCGCTTCAAAACATAAAAAAGATAACCCCACTCTATGGAGTCAAACGCCTTTGCGGCGTCGAGCATGACAGCCGCCGCCGGTAGTTCTGGATTAAGGGTGAGGAACATAGCAAACAGTGTGCGCAAGTTATGGGAGGTATATCGCGCTGGAATAAAACCAGACTGATCTGGCAACACCAAGTTTTGCATGAGCGGCTGGAGACGAGTGGCCAGAATCTTCGCCAGGATTTTTACGTCCGTGTTGATGAGCGAAAGCGGTCACTACGAATCACAGTGAGTGGGTGATTTATCCTTCTTGAGTAGTGTGATGATGAGCGCCTCGCGGAGAGACGGCGGCAACACACCTAGATCACAAGCTTCAGCATACATTTCTAACAAATAGGGGGAGAGTTCCTCTGCATAGGTTTTGTAAAATTCGCAGGGGAACCCGTCAGGGCCCGGCGCCTTCTTGTTGGGTAGGGCGTTTATTGCCATTCGAATATCTTCCTCTGTAATCGGTTGGTTGAGATATTCTCTCTGACCATCCGACAGCCATGCGATGGCTACCTGTGACAGATAAGCGTCAAGTCCGGCAATATCGGTCTCGCCTTGCGAGGTATACAATATCGCATAAGATTGCCGGAATTGGTCTGTAATGTCTGGGATACTATAGTGGTCATGACCCGTGTCATCCGTGATCTTAGTAATGACCTCCCGACCCATACGGTTTTTTATCTTAGTGGTTAAGTGATGTCCCGGCCTTCCACCCTCCCCATAGGCACGAACTACGTGGCGTTTAGAGATGTAGCTCATCTCCTCCTCTGCTAGCTTCGCATGTTCTAGTATGGCGTCCTTAATGGAAGCCAAGGTCGACCCACATGGCGCTGCATCGTAGTCCTGCTCCAATTTTTTCAGAGTTGCCTCCACCTTAGCCAATTGGCCTCGCAGGTCCCTTAAGATACTAGCAGATGTGCCTATGCAGGTGCCCCGAATAGTATCTTTAAATCCCTCCCAGAGCACCCCAGCGCTATCCACAGAACCTTTGTTGTGTGCAAAATATTGTGTGATTGCCTAACGAACCGTCTCCATATAGAGAGGGTCCAGCAGTGCTTCGGGTCAAAAGCACAAGTTACTAACTTGTGTAACGATATATCTGTAAGAGACAGTAGTTAGTGATAGATTCCTTACCTTAGAATATCCCCAGGCGTCAGGCTGGATCCGGAAAGTTTTGCGTAGCAGTACCCTTGCGCGTCGGTAGGCGGCGTCGTGCGGCTCCGCGTCCGTCGTCGGGCGTCGTGATCGCCGGGATGACGTCGCGGGCAGTACTTAGGCGCCGCCCCTGCGCGCTGACGTCAGTTCTGTACACGACTTTCCGCGCCAGGAACGCAGAGCCATGCAAGAAGCTGACACAGGTGTCTGAAAAATACTAGGGCCCTGAAAGGGATGTCCTTAACCCTAGAAATCAGTTCGCAGAACGGGGAGGATGGGTGGGGCGGTGAGAATCTATCACTAACTACTGTCTCTTACAGATATATCGTTACACAAGTTAGTAACTTGTGCATCTGAAAGAGACACGTTAGTGATAGATTCCTTACCTTAGAATAGATACCCCAGCAATACCAACCCCGGTGGTGGGTCTGCGAACAAAGATCAGACAAGGAAGTCCTGGAGGACAGAACGGCCAAAGAAGCCGTCCCTCCGGACCTGACTGTCAAGGCAGTAATGTCTTAGTAAACGTGTGCAGCGAGGCCCACGTAGCCGCCTGACAGATAACCGGCAGCGGAACACCGCGGCCCAAGGCCGTGGTAGCAGCCGTTGCCCTGGTGGAATGGGCACGCAGCCCAACAGGAGGTTCCTTTTAGCCAAAGAATAGCAGGCCTTGATGCACAAGGTAACCCAGCGGGAGATGGTCCTCTTGTGCACCGCCCGACCTTTTGGCGCCCACGTAGCCAACCAAGAGCTGGTCATCCACCCGGAAGTGTTTTGTGCGGTCAATATAAAAGAGAGCGCACGTTTTGGGTCCAGACGGTGGAGCCTCTCTTCCTCTCTGGAAGGATGCGGAGGCGGAAAGAAGGTGGGCAAAGTGATGGTCTGCCCAATGTGGAAAGCAGTAACCACCTTTGGCAAGAAGGACGGACGCGTCCGAAGAACAACCTTGTCTGGATGAACAGACAGAAAGGGAGGTTTGCAAGATAGAGCCTGGAGCTCACTCACCCGCCGAGCGGAGGTGATGGCCACCAGAAAGGCTGTCTTCAGAGTCAGAAGACGAAGAGGACAGTTATGTAGAGGCTCAAAGGGAGCGCACATTAAAAAGGTAAGAACCAAGTTCAAGTCCCACTGAGGCATCACAAACGGAACAGGAGGGAAGAGGTGAGTAATGCCTTTTAAGAACCTGTTAACAACAGGGGACTTGAAAAGGGAGGGCTGATCAGGGAGCCTGAGGAAGGCCGAGATAGCACAAAGATAACCCTTGATGGTACCCAGGGCAGAACCCTGTTGGGCCAAAGAGAGAAGGAACAGAAGGACCTCAGAAAGAGGGGCAGAAAGGGGATTCACAGCCTTTGCTGTGCACCATGCCACAAATTTGTTCCACCTGCAGGCGTATACCACCTTAGTGGAGGGACGCCTGGCTGCCAGAATCACATCACAAACTTCGGGAGGCAAGTCGAAAGGAATCAACTGCCGCCGCTCAATCTCCACGCAAGCAGGTGTAGACTGGACAGGTTCGGGTGGAGGACCGTCCCCTGCTGCTGCGACAGAAGATCCTCCCGAAGAGGCAGACGGATCGGGGGATCTATGCTCATATTGAGTAGCTCGGGATACCAAACTCTTCGAGCCCAGTCCGGAGCCACAAGAATGACTTGGGCCCGGTCGTGCCGAATCTTCTTCAACACTCTGGGTAGAAGTGGTATAGGCGGAAAGGCGTACAATAGACCGCAACTCCACTCGTGACGAAAAGCGTCGCCGAGCGAGTGCCGCCTTGGAAATTCCAACGCGCAGAACTGATGACATTGCGCGTTCTCTTCGGTGGCGAATAGATCTAACCAAGGCTCTCCCCACTGTAGAAAGAGTCCTTGCGCCACTTCCGAGTGAAGACGCCATTCGTGATCCATCATGCACCTGCGGCTGAGTTCGTCCGCCCTGGCGTTCAGGGAACCTGCCAGGTGTTGAACCACCAGGAACATGCCCTGATGTTCCAGCCATGTCCAGAGGCGCAGAGCCTCCTGACAAAGGGTCCACGACCCCACCCCGCCTTGTTTGTTGCAGTACCACATGGCGGTGGTGTTGTCTGTGAACACCTGCACTACCTTCCCTTTGACAGAGGGAAGGAATGCCTTGAGTGCAAGTCGGATCGCCCGGAGCTCCAGAATGTTGATATGGAGCCGGGACTCCGCCCGGAGACCAGAGGCCTCTGATCTCCGCCGCTCCCATGTGACCGCCCCATCCCAGAAGGGACGCGTCCGTCACAACTGTATGCTCTGGCTGGGGAAGGGAGAGGGATCTGCCCATGACCCATTGCCGGTTCGAGAGCCACCACTGCAACTGTTTTGCAGTCCCTCCGAGATCTGGACGTGATCGGACAGGTTGCCCTGGTGCTGCGCCCACTGGAACTTCAGGTCCCACTGCAGAGCCCGCATATGCCATCTGGCATGATGGACCAGCAGGATGCAGGAGGCCATGAGGCCCAGCAGCCTCAGGGTCATCCGTACCGAAACCCAGGATAAAGGCCGAAAGATCGGAATCATAGCCTGAATATCCCGGACTCGCCGTTCGGGAGGATAGGCCCGAAACTGCGTCGTGTCCAGAACTGCTCCGATGAAAAGGAGCTGTGGAGAAGGAATTAGATGCGACTTCGGCACATTGATGGAGAACCCCAGCGAGTGCAGGAGTTCGGCCGTAGTCTGGAGGTGGGAGACGACTGCCTGGGACGAGCCCGCCTTCAGCAGCCAGTCGTCGAGGTAGGGGAAGACTGAAACCCCTGCCCGGCGCAGATGAGCTGCGACCACCGCCATCACTTTCGTGAACACCCGAGGGGCACTTGTAAGGCCAAAGGGGAGCACGGTGAACTGAAAATGCTCGGGGCCTACCGTGAACCGAAGGTAACGCCGGTGGGCCGGCAGGACGGGGATGTGGAAATACGCGTCCTGCAAGTCCAACGCCACCAACCAGTCTCCAGGGTCGAGGGCAGTCAAGACCTGAGCTAGGGTGAGCATCTTGAACTTCTCCTTCCGGAGGAAGCGATTGACGTTCCGGAGGTCCAAGATAGGACGCATGTCCTCCTTGTCCTTTTGGGCACCAGAAAGTAGTGGGAGTAGCAACCACGCCCTACTTCTGGGGTCGGAACATGCTCGATGGCCCTCTTGGTCAAGAGGGCCGTGACTTCCTTCCGTAGAAGCACCAAGTGATCCCCTGACATGCGGTGGAATTGAGGTGGCATGGCTGGGGGGTGGTCTCGAAGGGGAGGAGTAGCCCCTTCGGACAATGTCCAAGACCCACCTGTCCGAGGTGATGGTGCGCCAGTGGGGAAGGTGATGGCGGACCCTGCCCCCTACTGGCGTGCCGTGCACCTGAAAGGAGGGACTAGGAGGGCTTGGAGGCCGCGGACGGGTTGGAGGTGGTGGCCTGACCCGCACGCTGGTTGCCCGATCCGCCACGGCGGAATCCACGTCCTCGGCCACGCGAAGACGCCTGCTGCGCGGGCCGGTGGCTGGGCTGCTGACGTGAAGGGGCACCCCTACCGTGGCCACGATAGGGGCGAAAAGCAGAAGGTAGCGGAGGGCGTGTGGCAGAAAGGCCCAGGGACTTTGCAGTAGCCCGTGAGTCCTTAAAGCGCTCCAACGCATGGTCTGCTTTGGACCCAAAAGACCGACTCCATCAAAGGGCATGTCCATGAGAGTATTCTGGACATCCCCTGAAAAACCAGTGGTTCTCAGCCAGGCGTGGCGCCGGAGCGCCACCGTCGTTGCAATCGACCTGCCCAGCGAGTCGGCGGTGTCAAGGCCACAACGGATAGTGTATTTGGCCGCATCCCTTCCTTCCGCAATGGCGCGGGAAAGCAGTGCCTGGACCTCCTCAGGGCACTGGGGCAAAACATCCGCCACCGAATCCCACAGGGAGTGGGTATATCGGCCCAAAAGACAAGCGGTGTTAACGGACCGCAAGCCAGCACTGGAGGAAGAAAAACCTTTCTTCCCAAACTGATCCAGGCGTTTGGATTCCCTATCCGGAGGAGCGGTAGGGAAGGCGGTTTGGGAAGCGGAGGCTTGGACAACCAAGCTCTCAGGAGTGGGGTGGACAGAAAGAAACAGGGGGTCGCCCGGAGCGGGGCGATGGCGTCGTGACACGTTCCGATCCACAGGAGCCCCTGTGTTGGGCTTGGACCAGGCGCCCAAAGAACGTCAGTGAGGGCGTCGTTAAACGGCAGCACAGTCTCCGCAGAGGAGGCTGCCGGCTGAAGCACCTCTGTCAAGATGTTAGTCTTGACCGTCAAAGTAGGGAGCTGGAGACGTAAGGCCCCAGCAGCCCTACGCAACACCGTACCAAAATTGGCCCCCTCCTCCGTAGCCACGGGAGGAGACAGCATGCCAGTGTCAGGAGAAGTATCCAGACCACTGGCCTCCCCTAGACTCTCTGTCCAGTCCTCATCATACTGACAGTTGCGTGTCAGAGGGTCATCAGACCCCTCCCAGTCCTCCTGGTCCTCCTCTGGTTCAAAATAAGGAGGAGGAGGGACATTTGGGACCCAAGGTCCCATCGGCGCCGGAGCCGGCGTCGAGCGACGTCGCTCCGGGTCCATGTCCGGAGCCGGAAGGAACTGGGGGACGACGCCGCCCGGAGCCCAGGGCGGCGTCGAGAACGGCACCGGAGACATCGGCGCCGGCGGAGGTGTCGTGAGGTCGACCGGCGTCGATGGGGGTTGTGGAGCCGGGATCGAGGCCGGGGCCGAAGCCGGAGCCGGGATCGAGGCTGGAGGCTCGGGCGACGCCGGGGCCGGAGCCGCCGGCGACGCCGGAGCAACCCCATCAGGGCCCGCGGGGCCCGAAGGCGCACCGGAGGGGCCTGAAGGCCCGAAGAGGCGGGCCATGGCCGACAGGAACTCCTGTACCTTGGCCGGATCCGCCCCCGAACCCGGGAAGGGCGGGTGTGACGGGGGCGACTCCACAGGCAAGTCCGGGGCCGCGGGGGCGGGGACGGTGCCGGGAGGGGCCTCAGCCGAGTCGCGAGACCGGCGAGGCGAAGTCCGAGAGCGACGATGCTTCTTGGACTTCTTGTGCTTAGACTTACCGGACGAAGAAGTCGACGACCGGTGTGCACTCCGCGAGCGACCCCTGGACCTCTCACGCGACCGGGGCTTCCGCGGAGCCGAATGCCGGGCCTCGAGGAGCTTTCGAGACCGCTCTCGCAAAGCTTTCGGGTTGAGGGCCTGGCATTCGGGACAAGACTCGGTGTCGTGGCCTCGGCCGAGGCAGAAGAGACACTCCCAATGCGGGTCGGTGACGGACATCATCCGCGCACAGGCGCCGCATCGCTTGAAGCCGGGCATCCCTACGACACCTTAAAGTTGGAAAAAACCAGTGAAAAAATCACCAAAAAGTATGGTCAAAAATTGACCAGGGCACTGCTCTTCCCGGATCTGCGCTTGCTGGCGCGGAAAAAGAAGAACTGACGTCAGCGCGCAGGGCGGCGCCTAAGTACTGCCCGCGACGTCATCCCGGCGATCACGACGCCGACGACGGACGCGGAGCCGCACGACGCCGCCTACCGACGCGCAAGGGTACTGCTACGCAAAACTTTCCGGATCCAGCCTGACGCCTGGGGATATTCTAAGGTAAGGAATCTATCACTAACGTGTCTCTTTCAGATGCGCCAAGTGAAGGACCTGGGGATAGTTTGTGGACTAGAGAGGGTGAGGCGGACAGGACAGTGATCTGAAAGTGTGCGTGGCAGTCCCTCTACATCCGATACCCAGCCCGCTGCCCCCACACTCATCAGCCAGTAGTCAAGGCAAGACCAGCTGCCATGCGCTGTGGAGACATGTGTGCCCTTGAGTGTCTCAGCGTGTCTGTGTCACCATATGTCCAGCAGCCCCAAGTCAGTCATTCCGTCTTTGATGGCATGAGCCGCCCCAGGAGAGTGACCTTCCCTGCCACTGGATTTATCCTTGGTAGGGTCTAAGTGTGTATTAAGGTCTCCGCCCCAGGGAACCACAGCGTCCGGAAGCCTACGCAGAACAGCAAAGAGACGCTCATAGAGAACGGGGTCATCTATGTTGGGACCATAGGTGTTGACAATGGTGACGAGCGTGCCCACCAGCCTCCCACGTAGCACGGCATAGCGACCCGCATGTCAACACAGGTCTGGATCGCAGTGAAAGGGAGGCCTTTTTTGACAAGTGTGAGAACCCCACAGCTATAGGAGGAATAGGAAGAAGCGAGCCGGTAACCAGCCCAGTGACTCCCCACCAGTCTATAAGTAGCCTGCGTCAGGTGCGTTTCTTGTAAAAGGGCAATGCCGATCCCATGGCGATCCAAATGTGCTATTACCTGACGGATCTTTTTTGGCGTGTTAAGTCCCCGCACATTCCATGTTAAACAAGAGATGGACATTACATTGTTATGCATAATTGTAGCAAATTATACTTGATATAGAGATCGTCCAAAGCCTCAAACAGCCTATCCCCAACATGCAAGCGTGTGGTGATATGTTTGTTTTGTAGTGTACATGTGCATTATCCAAGAGATTTATAAAGTAACCAGTCACATGAACAACTCCTACAACACCCTCCCACCCACCATCACCCCCACCCACTTCAGCAGCCCCAACGTGCCAAAGCCATCCCGAACCCCCAAGAACAATTCCCAAGTGCAGTGCCAAGGGAGTAACCAGTTGCGGGGAATACCCATAAGGGGGGCGCCGGAGCACAGTATCCCTCCCGGTGAAAAAGGAGGTAGCCAAGCCATTGTGATATCCCTCTCTGGCCGTTTTAACGTTACATCACAAAACAGCCCCAGGGCTGCCCCCAGTAGCAATCAGTGCCGAGCAACACAGCAAAAACAATATTGTCATCATTAAATCAGAGCATGTTAAATGTCAACAGCGCTGCCGGTAGAGTTCAGTGCGGCAACGTGGCTGATGGACGCCATCCTAGCTATGATATAACTCAAAGGCATATTCCAGTTCTATCACATGCGGTCCGCAGTCATCACCGCTCATCTGGCAGTTCACTAGTGCCCCCGCCACCGCCACGGGTTTTAGGGATCGGCTCCGTCGTGTGACAGTTTTGGCAAAATCCATCGCCGATTTCGGGCAGGTGAAGATCTTGTACTTCCCGTTGTCTTCTATGCGCAACCGCGCAGGATACAGCATAGCATACAGTATTTTTGCTGCAATTAGAAGTTTCTTGACGGGCTGATACTCTCTCCTAGCCTCCTGAACAGCTACAGTAAAGTCGGGATAAAAGGCGAGGGTGTTCCCCTCATGAGTGATGGAGCCCTTCTCACGAGCCAGCCGGAGCACAGTGTCTCGGTCTCTGTAATTCAAGAGGCGGGCAATGACAGGGCGCGTTGGGGCACCTGGGGGCGGGCGAGCAGCCAGAGAGCGATGAGCTCGCTCCACGATCAGGACCTGGGACAATTGCTCCACCCCAAATACCTCTCGGAGGAGATTTTCCACATACGTTTCCAGGCGGGCCGTGTTCGTGGATTCTGGTAGGCCCGTAATGCGCACGTTGTTGCGACGTGATCCGGCTTCCAAGTCTTCATTACAGGCCTGTATGACTGCCAGCACCTTTTCCATGGACGTCGTTTTTGCGTTAACCCGTTGCAGGCCGTCTTCCGCATCGGAAATCGTGTCTCCGCTTCCCCCAGGCGTTGCGCATGCTTGTCCAGTTTCGCGGACATATGATCCATGCGTAAATTCAGGTGATCAATCTTCCCATCTATGGATTGTAGACTGGCCTGAACCGCGAGAAGGGTTTTGTCAATATTAGTAAGGTGGTCAGCGGGAGCGTCCGCCTCGGAGTCGGAGGCAGCATGTTGAGAGGCCCGGCTGGTCTTGCGTGGTTCAAACATGAGACGCGGCTGGCCGCGCTCGGATTTTCCCATGATGATGGCACAGTCTGTGATTGTCGGGGCTTGGCCCGGACAGAAAACAAAAAAGTAAGTAAAACCCCCTCCGTTTAACAGCACAGCACAGAAACACGAGGTGGTGGCGGAAGGCAGGAGGCACAGAGCAGCCTGTAACACCCAAGATTTCGCAGTGCAGCTAAGGTTCGCCGCCAATGTCACCAACGTAGTATGCGCCCAGGTTAAGAGGCGATCACTCAGCAGGTCTCAGATTGAATCTGGGCCAGAGGGGAAAGATGTGTACGCTTTGCGTTTCTGGTACAGTGGCACAGCCGCACCGGGGGAGAGCAATGCAGCACAGGTTTCCAGCAGAGCTGAGGCAGAAATGACAGCCCGCCCGATCCCAGTCAGTTGGCGGGCCACAGAAGTAGGCGAAGCAAAGCAGCAATGTCTCTGACACCGGGACAAGAGGACGTGAAGACCTGTGATCCCGCACAACACCGCCACCACAGAGATGAGGGGGAGGTAAGAGAGCAGACCCACACCAGATTTGCACTTTGTCGCGCCCCACCGCAGGGCCGATCTGTTTCGGTGGCGTCACCAGGCAGGACCACCACAGGCGCCACAGCGCCCCAGTAGTCAGGAGCTCCAGAGGTAGCAGAGAAAGCAGGCCCGTCGCCGCCGTGTGGCCAGTAGTGCACTGCAAGCCTCCACGCAAGAGCGATGGCGCCACGGCCCGCAGTGTGACCCTCAGTTAGGCCGTGCTGGGTTGGCAGCAGATGGCGTCCGCAGGGGAGTCAGGATTTTGGCAGCAGAACGCCCCTTGCAGCAATGGTCGCAGCGCTCCCAGCGGGAAGGTAGGTTCGCGAGGCATACACCCGGGGGCCCCAACCCACCTCCCAGCGGCAGACCACGGCAGTCCCACAGCGGCCCGGCCGCCAGCCGCAATCAGAGGGGGGCAGCCCCGTCTCCCGCAAGCACACGACCGGCAGACTGCAAGGCAGAGACCCGAGGGCGGCCCACTCCCCCAGGCGCTATAAGAACCCACAGCCGGGAGTCCACCAGCCCCCAGCCCACACCACACAGCCCCCCGGACACAGGTCAAGCGGCGCAGCGTCCCCGCAGTGACCGCAGACTACAGCCGGCGCCACCCGCAGCCTACCTCGGTTCCGCGCTGCAAGGCTAATCCCGGCCCGCCATGTTGCCGATGCAGGCCCAGGGCTTCACGCGCCTCCAAACTGCACCAAAGACATCCCCGTGGTCCGCAGTTCCTGGCGAAAGTGCTCCGCACCACTTCATGGTACAGTGCCTGCAAGTAGGGCAGTAATCGGAGCCAGATGGTAGAGGATAGTAGACGG
This sequence comes from Calotriton arnoldi, assembly GCA_963921515.1. NCBI lineage: Eukaryota > Metazoa > Chordata > Amphibia > Caudata > Salamandridae > Calotriton > Calotriton arnoldi. Next base: position 3,321,659 of record CAWUFW010000463.1, on the reverse strand, counting down.
ATTATGGGCTCGGCCGGCGGAGCTGCTCTACAGAGCGGCCATCTTGCCGTGCGCCCTCTAGCGCCCCCCCTTCGTCCTGATATTTTACATGGAGCTCAGACGGCCTGTGGGCCATGCCAAAAGAACTCTCCTCGTCCGGGTCCTGAAGATCCAGTAGGTGACCTGGTGGTAACAGAGACACCTTGCTTGGTGAGGTGATCTCTGGGCATAGAATGTCTTGTGTAACTTGATTTATACTCTTGTTGATGGTGGCATCAATGGTGTTGTCGGCTGTTGCCTGGTTTTGTCATTCAGAACTGACGACAACGGTTCCATCGTCGATGGATCTCTCATCGACGAGGCCCCCATTGACAGGTTCGTCGATGGCGAGACCGATGGCAGTTGTAATGCTCTCGTCAATGGGGTCGTCAATGCCGTATCTAGGGGTGCCGCCGACGGTGGCTTCGTCAATGGACTCCTCGTCGGCGGTGACGACGACGAGGCCATCGTGGACGGTTGAATTGCCATCGATGATATGGCAGCTGTAGTCGACGTTATAGACGCCAGCGGTCTCGACGACGAGACAGACGTTGTTAGGAGTCAGGCTTCATGTACCATAGGTAAACTACATCTCCCAGAAAGCTCAGCGGGAGATGTGGGTTGTGCACTGTCCCATACTGCTGTAGGAGTGGTCAGGTGATTGGGAGGTTCTTAAGCCTTAAGCTGCTGTGCCTCAGTGCTTGGCTTTCCTCGTTTGAACCTTGCCCTGCTCCCTGGTTGGATTACTTCACCTACGATTCCTGTTCCTGAATTCTTGCTTGCAAGTTGCCAGAGCTTCTGCCTGAAGTATTGGACTTTCTGTTTCCAAGCATCATTTAGCGCGAGGTCGCGCTGCTACCCCCAGCTGTGTTTCTTTCCGTGTTACGAGCTGCACCCGCTTTCCTTTTGCAATGATCCAGCGCGGTATCACGCTGTAACCCCTGACATAGCGCTCTCCTTTGAATTCCGGGCGAGCAGCCCTCCTTTTTTTTATGTAACAGAAACAGCGGTTCCTGCGGGGCAGTGAAGACTACCTTGATAATAATATGCGCAATCGCAATGATAAAGGGTTGCAATGACGTCAGAAAGAAAAGCTAGCAAGGACACAGATGACTGTATTCACAATATTGTTTTTATATGTCAAACAATGTATCAATATGTACATAAAAGAAAAAACACAATAGTGCTAGGTGTCCCCAGTGAAGTTGGAACCAAACATAAAGCATAAAACTTTTAAATTAGTGACAAATGTGACTTGGTTTCCGTAAGAAAACTACCATAAGCAATTGTACAATAATCACAGCCACTGCGTACAGTAATCAGGGCTGATTGAATTGGTTCATTTTGCTAGGTTGTCGACGACGTTTCAACCCTTTTACACAATACAGGGTCTCTTCAGGACCTATGGGTGTAGGGACATCTATGATTAAAAGAAAAATAATGTCACTAAGGATACTGCAAGTGACTTCGTTACTGGTAGGGAATGCACGAGGCCTTGTAGTACCGGAATTGCGGCTGCGCAGCTACGTGAAGCGTTTGACACACCGGTTTAGTGAAAAAGGAATGAAAGATACTCACAAGGGACCCAGCCGGGTACTGCATGAGTGAGAAAGAAAAATAGAGGAGGGTTAGGCATGGAGTCACAGAAGTGTACTAACTAGTAGGTCCCCTACAGCGGATAACTTACCCCTTCGTGCGTAGGGGTAAGTTATCCGCTTTTTCACTAAACCGAGCCGCCTCGTTCCCAGATGATGCAGCAAAGGTTGCCTTCATAATTTCATATCTACGTGGTAACGCTGCACTCTGGGCAGTGCCTCTTGTCGAAAATGATGACCCCATATTGTACGATTTGGCTCTGTTTAAGGATAGGATGAGGAGTCTTTTAGCGCGGCATTCCTACATGCAGGCCAGCGACATTGAGCTATTAAACCTCAAACAAGGGTCAAAGGATTTACTAACGTATATCACCACCTTTAATCGTTTAGTTACTGAGACACACTGGCCTGAGGATAAGAGAACCTCCTTGTTTTATAGGGGACTTAAAGATTAACTCAAAGACATTCTCTTATGGAATACTGATTGGAGAGGTGTGGTGCAGCGGCCAGGGCAGCTGACTTCGGAGCACAGGGTTCACGGTTCGATCCCCGGGGCAGCTCAGCTCAGCACCATGTTACTCTGGGCAATAGCTCCCTTAATTTCCACTCCGGCCCCCAGCGCCTTGAGACCCGTAAGGGTGAGTAGCTGCGCTATATAAAAACGGACTTACTTACTCTCAAATAGTTGACCCCCCTGAAGACTGCTCTGCATTTATGGATCTAGTGGTGAAGTTAGATCATCGCCTATCTGAGAGAAAAGGGGAAAAGACTAAAGGAGATTACTCTTGTTTGTTTATGGCTAGAAGTGAGAAAAAAGAAGCAAGGGACACCAGCGAACCCATGCAGATAGGAGGGATCAGAGGACCACTGTCCAGTGAAGAGAAAGAAAAACGCAGGAAACTGAACCTCTGTCTGTATTGCGGTAAGGGAGGCCATTTTGCTAAAGAGTGTCCAGTCAAACCTAAGGCCACCCCGAGAATAACTACAAGTCGAACTGGTATGGCTGTGCAGTCGGAAAACTAACTGACTTGGGGAGTACAGAGGTCGCTCCTCCAAGTGCTCCAGATTCAAAGGCCTCTAAATTTCTGGCTAATACCTTGGCTCCTGTGCCCAAACATTTCACTATCAATGTGGTGTTCCTTCTGCCGTCTCAGCTTAGACAAAACATGTCTATTTTGATTGATTCTGGAGCAACTGGTAACTTTCTGGACATAGCAGTCGCTAGGGCTCTGGGATAGAATTCATGTTGAAAAGACACCCTGAAAAAGTAAGGGCAGTGGATGGATCGGAGTTGTCATCTGGCATGATAACGTATCAAACCCCCGACATTATCATGATGTGTGATAATGGTCACTCGGAGGTCATTACATTTGACTTGATTGATACCCCCAACTTTGGAGCCATTCTCGGAGTCCCGTGGCTCCAACGCCACAACCCACAAATAGATTGGGTCTCTAGGAGGGTAACGCTACACTCGCCCTATTGTATGACCCATTGCTATCGAGAAATCACCCACTGGCATACTCCTTTGTGTTGTGCCCTTTCAACAACAGACTCCTCTCTGTTGCCCGCCGAATATAAGGAGTTTTCAGAAGTCTTTGACGAAGTCAAAGCAATAGCCTTGCCACCCCACAGGTCCTATGACTGCAGGATTGATTTAGTGCCTGGCGCAGATCTGCCTGTTAGTAGAGTTTATTCCCTCACGGATCCAGAGACAAAGTATTTGTCTGAATATCTACAAGATATGTTAAAAAAGGGGTTTATAAGACACTCGACCTCCCCTGTCTCATCCCCTATCTTTTTTATCCCCAAGAGGGAAGGAGGCTTGAGAGCATGCCTGGATTACCGCCCCCTAAACAAGGTGACCATTAAGAACAAATATCCTCTTCCTCTCATCTCCAATCTCTTGGACCAGGTAAGAAAGGCCACTATCTTTACTAAACTTGATCTGAGAGGAGCCTACCATTTGATCAGAGTCAGAGAAGGAGATGAGTGGAAGACGGCTTTCCGCACCAAGTTTGGTCTTTATGAATATTGTGTTATGCCGTTTGGGCTGTGTAACGCTCCCGCGGCTTTTCAATTCTTTATAAACGAGATCTTGAGAGAGTACCTGGACGTGTTTGTCATCGTCTATATAGACGACATCTTAATTTATTCCCAGAATGAGAAAGAACATGTGGAACATGTGAATTTGATACTGCGTCGGTTGCAAGAGAACCACCTTTTTGCCAAACTGGATAAATGTCTCTTCCATACCCGCAAAGTGGCCTTTTTGGGATTTGTCATCTCCCCAGAAGGTATACACATGTATCCTGCCAAGGTATCTGCCATTACCAACTGGGCTAGTCCTACCACTGTAAAAGAGGTGCAATCTTTCTTAGGATTCGCAAACTTCTACAGGAGGTTCATTAGTCATTTCTCTGAGCTCATCACTCCCATCACTAGACTCCTGAAGAAAGGAGTAGTGTTCAAATGGGATCAAGCTGCCGACACGGCTTTTCGAGCCTTGAAGAACAGCTTTACCTCTGCACCCATTATTCGACATGCAGATGAGACACAGCCATATTACGTAGAAGCAGATGCCTCTCAATACGCAGTAGGTGGGGTATTATCACAACGAGACCATAGCACAGGCACTCTCCATCCTGTAGCCTATTTCTCTAAGACTCTGTCACAGGCTGAACAAAATTACACCATCGGGGAGAGGGAATTCTTAGCCATTAAAATGGCGTTTCAAGAATGGCGTCATTATCTTTTAGGGTCCCCGCATATAATCACCATCTATTCCGATCACCGGAATCTTCAATATTTTAGAACAGCCAGAGCTCTTACACCTAGGCAGATGAGATGGGTGTCCTTTTTCTGCGAATACGATTTTATTATCCATTTCCGCCCTGGAGTAAAACAAGGAAAAGCAGATGCCTTGTCCCGCCTGGGAAAAGAACATAAAGACTCCGTGGAGGTACCCGTACCTATCATCCCGGAACACAAGATCATTGCCGTGGGAGAAGGTAGTGGTGCAGAATCTGACACTTTTTTCTCACTCCTCGAACAAGCCTTTGCCTCTCTAGATCGGGAAGAGTGGTTAGCTGATCCCCGACATACGATAACAGACAACCTATTTTTCCATGACAACCGATTGTTTCTCCCCACGACAGAAACACAGGTTTTGATTATGAAGTGGTGTCATGCCTTACCCTTGGCAGGACACCCTGGGGTAGCAAAGACAATACAAACCTGTCAAAGAGGGTTCTGGTGGAAAGGCATTACTTCATGCAGTAGCCTTCAGTGGAAGACGCGCTACTTTTGCCCCTTGTTAATTGCCTTTTCCCAAAGCCCTTATCAGCGCGTGATCAACATACTCATGTTTTCTGGTTGATTATACGCAGTGTAAGCGCTGGAGCGCTCTCTACTTTTGAAATCGGACACTGTTTAACTCAACTCCCTGGATTGTCTGAGGTTTCTTCCTGAACTGCACAGTGGATAAAGAGCAGACGTGTGCTCTAGGATTTTGTCTGTTATTTATAAAGTTGAATTAACGAAAACTATTACCCACCAACCTTTTTCATTTTGCTAATTTCAAGAGACCATCTTCTTAGAAACCTACCAGCCTTGAATCAAGTAAGTGTGGAATAGTGCACAATCTAAGTTGATAGTTTAAGCCTTGAGTGGGTTGTATGTTTCCCAGATATTAAGTGCTTTAATCACTCATGTTTGTTTCTTTGTCACTTCTAATATAGAAATCCCATGTCTTGCTGGACTAGACCTTCTCCCTGTTGGCTGCATTGGGACTTCTCTGGTGGTCCTTCTTGGTCCCTTCATTTTTCGGGGATATTTGCGTTCCTCTAGTGTGTTCTGTTTAGGCACTGGGGAGGCTGTATCTCTGAGAAAGGGAGGGGCTCCCTCTTCGCTCACGGGGAACGGGCACTTCTGCCTGAGGAACCTGTCTCAGCCCGACAGACGTGCTGGTTCTCGTCGTCTGCGCTTGCACCGTTGAAAGAGATGGTGTCGTTGACAGGGACTTCTGAGAGGATTTATGTTTCCCTGTATTAGAAGAGGAGGCAAGAGGGTGTACTTTCTTCTTGTGAGAAGGAGTAGATTGCACAGATAAGGCTGGTTCTGAGGAGACTTTAGAGTGTTTCTCTTTTTTGTGAGAGTCCTTAGTCCTGAAGGTTTTTAAAGGTTTTTTGGCCCCTTCAGATACGTCATCATGGGACCTGGCTCTTTTGTGAGACCTATTAGAGGCCTCGCTGTCTTTATCAGAAGATGTCTTGTGTTATTTTGTTTTTTAAAGCCACAAGAGTAACCTCCCCTCAAGGTTTTAGAGGAAAAAGAGCAACATGTTTTACCTCATGTTGGGGATAGAGGCAGTAAATACAGTCCTTATGTGGGTCAACCACGTGAACCCTTTTCTTCCCACAGGTCTTGCAGGGACAAAGCAGGCCTTTTCCTTCAGACATGGTAGTAGAAATATAAAGCTGTAGCAGAGCTCAGGGAGACTCCCTTCACACACCCCGTGTGGTGAAAATCTGAGGGATCCACCCTCTCTTGGAATTCTTCTAGAGGGTGCTAGCTTCTGATTGGTTGTATATACAGTTTGGTCATTTTTTAAAAAGGAGATAGATAGGCTACTAAATTAATGGCCTAGTGCCATGATAGCCTATGGTAATTTTACATACTGCTTGACTATGGTACCGTGGGACTCCCATCTCAACGACGGGGAATGATTCAAGCATGTGAATCTATGAAAGATATGCCAATAATGGATAAATAAAGGTTTTCAGAGCGAACAATGCTAATAAAATGTGCAACTATGAATAAGGAAAGCACCACATTTGGGTAGGCAGAGGTAGAAATAAATCGTTGATTGTAACAAAAAATTACTACATTGGATGTACGGAGCAAATGCATGAAGGAAGTATTTGCAGTTAAATGTGACAGACAGACAAAGTATGTGTGTAAAAGTGCATCATCCTTGCTGCCAAATTTGTGAAATAATTTTTCCTGCTGAGTCTTTTTTTTAAAGCTTTATTTTTTCAATCAATCAATCACAGACTAATGATGTAAAAACAGGTTAGAGTAGAATCTCAACGACAATTCATGATTCGAATACAGTAAATAATGATGTACAATGAAATTCTTGAATGCTTTGGGATGGACGTCTGTATCCAGGTTCCAATTTTTTTTTTTTAAATGTAATAAAACAGTATAACATACTGGCATACATAATATATTCAAGATTCTAGTTGCTGCTACTAATTAGCTATGTCTAGTAAATATATGTAATGTACGATAAATAGACCGTAATAACATGTATAATAGATATAGTTATTGCCAGTTATCCGTATCCATTTCTTCCCCTTATGTTTTTATTGTAGTGTCTACAAATATTTGATTCTAATCTGCCCCCCATATTTATATACATTTCTGAATAGCCCCTATTTTAAGGGGATATAGTTTTTCTCTTTCTTTTGTGCTTCTCTTTTTGACTACCCATTGTGCGAATTTAGGTGGATCCGGTGATTTCCAATTTTGAAGTATTAAAAACAAATTGTTTTTGTCACACTGTTAAAGTTGGATTCGGGATCTCGAATAGAATAGCTATTGGATTGGGGGTCTATGTTCTGTTTGTGTTGCTGACTAACCGAGTGAAAGACCCTAGTCCAGTAGTCGGTCAGTTTAGGACACGAGAGGCACATATGAAGCCAGTCTCCTCCTTAATAATTACATCTAGGACAACCTGATGATGTTTCTGGGAATATTTTGTGCAATTTCTCGGGGGTGTAATATAGTTGCTTCCTGCTGAGACTCATCGCAAGCATTAAAAACAAACACTGTGACTGCTATTAGCTAAACATGGCACCCATTTTTAAAACACCTAAATACAAAAGTACTGTTCCCTGAAAGTCACTTTAATTTATAGGTCATGTTATTTACCATGCTTAATAGCTAGCTTTATTCAATTGCACTGATGGCAAGTATTCTGTTTTCTCTCCCTTCCTTTCTCCCAACCTTCAAATCCTATCTGCACTGTCTACCAAAAGTGAGTAGGAATAGGGCAGATTTTTTGGGTATCCCTCTTCCTAGTAATCAATAGTTACCTCCCTGAATTTGCAATGAAAGTTGACACAAAGCAACACCATTCAAGTGACACAAGCATCACTCAACATGTAAAACAGAAAACAGAGAGTGGTATGGGAAACAGTTACAAGCATAGTTCCCTCTAACATGTGCGGGTGCACGCATGCGCACAAGGCCTTCCTCCAGCGCACACACACTTGCAAAATGCACACAACACCAAAAGTCTGTTCCTCAAACCTACATGGGCAAAATGCAAGGAGCAGTGGCAGCGGTCAAGTCAATGCCGTGGTCTCTGCTACATCATATATTCTCAGGACTACGAGGAAAATTCTGCCTCTTCTGCAAGCAGACAGCCAGCGCACAGTGGTTACAGCCTTGATTATGTCAAGACTAGACTATTGTAATAGTCTATACCTAAATATGCAGGAGCGCGGTATACAAAAACTTCAGATGTTGCAAAACGCAGCAGCCAGATTGCTCACTGGAACCTCGAAATTTGCATCAATTTCGAGTGCAATCAAAAATGTCATTGGCTGCCCGTTAAAAACGAGTCCTCTTTAAAACACTCTGTTTAGTTTTCCGAGCTCTTCAAGGCACAGGCCCAGCCCATCTGAAACAACAATTTCAGTGGTATGTGCCCAAAAGATCTTTACGCTCGTCAGGAGCAAAATTAGCAGTAGTTCCACCTACAAAAAAAGTTAGATGGGGAGGCAGAAGTTTTGCCGCTGGGGCTGCTAAGGCTTGGAACGAGCTTCCTTTCTATCTGAGAAATTTTAATGATCTATTGGCCTTTAGGAAGGCGTTGAAAACATGGTTGTTCTGAATACCACTCTGGCAGCAATCTATGAAAGGCGGGAGGACTGCAGCAAGCGCCAGGACACCTCAGGGTAACCGTGCGCTGTATAAGTTTTCCTAACATAACATAACATAACATTTGCGAGGTCAGACGGAAGAGCAGCTATTCTGCCACGGACACGCTGCAGATTAGAGAGCTCACAGCTTCTGCACTTGCTGCTTGCTCTCTTAAGGATAGGAGCCTACAAAACACGGCGTGGTGCAATGGTAGTGCTGCCAACTTTGAAACGCATGGATTGGTTCGAATCCAGGCAAAGAAAAATACTTTTTTTTGTTCTGCCCTGTGACAAGCTTCTGACATGGCTTCATAATATACACTAATTTCCATCCAGGGAGTCTGTCTTTAACCTAATGGCCCTGTGTGAGAGACTGCGATCATGCTCTAATTTAAGGGCATTCAGACAAGTAAACCCAGGGGCGGCTCTATTGAAAGACTTGTATTATAATATAGCTAGCCCAAACTGCGCTCTGCACTGTACAACTTTCCCTGTTTTCTCATTGAGACTGAGGGGGAAGAGACGCAGTGTTAACTCCCAAGGGAAAATGTTTCCAAGCTCTGCATTTTCAACATACTGTGACTCCCGGCAAATCACTTAACCTCCCCATATCTTAAAAATAAATCTTAATGAGTCTTTGTGTAATGCAACTGGTGCTCATGCAAAGGGCTCCAGTGCCCTTGGGCCAAGTTCACGCTATATAAAACTGAAAAAAACTAGCAACATTTGGGGGTACAACGCAGGAATGAAAGTATTGTAGACAGCATATATTTATTTTCTGTAGTGGAAATGGCCTGCATTTCATCCACAGAAGTGTAGCTGCCCCTGTTATGTGATAGACTGTTTCTCAGGTCATGTTTAAAAACCACTCACTTTTAATAAATACTTTCCAAATATTTTGGATGTATTAAAGGGAAACACTTCCATATATTAAGGAAATACACTTCTTAAATATTGAATGCCACCTTGTAAAATATTCAACAAACATATTAGAATATATTTCAAATATTTTTAAGGGCCAGCTCATACAAATAAGAGTGCAGCCTTTTACATATGGTGCTGTTAGAATTTGAGGAGTTAGGTGAATGAATGGCTCTGTTGCACAAGTTACTAACTTGTGTAACGATATATCTGTAAGAGACAGTAGTTAGTGATAGATTCCTTACCTTAGAATATCCCCAGGCGTCAGGCTGGATCCGGAAAGTTTTGCGTAGCAGTACCCTTGCGCGTCGGTAGGCGGCGTCGTGCGGCTCCGCGTCCGTCGTCGGCGTCGTGATCGCCGGGATGACGTCGCGGGCAGTACTTAGGCGCCGCCCCTGCGCGCTGACGTCCAGTTCTGTACACGACTTTCCGCGCCAGGAACGCATGAGCCATGCAAGAAGCTGACACAGGTGTCTGAAAAATACTAGGGCCCTGAAAGGGATGTCCTTAACCCTAGAAATCAGTTCGCAGAACGGGGAGGATGGGTGGGGGCGGTAGGAATCTATCACTAACTACTGTCTCTTACAGATATATCGTTACTACAAGTTAGTAACTTGTGCATCTGAAAGAGACACGTTAGTGATAGATTCCTTACCTTAGAATAGATACCCCAGCAATACCAACCCCGGTGGTGGGTCTGCGAACAAAGATCAGACAAGGAAGTCCTGGAGGACAGAACGGCCAAAGAAGCCGTCCCTCCGGACCTGACTGTCAAGGCAGTAGTGCTTTGTAAACGTGTGCAGCGAGGCCCACGTAGCTGCCTGACAGATAACCGGCAGCGGAACACCGCGGCCCAAGGCCGTGGTAGCAGCCGTTGCCCTGGTGGAATGGGCACGCAGCCCAACAGGAGGCTCCTTCTTAGCCAAAGAATAGCAGGTCTTGATGCACAAGGTAACCCAGCGGGAGATGGTCCTCTTGTGCACCGCCCGACCTTTTGGCGCCCACGTAGCCAACAAAGAGCTGGTCATCCACCCGGAAGTGTGTGGTGCGGTCAATATAGAAAGAGAGCGCACGTTTTGGGTCCAGACGGTGGAGCCTCTCTTCCTCTCTGGAAGGATGCGGAGGCGGAAAGAAGGTGGGCAAAGTGATGGTCTGCCCAATGTGGAAAGCAGTAACCACCTTTGGCAAGAAGGACGGACGCGTCCGAAGAACAACCTTGTCTGGATGAACAGACAGAAAGGGAGGTTTGCAAGATAGAGCCTGGAGCTCACTCACCCGCCGAGCGGAGGTGATGGCCACCAGAAAGGCTGTCTTCAGAGTCAGAAGACGAAGAGGACAGTTATGCAGAGGCTCAAAGGGAGCGCACATTAAAAAGGTAAGAACCAAGTTCAAGTCCCACTGAGGCATTACAAACGGAACAGGAGGGAAGAGGTGAGTAATGCCTTTTAAGAACCTGTTAACAACAGGGGACTTGAAAAGGGAGGGCTGATCAGGGAGCCTGAGGAAGGCCGAGATAGCACAAAGATAACCCTTGATGGTACCCAGGGCAGAACCCTGTTGGGCCAGAGAGAGAAGGAACAGAAGGACCTCAGAAAGAGGGGCAGAAAGGGGATCCACAGCCTTTGCTGTGCACCATGCCACAAATTTGTTCCACCTGCAGGCGTATACCACCTTAGTGGAGGGACGCCTGGCTGCCAGAATCACATCACAAACTTCGGGAGGCAAGTCGAAAGGAATCAACTGCCGCCGCTCAATCTCCACGCAAGCAGGTGTAGACTGGACAGGTTCGGGTGGAGGACCGTCCCCTGCTGCTGCGACAGAAGATCCTCCCGAAGAGGCAGACGGATCGGGGGATCTATGCTCATATTGAGTAGCTCGGGATACCAAACTCTTCGAGCCCAGTCCGGAGCCACAAGAATGACTTGGGCCCGGTCGTGCCGAATCTTCTTCAACACTCTGGGTAGAAGTGGTATAGGCGGAAAGGCGTACAACAGACCGCAACTCCACTCGCGACGAAAAGCGTCGCCGAGCGAGTGCCGCCTTGGAAATTCCAACGCGCAGAACTGATGACATTGCGCGTTCTCTTCGGTGGCGAATAGATCTAACCAAGGCTCTCCCCACTGTAGAAAGAGTCCTTGCGCCACTTCCGAGTGAAGACGCCATTCGTGATCCATCATGCACCTGCGGCTGAGTTCGTCCGCCCTGGCGTTCAGAGAACCTGCCAGGTGTTGAACCATCAGGAACATGCCCTGATGTTCCAGCCATGTCCAGAGGCGCAGAGCCTCCTGACAAAGGGTCCAAGACCCCACCCCGCCCTGTTTGTTGCAGTACCACATGGCGGTGGTGTTGTCTGTGAACACCTGCACTACCTTCCCTTTGACAGAGGGAAGGAATGCCTTGAGTGCAAGCCGGATCGCCCGGAGCTCCAGAAGGTTGATATGGAGCCGGGACTCCGCCCGGAGACCAGAGGCCTCTGATCTCCGCCTCTCCCATGTGACCGCCCCATCCCAGAAGGGACGCGTCCGTCACAACTGTATGCTCTGGCTGGGGAAGGGAGAGGGATCTGCCCATGACCCATTGCCGGTTCGAGAGCCACCACTGCAACTGTTTTGCAGTCCCTCCGAGATCTGGACGTGATCGGACAGGTTGCCCTGGTGCTGCGCCCACTGGAACTTCAGGTCCCACTGCAGAGCCCGCATATGCCATCTGGCATGATTGACCAGCAGGATGCAGGAGGCCATGAGGCCCAGCAGCCTCAGGGTCATCCTTACCGAAACCCAGGATAAAGGCCGAAAGATCGGAATCATAGCCTGAATATCCCGGACTCGCCGTTCGGGAGGATAGGCCCGAAACTGCGTCGTGTCCAGAACTGCTCCGATGAAAAGGAGCTGTGGAGAAGGAATCAGATGCGACTTCGGCACATTGATGGAGAACCCCAGCGAGTGCAGGAGTTCGGCCGTAGTCTGGAGGTGGGAGACGACTGCCTGGGACAGAGCCCGCCTTCAGCAGCCAGTCGTCGAGGTAGGGGAAGACTGAAACCCCTGCCCGGCGCAGATGAGCTGCGACCACCGCCATCACTTTCGTGAACACCCGAGGGGCACTGGTAAGGCCAAAGGGGAGCACGGTGAACTGAAAATGCTCGGGGCCTACCGTGAACCGAAGGTAACGCCGGTGGGCCGGCAGGACGGGGATGTGGAAATACGCGTCCTGCAAGTCCAACGCTACCAACCAGTCTCCTGGGTCGAGGGCAGTCAAGACCTGAGCTAGGGTGAGCATCTTGAACTTCTCCTTCCGGAGGAAGCGATTGACGTTCCGGAGGTCCAAGATAGGACGCATGTCCTCCTTGTCCTTTTTGGGCACCAGAAAGTAGTGGGAGTAGCAACCACGCCCTACTTCTGGGGTCGGAACATGCTCGATGGCCCTCTTGGTCAAGAGGGCCGTGACTTCCTTCTGTAGAAGCACCAAGTGATCCCCTGACATGCGGTGGAATCGAGGTGGCATGGCTGGGGGGTGGTCTCGAAGGGGAGGGAGTAGCCCCTTCGGACAATGTCCAAGACCCACCTGTCCGAGGTGATGGTGCGCCAGTGGGGAAGGTGATGGCGGACCCTGCCCCCTACTGGCGTGCCGTGCACCTGAAAGGAGGGACTAGGAGGGCTTGGAGGCCGCGGACGGGTTGGAGGTGGTGGCCTGACCCGCACGCTGGTTGCCCGATCCGCCACGGCGGAATCCACGTCCTCGGCCACGCGAAGACGCCTGCTGCGCGGGCCGGTGGCTGGGCTGCTGACGTGAAGGGCGCCCCTACCGTGGCCACGATAGGGGCGAAAAGCAGAAGGTAGCGGAGGGCGTGTAGCAGAAAGGCCCAGGGACTTTGCAGTAGCCCGTGAGTCCTTAAAGCGCTCCAACGCATGGTCTGCTTTGGACCCAAAAGACCGACTCCATCAAAGGGCATGTCCATGAGAGTATTCTGGACATCCCCTGAAAAACCAGTGGTTCTCAGCCAGGCGTGGCGCCGGAGCGCCACCGTCGTTGCAATCGACCTGCCCAGCGAGTCGGCGGTGTCAAGGCCACAACGGATAGTGTATTTGGCCGCATCCCTTCCTTCCGCAATGGCGCGGGAAAGCAGTGCCTGGACCTCCTCAGGGCACTGGGGCAAAACATCCGCCACCGAATCCCACAGGGAGTGGGTATATCGGCCCAAAAGACAAGCGGTGTTAACGGACCGCAAGCCAGCACTGGAGGAAGAAAAACCTTTCTTCCCAAACTGATCCAGGCGTTTGGATTCCCTATCCGGAGGAGCGGTAGGGAAGGCGGTTTGGGAAGCGGAGGCTTGGACAACCAAGCTCTCAGGAGTGGGGTGGACAGAAAGAAACAGGGGTCGCCCGGAGCGGGGCGATGGCGTCGTGACACGTTCCGATCCACAGGAGCCCCTGTGTTGGGCTTGGACCAGGCGCCCAAAGAACGTCAGTGAGGGCGTCGTTAAACGGCAGCACAGTCTCCGCAGAGGAGGCTGCCGGCTGAAGCACCTCTGTCAAGATGTTAGTCTTGACCGTCAAAGTAGGGAGCTGGAGACGTAAGGCCCCAGCAGCCCTACGCAACACCGTACCAAAATTGGCCCCCTCCTCCGTAGCCACGGGAGGAGACAGCATGCCAGTGTCAGGAGAAGTATCCAGACCACTGGCCTCCCCTAGACTCTCTGTCCAGTCCTCATCATACTGACAGTGGCGTGTCAGAGGGTCATCAGACCCCTCCCAGTCCTCCTGGTCCTCCTCTGGTTCAAAATAAGGAGGAGGAGGGACATTTGGGACCCAAGGGCCCATCGGGCGCCGGAGCCGGCGTCGAGCGACGTCGCTCCGGGTCCATGTCCGGAGCCGGAAGGAACTGGGGGACGACGCCGCCCGGAGCCCAGGGCGGCGTCGAGAACGGCACCGGAGACATCGGCGCCGGCGGAGGTGTCGTGAGGTCGACCGGCGTCGATGGGGGTTGTGGAGCCGGGATCGAGGCCGGGGCCGAAGCCGGAGCCGGGATCGAGGCTGGAGGCTCGGGCGACGCCGGGGCCGGAGCCGCCGGCGACGCCGGAGCAACCCCATCAGGGCCCGCGGGGCCCGAAGGCGCACCGGAGGGGCCTGAAGGCCCGAAGAGGCGGGCCATGGCCGACAGGAACTCCTGTACCTTGGCCGGATCCGCCCCGAACCCGGGAAGGGCGGGTATGACGGGGCGACTCCACAGGCAAGGCCGGGGCCGCGGGGGCGGGGACGGTGCCGGGAGGGGCCTCAGCCGAGTCGCGAGACCGGCGAGGCGAAGTCCGAGAGCGACGATGCTTCTTGGACTTCTTGTGCTTAGACTTACCGGACGAAGAAGTCGACGACCGGTGTGCACTCCGCGAGCGACCCCTGGACCTCTCACGCGACCGGGGCTTCCGCGGAGCCGAATGCCGGGCCTCGAGGAGCTTTCGAGACCGCTCTCGCAAAGCTTTCGGGTTGAGGGCCTGGCATTCGGGACAAGACTCGGTGTCGTGGCCTCGGCCGAGGCAGAAGAGACACTCCCAATGCGGGTCGGTGACGGACATCATCCGCGCACAGGCGCCGCATCGCTTGAAGCCGGGCATCCCTACGACACCTTAAAGTTGGAAAAAACCAGTGAAAAAATCACCAAAAAGTATGGTCAAAAATTGACCAGGGCACTGCTCTTCCCGGATCTGCGCTTGCTGGCGCGGAAAAAGAAGAACTGACGTCAGCGCGCAGGGGCGGCGCCTAAGTACTGCCCGCGACGTCATCCCGGCGATCACGACGCCGACGACGGACGCGGAGCCGCACGACGCCGCCTACCGACGCGCAAGGGTACTGCTACGCAAAACTTTCCGGATCCAGCCTGACGCCTGGGGATATTCTAAGGTAAGGAATCTATCACTAACGTGTCTCTTTCAGATGGGCTTTTTTCCAGTGGGTGCTGATCTTAGAATCACATGCACTTTTTTGCCAATTCTTCAAGAATCCACTACTTTTGAATTCATTGATGTGTAAACTCATAAATTTGTGGTCAAGGCGTGACAATAGAAAGGGGGTGCAGTCACAAGGAATGGAGTCATGCAAACCAGAGTTTGGCTGTCAACTTATACATCTACTTTTTTAAAACTCTGCAGCAAAGAAATGGCAACGAGGACAAATGTGACAGTAAATCTTTTCTGGTTCAAATGATTGCAAAAGCTGCATTTTAAAATATCTTATGGGGTTAAGACACCCTCTGCAGAGATCTTTGTGTGCCTAGTAAATTTTAGGGGATGATAGTGATGGTGAGATAACTCTGGGGGTTAAAAGCTCCTTAAAGCACATCGTGTAACATGCAACTCACAAATGTTAATTTGTTTTGGAGATAGGTAAGTGGGTTACTATTTTTGACACATATCCATTATTACCTGTAATACATAAATTGCAATCCTATTGTACCACAGTGAGTTATGAACCAGCATCAACAAGCCTCTTGCAAACTGCAAGGCATGGGTTTAGAACCTTATTGTTATCTTTCTTAATTTGTTGTATAGTGCTGCTGAAAAGAATTTCATTGTGTAGTAATACATTTTTATGAATAGACAGCCCCAGCACCGCTACATTTTAAATCCATACTTTTTGTTTCTCCCAGTTATGCACTCTTAACATGTGCCTACCTTCTTCGAGTACATGCATGTAGCTTATATAGGAAGGGTTAACAAAGTCAAAAACCTGCCTCAAATGTTTCTTTTAAGTACTTGACTTGTAAAGTGATACTTGTGTGCCTTTGTTTACCCTCCATTGTGTTGGAATCTAGGTATTAGGCTCCAGGTGGCTCCCAGCCAGGATCATTCTTGAACAAAAGTAGGGCAGTTGGCTCTTTAAATGAGGCCTTTGTTTTGGGCCAACTTAAATTGTAAATAAGAAAGCCCCTTCACTGCCTGCAGATTCCTGCTCAGAACTGAAAGCAGACAACCTGTGGTCCCTGCTCAATATGTTACAGTGTTGGCGAATTACACTGGGATTTTTTTTAGCATATTTCCTTTGGTCAACCCCGGATTCTGGTTCGAGCTCAATAATAACTGCCTCAGTCTTCTGACTGCTTGCATCAACTCTGCTGTTCAGTTAATACATATAATGGTAGCACCTTCTGTGTCCTGTCCTTTTCTAAATCTGGGGTGTAGGTGCTATAGGAGTAAACAATTCATGTCACAAGGGTGTGTATCTACATTGCAAAACTGTCTCAAGACCTTATTAAATAGAACTATATGTATGTGTAATGTACCTGTTTTGCACTCATTGTAAACAAAGTTTTGGAGTGGTGATTGCCACAGATTTATATTGCTGAACACCATGCACAGACCTAACACACAGGCCATAGGTGTTGTAGCAGTGGGTGTGGCCAGGAGCGGTCCACAGCCCCTTTATTTGTGCCCTTCGGCAGAGCCCGACTCAAGGCACTTTGGCTCTAATCACAAGTTAATTGGTGTATTCCACACGAGTCGGAATAACGAGTTTGTAGGTATTTAACGCATCCAATGCCTTAAATACCTCAACCTTTGCTTAACTTACTGGGGGAAGAGAAAACAATATTTAAGTATCATGTGGATTTTGGTGTGTTAAGCACTAAAATATGCATGCTATTCCTCACCATTTCTTAATAGGTGTTATTTATTGGACCCAATAAATAACGTACTCTGTGTATTGTTATTTATCAGATGTGATAAATAGCACCTAAACTCGTAATAAGGGCATGGAGGCTGAGTGGCACTTTACATCCTTTCCCAAAGCAATTTGCAAAGGTGACCTCCCTTCGGGTGGACTCACTGACCTCCTCCAGGTTCCATACATAGTCTCTGAAGATCCTGCTGGGTTCCCGATGAGGCTGTAGATTGTACAACTGCGTCATCGTTGGGTCCGACCCCTGAGTGCATCTGTGGATCTCGGCCAGTTCTACTCGAGGTAGGTCATGGCCCACTTGTCGGGGAGGCATGTTTGGGGTATCGTTGCCTCTCTCTTGACTGATGCTTCCAGGCTGCATGACATTCCATCATGGTGATCACTATTCTTTCTTTCTCTTATCGGTCCCATCAGATCAGGACCCTCAGTGCCATTTGTCACCTTGAACCAAGACACATTCCTGGTCACGGTTGCTCCGCTGCACAATGCAGTGAGCATTGTCCCTTGAATCTTGGTGATCTGCTAGGGTTCCCTCTTGAATGAGGCCCAGAACCTGTTGCCAAGGTGGCGATCCTAGATGAACACTAAGAGGCATATTTACAAGAAATTGGCGGAGGGAAGCACCACAAGGCTTCTTTCTGCACTGCCCTACGCCAATTCATAAGGACAGGAATGTCCTTACAGCCAGCGCCGGTGCACATTTCTTAGCAGGCACCAACTCAGGCACCCATGCACCATAGTGCAAGGGTGTCTTCATTTTTGGCAGGATTGTTTTTGCACAGAAAGGGGCACCTTCCTGTACAAAAACAATCCTAAGAGGAGCGTTTTCCTCCTTCTATGTGTGTTGCAGAATGCAACACACATAGAAAGAGGAAAAATGAGGAGAAATTAAAACAATTCTACTTGTTACGCCTGCTCTGGGGAGGCATAAGGTTTTGATGCATACCCAGATTTATGCATTGTTGAAAGTCTGGGAATGCGTCAAAACACATGGGCGTTGCATGGGAACACCCAACACAATGCCCATGGAACACCTCTTTGACTCAGAATAAGGCAAGGCAGCGACTTGCACTGCGTTGCCTTACTCCATATCTACGAGGCCATGCAAAGCCACGCAGGGTGGCTTTGCGTGACCTCGTAGATATGGGTCTGCACACTGCGCTTTCGGATCGTCAGTTGCGCAATTGTCCCAAGAAGCTTGCAAATATACCTCTATGTCTCCCACATGAAGCGTTGGTGTTGTGGTCCCCTGTACTTTACTGGGTTCTTTGTTGGTCTCCCTGAGCATTTCTTGCGCACCTCAGCATCCACGGCTGCTGGACACCAGTGAAAGCTGGCAGGGATGTTGTCAATGGCGGGGCACTTCAGCAGAAAGTTCTACAGGGGAACATCCTGTCATGCTGTGAGGAGTTTGCTGGTACACCATCAGGAATCTTTGTAGGCATGCTTCTAGGTCTTCCAACTGGTCGAACCTGATTCATACCATTTTATTAAGGATCCATGGGACTCTCTTGACCTCCCCATTTGCCTGGGGCTATTGCAGTGTGATTTTTCTGTGTCGCACGCCAAGGTTCTTTAGGTAGTTCCCAAAGTTTTGGCCTTGGAATGGGGGGTCAGTTATCTGTTCTGCCCTCTTTCGGTAATCCCAATAGGGTGAATATCTTCTACATTACTGGCTTTACCAATCTGAACACTGTTGTCTGTGGTGGCGCTGCCCATCTGCAGAGAGAGGCTACTCTCTCCTCCTTGATCAATGTGGAGCTGGTGTCACTGGATCTCGTCGCTATCGAGACTCTGGTGAGGGATAGCTCCATCTCTTCCACTCAGATGTTTGAAAGTTTGTGCACGAGGATTGCACCCAGGGTAATTCCAGGCTGTGGAAGGATGAGGTGCCTCAGGGTGGAGGACCTGCAGCCCTGAATGAGCTGCAAGCGCACTTGTGCGGCTTGATCTTCACCCAGGCACGTGCTGACAAGGTGCTGAGACAGGCGTGCAAAGTGTTGATGTTCTCGTCCTCTCTGTGGTGGGCCTGACACAGCTTGAGCCTTTCAAAGTCTGGATTTAGTTGCGGCTCAAAGTATGCATTTAGGGCCAGCACAGTCCTATCATAGTCGTCATCTGCTCCCTTCCCTGGCATGGTATCAAGGAGGCTGTAAATTTCCTCACCTCTGAAATGCAAGAGAAGCAAACTTTTCACAATGCTTTCTGTTTACCGCCTTGCACAGAAGTTGTTGTTCAGCCGGATGACCCATGTGTGCCATTGTGGTGCTGCTGTTGCTGGGTCAGCCAGGTCGCTAAAGGGAGGCAGCACCATCAGGGAGGCAAGGGAGCTATAGGCTTGCGGAGGTGGCGGGGCCGCAACCGCTGCGTTCTGGTCATCTGCCATGTTGTGCACACATACGTGTTACTGTTCTAGGGGTCCATCAGGTAAACTGGTGGTATCTGCAGCGATGAGCATGATACACCAATCTTTGCAGAGCTGAGACGCAAGGATGGGTGAAGCAGGCCAGCCAAGGATGGCACTGGATAGCCTGCAAAGGGGCCTTGTGATACAGTATCAGTGTTTATTTAGGCAGTAGGCACAGTACACTCAGGAGACTACCAAGTGGCACTGACAGTTGAGGTCACTGAGGAGGATTCTGAACTCCTCATCACACAGCGCAGATAGAGCTCCCTTGGGGCACTGAGGCTCGTGCTGGCGGCTGCTGGCAGGCCACTGAACTGCTCCCACTCTGCCCAGATGACCCAAGCTGTACAGCGGGTGTGTGCCTCTTCATATAGTGAGACAGCAGGTGGCAGGCAGTGCTTCCTCACAGAGGCATCACTGCTGGGAGCCCGCGCCAAGTAGGATGCTACATGGGAGGGAGGTGGGAGAGCAATGGCAGCAGCTGGGAAGTGGGTGGGGCTAAGGAGCTGGGCTGCTGTCACCTACAAAGCAGATTCCGCTGACGAGATGAAGGCACGCGGGAAAGATATAGCCTTGTCGCCAAAGTAGAGGTGTGCAGGCCCCTTGGGCAAGGGCCTAGCACCATGCACTGAAGTTACACACAGGACACAAGAGTTGTCGCAGTGGTTGTCACCACGAGCGGTCCACAGCCCCTTTATTTGTACCCTTCAGCTGAGCCTGGCCTCCGGGGAGTGTGCTGTGTGGCCTCAAGGCAAGTAGAGGTTCCATACCAAAAAGAATAGGTGACAAAAGAATACAATTTAGACTAAACACTCAACATTCTAAACACCACAATATACACTGTGGTGGTTTATTTTTGTTTTAGCCTCTTTGCCTGTGTCTCCCCCCTCTAAGACCTCTTTCAACTGCAGCTCTTGTGAGCTACTCCTCCCTGCCATTAAAGTCTCTGTGCCCCCAAGCCTGAAACACTGGTAACATTTAAAGGTCAGACTTGTAATTTAAAATGTAAATCAAAACTACTGGCTTTTCCAATGCCTTTTTTAATCAAATTAACCCCCACGCTCAAAAACATTGGGAGAGAGAGGGGCCTCGTGAGGTGATTCTTTAACACCCTTCAATCCTCAGGTTCGATTTGTTTTTTATTTAAAAAAAAAAAAAAAACACTTTCAAAGTTTTCAAACATTGAGAGAGATTGTTAAAAATTCATTCAGGGGATTTAATATAAATGTGTCCAGGGAGGGAGCGTGGTAGGCCTACACCCGCTCTGCCTAGCCCAAGGGCAGGTAGGTTGCTTAATAATTACTACCGCTGCATTACACAAGGTTGGAGATAGTATGTACCCCCACCTCCCTCATCTGTATGGCCATGGCGATAGGGAAAGGGGGATATTTATTTATTTAATTAAAAAAGTGGCCCACACAAAACTGTGCAGATCAACTACCAAACAACGCAACACCATGTTACCAGTGAGAACAGGTCACAGAAATGCGAAGCAGGTGACTCAGTACTCTGTGGCCGGCACAACATTATGTGCCACAGAGAAGAGGGTCTGCTGGCGCCTATCCGTCAGCAAGGTGAAAAGTGACCCCTCCCTCCTTGCTTTTGCCAAGGGAATTCAAGTGGGGTGAGGATGAGATCAAATATTTACCCCTCATTCTTGGAAAAAGTTAGGGGGTTGGTGTCAATTCCCCACCTCATCCTTGGGCAAGGTAATAAGGGGTTTAATACACAGCAGCGTTCCCCCCCCCAAACCGATGACAATAAAGGGGGTGTATCTGGCTGCATCTCTCCTAGATAGCTCTTAGACAAGGCATGGGAGGGAATTAGCTTTCCACAAAAAGATGATGGGCGGAATGCTGAACAATGTCAAACATTCACCCCCAGTCACAGATCTACTTTAAATCCATTGGTTTTTTTGCTCACCATGTCACCCCAGTTTGGACCCAGCCATCTGCAAATCAGTCTTGACCCTGCTCCCCATGGAAGCAGTCCTACTTTCACCACCTCTTGGCAAGGAAAGGATGCTATGATTAGCCCTGTGGTCCTGACCAGGTGAGGGTGACGTTTGTGGACAAAACTGTTTTTCTTTTCTATCTCTCCCTTGCTTTTCAAGCAGGCTGGGGATAAAGACACCTAAATAGATGATTTTACTCTGTCATTGGCTTTTCGCTGTGCCTTTTTTCTTTTCAGTATTTCTTTAGTGCATTGGATGGTAATTGTTTTTTTAATTTTTTTTAAGTATCTCCCAGTTTGGTTTAAAAAGAAAAGAGGCAGGTATCTTTCACATGGTATTTTAGCATCCAGACTTTAAAGAATTTATATCACTGGTGTAGAATCTGTTTTTGTGAACAATTCCAGCTGATTTCTCTAAGGATAACATGTTATAGCAGCACGAGTTGAATCACCACTTACCTGAGGCGTTTTTTATCAATTTGAATTCAGACATGCACCTTCCTTTGAAATATTTGATCTAGACTGTATTCATTCCTTTTCAGCTCATAATCTAAAGAATATGTAGACTCCATAAAATTTCTAAACAATATAGTGACAAATGTAGTAGATGCAAGTGTAATATTGGCACTTTAATCTTTATTATGTGGGAATGCCGAAGCGTAAGGAATTATTGTACTAAAGTTTATAAATATTTGGAACTGGCTATTTGAATTCACCTTAGCAGAGACCCGTGTGTGGCCTTGTTGGAGACGACACAAGAACCAAACCAAGTTCATAGTAAGAAACAAATTTGATTTTTTGAATCTCTGGTTGCGCAATCCATAATCATCCAGAATTGGTTGGCAAAGGCATCACTACCATCTCGAACGGCATTGGTGCGTAAAATGAAAATGATTATGCTATAGGAATTATTTGACAATAGAGTGGGGCACCTGTTAGTTTCAAAAGATATGAGGGACATTTTGATATTGGCAATTCACTATAGGGTTTCTTTAACATGTTTAACATGTTCTTGTGCAAACCAAATATAGAATGCCCTACATTTCTTTGAATTAGATTTAGATGTCTCACCCAATAAATCATATATATAACATACTGGGCCTGATTAAAAAAACAATATGAGACAAAATCCTAACTTTATGACTTTCGATATTCACAAAAGCCATTTAGGAGTAGTAAAGTTAAGATTCCTAACTTTACTACTATAACTTTGGTGCCGCTTGACAAATCTTCACTAACTTTTCCCAAAAAGTCCCCTTTTTGGTTCAGCTGCTGTGTTGGAAGTTTTGGGGTGATCCGTCAAGCGGTGGCCGAGAAAAAGGGGGCTCCAAAAACACATTTTCCTCATGTTATGTCTATGAGGATTTTTTATTTTTTGAACATGACTACAGCCCGAACCGCTGAACGGATTTACACCAGATTTAGCAAAAAGCTGAAATTTGATTGGCTGCCAACACTTCAACCAGGAAGTGTTGGCAGCCATTTTGGGACTCGGCTTGAAGCAGAGTGCCACTGGGACCCTGCAGTGCCCCCCAAATTGTTTTTTAAATATTTTCGGCGTAATCCATGGATCCGACCCAAATAGTTTTTTAAACAAAGCACTGGCTCCCGTGCTTTGTTCATTATCGGTCTCCAGGTGGGCCAGGCCCTGGGGGGCATTAAGCAAGGCATAGTAATGCCCCCGGGACCACCACCTCACCAGGGCTTCCTTACTAACTAATGCACCCGTACAGTCTCCCCCACTACCCCGGGGACCGTCACCTCAAAGGGGCTTCTTTAATTTTAGTAAGGGGGACCCCCCCAACCACAGGGACCACCACCTCCTGGGCTTTTCTTAAAAGAATGTGGGGGGCCGCGCCCCTCCCCCGCAGCCCCGGGGGCCACCACCTCCCCAGGGCAAACAACAAAAAAGGAGGGGGGGCACGCAGCCCCCCTCCTGGATCCAATAATGGCCCTAGGGACTGCGACCCTCAAGGCCGGCTCCTGCAATGTCCTGGGGTGCCCAGCCCCAGGACATTGTAGTTTGCTATGGCTTGATGGGACTATTACCGCTCCCGCCAAGCCATAGCAAACGCTGCTCTGCTTTCAGCAAGTGAGAGCATTAAAAATGCTCTTGCTTGCTGAAAGTGGAGCAGAATTGCTTTTGGACAGAGGGAGCTGCATGTTCAGCAGCTCCCTCTGGCCAAAATCAATGCTAGCTCCCGCAGAACGCGGGGAGCCGCCAGGGACCGCAGGAGTCTTCAGGCTCCCCCCAACAAAGTGTCTGGGTGCCCTGCGTGCGACCAGTGCACCCAGACTAGAGGCAGGGCCCCGGGGGATGGCGCCAGGAGGGGGGCCACGCTGCCCCTCCCTTTAAAAAAAAAAAATAATTAAGAAAGGGGCTGGGGTCCCCGGGGCCAAAATCGGCCCAGGGAAGGGAGACTATGAAGCCCTCTGTAGTGATGAAGCCGAGATGTAGATTGAGGAAAAGAAGGTTTATTTAGAGAAGTTACATCCGTCTTCGAAGGGGCACTCGAGCAACTGCTTACAATTGGAATGCAGAGCTCGGTGACCTCAAAGCACCTTCTACACTAAAGACATTCCAATCTAGAAGCTTGCTCATTACCACACATCTCCCTTTTTATAAAACAAAAAGTGATGCGAAGTTAACAACAAAATAACAATAAAGATAAAATGAGATTAGGACAAATTCAACAATAACAAAACACTGTACCATACCCCCTCCCCTAAGAGAAAATGAGAAAAGAAAAAGAAAAAATTATAAAGATACTAGAGTAATTAACGTAAAACAAAGTCGTTCCATTTCTTTGGTCGCACAGAAGTGCGAGCTCTCTTCCTGATGGTTTGTGTCAAGAAATTGTTTTTTTAATAACTCTCAGTTTTGTTAGGCAAAGTGAAACACTGAGGACGACATTTCTCAGTATTACCAGACATGACATTGTGAGGAACCAAAGCTACACGAGAAATGCCCCACCAATTCCCATCAGAAAGTTTCATAGAATTCCTTCCTAGCTCACATATTTGCACAGGGTCCTTGAATTTGGATAAGCCTTTGCCTACAAGTATTGGATTTTTTACACGTACCCAATCACCTACTCTTAATCTGCATTCTTTCTTTAAACCAAGATTGGCTTTAACAGTTCTCTTTAAATTGACAATATTTGAGTTAAGTTCGGCCGACTTCCACCATTCATCCACACTCCCAGCCTTCTGTGAAATTTTTGTGGTCCAAAAGGGACAGGGTTCAGTAGAAGTTTCCCTAACCCTCATCAACTCAAAAGGAGATTTCCCAGTTACAGAATGTGGCGTGGTGCGGTGAGACCAAACCAACTCTTGAATAGATTTAGCAACACATGAATTGCTTTTGATGGAAGATTGAATACATTCCACAAGTATTTTGTTGACACATTCAACTTTCCCATTACTCTGGGGATGATAAAGAGGTGTCCTCAAGTGTTTTATGGCACAATTTTTTAAGAATGAAGACAACTCAATTGAAGTAAATTGAACTCCATTATCAGTAAGAATCTCACCTGGAAGACCTTCTCTTGAAAATACCCTTTGAAAATAATCAATAGCTTTTTTGGTAGTGGGTTCAGAAATTGCTTCAACTTCAACCCATCTAGAAAGATGATCAACCATGACAATGAAGTATCTCATGTGATTCGTAAGAATTTGATAGGGACCCAAGAAGTCTACATCAATGCGCTGCCAAGGTCTTTTGGGACACAAGCTAACAGACTCAACTTGAGATTCAGTAATTAAAACCTTGTCGCTAAGTTTACATTTAACACAGTTGAAAACAAATTCGTCAACTTCTAAGTCCATGCGGGGCCACCAAAATCTCTCTCTAATTTTTCTCTTGGTCAAGGTGGAGCCTAAGTGACCACTATGTGCCAAGCTGATTAAACGTTCATGGAAACAAGAGGGTGCTACTAGTTTGTCTCCACATACTAAAATATCACCTTCTAAAGACAACTCATCTAAAACCTTCCAAAACATCTGAGTTTCATGTTGCAAAAGAGTTTCTTTGGGCCAACCAGATTTTACAAAAGCAATGACTTGGCTGAGGATGCGGTCAGATTCAATGGCAGAAATCCAATCTTTCTCACAAAAAGTAGCATCTCCTATATAAGCAATGAAGCACTCCTCAATTTCTGTTTACCACTCAAGATTTTCAGGTTCATCAATGGGAAGTTTGGAGAGACAGTCTGCACAGGAATTTTTCCCACCAGGAATATACTCAATGGAAAAAGTAAATTCTAAAAGTTTTGCTGCTAACCTTGACATTCTGGCCGTGGTGCGTTTGGTCTTTTTGCCAGAAAGTATATTCACTAAAGGACAGTGATCAGTCTTATGTATAAAAGGTCTACCCCATACATATGCTTTAAATGTTTCTACACTCCAAACACAAGCTAGGAGTTCTTTTTCAATCACAGAATACTTGCGTTCAGCGGGTCTAAGTGCCCTAGAAGCAAAACCTATGTTAAATTCACGCCCATTATCAATTTGGGTAAGGACAGCTCCAAGACCATATTCACAGGCATCAACAGTTATAACAGTGGTTCTACCTTCAAGAAAAGGCTGTAGAGCAGGAACATTCACAATTATTTCTTTGATAATTTTAAAAGATTGTTCACAAGGGTCTGACCATAGAAATTCTGCATTTTTTTTTAAAAGAGGTCTAAAACATTCAGTCAGATTGGCAAAATTCTTTAGACATTTAGCATAGAATTCACATATACCTAAAAAAGAAAGCAACTGTTCTTTATTTTTAGGAGCAGGTGCATCTATAATACTCTTTACGAGGCAAGGCTTGGGTCTAACACCTTTATCGGAAAAAACATGACCCAGATACTCAATATCTTTGGCCTTGAAGATGCACTTGTCTTTCCTCAAGGTAGCACCTCTGGATTCAAGTATGTTCAAAACTTTAGTTATTAGAATATCATGTTCAGATTCATTTTTAGTAAAAAGTAGAATATCATCTTGAAAAACAGCTACCTGTGAAATACCAAGAAACATTTCAGACATTAATCTTTGAAAGACAGCTGCCGCTGAGGCTATACCAAAGGGCATTCTGCAGAACTGGAAAGCGTTATCTGGTGTGACAAAGGCAGTAAGATGACGAGAAGCTTTGTCTAATTCTACCTGGTGATATAAGCTGATTGAAGATCCAATTTGGTGAACCAGTTAGATTGACCAATTTTCATAATAAGATCTTCTATTCTGGGTAAGGGGAAATTGTCTACCCAGATGGCCTCATTAACACTTCTTAAATCTACACACATCCTTAATTCGCCTGTCTTTTTCTTGGCTAAAACTATGGGAGATAGCCACAGGGTGCCCTCCACTTTTTCAATGATTCCTTGCACGCACATGTCCAGATAACATATCAGATAACTCTTTCCTGACACTAAATGGAATGTTGCGTAGTTTGTGTTTGACAGGTACTACATCTCGTTTAACTTTCACAGCATATACATAATTTGAAATTTTCCCCAAACTTTCTTGAAAAACTTTTGGAAATTTATTTTCCCAATCATTATCATTATCAACATTGGTAATGCATTTAATGTTATGCGTGTTGTAAACAGAGGTATCAATACTTGTTACATCATGCTTTTCAATGGTAATAGGATTACTTGAACCAGGTCTGATGGTTAGATTGAATTCAGCCTTATGAATAAGACCTAGAACATTAATGCCTTTACGTACTACATAAACTTTTCCTTTGATGGAAGAATGTAGTAACTTGATGAATGACCAAAAATAACCAATGAGGTCTACTTTACTACCTTCAAAAGCTACTGTCATGACATCTGGAGGCAATAAGGATTGGTTACTCCAATACTGTGAAAACTTAGAATGATCTATAATAGTGATACGAGCTCCCGTATCTACTAAAAGCTTAATGGAAATACCATTAATCCAAACTTCAACTTCTGGATCAGCGACTGAAGAAGTTTTCTCTTGTTTGACACATCTCACACCTAATGATAATACTTTAGGTAAAACTTCACTATTGTCATCAACATTATGATCTTCACTAACTACACAGCGGACAGAATTGTTAAACCTACCGCCCCTGCAAGCTTTTGACAAATGACCCATTTTCCCACATTTCTTGCATTGTTGTCCATGTGCAGGACAATATTTAAAGGTGGAAACATGATTGGGTTATCCACATCTGAAACAGATGATCTTGCGAGTTTGAAAAGCCGATTGTGGATTTTGAGTTGTAGGTTTAAAAACACTTTTGTTCTTTTTATTTTCAGTTTTATCAGTATTGACAATGGGTTTGTTGTTGATAGCACCAGAGATGGTCGTTTTGCTAAGTGATTCTTCTTAAAAATGTCACGTCTTGACAAGAACCCTCTATACTCTGAGCTATATCAACAGCTTTATCCAAAGATGGATTTTTACAGGTGAGAAGGCGTTCTTGAATTTTTGGGGAATTACATCTAACCACAAGCTGATCTCTTATTAGCTGCGAGGTGAAATCTTCAAATTCGCAGCTAATACCTTCAGAGCAGTAACATATGAATCAATGCTCTCTGAGGGTTTTTGTACTCTTGTAAAAAAAAATTGAATCTATAGACAACAAGATTTTTTGACTTTGTAAAGTATTTGTCAAGTTGAGCAATTGCAAGATCATATTCCTCAAGATGAGTCTTATCTATATCAGGATAATCAGGTAAGTGGTCAAAAATATTTTGCCCTTCAACTCCTAAATGATAATACATTAGACCTTTTTTTCTCTCCGGTTTGAATTTTGTAGCATCAATGGCTACTAGATATGCATTAAACGAACGAATCCAAAGTTTCCATTCGAGGAGAGGTTCACCTGGTTATTGTAAGAAAGGTGCTGGCGGTGAAATACTCTGCATGGCCTTTAAAGATAGAAAGAGAAAGAAAGAAAAATAAAATAATAATAGATCTGCTCAAAGCGTGCAGATCGCTGAAGAATTTGCACCAAGTTCGAGTGTGCAAATCACTGAAATATGAATCTCACAGAAAAGTTTGTACTTGAAAAGATGGATTTGTTCAAAGCATGCTGATCACTGAAGAATTTGCACCAAATTCTAGTGTGCAAATCACTGAGTCGTTGAGAGAGAGAAAAAAAAAAAAGAATTTGCACTCCAAAACAAAAACTTTGTTTAAAGCGTGCAAATCGCTGATGAAGAAACTTGCACAGAAAGAAATCAGTTGAGGTGTGAAGCATAAGATTGGAGTACTACTGCAGACCAACAGAGGCAGTGTAGAAGGGTCTGCTTTTAATGTGAAATGACGTTGTCACAAAGAAGACTTCTTTTGTGAAGGGGTGAGTAGAAAATGTTAAGAACTGAAGGAGAAACACAGGTGAATGATGGCACAAAAAGGTCCAGCAGGAACGGTGGGCTTCAAACGAGCCAGGTCATCGATTTGAAGAGAGTAAGTTAATCCGCTGAAAAAGAGTGAGCTGCGCAGTAATTGGAAACGCTCACGGTGTTTTATGTAGCAAGCGTGAGGTCGAACACATACAAACACTGTGTGGTGCCGCTTTGCTTTAAACGAAAAGAGACGCGTGGGCTTACGAAATGCTTTAGTTTTTATTAGCGCTTGAAATGCTGCTTTAGAGCGTTGTCGAAGACGCGCTGCCTCACGTTGTGCCTTAGTTTATAAAGAGCGCTCGCGTGCTTGGAGTTCATGCGGGACTCGCGCACCGAGCTTTGAAAAGGAATTGGTTGCTAAGTAACAACCGCAACGTATGCTCAAAGTGTAAACCTTCGCAAATTACACTTAAAGTCCGGAAATTTTGACGACAAAGCAGTAACAATGGAGAAAAGTCTCACCTCATTTATTCACTTACAAGTGAATAGTAAATACTCTGAAAGTAACCAGGTCGTAATGGGATTGCTAATTGGCCCCTTCACCTTCTGTTATTCTGTTGCTTCTTCCGTTTGGAAAATTTCCGATTTCGAAGATAAATGACCCAGATCATCGCCAGATTTGTAGTGATGAAGCCGAGATGTAGATTGAGGAAAAGAAGGTTTATTTAGAGAAGTTACATCCGTCTTCGAAGGGGCACTCGAGCAACTGCTTACAATTGGAATGCAGAGCTCGGTGGCCTCAAAGCACATTCTACACTAAAGACATTCCAATCTAGAAGCTTGCTCATTACCACACCCTCTTCCCTAAAAAAAAAAAAAAAAGAAAACGCCCGGCTACTCGCCAGAGGCCCCACTCCCTTTGTCCACCACTCTGCAAATGCGCCTCCTGGCGTGCTGCTGGTTGGAGGATGAAGTCCCCGTGAATGCTGAGGGTCCTTGAGGACCAACAAGCCCTCCTGTTACCTCCAGTAAGTCTCAAACAGCGGGATTTTTGAGGCCACGCCCCCTTTCTCCACCACTCTGCAAACGTGCCTCCTGGCACACTGCTGGTTGGGGTCCTTGGGGGCCAACTATCTCTCCTGTTACCTCCACCACTGTTGTACCAAACTACTGAGGGATTGCTGAGAGGTCTTCGGAGGCCACACCTCCTTCTCCACCACTCTGCAAACGTGTTTCCTGGTGAC
Source organism: Calotriton arnoldi (assembly GCA_963921515.1). Lineage (NCBI taxonomy): Eukaryota > Metazoa > Chordata > Amphibia > Caudata > Salamandridae > Calotriton > Calotriton arnoldi. The sequence continues at coordinate 3,291,612 of CAWUFW010000463.1, read as the reverse complement.
CTGCTGGTTGGGGGATGAAGTCCCCTTGGCAGCTGAAGGTCCTTGGGGGCCACCTACCCCTCCTGTTACCTCCAGTAACTCCAACACAGCGGGATTGCTGAGAGCTGGTCGGTGGCCCTTCCCCTTTTTTCAACCACTCTGCAAATGCGCCTCCTGGAGCACTGCGGTTTGGGGGATGAAGTTGCATTGGATGCTGTGGGTCCTTGAGAGCCAGGAACCCCTTCTGCTACCAATAAGTCACAGACAGTGGGATTGCTGACAGTTGGTCAGAGGCCACTCCCCCTTTCTCCACGACACTGCAAACGTGACTACTAGTTAAAAAACATAGAAATTCACTGAAAAAACAAAGGTTACAGGGACGTTATAGTTAGGAAATGGAATTAAAAAAACTTTAGAAATTCATTGAAAGAACCAACGGTTACAGGGACGTTATAGTTAGGCTCAGGTTTCATTAGTACAACATCAGTGAAATTCAACAGTTATAGTTAGCTGAGCTAACTATAACTCACGCCTCCAGCGATGCACTGCTTATGATCTCACAAATAAAATCACTCATGACATGATAAGTGACATCAAAGATGACATCAAAGATGACATCAAAGATGACATCACTGATGACATCATACATAGAATCACTGATTCACCAACTCACACCCCCCATAAAACCTTTCATACACCCACTCCCACACATCCATTCACAAACCTATTCATAGACCCATACCAGTACTTACACACCCACTCACTGATTCACAGATCTAAACACACATACACTCACTCACCCGTACTGCCACTCACACACCCACTCATTCACTAATACATCCACTGACATATCCACTCATACTCCCATACAGCCACTCTCACAGTGAGTCAGTCACCCATAGAGCTACTCACACACCTAGTCACTTACCCATACAGTCAATCACACAGCCGCTTACCCATACAGATACACACACAGCCACTCACTTACTCATACAGAAACTAACACATACTTACCTATACAGTCACTGACACAAGCACACACTCACCCATACAACCACTCTCACATTCACTCACTCACCCATACAGCCACTCATATACCCATCAATCACCTATAGTGCCTTTCACATACCCAGTTACTCACCAATATGCCACTGACACATCCACGTACTCGCCTACACAGTGATAAACACACTGACTCACCCATATAACCCCTCACACGCACTAACTAACCCATACAGCCACTGACTCACCATCTCACTCATCTATACAGGCAGTCACCTTCACCCTTACCCACCCACACAGTCACTCAGACAACCATACAGGTACTCAGACAACCAATCACTCACCAATACAGCCACTCACGTACCCACTCACACACCCATACAGCCACTTAGACACCAACAGACAGACTGATACAGACATTAACACAACCAGTCACTCACCCATACATTCACTGAGACTTCTAATCACTCACTTATATAGTCAGTCACGCACCCACTGAATCATCCATACAGGCACTCATACACCCACTGATTCACCAATACACCTTGGTATATATATTTAACACTCATAAACGTTTCTAAAAGACTCACAGTCACTGGATGATGTCATGAGTGATGTTATCAGTAATGTCACTGACCATGTCATGAGTGATGTAATATGTGAGGTCATAAGCAGTCAATTGCCGGGGTGAAACTGCTGAGTTTCATTGGTTTTGTATGAGTGAAACCTGAGCCTAACTATAACGTCTCTGTAACCTTTGGTATTTATGAATGAAAATATATATTTATTTAAAAGACTGACGAAAAACGGACGCCTCAACCTTGCGGATCGGGGCTTGTTCGGCGACGTAACCGCCTAACATCTTGCATATAAAAGTCATGCCGTATTCGCAGCATGATGCACAAGTTACTAACTTGTGTAACGATATATCTGTAAGAGACAGTAGTTAGTGACAGATTCCTTACCTTAGAATATCCCCAGGCGTCAGGCTGGATCCGGAAAGTTTTTGCGTAGCAGTACCCTTGCGCGTCGGTAGGCGGCGTCGTGCGGCTCCGCGTCCGTCGTCGGCGTCGTGATCGCCGGGATGACGTCGCGGGCAGTACTTAGACGCCGCCCCTGCGCGCTGACGTCAGTTCTGTACACGATTTTCCGCGCCAGAAACGCAGAGCCATGCAAGAAGCTGACATAGGTGTCTGAAAAATACTAGGGCCCTGAAAGGGATGTCCTTAACCCTAGAAATCAGTTTGCAGAACGGGGAGGATGGGTGGGGCGGTAAGGAATCTGTCACTAACTACTGTCTCTTACAGATATATCGTTACACAAGTTAGTAACTTGTGCATCTGAAAGAGACACGTTAGTGACAGATGCCTTACCTTAGAATAGATACCCCAGCAATACCAACCCCGGTGGTGGGTCTGCGAACAAAGATCAGACAAGGAAGTCCCGGAGGACGGAACGGCCAAAGAAGCCGTCTCTCCGGACCTGACTGTCAAGGCAGTAATGCTTTGTAAATGTGTGCAGCGAGGCCCACGTAGCTGCCTGACAGATATCCTGCAGCGGAACACCGCGGCCTAAAGCCGCGGTAGCAGCCGTTGCCCTGGTGGAATGGGCACGCAGCCCAACAGGAGGCTCCTTCTTAGCCAAAGAATAGCAGGCTTTGATACACAAGGTTACCCAGCGGGAGATGGTTCTCTTGTGCACCGCCCGAGCTTTTTTGCCGCCCACGTAGCCAACAAAGAGCTGGTCATCCACCCAGAAGTGTTGTGTGCGGTTGATATAAAAGGAAAGCGCACGTTTTGGGTCCAGACGGTGGAGCCTCTCTTCCTCTCTGGAAGGATGCGGAGGCGGAAAGAAGGTGGGCAAAGTGATGGTCTGCCCAATGTGGAAGGCAGTAACCACCTTTGGCAAGAAGGACGGACGCGTCCTAAGAACAACCTTGTCTGGATGGACAGACAGAAAGGGAGGTTTGCATGATAGAGCCTGGAGCTCACTCACCCGCCGAGCGGAGGTGATGGCCACCAGAAAGGCTGTCTTCAGAGTCAGAAGACGAAGAGGACAGTTATGTAGAGGCTCAAAGGGAGCGCACATAAGAAAGCTAAGAACCAAGTTCAAGTCCCACTGAGGCATCACAAACGGAACAGGAGGGAAGAGATGTGTAATGCCTTTAAGGAATCTGTTAACAACAGGGGACTTGAAAAGGGAGGGCTGATCAGTAAGCCTGAGGAAGGCCGAAATAGCACAAAGATAGCCCTTGATGGTACCCAGGGCAGAACCCTGTTGGGCCAGTGAAAGAAGGAACAGAAGAACCTCAGAAAGAGGGGCAGAGAGGGGATTCACAGCCTTTGCTGTGCACCATGCCACAAACTTGTTCCACCTGCAGGCGTATACCACCTTAGTGGAGGGACGCCTGGCTGCCAGAATCACATCACAAACTTCGGGAGGCAAGTCGAAAGGAATCAACTGCCGCTGCTCAATCTCCACGCAAGCAGGTGGAGGCTGGACAGGTTCGGGTGGAGGACCGTCCCCTGCTGCTGCGACAGAAGATCCTCCCGAAGAGGCAGACGGATCGGGGGATCGACGCTCATACTGAGTAGCTCGGGATACCAAACTCTTCGAGCCCAGTCCGGAGCCACAAGGATGACTTGGGCCCGGTCGCGCCGAATCTTCTTCAACACTCTGGGTAGAAGTGGTATAGGAGGAAAGGCGTACAACAGACCGCAACTCCACTTGCGACGAAAAGCGTCGCCGGCGAGTGCCGCCTTGGAAATTCCAACGCGCAGAACTGATGACATTGCGCGTTCTCTTCGGTGGCGAATAGATCTAACCAAGGCTCTCCCCACTGCAGAAAGAGACCTTGCGCCACTTCCAAGTGAAGACGCCATTCGTGATCCATCATGCACCTGCGGCTGAGTTCGTCCGCCCTGGCGTTCAGGGAACCTGCCAGGTGTTGAACCATCAGGAACATGCCCCGATGTTCCAGCCATGTCCAGAGGCGCAGAGCCTCCTGACAGAGGGTCCACAACCCCACCCCGCCTTGTTTGTTGCAGTACCACATGGCAGTGGTGTTGTCTGTGAACACCTGCACTACCTTCCCTTTGACAGAGGGAAGGAATGCCTTGAGTGCAAGTCGGATCGCCCGGAGCTGCAGAAGGTTGATATGGAGCCGGGACTCCGCCGGAGACCAGAGGCCTCTGATCTCCGCCTCTCCCATGTGACCGCCCTATCCCAGAAGGGACGCGTCCGTCACAACTGTGTGCTCTGGCTGGGGAAGGGAGAGGGATCTGCCCATGACCCATTGCCGGTTCGAGAGCCACTACTGCAACTGTTTTGCAGCCCCCTCCGAGATCTGGACGTGATCGGACAGGTTGCCCTGGTGCTGCGCCCACTGGAACTTCAGGTCCCACTGCAGAGCCCGCATATGCCATCTGGCATGATCGACCAGCAGGATGCAGGAGGCCATGAGGCCCAGCAGCCTCAGGGTCATCCGTACCGAAACCCAGGATAAAGGCTGAAAGATTGGAATCATAGCCTGAATATCCCGGACTCGCCGTTCGGGAGGATAGGCCCGAAACTGCGTCGTGTCCAGAACTGCTCCGATGAAAAGGAGCTGTGGAGAAGGAATCAGATGCGACTTCGGCACATTGTTGGAGAACCCCAGCGAGTGCAGGAGTTCGGCCGTAGTCTGGAGGTGGGAGACGACTGCCTGGGACGAGCCCGCCTTCAGCAGCCAGTCGTCGAGGTAGGGGAAGACTGAAACCCCTGCCCGGCGCAGATGAGCTGCGACCACCGCCATCACTTTCGTGAACACCCGAGGGGCACTTGTAAGGCCAAAGGGGAGCACGGTGAACTTAAAATGCTCGAGGCCTACCGTGAACCGTAGGTAACGCCGGTGGGCCGGCAGGACGGGGATGTGGAAATAAGCGTCCTGCAAGTCCAACGCTACCAACCAGTCTCCAGGGTCGAGGGCAGTCAAGACCTGAGCTAGGGTGAGCATCTTGAACTTTTCCTTCCGGAGGAAGCGATTCACGTTCCGGATGTCCAAGATAGGACGCATGTCCTCCTAGTCCTTTTTGGGCACCAGAAAGTAGTGGGAGTAGCAACCACGTCCTACTTCTGGGGTCGGAACATGCTCGATGGCCCTCTTGGCCAAGAGGGCCGTGACTTCCTTCTGTAGAAGCACCAAGTGATCCCCTGACATGCGGTGGAATTGAGGTGGCATGGCTGGGGGGTGGTCTCGAAGGGGAGGGAGTAGCCCCTTCGGACAATGTCCAAGACCCACCTGTCCGAGGTGATGGGACGCCAGTGGTGAAGGTGATGGCGGACCCTGCCCCCTACTGGCGTGCTGTGCACCTGAAAGGAGGGACTAGGAGGGCTTGGAGGCCGCGGACGGGTTGGAGGTGGTGGCCTGACCCGCACGCTGGTTGCCCGAACCGCCACGGCGGTATCCACGTCCTCGGCCACGCGAAGACGCTTGCTGCGCGGGCCGGTGGCTGGGCTGCTGACGTGACTGGGCGCCCCTTCCGTGGCCACGAAAGGGGCGAAAAGCAGAGGTTAGCGGAGGGCGTACAACAGAAAGGCCCAGGGACTTGGCAGTAGCCCGTGAGTCCTTAAAACGCACCAGCGCATGGTCTGCTTTGGAACCAAAAGACCGACTCCATCAAAGGGCATGTCCATGAGTGTATTCTGGACATCACCCGAGAAACCAGTTGTTCTCAGCCAGGCGTGGCGACGTAGCGCCACCGTCGTTGCAAGCGATCTGCCCAGCGAGTCGGCGGTATCAAGGCCACAACGTATGGTGTATTTAGCCGCATCTCTTCCTTCCGCAATGGCGCGGGTAAGCAGTGTCTGGACCTCCTCAGAACACTGCGGCAAAACAGCCGCCACCGAATCCCACAGGGAGTGGGTATATCGGCCCAAAAGGCAAGCGGTGTTGACGGACCGCAAGCCAGCACTGGAGGAAGAAAAAGCCTTCTTCCCAAATTGGTCCAGGCGTTTGGATTCCCTATCCGGAGGGCGGTAGGGAAGGCGGTTTGGGAGGCAGAGGCTTGGACAACCAAGCTCTCGGGGGTGGGATGTTGGGAGAGAAACAAGGGGTCGCCCGGAGCAGGGCGATGGCGTCGGGCCACGTTCCTATCCACAGGAGCCCCTGTGGTGGGCTTGGACCAGGCGCCCAAAGAACGTCAGTCAGTGCATCATTAAACGGCAGCACAGTCTCCGTGGAGGAAGCTGCCGGCTGAAGCACTTCCGTCAGGAGATTAGTCCTGACAGCCACAGTAGGCAATTGGAGGTGCAAGGCTCCAGCTGCTCTCACGCAACACCGTTGTGAAATTTGCTCCCTCCTCCGTAGCCACGGGAGGAGACAGCATGCCAGTGTCAGGGGAGGTGTCTAGACCACTGGCATCCCCAAGTTCCTCAGCCCAGTCCTGATCATACTCACACTGTTGTGTGAGAGGGTCTTCCGACCCCTCCCAGCTCTCCTGGTCCTCCTCTTGTTCAAAATATGGAGGAGGAGGGACATTTGGGACCCAAGGTCTCATCGGCGCCGGAGCCGGCGTCGAGCGACGTCGGTCCGGCTCCATGTCCGGAGCCGGAGACAACCGGGGAACGACGGCATCCGGAGCCCCGGACGGCGTCAGGAACGGCACCGGGGACATCGGCGTCGGCATGGTTAGGTCAACCGGCGTCGATGGGGGTTGCGGTACCACCGGAGCCGGGATCGAGGCCGGAGCCGAGGCCGGGATGAAGGCTGGCGGGACAGGCGACGCCGGGACCGGAGTCGGCGGCGACGCCGGAGCAACCCCATCAGGGCCCGCGGGGCCCGAAGGCGCACCGGAGGGACCTTGAGGCCCGAAGAGGCGGGCCATGGCCGACAGGAATTACTGTATTTCGGCCGGAGTCGCCCCCGAACCCGGAAAGGACGGGTAATGCGGGGGCGGCTCCACAGGCATGTCCGGGGCCGTGGGGACGGTGCCGACAGGGGCCTCAGCCGAGTCACGAGACCGGCGAGGCGAAGTCTTAGAGCGATGATGCTTCTTAGACTTTTTGTGCTTCGACTTACCCGAGGAGCGCGAAGACTTGGACTCCGACGACCGGCGGGGACTCCGCGACCGGCCCCTCGATCTCTCCCGGGACCGGGGCCTGGTGCGGCGTGGAGCCGACTGCCGGACCTCAAGTAGCTTTCGAGACCGCTCTCGCAAAGCCTTCGGGTGAAGTTTCCGGCAGTCAGGACACGACTTCGTGTCGTGCTCTCGGCCGAGACAATAGAGACACTCTAGATGCGGGTCTGTGATCGACATCATTCGACCACAGACGTCGCATGGCTTGAAGCCGGGCATCCCTACGACACCTAGGAGTCGATGAAGACTTGAAAGAAACAGTGAAAAAATTCACAAAAAATTTAGTCAAAAATTGACTAGGGCACTGCTCTTCACGGATCTGCGCTTACTGGCGCGGAAAAAGAAGAACTGACGTCAGCGCGCAGGGGCGGCGTCTAAGTACTGCCCGCGACGTCATCCCGGCGATCACGACGCCGACGACGGACGCGGAGCCGCACGACGCCACCTACCGACGCGCAAGGGTACAGCTACGCAAAAACTTTCCGGATCCAGCCTGACGCCTGGGGATATTCTAAGGTAAGGAATCTGTCACTAACGTGTCTCTTTCAGATATACAAGCCCACCACTCCGGAGCTAAGTAAAAGCAGTTTTTAATCACAGCCGGTAATCCAGATGATTCAGCATGACGCGTTTCAACCTTCCTTCAGTTTTAATCATATGCCTCTTACGAGGGACAGTTGCTTTGAGATTTAAATAGCTGCGGTCACAGACATAGAGAAAGGACTCAAAAAAGCAAACAGTGTTACACCAATGTCAATCACTTAAACGCTTGTACTGTTTCTTTGTTGTTTTATGATCAGCCGATGTTTGACAAATACTCTGACATGTTTTCTGCCAATGCATTCATTGTAGACAATGCTCAAGTTCATTATCGCTCTGATCAAAGTAACCCCATGTTACCAGGGCTTTATTTCCCAGAATGCCTTGCAAATGTTAACATGAGCATTTTCGTATTCATTCCTCTTGCCACAATAAACGCATACCTCCAAGCATAACAATTGTTAAACTGTGCCTCCTTACAAGCCTCAGAGGAGTCAATTCTGTATAGGGCTAAGCGGCAACAGTCTTCACAATAATTACCCAAGGCACTCTCTCTCGTACTGGACTTTGTAGATTAACCATGTGGCTGCCAGCTTTCTGTTTCCTGCCTCCCGACGTGCAAGGAAACACCCTCGCATACCCTGGCTGCTCCCAAAATATCCATAAAGTATTTAGCTGACCGGCCTTTTATAGAGCCAGTGGTAGAACCTACTGTATTTCAACAGTGGCACCAAAATTCAGCCAAGTGCTTCCATCCAATTTTAATAGCAGCCGGCGTGCATCCCATTCAATAACATCCAAAAGACTCAGACGAAAAATGGATGCCTCAGCCTTGCAGATCGGGGCTTGTTCGGCGACGTCACCGCCTAACATCTTGCATATAAAAAGTCCTGCCGTATTCACAGCATGATATGCAAGCCCACCACTCAGGAGGTAAGTAAAAGCAGTTTTTATCCACAGCCGGTAATCCACATGATTCAGCATGACGCGTTTCAACCTTCCTTCGCTTTTACTCATATGCCTCGTACGAGCTACAGTTGCTTTGAGATTTAAATAGCTGCGGTCACAGACATAGAGGTAGGACTCAAAAAAGCAAACACAGTGTTAGACCAATGTCAATCACTTAAACACTTGTACTGTTCCTTAGTTGTTTTATGATCAGCCGATGTTTGACAAATACTCTGACACATTTTCTACCAATGCATTCGTAGTAGACAATGTTCGAGTTCATTATCGCTCTGATCAAAGTAACCCCATGTTACCAGGACTTCATTTCCCAGAATGCCTTGCAAATGTTAACATGGGCATTTTCGTTTTCATTACTCTTGCCACAATAAACGCATACCTCCAAGCATAACAATTGTTAAACAGTGCCCCCTTACAAGCCTCAGAGGAGTCAATTCCGTATAGGGCTAAGCGGCAATAGTCTTCACAATAATTACCCAAGGCACTCTTGTGAGAAGTTGGCCTGGTATATGCTGTCCACTAATTATAGTGGGCACCTTGCACCAGTCCAAACAACCCCTTATTGGAGATAGGTTAAAGACAACCTTTATTGAAAGCTATCCTAGTGGTAGCTATGGAGAGCAGCCTTCAGGCTAAGTCTTGAAGGAATGTAAAGCAGCTTGTTTTACCAGTCTATAATCTCTTGAGTGACCAAATGAAAGAGCACCACACCAGGTATATATTCAAAATATATGTATGTATTACTAAACACACCCCTCTAGTCTCTTTATGAGGCTAGAGTTCGAAATACATAAGTTATAAGTTATTTAAACACAGTAATAGCACAAATACACGTTTGGGCCCTAGGGGCGTACCAAACCATATACCAATAAAGTGGTATAAGAACCACGACTGAGCTAGACACTAGGCCTAGAGCCTGTAGAAGTGTTTGGACCACAAGGAGCCACCCAAGGTAGTGACACAGGGGACCCACGGGGGACGTGTGCAGTGTAGTAACACAGCCGCAAATCGCCGTTAACTTCTATGGAGAAAGTCGGGGTTTGGAATTTAAAGAAAAGGGACACTTAAAGAAGGACTTGGAGCAAACCCTTTGAGAACTAGGTCGTTCTAGAGTCTCTACCCACGGGAGCACCGGAGTACTCTTGTTACCTCACCCAGGGAAGCCGGGTGCATAGGTGCCTTTCGGGGTCGGGTTTCGTCGTCGATTTGAATGGCGATCTGCTGCAAAGTGCTGCTGGCAACCAAGTGAAAAGTGTCCGGGTGGATCCAAGGGTGGATCGGAGATCTGAAGAACCTGAAAGCAGAGGGGACAGAGTCTGGGTCACTAGCCAGTGACCAGGAAGGCGATGAACAGATGCCCACCGATGTCGAGTGCTTCAGGTGCGTTGACGGTCGTCTTGACTCTTCAGCCACGAGGTCCAGGAGGCGTTGTCGGCGACCAGGAGCAGGATTCGGGCTGGTACACGATGTCTGTCGAGTGCTGAGGTGTCGGCGACCGGATTGGACCCAACAAGCCTTGGCAACGGCAAGTCTCGATGAAGATGAAGATTGACGATTGTGCAGACCAGCAAGGTCTGAGGAACTCACCCAGCAAGGGTAAGTGAGGGCAAGCCTGGAGCAACCAGGGAGCCAAAGTAGAAAAAGATTGGCCTTCGGGAAGGGCTACTAGCCAACGGGCTAGCGACCGCGAAGGAGCTTCGAGACGGTGCACGTGGAGCTGGCTCACAGGACACTCGTGGAGTGGAGGCCAGTGATCTTCGGTGCAGTTGGTGCTGGAGGCTGGGGCTACTCGGAGCCCAAAGCACGACTTCGTGGGAGACCCAGAAGAGGATGCACTTGCAAATGCGTGCGGTGTCCAGGGGTCACGGTTCCACATTACCCACGACAGCTACGGGCCTCAGCTTTGCTGGGGACTCAGGGCAGCCTCGGGGAAGTCTGGAAATCCACTTCTGGTGATGCAAAGACTTCGGCGTCCGACAGGAGCTTCAGCGATGCAGACCGGACAATTGCTTCTTTGGTGCCTGCCAAGCAGGGGAGTCACTCCTTGACCCCAAGGGAGATTCTTCTGTCCTCTAATCTTTAAGTAGAGCGTCGAAGGTCCAGGATTCTGTGTCAGAGTTTCGTCCAGGGATAATCTAAAGTCCTAAGGACTGGGGTCCTATACTTATACTAAGTTTAGGGGTTGGACTTACTCTGTGGTCCCACCTATGGGTGGGTCAAGGCAGAGGGGTGGCTACACTCCTTTCCCTTTGTCCAGTTCGCGCCAAAGCAGGGGCTGGAAGCCCCTGATCCGGTTTGAACTGGGGTATGCACAGGGACACCAAATGTGCCCCCAGTGCAGGACTTCAAAGCACCCGAGAGTGCTCCCGCCCAGCCCCAATACACACTATCCTGTCTGGGAGGTGGTCACACCTCCCTGGGACAGGAAACCTATTGTCCAGGCCTCCCCTGCCGGAGTTTCGGTCAGCAGCAGGAGGCCAGACTCGTGTCTGTGGCAGCGGCATCCATTTTGTGATGCCAGGGCTTGGAAAGTCAGTACCGGGCATACCGGTGTGTACATGTCTTTCCCTCTAGAAGGGTGGAATGCTACCCCGCCGCCAGAACTGGCAGGGGGGTAGTATTCCAAGATGTTTGACACCAAACACGACATGTTTCCGTGCAGCCATCCCAAAGTTAGCATTTAACGCGAGGTTATAATGCGCTTAAGAGTATATGGTCAGGCTGCACTACAAACAGCATCAGAGAAGGGTCTCCGAATGCTGCAGAGGGGCCCTGCTCATGCAGGGGCACCCTCTCACATAGGAACCACGCACTCTGCCTTCAGGATTGATAAGGCCTGCCATAGGAGTGACTTATAGGTTTATATGTGTGTATGTATATAGTGATATAGGTAGCCTATATCACAATAAGGAGTGCATGCACCACCTTACCCAGGCTGCAGTAGCAGACCTGTGGTGTCAGTTTGGATGGCCTTCCAGGGGTGGCACAATACATGCTTCAGCCCCTGGTAGGCCTCTGAGGTACCTATGCCCTGGGTACATAGTATACCATATACTAGGGACTTATAAGGGCACTCCAGATTCCAATCAGAGATGTGCCTAAGGCACATGGAAACCATTTTAGAGAGGAAGCAGCTAGGCTGGGGTTCTGATTAGCAGGGCCCCAGCCAGACTAAGGTCAAAAAACAGTGAAGCATCAGCAAAAAGTGGGGGTACCCATGTGAAGCAGATCCTACTCTCCTACAACTCTCTCTCGTACTGGAGTTTGTAGATTAACCATGTGGCTGCCAGCTTTCTGTTTCCTGCCTCCTGACGTGCACGGAAACACCCTCGCATACCCTGGCTGCTCCCAAAATATCCATAAAGTATTTAGCCGACAGGCTTTTTATAGAGCCAGTGGTAGAGCCTACTGTATTTCAACAGTGGCACCAAAATTCAGCCAAGTGCTTCCATCCAATTTTAATATCAGCCGGCGGGCATCCCATTCAATAATATCCAAAAGACTCTGATGAAAAACGGACGCCTCAGCCTTGCAGATCGGGGCTTGTTCGGCAACGTCACCGCCTAACATCTTGCATATAAAAAGTCACGCCGTATTCACAGATGATATGCAAGCCCACCACTCAGGAGGTAAGTAAAAGCAGTTTTTATCCACAGCCGGTAATCCACATGATTCAACATGATGCGTTTCAACCTTCCTTCAGTTTTAATCATATGCCTCGTACAAGGGGCAGTTTCTTTGAGATTTAAATAGCTGCGGTCACAGACATAGAGGAAGGACTCAAAAAAGCAAACACAGTGTTAGACCAATGTCAATCATTTAAACACTTGTACTGTTTCTTTGTTGTTTTATGATCAGCCGATGTTTGACAAATACTCTGACACATTTTCTGCCAATGCATTAGTTGTAGACAATGTTCGAATTCATTATCGCTCTGATCAAAGTAACCCCATGTTATCTGGACTTTACATATACATATAATAATAGGGGCTTTTGGGCCAGCAGTCCTCACTCACTGGTTTGTTCAGTTGTCATTCAGACTTTTCACCTGCCCACCACATCATACAGCATGGGTCAATGGAAGTGCCCACTTCAGTAATGGCATTTTGCTTGCTTACATAGTCCTTTCTGTCACAGTCCGCATCATTCCTCATCAACAAGAACTGTAGCTCTTCCCTAGTTTTGATTTCTGCTCTGTCTTTTGTTCGTGGAGCAGCTAAATGCTCCCATGCAAATACAACAGGTCTTCTCTAATCACTAGCAGTGCCACAATCCCCTGCACACAGCTCTGCATTAAGCTCCGAACTTGTCCCATTTACTGTCTAAGGCAGAAATTGGGATGGTCCCCGATTCACAAAAGAAGTGGGCGGCCATTTTGAAGTGGGATATGGTATACATTCTTCGATAGCAAAAGGTCGTGTTTCAGTTTTACTAACCAAACATATGTTTTTTTAAAGCTCCTTCTCTCCTGGGGTGATTACATTTGCTGACTACTTCACTTTAATTGCATCCCATTTTTCGTTGGAGTATAATTGTTTTGTGTTACTCCAAACTGTAGCTTTTGATGGATTCCTTTTACTGTGATTGCCTCATGTTTGAAAACAAAATGTGTATGAGCACCCTGCAGGACATAATTAGTGTTGTATCTGTATTAGTTATGCTACAGACAACAAGGGTCAGTCTGTCAATTTTATGGCAAGACCGGAGGCTCCTATTATGCCTTCTTATCTTGCTTTATTTTCTACAGCAGCCAAGATAAGTAAAGATACTACAGTTCCCAGAGGGCCAAGCAGAACAACTGGCCAATGGGAACACGATAAAACAAAACCTTATAACCAATCAGGACATATCACAAAGAGTAACATCACAATCTGACTGCGAACATTCCTCTTTTCTTGCTGCTCGCAGTCAGATAAGTGACTTTTCTTCGTTGCTCTTCCGTTTATTTCAATATTTGTCTTATTGGTGTCATATTGTGCTGTTTTCCACTCGTATTACATTTTCTTTTATACGGCGCTCGCCGCTGCCTCATTAGCGCTGGTCTTTGTCTCGGGCGGTTCATTACCTTCTTGTTTCCCCCCATGCGCGCGGGTTGCATTTGGTTGCAACCGTCGCGCAGTGCCGGTTTCTACCGCTGCTTTCCCTTATAGAGCGCACGTTTCCTTACCGTTTCGGCGGTTGGTGACAGAGCTTCTGTCGGCTCGTTTGGCTTCACCGGAGCTTCTGTTCCTTGTGCTGCTACGCCCAGAAGGGGAGTTTCTCACTTGTGTCTCCGCCCTTTGCTGTTCTTTTAACCCTTGCCTCACCTTTTTCCTTCTCCTCACAAGCTATGGAATGTGAAAGCTCTCCCGGTTCAGACCGGCAATATGACAAAGGCGCTGCCTTAAAAAATGACTTGAATAAATGTATTAATACTTCAGTGGAGTCTGCAGTTGAAACGTCCATGAGACGTTTTTCTAAAGGCATGGAGAATTCCATGATGAGTCTGTTGTCTAAAGCTTTGGCCCAGTCTGCGGGGGATAGCAGAAAAAGAAAGGTGGCTCCCTCTGCTTCTATTTCTGTTTCAAAAACTGCGTCACATTTGAATAGCGAGGTTTCCTCGCATTTGATTGAGGACTATGTGCCTCCCAGGCCTCCTTCTAAGGAGAGGTTATTATTAAAATCAGATGGTAAACGCAAAGATAAATTGAAGCATACAGAGGTACCCAAAAAGTTGGTTATTTCCACCATATTAGACACGGACGATGACATGGATGACGCAGATGATTTGTTTGATTTATTTGATGTGTCTGACCCTCCCTCCCCTCCTGCTAAAAAACCCAATTCACATTCTTTTAATTTTGAACCTGTCTTGGACTCGGAAGGGGTTCCCATGTTCGACCCTTCTTCCATTCGACACCCTAATTCCACTGAGTGGTTTCCCGCCTCCCACGTAGGTGATTATATTTCCGCCAGACTTCGTCTACCTTTGGACGCTTCGGCTAGATCTAGGTTGAAATCTGAGTGTCCAAAACCCTCCTTAGCTGACAAGGTTACCATTGTACCTGCTATTGACCAACCTTTACTCACCTTTTTCTCAAAGTTTGGCAAGGACCCGCGCAAAGGGGTGGACAAAGCCTGGTCCACCTGTCAGGATAAATTACTTGATGTTGTGGGTCCTTTGGCTCGTATATTTGATTTGGCTGAATCTGCTCGCCTGGAGGGTTCTGAGTTGTCCGCAGATGATATCTCCTTGAGGGTCCAGCGAGCCTTTTGTCTTTTAGGGAATGCGAATGCTGCGGTTACACATGAACGCCGCAAAGGGCTGTTGATTAAACTTGACCCCAAATTGGCCAATTTGGCTTCTCAAGATCCTGGTATCAAAGCGAATGGTCTTCTCTTTGGTGATTCATTAGTTAAGGATCTCAGCAGATTTGTTTCTACTTTCGCCTCTTTAGATAAGGCGCAACAATCAATTAAAAAAGTTTTTTCTCCTCGGGTTTTTGGATGGGCCGGCAGAGGAAGGGGTCGCTCTTCCGGCCGTTCTTTTTCCAATCAAGGCTACAGAGGTTCCTTCAACTCCGGTTTCCAAGACTACAAACCCCAATTCTACCCGCAAAGAGGCCGTGGATACAGAGGCCGGGGTCAAAAGAATTTCCGCAACAACAACAACCAACAAGGTAGGTCCTTTATCACCTCCCCCTGTAGGAGGTCGTCTAAAAAAATTTCTACTAAAGTGGCAATCTCTCACCGCAGACCCTTGGGTTCTCAATACAGTTCAAGGCTATCTTATAGAGCTTTATGCGCTGCCTTCCCAAACTGTGTTCCCTTCTGGTGTTCTCGACGGAAATGTCTCAGGTCATGTACCTGGAGATACAAGGCCTCCTCCAAAAACAAGCAATTCAAGTCGCCCCCTTGGATCCTTCCGGTTTTCTCAGTTCTATTTTCCTGGTGCAGAAAAAGAACAAAAAGATGCGTCCAGTGATCAATCTGAAATGGTTCAACCAATTCGTGGTTTATCGCCACTTCAAAATGGAGACCATCATCCACTTACGAGATACCCTACGTCTAAACGACTGGATGATCAGGTTAGATTTGCAGGACGCTTACCTCACCATTCCGATTCATCCTTCTCATACCAAATTTCTTCAATTCCAATGGCTAGGCGTAACCTATCGCTTCACTTCTCTTCCTTTCGGTCTGTCGTCAGCACCATGGTGCTTTACAAAAGTCATGAAACCAGTGGTGGCTTTCCTTCGATCCCTGGGGATCCGACTTATAATTTATCTGGACGATATTCTGATAATGAACACCGACAAACAGCTTCTTCTGTCCGAACTCAATGTTACTCAATCTCTTCTCCAAGATCTGGGCTTTCTCATCAATCTCGACAAATCCATGCTCATTCCTTCCCAGCACATAGAGTTCTTGGGCTTTCTCGTGGACTCTTCCACAGCGTCTCTCCTACTCCCACAGTCAAAGGTCTCAACCATCAAGTCAGAGATCTCTTGTGTGCTTCGGACCTCCCTCATTTCTCTCAGATCTCTCGCAAGAATCGTAGGCCTTCTCTCCGCCTCCATCCAGGCCATCTTTCCAGGTCCCCTCCATTATCGGGCCCTTCAACGTCTAAAAATCAGACATCTTCGACAAGGGTTAGCCTACGACGATCTTATTCCTGTAGATCAAGAATCTCGCGTCGAACTTCAGTGGTGGATCGACCATTTAGATGCCTGGAACAGGCGAACTATCTTCGCTTCGGCCCCAGATCTTGTGTTAGAATCAGATGCAAGCCTGTCGGGTTGGGGCGCCCGTTGTGGACCAATCTCGACTGGCGGTACATGGTCTCGAGAGGAGTCGAAATTGCACATCAATTGTTTAGAGATGCTTTCAGGCTCCTTTGCGATCCAAAGCCTTACAAAAAACAGGGTTCGGTGTTCCATTCTCCTGCGTATGGACAATGTTTCCGCGGTGAACTACATCAACCATCTAGGTGGCAGAAAATCCAAACCCCTTGCAGAACTGGCAAAGAGCCTTTGGGAGTTTTGTCTCTCAAACCATCTATCGCTGACAGCGGAGTATCTTCCAGGAGATCTCAATTCTATAGCAGATTGGCACTCTCGCTACCTCCGGGATTCCAGCGATTGGATGCTTCTTCCATCCGTCTTCCAATCTCTATCTCGAATATGGGGCCCTTTTTATATCGATCTTTTTGCTTCTCGCCTCAACTCCCAATTACCTCGGTTCTTCAGTTGGCGTCCAGATCCTTCGGCTCTTGCTACGGATGCTTTTCTTCAGGATTGGTCCCTCCATCTCAATTATGCTTTTCCTCCTTTTCTCTTGATCAACAGAGTACTTTCTCAAGTACGTCGCCAATTGACGACCTTGGTTATCGTGGTTCCTTTCTGGCAGTCTCAGATTTGGTTCCCTTCACTTCTGGAAATGGCAATGGACTTCCCAGTTCTCCTCCCTGTTCGCAACGATTTACTTCGGAACCCCTTAGGTCTCCCACACAGTCTCATTCTGGACAACTCGCTGGTTCTGTCGGCTTGGAAAGTTTCCGGCCTGTCCCTCCTGACCTCCTCATTTCACAGGAAGCTTCTCTTTTTATCAGCAAAGCCTGGGCCCCTGGGACCTCCAAGGTTTACAAATCCGCTTGGTCTTTATGGGCAAGCTGGTGTCTGGAAAGGCACGTCGATCCCTTTTCAGCCCCTCTGAATTTTGTGGTCAACTTCTTGGCATCTGAAGCCAGTGCAGGTAAGTCCTACAGAACAGTCAATTTGTACAGATCGGCCATTTCTCTTAATCATACCCCAATCGACGGCAAGCCTGTTGGCGTTCATCCTTTGATCTGTCGCCTTCTGAGAGGAGTCCGGTTTTCCAAACCTCCGTTGGCTAAGTATTCGAATTTATGGGATGTTAATGTAGTTCTTAAGTTGTTTTCTGACTGGCCAGACAATTCTGCTCTTTCCCTAAAAATGTTATCTGCCAAGCTTACCATGTTATTATGTCTTGTTTCTATCAAACGTGTTTCAGACGTGAGAGCATTAGATATTTCCTCTCGTCAGTTTTCTCCTCAAGGTGTTTTGTTTCAAATTAACAGACGAACAAAAACAAACCTAAACTCTGTTTTTTATCCTTATTTCCCTTCTCATCCTAAATTGTGTGTAGGTCAATGCCTCAAAGTTTATGAACAAAGAACCTCTGATCTCAGAACGTCCTCCCACTCCCAGCTCCTCATTTCTTTTCGTAAGCCCCATCGTCCTGTCTCCTCTGCTACCCTTGCCCGTTGGGTTCGCTGGATCATGTCCCTTGCAGGCATCGACGTCTCTGTGTTCGGAGCCCATTCCACCGGGGGAGCCATGGCCTCCAAAGCTTTTTGGGCAGGCTCTCGTTTGGAGGACATTCTGAGATCAGCAGATTGGTCTAATGACAATGTTTTCCGAATGTTTTATTGCAAACCTGTTGTTACTGCTACTT
The DNA here is from genome assembly GCA_963921515.1 of Calotriton arnoldi. Classification (NCBI taxonomy): domain Eukaryota; kingdom Metazoa; phylum Chordata; class Amphibia; order Caudata; family Salamandridae; genus Calotriton; species Calotriton arnoldi. Next base: position 3,273,553 of record CAWUFW010000463.1, on the reverse strand, counting down.
CTTTAGTTGTTGAGATGCTTTGAACAAGCATAATAGGAGCCTCCGGTCTTGCCATAAAATGTAGATTTTCCTAATAGATTATGACGGAAAGTCTTAATTTTATTAAAGACACGGAGGCGAGTATTATCCCGCCACAACACTTCTAATCTGTGTGTTTTTCTCCCTCCCTTCAGCGACTCCAGCGTTGCCTCCTGCATCTTCGTGATGGGACTAATGGCCTGCAAGAACGTCTTCCACCTCAGCTGGACGTCTCTCCTTCCTGTTTGGATTCTTCTACGGCGACTCCCACAGTTCGGCAATACTGGTTTAATTTTGCTCTGGAGTTTTGTTCCTGGACTTTAACTTTTTGTATGATGTCTTCGATGGTTCCTGTTTATTGACTCTATCTGATGCTCGCTAGCGAAAAGAGGAATGTTCGCAGTCAGATTGTGACGTTACTCTTTGTGATATTTCCTGATTGGTTATAAGGTTTTGTTTTATCGTGTTCCCATTGGCCAGTTGTTCTGCTTGGCCCTCTGGGAACTGTAGTATCTTTACTTATCTTGGCTGCTGTAGAAAATAAAGCAAGATAAGAAGGCATAATACTCGCCTCCGTGTCTTTGATAAAATTAAGACTTTCCGTCATACTCTATTAGGAAAATCTACATTATTCTTTATTCAATTAATTAAAATGATAAAAGACAAAGATAAAAATAGCAGTGTGTGATAACCTAAAAATATAAACACTTCATACAGACTAAAAAGTGGACAATAAAAACATTAAATAAACACCAATCCATACTGCCAATAAATAAAACACAAATCCTGCTCCTTATAATAATATCAAATGTGTCTACAAACCCGCCACTAGAGCACTCAAAGTGTCACCACAGATTTCTTAGTCCCTCGACAGGCTAAGACATAGCACATTATGACCGGCATGGCACACTTTAACCTGTAGGCTAACAAAGAGCTGCCTGGAACGGGAAACGGCCTTTACAACGTGGTCATTACACCGCAATACCTTTACAACGCGGTCGTTACAACGACCGCATTGTTAGTACTCGATGTAATGACATCGCAAGTCTTTACAACGAATTCCAATAGGGGGCGCTGAGGTATTGGAAATAAATTTCCAACACCTTCCCTACTGTTGCGCAAACTGGAGTAGGAATAGTTAATAATACTATTTCTAAGTCCAGCGCTCCCCCTAGTGGAAGTTGTTGTAAAGACTTGCGATGTAATACATCACGTACTAACAACACGGTCGTTGTAACGACCGCGTTGTAATGGCACGTGATGTATTACATTGCGTTGTAATGTGCCATATTCGCCTGGAACTAACCCAAGTCATATGCATGTTTAATTAGCACAACGCACTTTAATCTCTTCAAGGTGGAATTAGCACACTATTCCATTATGAGCAAAAGAAGTGCACAGTAAGGGCCAGCCAAGATCTTTTAGATCTTGAAGCTTTAATCCTACTGGCTCGCACCTGTTGGCAGCTAAGGACTAACACCAGGTCTGATGCACTTTAAAACCACACTTTAGATTTGATCTAACCAAGTGGTTGTGAAGTAGGTTTCTAACACAAGTAAGAGGAATGCACAGCCACCTACACCCAACAACCAGTTTAATTTACTCCAGATCTTTACATTTTTATTAAAATACATCTTTTACGATGGGATATTTTTAACAAAGGGTCACACATCACAACACACGTTGACGCCCTTTCTCTTATACAAGGGTATTTAATAAAGACTTGAGAGCATAGGTGAGCCATTGGACCCTGAAGTTATGGGACCTGGGTGGATGGCAGGAGGGGTGTGGGGATGAACAAAACTGCTTATTTTACTGTCATGATTTTAATTAATCGAACAGTTAATACACTTTACTTACTTACTTATTAGAATGGGTCGTCTTTTTCTAGACCTCAATGCCCCCACTTAAAAGCTAGCCATACTGAAACAGACGAATGCACTTGGCAGCCGCTGCAGATAAAGTAGGGCAGGTCGTGCTTGTACAAAGTCCATCCCTTTTAATAGTGGCAATATGAATCGTTGTCTTAATGGTCGAAAAAGATCGCAGAACATAAAGTGTATGGTGTCTTGGGCTGAGAAATTATCACACCTACATGGCCCCGGATTTACTACTGTGTTCCACCCTTGTGGTTCGACTAATAACCAGTGCAGCAGATTTAACCTGAATCTCGTAAGGAGACTGGTGCTGGGTAGTAGTAACCACTTCTAAATAGGGCTCAGTCCTGGGGCACGACTTTAGTAACATGTACGTGCAAACTAAGGGTTTGCATAGCTCTCTAGCTCTCTCTCGGCCTGAGCCAAAGAAAGAAAATGTTTCTTTACCTAGACCATTTCTTTCCTTGTGATCTTTTCTGGGAAAACTTACAATTCCAGGCACCCCAGCTTATCCGCAGTGATTCTGATGTAGTTAAGCCACAGTACACTGTGACCCTTCTCCAGGGATAAGCAATCTTTTATGATTAGTTGATTTAATTTTAGCTCCGGGTTGATCCGAGTTCTGAGCCACATTGATAATGAACCCTGAGCCAAAATGTCTGTGATGTATCCGTTACCTAGTTCCTCGTGCACAATAAAAGAGGCTGTAGATTGAGGCACAGCACCGCTAACAGTCTTTTCAGAATCTGATTCTCAACTATCTGTAGCTCTGACTGCACCTTCTAGCCCAATATATCACATCCATAGTTAGCTAGGGCGATACATTTAGAATGGTACTTTCAAAAGGGCCTGCACTGGATTGGTGCCTAATCTACCTGTCAACATCATAAATTGCTGTGATGGCTCTGGCCATGGTGTTTCTTTTGACCCTCCTTAGTGGGATCCAAGACCCCCTCTCATCAAACAGCACTCCTAAGTAGGAAACAAAATCAATGCTTGTGATTTCTGCGCCATCCCTAAATCACTTCCTCAGGATATTATTTTTACTTTTGGGGCCCATGACCATAATATGGGATTTTGTATAACTAAATCAAGAGAGTTCATAAAGTCCACAAAATAATTGAGGAGATGCTGCAACCCCACCCCTGTTCTGGCCAGCAGCACGGCATCATCCGCATAAAGGAATGCAGGAATTGGTTCAGCTCCAATGCGGGGAATGTCTCTGCTGGTTGAACATAGCGATGGACCCAATTTATTAACCTATAATGTGAATAGAGTGGGGCTAATGCACAAGTTACTAACTTGTGTAACGATATATCTGTAAGAGACAGTAGTTAGTGACAGATTCCTTACCTTAGAATATCCCCAGGCGTCAGGCTGGATCCGGAAAGTTTTTGCGTAGCAGTACCCTTGCGCGTCGGTAGGCGGCGTCGTGCGGCTCCGCGTCCGTCGTCGGCGTCGTGATCGCCGGGATGACGTCGCGGGCAGTACTTAGACGCCGCCCCTGCGCGCTGACGTCAGTTCTGTACACGACTTTCCGCGCCAGGAACGCAGAGCCATGCAAGAAGCTGACATAGGTGTCTGAAAAATACTAGGGCCCTGAAAGGGATGTCCTTAACCCTAGAAATCAGTTAGCAGAACGGGGAGGATGGGTGGGGCGGTAGGAATCTGTCACTAACTACTGTCTCTTACAGATATATCGTTACACAAGTTAGTAACTTGTGCATCTGAAAGAGACACGTTAGTGACAGATTCCTTACCTTAGAATAGATACCCCAGCAATACCAACCCCGGTGGTGGGTCTGCGAACAAAGATCAGACAAGGAAGTCCTGGAGGACAGAACGGCCAAAGAAGCCGTCCCTCCGGACCTGACTGTCAAGGCAGTAATGCTTTGTAAATGTGTGCAGCGAGGCCCACGTAGCTGCCTGACAGATAACCGGCAGCGGAACACCGCGGCCCAAAGCCGTGGTAGCAGCCGTTGCCCTGGTGGAATGGGCACGCAGCCCAACAGGAGGCTCCTTCTTAGCCAAAGAATAGCAGGCCTTGATGCACAAGGTAACCCAGCGGGAGATGGTTCGTTTGTGCACCGCCCGACCTTTTTGGCGCCCACGTAGCCAACAAAGAGCTGGTCATCCACCCGGAAGTGTTTTGTGCGGTCGATATAGAAGGAGAGCGCACCTTTTGGGTCCAGACGGTGGAGCCTCTCTTCCTCTCTGGAAGGATGCGGAGGCGGAAAGAAGGTAGGCAAAGTGATGGTCTGCCCAATGTAGAAGGCAGTAACCACCTTTGGCAAGAAGGACGGACTCGTCCTAAGAACAACCTTGTCTGGATGGACAGACAGAAAGGGAGGTTTGCAGGATAGAGCCTGGAGCTCACTCACCCGCCGAGCGGAGGTGATGGCCACCAGAAAGGCTGTCTTCAGAGTTAGAAGACGAAGAGGACAGTTATGTAGAGGCTCAAAGGGAGCGCACATTAAAATGGTAAGAACCAAGTTCAAGTCCCACTGAGGCATCACAAACGGAACAGGAGGGAAGAGGTGTGTAATGCCTTTGAAGAACCTGTTAACAACAGGGGACTTGAAAAGGGAGGGCTGATCAGGGAGCCTGAGGAAGGCCGAGATAGCACAAAGATAACCCTTGATGGTACCCAGGGCAGAACCCTGTTGGGCCAGAGAAAGAAGGAACAGAAGGACCTCAGAAAGAGGGGCAGAAAGGGGATTCACAGCCTTTGCTGTGCACCATGCCACAAATTTGTTCCACCTGCAGGCGTATACCACCTTAGTGGAGGGACGCCTGGCTGCCAGAATCACATCACAAACTTCGGGAGGCAAGTCGAAAGGAATCAACTGCCGCCGCTCAATCTCCACGCAAGCAGGTGTAGACTGGACAGGTTCGGGTGGAGGACCGTCCCCTGCTGCTGCGACAGAAGATCCTCCCGAAGAGGCAGACGGATCGGGGGATCTACGCTCATACTGAGTAGCTCGGGATACCAAACTCTTCGAGCCCAGTCCGGAGCCACAAGGATGACTTGGGCCCGGTCGTGCCGAATCTTCTTCAACACTCTGGGTAGAAGTGGTATAGGCGGAAAGGCGTACAACAGACCGCAACTCCACTCGCGACGAAAAGCGTCGCCGAGCGAGTGCCGCCTTGGAAACTCCAACGCGCAGAACTGATGACATTGCGCGTTCTCTTCAGTGGCGAATAGATCTAACCAAGGCTCTCCCCATTGTAGAAAGAATCCTTGCGCCACTTCCGAGTGAAGACGCCATTCGTGATCCATCATGCACCTGCGGCTGAGTTCGTCCGCCCTGGCGTTTAGGGAACCTGCCAGGTGTTGAACCATCAGGAACATGCCCTGATGTTCCAGCCATGTCCAGAGGCGCAGAGCCTCCTGACAGAGGGTCCACGACCCCACCCCGCCCTGTTTGTTGCAGTACCACATGGCGGTGGTGTTGTCTGTGAACACCTGCACAACCTTCCCTTTGACAGAGGGAAGGAATGCCTTGAGTGCAAGTCGGATCGCCCGGAGCTCCAGAAGGTTGATATGGAGCCGGGACTCCGCCGGAGACCAGAGGCCTCTGATCTCCGCCTCTCCCATGTGACCGCCCCATCCCAGAAGGGACGCGTCCGTCACAACTGTGTGCTCTGGCTGGGGAAGGGAGAGGGATCTGCCCATGACCCATTGCCGGTTCGAGAGCCACCACTGCAACTGTTTTGCAGTCCCCTCCGAGATCTGGACGTGATCGGACAGGTTGCCCTGGTGCTGCGCCCACTGGAACTTCAGGTCCCACTGCAGAGCCCGCATATGCCATCTGGCATGATTGACCAGCAGGATGCAGGAGGCCATGAGGCCCAGCAGCCTCAGGGTCATCCGTACCAAAACCCAGGATAAAGGCTGAAAGATCGGAATCATAGCCTGAATATCCCGGACTCGTTGTTCGGGAGGATAGGCCCGAAACTGCGTCGTGTCCAGAACTGCTCCGATGAAAAGGAGCTGTGGAGAAGGAATCAGATGCGACTTCGGCACATTGATGGAGAACCCCAGCGAGTGCAGGAGTTCGGCCGTAGTCTGGAGGTGGGAGACGACTGCCTGGGACGAGCCCGCCTTCAGCAGCCAGTCGTCGAGGTAGGGGAAGACTGAAACCCCTGCCCGGCGCAGATGAGCTGCGACCACCGCCATCACTTTCGTGAACACCCGAGGGGCACTGGTAAGGCCAAAGGGAGCACGGTGAACTGAAAATGCTCGAGGCCTACCGTGAACCGAAGGTAACGCCGGTGGGCCGGCAGGACGAGGATGTGGAAATATGCGTCCTGCAAGTCCAACGCTACCAACCAGTCTCCAGGGTCGAGGGCAGTCAAGACCTGAGCTAGGGTGAGCATCTTGAACTTCTCCTTCCGGAGGAAGCGATTGACGTTCCGGAGGTCCAAGATAGGACGCATGTCCTCCTTGTCCTTTTTGGGCACCAGGAAGTAGTGGGAGTAGCAACCACGTCCTACTTCTGGGGTCGGAACATGCTCGATGGCCCTCTTGGCCAAGAGGTCCGTGACTTCCTTCTGCAGAAGTACCAAGTGATCCCCTGACATGCGGTGGAATTGAGGTGGCATGGCTGGGGGGGTGGTCTCGAAGGGGAGGGAGTAGCCCCTTCGGACAATGTCCAAGACCCACCTGTCCGAGGTGATGGGACGCCAGTGGTGAAGGTGATGGCGGACCCTGCCCCCTACTGGCGTGCAGTGCACCTGAAAGGAGGGACTAGGAGGGCTTGGAGGCCGCGGACGGGTTGGAGGTGGTGGCCTGACCCGCACGCTGGTTGCCCGAACCGCCACGGCGGTATCCACGTCCTCGGCCACGCGAAGACGCCTGCTGCGCGGGCCGGTGGCTGGGCTGCTGACGTGACTGGGCGCCCCTTCGGTGGCCACGATAGGGGCGAAAAGCAGAAGGTAGCGGAGGGCGTGTAGCAGAAAGGCCCAGGGACTTGGCAGTAGCCCGTGAGTCCTTAAACGCTCCAACGCATGGTCTGCTTTGGAACCAAAAGACCGACTCCATGAAAGGGCATGTCCATGAGTGTATTCTGGACATCACCCGAAAAACCAGTGGTTCTCAGCCAGGCGTGGCGACGTAGCGCCACCGTCGTTGCAATAGATCTGCCCAGCGAGTCGGCGGTATCAAGGCCACAACGTATAGTATATTTGGCCGCATCCCTACCTTCCGCAATGGCGCGGGTAAGCAGTGTCTGGACCTCCTCAGAACACTGGGGCAAAACAGTCGCCACCGAATCCCACAAGGAGTGGGTATATCGGCCCAAAAGACAAGCGGTGTTGATGGACCACAAGCCAGCACTGGAGGAAGAAAAACCCTTCTTCCCAAATTGATCCAGGCGTTTGGATTCCCTATCCAGAGGGCGGTAGGGAAGGCGGTTTGGGAAGCCGAGGCTTGGACAACCAAGCTCTCAGGAGTGGGGTGGACAGAGAGAAACAAGGGGTCGCCCGGAGCTGGGCGATGGCGTCGGGACACGTTCCTATCCACAGGAGCCCCTGTGTTGGGCTTGGACCAGGCGCCCAAAAGAACGTCAGTGAGTGCATCGTTGAACGGCAGCACAATCTCCAAGGAGGAGGCCGCCGGCTGAAGCACTTCTGTCAAGAGATTAGTCTTGACCGCCACAGTAGGGAGTCGGAGATGTAGGCTCCAGCTGCCCTACGCAACACCGTTGCAAAATTGGCTCCCTCCTCCGTAGCCACGGGAGGAGACAGCATGCCAGTGTCAGGGGAAGTATCAAGACCACTGGCATCCCCTAGTTCCTCTGCCCAGTCCTCATCATACTGACACTGTTGTGCCAGAGGGTCCTCAGACCCCTCCCAGTCCTCCTGGTCCTCCTCCGGTTCAAAATAAGGAGGAGGAGGGACATTTGGGACCCAAGGTCTCATCGGCGCCGGAACCGGCGTCGAGCGGCGTCGGTCCGGCTCCATGTCCGGAGCCGGAGAGTACATGGGGACGACGCCGCCCGGAGCCCGGGCGGTGTCAGTAACGGCACCGGAGACATCGGCGCCGGCGGAGGCGTGGTCAGGTCGACCGGCGTCGATGGGGGTTGCGGTACCACCGGAGCCGGGATCGAGGCCGGGGCCGGAGCCGGGATCGAGGCTGGAGGCACGAGCGACGCCGGGACCGGAGTCGTCGGCGACGCCGGGGCAACCCCATCAGGGCCCGCGGGGCCCGAAGGCGCACCGGAGGGACCTTGAGGCCCGAAGAGGCGGGCCATGGCCGACAGGAATTCCTGTACTTGGGCCGGATCCGCCCCGAACCCGGGAAGGACGGGTATTGCGGGGGCGACTCCACAGGCATGTCCGGGGCCGCGGGGCGGGGACGGTGCCGGGAGGGGCCTCAGCCGAGTCGCGAGACCGGCGAGGCGAAGTCCTAGAGCGATGATGCTTTTGGACTTCTTGTGTTTAGACTTACCGGACGACGAAGACTTGGATCCCGACGACCGGCGAGGACTCCGCGACCGACCCCTCGACCTCTCACGCGACCGGGGTTTGGTGTGGCGCAGAGCCGACTGCCGGGCCTCGAGGAGCTTTCGAGACCGCTCTCGCAAAGCTTTCGGGTTTAGGGACCGGCAGTCGGAACACGACTTCGTGTCGTGGTCTCGCCCGAGGCAGAAGAGACACTCCAGATGCGGGTCTGTGATGGACATCATCCGAGCACAGGCGTCGCAACGTTTAAAGCCGGGCATCCCTAACGACACCTTGGAGTCGATATGAAAAGAAACAGTGAAAAAATTCACCCAAAAAGTTAGTCAAAAAATGACTAGGGCACTGCTCTTCCCGGATCTGCGCTTGCTGGCGCGGAAAAAGAAGAACTGACGTCAGCGCGCAGGGGCGGCGTCTAAGTACTGCCCGCGACGTCATCCCGGCGATCACGACGCCGACGACGGACGCGGAGCCGCACGACGCCGCCTACCGACGCGCAAGCGTACTGCTACGCAAAAACTTTCCGGATCCAGCCTGACGCCTGGGGATATTCTAAGGTAAGGAATCTGTCACTAACGTGTCTCTTTCAGATATGCATCCTTGTCTAACCCACCTATTTACTGCAATCAGCGTGGAAATGCTCCTGGTCATGTTATACCTTACCACAGCCAAAAGATCTACGTGTAAATCGTGCAAACAGTTTACTATATCACGGTCCATGCCCATGTTAAGAAGGAGAGACCAGAGTTTTGACCCGTTGACTCTGTCAAATGCTGATGTGAGGTCCATGAAGGCAAGATGTAACATGCCACCCTTGACTTCTATGTACTTCCCTATGATCAATTGTAAATTGAGGCATTGATCTAGACAGGTGGTTAACCTAGAGAGGATCACTCTCCCCATGACTTTGACCACAGAGTCTATTTGAGATATGGACCGGTAACATCTAAGGTCCGTTCTTACTCGCTTCTTAAACACTGAGATAATTATGGATCTGGACCGTGAGGCTGGCATGCCTGCTTTACAAGCAGCATTCAAAACATGCATACGTATTATAACCCACTTGGCCTGGCTTGTATAAATCAGCTGGTACCCCGTCAGGGCCCGGGGCCTTATCCTTTGACATTATTGATATTGCCTCGGTGACTTCCTCCTCTGTAAAGGTAATGTTATGGCTACCACAAGGTTTATCCTGCCTATCCTCTAGAGATTCATTTGTTACACTACCATGAATCCCTTGAAAATTAGTCACCCATGTCTCTGAGGTTAAATCACATTCTAGAACACTATTGGACACCCCATTAAAAATAGGGCGATTAACAATTTCCCTGTTCCAGCTTAAGAACTACTCTTTAAGATGCCGATCAGGAGTAATTGGGTCCAGGATTCCTCTCTAATTTCTCTTTTTTTAATTAGTATGGCCTACTTGTATTTTTTTCTGCATAAAGTGATCTCACCCTTGCCTCTATGTGTTTTTTTAAAGCTAGAAAAAGATTATGATGAACCCTCGAGCAATTGTGATCGAACCACCTCTCTCCCTCTTGCTTGGCTTGCCTTCAGCTGTTGTCGGGTTAGTTGCAATATACCCACAGATGCGGTCATACGCACACAAGAGAGAGTCCGGATCCGTGCTTCCCTCCACACGAAGACCAATATCCTGGTCACAATTAGTAAAACTATTTTTTTTAAAGAGTAGGTTCGGTTCTTAAACTTTATTTGGCTCGTTGAAACAGCCATAAAAGTACATTAGAATAAAATAATAATACCAATAAAATTACATCACTATAAAATCGATCATTTATACCCATTAAATAAAAACCATACAGAAGACAATTTAAAAATCAAGGGGAATCTAATATGAATGTCTTTTCCTGATATAGATGTCATTCAAAATAAAAAGGGCCACATTGTAACACACAAAGGGATCGCCTAGTGAAATCAAATATTTCATAGCAGCTTTGTATGATCGGATGTTGTGTCTAACAAAGATAGGTTTTAGATAAAAACTCCTTAAATTCTGATCAAATTTACAAAACAATAAAAGGTGCATCGTACTTTGCTTACTTCATCTATCACATGGACATGGAGTCTGGTCAGAAGGACAGGACTTCATGGTTGGAAAGGCCACCAAGTGATGTACAATGCTACATCTCAGTCATAGCAAAACGAAACAGTGTTGCAAACTTGTTACACCAGATAGATAATTGTAGCCATCCACCTCTATCTCATATGACATCTATAGGATGACGAGGAATTTGTATTGTTAGCAGTTAATCGCTGTCCAGATCTATGATGGAAAAAAGTATCTTTAATCATTCTCTTAGTCAATGATAGCACCTGGACAGGTTCTGACCATATGGGCAAGTTAAACAACATACTAAAATAGGAATAAATATATGATAACCATGGGATACCCGATGCCTTATCCAAGGCAAAACAATCTAAAATAATAGATCTAGTGAAACAAATATCCTCTTTAGCCCATAATGATAGCCATAATAACAAAAGTCTTATAAGAAGTAAATCTTCTAAGTACTGCAGGCCTACCTCCTGATGAACAATCCTAGTAGAAACAGAAGCAGGCAAGCAAAGTAGCCGTTAAAAAAAAGTATTTTCCTCCACTTGTAGGGCAGTGCAATTAGCATAGCCCCAGAGACCATCCCCATAAGAAGCAGTGGACACCCCTCTAGCCTTATAAATTTCAACCATTTCCTTAATAGGCGGCTACCCAATTTAAAAGAAAATTTAAAAATCCCTTGAGAAACCCTGCTCATTTTAGCGATAGTATTTATGATATGTTGATCCTAAGATCCGTTACCTGTAAATAAAACACCCAAATAGCAAAAGGAATTTACTCTAGCAATTGGAGTAGTATCAATATAAAAAGTTCTATGTTGTTTATGCTTAGGCGCACAAACCATAGTGAATGTCTTGGATTTATTAATCACCATTTTCTTAGAAGACATATACTACCCCAAAACATTTATTAATGTTTGTAGGCCAACCGGGGTCCTAGACAGCAGAACAGCATTGTCAGCTTATAACACTACTGGAATAGGACGCTCGTAAGTCCGGGGAGCATCGGCTTCCACGGCCAGCAAATGAATATCCACCCCATTAATAAATAAGGAAAACAGTAAGTGGGCTAGCACACAACCTTGTTGAATGCCTCACCCTACTTTAAAATGTAGGTGAGGACTCGCCTTGCAGCCAGAAGAGAACTGTGCTAGATGGATTCTCATACAAATGGGAGAGAAACCCTATTATTGGCCTGGGTGCACGTAGGGAAATCAGTGTTGACCAAAGTAAATTATGGTGAACCAAATCAAATGCGCTGCTTAAATCTGCAAAACAAAGATATAAAACTCCCGACCTGGCCTTAGTGTACTTCCCAATTAGCAGTTCCAAATTTAAACATTGATCTATAGTGCTCATCTGCTTTCTAAAACCATACCGCACTGGGGATAAAATAGATTGTTCTTGTGCCCATTCCTCCAGCCTATATAATAAAACTCTGCTCATTACCTTCAGTGGTGAGTCCAAGAGAGAAATGGGACGATAATTTCTCGGGTCTGCTTTGTCACCTTTTTATAAATGGGTACAATTATTGAAAGTCCCCATGAGGGTGGAATCTTACTGAAACAGCTGCATTGAACCCGCGTGAGGATAGGCCCCCAGAGTTCGGTAGCCGATTTAAAAACATCTACCGGTACCCCATCGGGTCCAGGGGCCCGTCCTCCAAAACTAGCCTGTAAAGCTAATACAACCTCATTGTTCGTAATCTCCAATGGGGAAATCAATTCACTAAGATCCATTTTTGGTATCATTAGTGCATTTTCCAAAGATATCAGAGCAGTGTGCCACCCTGGCATCGCAAGGCAAAAGAAAACAAAGCTCAGGGATATTTTCACTTTTTAAAAACGGTGCATTCACTGTATCCCAAAATAACTTAATGTCCTTAGTTTCAGATGCATAAGCCAGTTTGTTCCATGCTTCAACCTGCAGGGTATTTTTCCTTACAGCCAGGGACTGTTTATATTTTTGGCGAAGGGATTTTATGACCACAATATCTCGTGGCGAATGATATAAAGCCTGCTTTAATAGACGGGAGGCCTTGGTACAAGTATGGTCAAACCATCCTCTATTAGTATCCTGCATATTATTCGGGAGGCGCGTCATATAAGTTTTAATAGAGCTAAAAATATGATTAAAATTATCCACCAACAGGGTTAGAGAGACATCCTCCTGTAGACAATAACTTATTTCAGTGGAATTTGCCGTTACTATTTAATGTAACATACTGATGGGTTCAATGGCAGCCCGCTTTATTCGTACTCCATTGGCCCTATTTGGGGCAATATCATTTACCATAGTGAATTATTCACATTTCTTACCCCAAAAAAAGAAGGGCATAATAATGGGGTAATGGTCACTTAATACGGACGGGGCAATAATAGGGGTATCGCAGATGGCGGTTACCAAATCCGACACTAATATGTGTTCAATAATTGTTGATGAATTTCTTCCCGTAAATGATGGGGCTCTGTTCCCCATAGCAAAATGGCCACATCTCAGCAACTGTAAATCATATTTCGAAATAATGGAGTTTAATGCCTCCCCATATTCATTGTGACAAAAGTGAGCACTCCCCATCCCTGCCTGATTGGTAAATCCACAAACATGTGTAGCTGACAATGCAAAAGCCTGAATATTAAAATCAGCTGCCCATAATACTACAAAATTAGAGCGAATAGGGCGCAAGAAGGCCTCGAGGCCATGGTCAAGAGCAGTGGCCACTCTGCTATGAGTAACATTGAATACATTATTGTAAAAATTCACCAATATCAGGTCTCCTCCCCCTTCCTGTTAAGCCACAGTAATTGAGTATGTGATCCCACTGATGTACTCTTCTTAATTTTTCCAGACAGTTTATTAGAAATAGAGATCAGTAGACCCCCTTTCGCCCGCCCAGATTGAGATGCTATGGCACCCAAAAAATGTGAGGAAAAACCTTCTACGAATGTCGGTGTTGTACACAAGGGTTCTTGTATGCAGAGGATATTAAAATTAGATATAGTATTAGCCCAATCAGCATTTCCTAACTTATTAGTTAGCCCACACACATTCCCGGTTGCAAATACAAAATTCCCGACCTGAGTGTGACTATTTTCAACCTTTGTTATAGCATGGGTGCATAAACATCTTACACTAGTGGTACCAACAGAGATGTTAACGGTACGATCTTGGTTATCATTATACAGCTCGATTCCATCCCACAAATGCCTAAGGAGACAATGCAATGCAGGTTGCTATCAGCAACCATAGTGAGTTCCCCGGGGTTAACATCTCCAGCCCTCATATCGATCTGCCCCCCTCGCAGCTAAGTCAATCATTGCCATCTAAGGAGCTCAATACCTGGTATTTGTTGGACACAGCTAGATCAGAGCAAAACAGAGATTGGGATCTAAGCACTCTCTGCTAGTCCCATGCAACATTGAAATTAAGTTTGGGGCTCCGTAAGTGACGATAAAAAAAACTCAGGGAAAATTAAGCCATATTCTGAATCCCCTAGCGAGGATTTCATTGACAAGACTAGGGTGTTGGAAATTAATAACTACACAATCCCCCTTAAGGTTTTTCTTTAGGGGTCCTAACCATCCCACTCTCCCAGTCATTAAAATGTGGTGTGCTCTATCAGTAGAGAAAATGTGTTTAGAACTAAGCCAATGAACTACCTTGTTCTTCAAGGATTCAGTGGTCTCGCTAGCACCTTGCTTCAAGTGGGGGGCATTAACCAAAACCATCACATAGGGACAACATGCAGGAGAAAGATTGTTACTGGATCATGACTAGGAAATGTGGTATTAGAGTCAATATAATTATTTACCACCAATGGAGCCTGTGTACTAGGGATGGTCGATTTACCCCGATGAGTGTTACCAGTAATATGTTCCAACACAGGGCACGCAGGTCGTCCCCTGTACACGTCCACCGTCAGCAATTGCTAAAGTGTGCCTAATGCACTGCTAGCCCAGCATAAAACCATAACGTTCTGGTAGAGCGGTGCAGGTGTGATAGCAAAGTTTTCCTGCCCAGATTTTAATATGGGGCGCTCAGCAGTACTAACACCGGGTCTATTCTCAGTGGACACTTTTTGACAAAAAGATGTTACATTACTCAAATCACCCTCCAGCTTGTCCCACTTTGTTCTAAGAGGCATTAAAAAGTTGTTAATAATGACAGTTAACTTATTCCAACATGCACTGGCATAGCCAATAGGTCTCACCTTTGGGACCTTATAAGTGTTTAGCCAGAGCGATTGGCTTTGCCAATGTCTAAGTTTTTTGTAGAGCATTGTGGCTGCTGTGCAGCATGTTGAAAAGTTATAATAAAAATACCACGTGAGATTATGTTTACAGTACAAATATACTTCTCCTACACTCGCCTTTACAGAGTTAAAAGGCAGTCGCTGCACGCGCATTAAGAGAAATGGGGGGAGCACGCATTTTGTCTGTCATGTGAATACGCTCTTAGTGGGAATAGAGGCAAGTGGTAAAGGCAAAGCAGCGTGAACTGACAGGCCCTTCTGAGTTCGGGCAGGTGGAAAAGTGGACACTCATAAGTGCGAGAAGTACAGGGTAGACGTCGGGCCATGGTTAACACAGGACAATTGGCAGTATTTGTGACAAGTGGCAGTATGTGTGACAGCAAGTGGCAGTATATGCATGGTCTGAGGGGAGAGGGCCGTGACCGTCCGTGCCCCGAGAGCGGGCAGCACAGGAGATGCCTGTGAGGTGGGTGTCAAGGCTGTCCCACAATCGGAAGCGTGAACCCAAAGCATTTTAAGAGGGAAGACGGCAATGAAAACACTCAGAATGTGGGTTCTACCCATGGGTGAGGTGGTCACGGTGTCAAGTAATTGTAGCGCGGGTGATCATGGCTGTTAAACAGATCTAGGCGAGGTCATGGCTGTCAGGGAATTCTGGCAGGCAGTGGCAGCGACACTCCAAAGGACAGACACACAACAAGCCATGCATGTGGGGTGGAGGGCTGGCTGTAACACCACGAAGCACGGTCACCACATGTCAAGCTCCTGAGGAGAGAGGGCCATGAGAGCCGCGCCACGCAGTGTGGGCAGCATAGGGTCAGGGGCATGCATGCCAGGCACGTCTGAGGCGAGAAGGGTCGGGGTGTTTTATACCCGAGAATTGTGGGGCGTGGGCAATAACTGCTGCACCCAGAGGAACAACGGAGCTAGGGCACACAGGAGCTGTACGTCGAGCCCCTAAGCTCCCCTCGGTGCAAGGCAGGCGCGCAACACCCATTGGGCTCAAAGGGCTTCAGCCCCCCCGTCGTGTGTGTCAGCCCGGGCTGAGACAGCTTCCCGGGCACACACACAGCAGCACCTGAGTACTTCACAGGTCTTTAAAAGACCATTTACATGTTAATGAGGCTTTGTTGTTTTTCACCTCTTCTTAGAGCCCCTGCATCTCCACTCTGCCTATTGCTGGAAGAATCAGCCCCACCCCCGAAATTTTTAGTAGCCCCCTCGAAATTTGGCTCTAGTTGCGCCTCTGGTGCAAGGGTAATGCGAACTCTCCTCTACACACCATGCAGACGGCGGTGCAGCCACCACACAACCCGCTGCGCAGCCTGTGCGGGTCCACATACTGACTCAGTGGTGGCAGAGTGACGGGTAGACTGAATCCATAAGCGAGGGCCCCTCACGGGCCCCTTCAGCCCCCCTGGAACCAGAGCCTGGTGTGCTGCAGCCCCCAATCCTCCCTCCCAGGCAATAATCCCTACTCAGGGCCACTGGGTCCCTCAGGATCTCTTGGGGAGGCTAAATCACCGTGCCATGGGGCCCCTGGCCCCTCTGAGGAGGCCCTGTCGCCGCTGCGGACGCTGCAGCCTCTGCTCCTCTCGCTCCCGGCCGGGCCCCTCGCTCCTCCTTCGGCCACTCCTAGCTCGGGCTCCCAGTGAGTTGGGGCAGGGCACCTCGTAAAAAGGTGGCCGAAGAGCAGCAGAGCTCAGCTGAGCGGGAAGCCGGGTCCCTACGAGCCCCGGGGCCTCCCAATAAAATGGAATAAAACAAAAAATCCGAGAAAAATCAGAAGTGCAAAGGAGCGAATGGAGTGCACCATAGCTGCCAAGGTTTCAGATTGCTATGTGTGACATTTTCATAATTTCAGTGTAATGATGAGTGACATTTCAACGACTATGAGTGACACTTTCTCACAAGTAAATCCAAACAATGAAGTGCTTGGATAGAGATAATGTCAGAAAGTACACTCTTTTGAGCAATGAGAAGCTCTGAAAACTACGTGAAACTTCTACAAAACCGCTGAAATGGAAAGTTAAGACTAGGTTTATAATGAACACCAAGTTTCTGCATTTTGCACCAGCCTATCTTATACTGTATGCAATTCCAGTTTAAAACAATGTGCATATCCACAGTGCTTTCTGTCGCAGGCTGGGGCCTCCTAGCACTATAATGCTGTTCACCACTGTGCCAACCAGTACTGGACTATGTTTCTCTCTGGTTACAAACAAAACATTCATTCAAACCGCTGGCATTTTGGAAAAATAATAAGCCTCTTGTGGAAACTAACTGGAGTAATTGCAGTGACCTAATAAGGTTAAAGCACATGCTGCGGAGATCAGATGAGTGAACTGTGCAGTCTGAGACAGAGTGCGTGACTCACCTAGGCTGGTAGCACCAAAACTCTAACCAAGCTGTAGAACAAAAGAGCTCTGCGGTGCTCTGTTGATCTACACAGCTTGGTTAGAGTTTTAACACACACAGATACATGCATGTATCAACATGTTAGACATTGGTGGACGAGTTCTCGTTTAGCAGATGTCAGAGGCACCTGGGGAGGAAGCATTGGGGATATACCTGGGGAGGAGATGTGGCCTTGGGGATAGAGCTGCCAACCCTGGAAATAGGTAAGCATTACCAGGTTCAAATAACCAGCCTCAGCGCAATAACCTGTGATTTTGGGCAATTCACGTAATCACCCCATGCCTAAAACATATGTGTAACGTGTTCTCGTGCTCATGTAAAGCGCTCTAATACCACCGGCCACGTTTGTGCTATATAAAACTGCAAAAAAAAAAACGGTAGCCATTTTCATTCTCACCGGGAGGGGATGGTGGATGGAGCTGTCCCCGTTGCACAAAAACAAAGCATAAAGCTAAAAGGGTTAGAAGATTGCAGACATCGGCGGGCCGGGCGTGGGATTGTGGCTGACATACAGGTAAGTGCCCCTCACCAAGGCCAGTAAATGTCCAAAAGCTGAATGCTGTCTTCACTTTTAAATGTATCACACACTTCACGATTGCAGCATGTTTCATGCAGTTCACTAATAAATAAACATAAAAGCAAACCATCACGCCTGAGAATTCCCCAGCTGGATCGCATAGTTCACAGCCAGCCAGGGCGATGTATTATTTCAAAACTCCCCAACTCAAATCATAATAACTCCGAGCGGTCCGCGCGCACTACCTGGGCAGCCAGTGGCAAAAATCACACTAGCACAGTGGTTCCCAAACTGTGCGCCGTGGCTCCCTGGTGAGCCGTCAAACCTAGCCAGGGGAGCCGCGCACCAAGCACTTTAATGCATTTAATGTTGAAGGGTCTGTTGGCTTCAATTAAACTAATTATACTTTAACGCATGTCTATGATTTGTAAGTGACATGCCTAAAGCTGTTAATTGATGGCATGTCGAAGGAGATGACCTCCATATTTCACTGGATCCCCACGTTCCAACACTCCCAAAGTAAGCGGAAGATGACCGATTAATTTTGTTAGACTCGTTAATAGTTTAGTTTTTTTCCAAATGCATTTTACACCAATGCAAGTTATCAGGAAAGTACAGTTGTCCTGTCTACTAAACACACTAAGGGGCTGATTACGATGTCAGTCGGAAACTCTTGCGACCAAATTGGTTCCGGAATCGTTTACAACCGAAATCGGGTTCTGCGAGTCCGACTGACCGATTGCGATGCTTCTGAACATGGGAGCCTGTGTTCCGAACGAGAACACAGGCTCCCATTGAAAAAAAGGGGTGGTTGAGGAAAACTCTGCACCCTGTGGCGGGCACCTCATGGTGCCTGCCACACTGTGCATGGTTGGAAAGAGGGGTACCCCCACGGCCCCAACCGGAGGCCTACGGGTGAAGGGGGGCCTGCTATGGGCACCCAAAGTCATATTCCACAGCCGTTTCATGTCGGGCAGACCGATTCGGAACGGCTGTCAGAACTGGACATCGTAATCGCTTGGTCGGAAACCGTATCCATAGTGCTGTACGATTCGGCTCCGAACGACTCAGGTTGTGCGTATGCTGATAGGAACCGAATTCGGTCGGAAACACAGGTTCCGAATCGGATTCGGAGAATCCGAATCCCATTCGGAGCCTTTCCGACCGACATCGCAATCGGCCCCTAAGTATTATTAAGTATTGACATTTGTATTTGAATCATAGGTACTTCCAGTACATATTTCTTTCAGTACACACACATTTCCAGAAAAGCCTGCTCTCTTCTTGAGCACAGGGAAGTAAAACACAATATACGGCATAATGCCAACATTCGGACGCAAGAAGGAGGGACGTTTAAAAAAAAGAAATCAGAGGAATTTATTTTACTTGCTTTGATTGGAGGCAATTTTAGGGAGGAGACAGCAAAAATAAAGCTGTATGTGGTTTAAAAAATCGTGAGTCACCTTGCTGAGACAGGTGTGTTGGCTTGTATGACATGGGTAGAAATGGAAGTGCATGTAAATATTCTTCAAGTGCAGAAACACTTTGGCAATGGGCCACTGTAAGTGGGATAAAAAAGTTTGAGGGGGTACTCTAAAAAAGGCATGGGCAAAGAAGTGTAACTAGGAATATTTTATTAGAGACGCTGCCTTACTAATACGAAACACCCTGCATATATGATTATAATACCTTCATCTCAATCATTTTCAGGGAGAAAAATGTAAGTACTCCCAAGGCTGGATTTACATCCACCCCACCCTCCAAAAATAATCAACAGTGGGGAGCCACGGGCAATGGCCAATGGGTCAAGGGAGCCGCGGGTCGAAAAAGTTTGGGAACCACTGCACTAGCAGACTGTCACAGTGCTACACCAGGCTCTGCTCTGCCAAGTGTCACCGCTTTGGTGCTGTTAAAGTAATCTGTTGGACCGGCAGCCAGGCACCACAGAGTCAGTCACAACAGCTCACCCTGACCGGCCCAAATGTTTACTGGACAGACTGAGACTTGTGAGTTTGTGACAGGTTGCAGGGCAGAGGCAGCTGAAAATGAACTAGCGCTAAGCGCTATTATAACTTAAAGAAAGCAGAGTGTTCTTAAAAACAGCAGCAGAGTGAGAGGTACCTCACTCCACCCACTGACTCACTTTACAAACGACGGCCGCCGGGCACAATTCAGACTCTCTGGGTTGGGTCCGGTCGCAGGGATCGTTTTCATTATTTTGGGCAAATGTTACTGCGATGGGAGCAGCGCTGGCATTGCCACTGGCTGCAGCCTCCCACAAATTCATTTCATGAACTGCAGCCACCCACTGGCGCCGCCATTCTCTCTCCTGCCGTCAGTCATCCTGATGTAACGAATCATTAATGGTGCGCGAGTAGCGGCAGGCTGTCTGACTCAGAGCAGCGCAGCGCCACGGGAATCCCCCGAGACCGATACATTGTAGCAATGCAGGCATGAATTTACCAGCACAGCAGCTCATAGCTCAGTGGCGAGCATACCAAGCCTGCAAGAGCAGGCGCACAGGCCATGCGTCGCCACGTGATGCCATTGCCAGCTGCCACACACGCCAGTTAATGCTGCAGCGCTTCAGCTGGGACACTATGGAGAATGCATCATAGGCGTGACAATGCATTTCAGTGCGGTGATGCGGAGCACCGCACTGAAATGCGTTAGTGTCACACCTGATGCGTGATACTTGTCAGAACTGGTGCACAGGAGACAGGTGGGGGATCGGGGCTGCGAGGGTGCCCTTGTCCCATCTCAAAAAGCCACTCGGAGGCGGCAGCACCCTTACTCCAGGGTCCAAGTACCCTCCCTCCTCCAGCCCCCGGGAACGCACACTGCAGGCAGCGCACCCGCCTCCCCGGCCAGGGGTGGAGAGAGAGGGGTAGCCATGGCTCTCAAGACGGGGACAGCAGCAGAGAGGGACTAACACGGGCTGTCTCTGGGATGAGCCGCAGGACTGGTGTGGCTTCCTATTCCCCTCTGTTCCTGCGCACAATACCCCAGCCTGCCCACGGACTTAAGAAAGACCTGTCCGACCAGAGGCAGCTTCCTGTCCCCGAAGAGCTGCCGGATCTCGACGGCTGTCACAGAGGGGCTATGTTCCCAGAAAGGTGCGCGCGTGCCGACCTCATTCAGCGCAAGTGCGCAGTGTCCTTTGTGAAGCGCGCACACAGCAGATCGCCTGAGAGAGCGTTCGCGTCGCCGGGGGTGGCAGGTAAGTTTCCTTTTAATGGCAGCCTGTGCACGCATTCAGCAACAAGAAGCTCCTGCACTTGCTGCATTTGTTTTCTTAATGGAGCCCGGCTGAGGGCTGATTGTGGGCCATTGTTGGAAAATATTTTTGTTAATTGCAGCCCATGACAGTGCTGCGATTAGCAGGAATACTTTCACAAAGGCCCAAAAACAGCCCGCAGCCGCACTCTATTAAGAAATGAAATGCAGTGTGGTGTCGTGGGCCCTAGGCCCACATGCTGAGGAATAATGGTACACGGGCACAGTTCTCTGTGCCCGTGTACCATTGACAACTGGCCCAGGGCACGTGCGCCCGGCCCCTTTTATTGACAGGGTCACCTGACTGGTGACGCCTGTGGTGGGTGAATAGTGTGGGTTACATCCTCGGTGGAACACTAGAACGTATCCAGCCGGATACTACATCCCTCCCAAACTTTAATGAAAAAAACCAAACAACAGTCCAACCTGGAACAAAACAAATAAACAACAATAGCACCAAATGAGTCTCTTCAGGCCGTCAGCCAGGCAGCGCTGGAGCTTCGGACCGCACGGTCAGGATGCCTTCATCTGCCTTGGCGATGTTCTTTAGATCGGCCTGGACTCGCGGTGTTGATGCCTATGTATAGAGTTTCAGTGCTGGTGCATCTGGAGCTGAGGTGGAATCCACTCTGGAGGATCTCTCAGGCACTCAGCCTTCGGTGGATGAAAGGACCTGCAGCTGTTGGAGACGATCTCTGTAAGTGAGGCCTTCCTTTGGGGGTGGCATGCTCGATGGCCTTCCTTACTCCTGACTGCTGAGCGACGTCCGACTTGCCTCTCTCGCCCGGACTCCTCTCTCACTGGGGCCTCTTGGAGGGCTTTCCTGCTGGCTGCCATGGGACCGTGTGGACCGTGCGGGGCTTCGTGTGAGCCGCGCGAAGGCGTCGCTGGGGAACTGCCAACGGACTCACAGCCAAGTCGCTCATGTAGCCTCCGGTGGTGGTGGTGGTGTCTCCGTCTGGGCGTCCTCGCCGTCCGGACTCTGGTTCTGCGCCTTCCTCTGACGATCTTGTGGGTGACCAGTCATCAACTGTGACCTCCATGCTTCCCGCGCCTGACGTGGAGCTGCGGCCGACGCATCTCTCCTACTCGGACTCCCTTCACACGTGAACTCCGTCGAGGCCCTTGTCCCCTGGACTGCCACGTGACCGCGTGGGCTGTGCGGGCCTTTGCGTAGACCGTGCTTAGGGGTCGCTGCAGAACTCCCAACAGGGCCACGGCCAAGTCTTGTGTAGTCCCCAAGGGTGGATCTTCCAATGGCCGGGTGTGCTCGACTTCGGCAGGCTGTAGGTTGACGGGGGTGCACAGAAGGTTCCTGGGTGATTCGCCTCGTTGAACTCCGGTTGTCTGGAGCGTGTGGATTCACTCGGGTGGTGCGATGCTCCTGGGTGATGATGCACCTGGATGGTGATAACAGAATGGTGGTTTTCTTCAGGAGGCAAATAGGCGGCGATCTTCTGTCGGGGTGACCTTAGGGAGTGAGGAGGACTTGAGGGACTTCATGGCACCGCTCCGTTGTCTTCAGGCAGGTGCACTGCGAGGTGTGGTGCTATCGATACCAAGCAGCCGGTGACAGGTGAGAGGACGGTCGAACTGCGAAGCGTGGGGCCAGGACGCAGATCGCGCTTGCTAGCGGCTTACGGTAGGTCCTCCCGCGAAGCTGTCTCCAGTGACGTCTCTGCACCCCGGTGGCTGGCTGCACCCCGGTGGCTGGCTGCACCCCGGTGGCTGGCTTGTGCCTTCCTCAGTGCTGGTGCGAGTCCTTTGTCCTGTCGCTCTTCGTTCCATCTTGCGCGCCTGTGGTGGTTGTCTGCCCTGTGGCGTCGTGCCACCGTTCCCTGTGGCGTCGTGCCACCGTTCTTTCCTCCTTTGCGGAGTGGCGTTGTGCCACGCTCTTCTCCTTCCTCCGACCAGGCTTTCACGTGGATGTGGCACCCTGCCACCTGTCATGTTTGCTCCACATGGACATCTCATTGGTCGCGTCGTTCTTGTGACGGTCTTTCCATTTCTTTGGCGGGCCTGTAGCAGGCCTGTCCTGTCAGTAGGACTTGCCTGTGCTACTTGGGGACTTCCATTGGCACCATCCCCTCCTCAGGGATTTTGCGGTGTCCCTCTTCTCTTCGCTCGAGGGCGTCTTGTTTGTGCCCCGAGGTTGCGCCGTCGTGGCGCCTGCTTCTTCCTTTCTTTCTGGTGTGCTTGTCCAGACTGGTCACTTCGTGTGACGTGCTCCTTGCTTGCTGTGCGACGTGACGCCCGGTCACGTGTCGCCATGTTGTCGGAGCGCTTGTTGCTGTGGCGGCCTGCCACATGGAGTGTGCGACTCCTCTCTTGCCTGTCTTGGGTCACCGCCGACTCCGTTTTGAGGCAGTGCGAGGGAGGACACTCTGTGTTGTCTTCGGCCCACTGCGGGGCTTCGCTGGTGCAGTAGAGATGTAGCAGTTCTCAATGCTGCATTCAGCAGTGCTTCTTTGCGGAGATGTCTCTATCTCCTGGGCGTTCGTCCGTGCGTCAGGTTCACTGGCGCTGCCTTCCGCGCACACCTGACGTAGTGCGCTCCGTCTCCTTCTGGGATGCATTCTTCTGGCACGTGGTGTGCCTGGGGTGTAGTTTGCGGTGATACCTGTACACCGGGAGGAGCAAATGACGCGATCTCTGCTCCGGCGGTGGCGTTGGGCAGCCACGTGCGGTGCGTGCTCTGCACCAGTCCTTTCTTGTGCTGTCGATGGGGACAGCTCCCTTGAGACGTTGCCGTCTGTTCCGCTTGCTTGCGTCTTGTGGCAGCGTGAAATCTACAGTAGCACTCCTACTGCGGTGAGTGTCGCCGTCTGGCTCGAACGGCCGGTCTGTGTCTTGGACTTCTTGGCAACGTCCTTGAGTGCTCTGTGCTTAGCACGGAATGTGGTGGGGAAGCTGTAAGTGTCTTGTGGCTTCTTGTGGGGTTACTGGTTTCTCCCCCTTCCTGGCAGCAACTGATGGGCAGCAAAACATGGGACGCAGTCCTTACGTGGCCAGTTCCTCTTTTGCTGTGTTTCACAGAGGTGGCAAGCAGTGCTCTTGTCTTACAGTTACAGAGTTCAGGGATGTAGAATTGCTGAGGCACTCCTACACATGTACCTTGTCATGCTGGGTACTGCAGGCGCTGGTGTTTCCAGTTGGCCTACGCTTGCCATGAGTGACTGTTAGGATGGGTCTGTTGCATGCTGATTGAGTCCATGCAGTGCTTTCTTTTGTGCTGGGGTCATGTTTATCCTGCTGGCTGGTGGCCTGTGGAGTGGGGCCCTTGCAGGGATTGACTGTCTTTTGCTGTAGTATGGGAAATGGGAACCCCGTGTTGATCAGTTTGTGCTGGGATAAAGTTAGCTGCACCATATACTTGTGTGTGCCTTGGTTGGCTGGCTGCAGTAACGCCGTTGGCCACTAGATGGCAGTGCAGCGCTTCTGTTTGCAGGTCCCGGCAGTCTTTCCTGATCTGCGGGCCCTGCACCTCGTACATGCGGAGAGGAGAGCCTACCCTCGCTGCTGCAGGTGTTCTGTGGCGGTAGGTGGAGGCACTGTGAGCTATTTCTTGACCATGCTGGGCGGCAGGGTGGCTTGTCTGCCATCCGCTGATCACCCGGTCGATGCCACTGGGTGTTGCTGCTTTTCAATGTCAGTGTTATGTTCCCCACGCTGGTGCTGCGAGGACAGAAGCAAGGAGGGGCAGCACTTGGAGCGGTGCGGCTGTGTCCCTCTTCTTGTCAGCTGCGTTCTCACTCGGTGGGATGCCTCTCGCCCAGCCACAAAACTTCCCTGCGTCGGCGGCCCGTACTCCTGAGCCTGGTGAGTGACAAGGGGGTGTTGCAGGGTTGGCGTAAGGCAGCGAAGGCAGCTTGTTTGCTGTACTCGGTCCGGTGCTCTGGCAGCACAGTCCTTCGAGCCAGGGGTGCTTCAGTCACTTGTACCGGTGCCGTGGCAGCCTCCCAGACTGCGGGCCTCTGGAGACGCCAATGCTGGTATTTCAACTATGGGTCGCGCGGTGCCGCTGAGGCTGCGGCCCTATGCGGGGACTGGAGATCCCGGTGTGCTGCGTTGGCCAGGTACCGTCTCAGTCCTTTCCTCACCTCCCGGGGGCAGTGGTTCCTCCGGTGCTGGTGCGGCCAATTGTTTCATGTTGACCCCGGTCGGGGCTTCCGCCGCGAGTCAATGCGGATCGGTTTTCCCACACTGCCAGCGGTGTCAACTGGAGGGGCTCGCTCTACTCTCGCCGCAGGCTCTTGGACTGCCGTATGGTGTGCACAGTTTTCAACCACACGCGCGCTGCAGAGCCAAATGCGGCCTCGCGGGGAGCAGGGTCACACGGCGGAACATTCCTCACTGGGCTGCCGTACCTCTCCAAGCTGGTCGACGTCTCTCTTTGGTAAGGTGAGAGGGGCGGGGGCATTCGCAGCGGCTCTGCTTTGACCCTCACCCTGAAAGTTGCTGGTGGCCTTCTCTCACTGATTTTGGCAGCCGGCCTTCAGGGGTGTGTGAGCCGGAGAGGCTGCGGTGCGCAAAGTCGGTCGCCTATCTTCTCTAGTCCTGACTCTGGTACACGCGACTCTCCATGGAGCCGAAGGTATGGAGGTGCCGCATACTCTGCCACCTCTACTCCCTACGAGGAACTACGGAACGGCTTTCAGCAGGCACGCGGGGTCAGACCCGCCTCGTCGCCATTGTGGTGTCGTGGGCCCTAGGCCCACATGCTGAGGAATAATGGTACATGGACACAGAGTTAGGGTACTGACAATTGGCCCAGGGCACGTGCGCCCGGCCCCTTTTATTGACAGGGTCACCTGACTGGTGACGCCTGTGGTGGGTGGGTGAATAGTGTGGGTTACATCCTCGGTGGAACACTAGAACGTATCCAGCCGGATACTACATGCAGCACGTCCAAAAGCACAACGTGTGTTTTACACTTCGTGCTTTTGAACTTGATGCATGTCTTATGGAGCGTGGCTGCGGCCTGTTTGTGGGCCTTTATGAAAGTATTCCTGTTAATCGCAGCACTGTCATGCGCTGCAATTAACAGAAATATTTTCACAAAGGCCCACAATCAGCCCCCAGCCGCGCTCCATTAACAAAAAAACATGCATCAAGTACAAAAGAACAACGTGTAAAACACACATTGTGCTTTTGGACATGCTGCATTTCTTTTAGGTATAAGCAGGGCTCTAAGTGGGCCGGGTCTCACCGGGTCTGACCCTGGCAGTTTTTAAAAGGGGGCCTCAAAATGGGTCTCTATCTGGCTCTGTTTTGTGCCCTGGCACAGGCGGGCCATTTTTTTTCCAGACTGCAGTGACAGCAGGCACATCGATGTGCGCTGCTCACACTGCTCACTTCTTACTAGTGGAGAAGTTACGGCATGACGTCATGCCAGATGAGCGTTGAAGGGGAAGGGAAATCCTTTAAAGAGAGTCATTTTCTCTCTGGATTCCCCTTCTCTTTTTGAAACTCAGGAGCAGCAACATTGTTGTGGTGTCACCAGGGCTTTAAGTGGAAGCTTATTCAATATTATATACAAGTCATAGTTGCTGCTTATTTATCTTAAGCAACTAACAACCATTGACAAAGCCAATAGTCCTGACTTCTTGTAGGTATGATGTTACTTGTTGTATCATATATCTAGATGCATTGACAGAAACAGCGAAATACAAGTCAGGCGGCACACTATGCTAAGCACAGATTTTAAGCTTACGTGTTTTTAAGCCGCGCCCTTAATTACATTGGTCACGCTTCTTTGAGAGACCATCCAGTTTTTTCATCCCACTTAAAGCCCTGGGTATAAGTATAAAAAAATAAGTGGCCCTTCATCAGAGATCCACAAGGCCCACATTGTTTGTAGCTCCTTAAAACCCCAAGAACGAGAGACATCTGTATTTGGCTCATTCATATCTTTTGGTTCTGGGAGGTACAAGTTATGGTTTTACAATCGTTTAAATTAGAAAATTATACATGAAACAGTTTTGTCCTGGGCTATCAGGAAACATCTTTGATGTACAAAACAGAGACTGTCTTGATGTTTTATAGATAATCGAATGTTCTTTAGTGTTAGTGTCCCTTGAATCACCACACTGGTGGTATTTTGTGTGTGGAATCACCATGCTGGTAATGGTTTGCATATATGCTCACACAGCTACTGTCTTGCACATGGGGTTTCCCCAGTGCTTTGTTGAGCCTTAGATCATCTTAATGATTTTTTTTATACATGAGATCATTACAGTCCAAACATTTTTTTGCAAGTGCCCAGCACTATTGTGATATTTTGTGCAAATGATTTGCAGTTTTTGCCTGGCATTATCATAGGTGGCAGTATTCTGTACATGGGCAAATCATAATGCTCATATGTAGTGCTTGAAATTTTTACGATGGTGATATTTTGCATCTGGGATTATTCCAGCATGCTATCAACCCAGTTGTGATGTTTTGTGTCTAGGAATATTGCATTAGGAATGTTGTGTGCAATTGGTAATCCCAGTAGTGACATGTAGTGTATGCGGCTGTTTAATGTTGATGTGTATGTCAGATCTTGTTGTGGTTTGTACCTGGGAGCATTACATTGTTGTTGTTTTGTGCATATAAGCGTTGTCATAGTGCCGATATTCTGTTTGGAACATTACATTGAAGATATGTTTGCTCTTGATTTTTTGTGCCCGAGATCGCCACAAAAGAGGTACCTTGTGCCTGATGTAACCACCCCTGTGATGTATGCCTGGGGGCTCTTGCATAGTTATGGTGAATATTTTTAGTCTTGCCACAACAGTTCCCAGACCTTAAACTGAAAAATAAGCCTACCCCAGCGCTGAACCAAATCCGAACCTTAACTCTACCCTTTATTAAACCAAACGCACAAGTTACTAACTTGTGTAACGATATATCTGTAAGAGACAGTAGTTAGTGACAGATTCCTTACCTTAGAATATCCCCAGGCGTCAGGCTGGATCCGGAAAGTTTTTTGCGTAGCAGTACCCTTGCGCGTCGGTAGGCGGCGTCGTGCGGCTCCGCGTCCGTCGTCGGCATCGCCGGGATGACGTCGCGGCCAGTACTTAGGCGCCGCCCCTCCGCGCTGACGTCAGTTCTGTACACGACTTTCCGCGCCAGGAACGCAGAGCCATGCAAGAAGCTGACATAGGTGTCTGAAAAATACTAGGGCCCTGAAAGGGATGTCCTTAACCCTAGAAATCAGTTCGCAGAACGGGAGGATGGGTGGGCGGTAAGGAATCTGTCACTAACTACTGTCTCTTACAGATATATCGTTACACAAGTTAGTAACTTGTGCATCTGAAAGAGACACGTTAGTGACAGATTCCTTACCTTAGAATAGATACCCCAGCAATACCAACCCCGGTGGTGGGTCTGCGAACAAAGATCAGACAAGGAAGTCCTGGAGGACAGAACGGCCAAAGAAGCCGTCCCTCCGGACCTGACTGTCAAGGCAGTAATGCTTTGTAAACGTGTGCAGCGAGGCCCACATAGCTGCCTGACAGATAACCGGCAGCGGAACACCGCGGCCCAAGGCCGTGGTAGCAGCCGTTGCCCTGGTGGAATGGGCACGCAGCCCAACAGGAGGATCCTTTTAGCCAAAGAATAGCAGGTCTTGATGCACAAAGTAACCCAGCGGGAGATAGTTCGCTTGTGCACCGCCCGACCTTTTTGGCGCCCACGTAGCCAACAAAGAGCTGGTCATCCACCCGGAAGTGTTTTGTGCGGTCGATATAGAAGGAGAGCGCACGTTTTGGGTCCAGACGGTGGAGCCTCTCTTCCTCTCTGGAAGGATGCGGAGGCGGAAAGAAGGTGGGCAAAGTGATGGTCTGCCCAATGTGGAAAGCAGTAACCACCTTTGGCAAGAAGGACGGACGCGTCCGAAGAACAACCTTGTCTGGATGAACAGACAGAAAGGGAGGTTTACAAGATAGAGCCTGGAGCTCACTCACCCGCCGAGCGGAGGTGATGGCCACCAGAAAGGCTGTCTTCAGAGTCAGAAGACGAAGAGGACAGTTATGTAGAGGCTCAAAGGGAGCACACATTAAAAAGGTAAGAACCAAGTTCAAGTCCCATTGAGGCATTACAAACGGAACAGGAGGGAAAAGGTGAGTAATGCCTTTTAAGAACCTGTTAACAACAGGGGACTTGAAAAGGGAGGGCTGATCAGGGAGCCTGAGGAAGGCCGAGATAGCACAAAGATAACCCTTGATGGTACCCAGGGCAGAACCCTGTTGGGCCAGAGAGAGAAGGAACAGAAGGACCTCAGAAAGAGGGGCAGAAAGGGGATTCACAGCCTTTGCTGTGCACCATGCCACAAATTTGTTCCACCTGCAGGCGTATACCACCTTAGTGGAGGGACGCCTGGCTGCCAGAATGACATCACAAACTTCGGAAGGCAAGTCGAAAGGAATCAACTGCCGCCGCTCAATCTCCACGCAAGCAGGTGTAGACTGGACAGGTTCGGGTGGAGGACCGTCCCCTGCTGCTGCGACAGAAGATCCTCCCGAAGAGGCAGACGGATCGGGGATCTACGCTCATATTGAGTAGCTCGGGATACCAAACTCTTCGAGCCCAGTCCGGAGCCACAAGAATGACTTGGGCCCGGTCGTGCCGAATCTTCTTCAACACTCTGGGTAGAAGTGGTATAGGCGGAAAGGCGTACAATAGACCGCAACTCCACTCGTGACGAAAAGCGTCGCCGAGCGAGTGCCGCCTTGGAAATTCCAACGCGCAGAACTGATGACATTGCGCGTTCTCTTCGGTGGCGAATAGATCTAACCAAGGCTCTCCCCACTGTAGAAAGAGTCCTTGCGCCACTTCCGAGTGAAGACGCCATTCGTGATCCATCATGCACCTGCGGCTGAGTTCGTCCGCCCTGGCGTTCAGGGAACCTGCCAGGTGTTGAACCATCAGGAACATGCCCTGATGTTCCAGCCATGTCCAGAGGCGCAGAGCCTCCTGACAAAGGGTCCACGACCCCACCCCGCCTTGTTTGTTGCAGTACCACATGGCGGTGGTGTTGTCTGTGAACACCTGCACTACCTTCCCTTTGACAGAGGGAAGGAATGCCTTGAGTGCAAGTCGGATCGCCCGGAGCTCCAGAATGTTGATATGGAGCCGGGACTCCGCCGGAGACCAGAGGCCCCTGATCTCCGCCTCTCCCATGTGACCGCCCCATCCCAGAAGGGACGCGTCCGTCACAATTGTGTTCTCTGGCTGGGGAAGGGAGAGGGATCTGCCCATGACCCATTGCCGGTTCGAGAGCCACCACTGCAACTGTTTTGCAGTCCCCTCCGAGATCTGGACGTGATCGGACAGGTTGCCGTGGTGCTGCGCCCACTGGAACTTTAGGTCCCACTGCAGAGCCCGCATATGCCATCTGGCATGATTGACCAGCAGGATGCAGGAGGCCATGAGGCCCAGCAGCCTCAGGGTCATCCGTGCCGAAACCCAGGATAAAGGCTGAAAGATCGGAATCATAGCCTGAATATCCCGGACTCGCCGTTCGGGAGGATAGGCCCGAAACTGCGTCATGTCCAGAACTGCTCCGATGAAAAGGAGCTGTGGAGAAGGAATCAGATGCGACTTCGGCACATTGATGGAGAACCCCAGCGAGTGCAGGAGTTCGGCCGTAGTCTGGAGGTGGGAGACGACTGCCTGGGACGAGCCCGCCTTCAGCAGCCAGTCGTCGAGGTAGGGGAAGACTGAAACCCCTGCCCGGCGCAGATGAGCTGCGACCACCGCCATCACTTTCGTGAACACCCGAGGGGCACTGGTAAGGCCAAAGGGGAGCACGGTGAACTGAAAATGCTCGAGGCCTACCGTGAACCGAAGGTAACGCCGGAGGGCCGGCAGGACGGGGATGTGGAAATATGCGTCCTGCAAGTCCAACGCTACCAACCAGTCTCCAGGGTCGAGGGCAGTCAAGACCTGAGCTAGGGTGAGCATCTTGAACTTCTCCTTCCGGAGGAAGCGATTGACGTTCCGGAGGTCCAAGATAGGACGCATGTCCTCCTTGTCCTTTTTGGGCACCAGGAAGTAGTGGGAGTAGCAACCACGCCCTACTTCTGGGGTCGGAACATGCTCGATGGCCCTCTTGGCCAAGAGGGCCGTGACTTCCTTCTGCAGAAGTACCAAGTGATCCCCTGACATGCGGTGGAATTGAGGTGGCATGGCTGGGGGTGGACTCGAAGGGGAGGGAGTAGCCCCTTCGGACAATGTCCAAGACCCACCTGTCCGAGGTGATGGTACGCCAGTGGGGAAGGTGATGGCGGACCCTGCCCTCTACTGGCGTGCTGTGCACCTGAAAGGAGGGACTAGGAGGGTTTGGAGGCCGTGGACGGGTTGGAGGTGGTGGCCTGACCCGCACGCTGGTTGCCCGATCCGCCACGGCGGAATCCACGTCCTCGGCCACGCGAAGACGCCTGCTGCGCGGGCCGGTGGCTGGGCTGCTGACGTGAAGGGGCGCCCTACCGTGGCCACGATAGGGGCGAAAAGCAGAAGTCAGCGGAGGGCGTATAGCAGAAAGGCCCAGGGACTTTGCAGTAGCCCGTGAGTCCTTAAAGCGCTCCAACGCATGGTCTGCTTTGGACCCAAAAGACCGACTCCATCAAAGGGCATGTCCATGAGAGTATTCTGGACATCCCCTGAAAAACCAGTGGTTCTCAGCCAGGCGTGGCGTCGTAGCGCCACCGTCGTTGCAATAGACCTGCCCAGTGAGTCGGCGGTATCAAGGCCACAACGAATTGTATATTTGGCCGCATCCCTTCCTTCCGCAATGGCGCGGGAAAGCAGTGTCTGGACCTCCTCAGAACACTGGGGCAAAACATCCGCCACCGAATCCCACAAGGAGTGGGTATATCGGCCCAAAAGGCAAGCGGTGTTGATGGACCGCAAGCCAGCACTGGAGGAAGAAAAACCCTTCTTCCCAAATTGATCCAGGCGTTTGGATTCCCTATCCGGAGGGGCGGTAGGGAAGGCGGTTTGGGAAGCGGAGGCTTGGACAACCAAGCTCTCAGGGGTGGGGTGGACAGAGAGAAACAGGGGGTCGCCCGGAGCTGGGCGATGGCGTCGGGACACGTTCCTATCCACAGGAGCCCCTGTGTTGGGCTTGGACCAGGCGCCCAAAGAACGTCAGTGAGGGCGTCGTTAAACGGCAGCACAGTCTCCGAAGAGGAGGCTGCCGGCTGAAGCACCTCTGTCAAGAGATTAACCTTGACCGCCACAGCAGGGAGTTGGAGATGTAAGGCTCCAGCCGCCCTCACGCAACACCGTTGCAAAATTGGCTCCCTCCTCCGTAGCCACGGGAGGAGACAGCATGCCAGTGTCAGGGGAAGTATCTAGACCACTGGCATCCCCTAGACCCTCTGTCCAGTCCTCATCGTACTGACACTGTTGTGTCAGAGGGTCATCAGACCCCTCCCAGTCCTCCTGGTCCTCCTCAGGTTCAAAATAAGGGGAGGAGGGACATTTGGGACCCAAGGTCTCATCGGCGCGGAACCGGCGTCGAGCGGCGTCCGGTCCGGGTCCATGTCCGGAGCCGGAAGGAACTGGGGAACGACGCCGCTCGGAGCCCCAGGCGGCGTCGAGAACGGCACCGGAGACATCGGCGCCGGCGGAGGTGTCGTTAGGTCGACCGGCGTCGATGGGGGTTGTGGAGCCGGGATCGAGGCCGGGGCCGAAGCCGGAGCCGGGATCGAGGCTGGAGGCACGGGCGACGCCGGGGCCGTCGGCGACGCCGGAGCAACCCCATCAGGGCCCGCGGGGCCCGAAGGCGCACCGGAGGGACCTGGAGGCCCGAAGAGGCGGGCCATGGCCGACAGGAATTCCTGCACTTTGGCCGGATCCGCCCCCGAACCCGGGAAGGGCAGGTATGGCGGGGGCGACTCCACAGGCAAGTCCGGGGCCGCGGGGACGGTGCCGGGAGGGGCCTCAGCCGAGTCGCGAGAACGGCGAGGCGAAGTCCTAGAGCGATGATGCTTTTTGGACTTCTTGTGTTTTGACTTACCGGACGAAGAAGACTTCGATGCCGACGACCGGTGTGGACTCCGCGATCGACCCCTGGACCTCTCACGCGACCGGGGCTTCCGCGGAGCCGAATGCCGGGCCTCGAGGAGCTTTCGAGACCGCTCTCGCAAAGCTTTCGGGTTGAGGGCCTGGCAGTCGGTACAAGACTCCGTGTCGTGGCCTCGGCCGAGGCAGAAGAGACACTCCCAATGCGGGTCGGTGACGGACATCATCCGAGCACAGGCGCCGCAACGTTTGAAACCGGGCATCCCTACGACACCTTGATAGAGAAAAACAGTGAAAAAATTCACCAAAAGTATGGTCAAAAAATGACCAGGGCACTGCTCTTCCCGGATCTGCGCTTGCTGGCGCGGAAAAGAAGAACTGACGTCAGCGCGCAGGGGCGGCGCCTAAGTACTGCCCGCGACGTCATCCCGGCGATCACGACGCCGACGACGGACGCGGAGCCGCACGACGCCGCCTACCGATGCGCAAGGGTACTGCTACGCAAAAAACTTTCCGGATCCAGCCTGACGCCTGGGGATATTCTAAGGTAAGGAATCTGTCACTAACGTGTCTCTTTCAGATACTGCCCCTTAACTAATGCACACCTAACAATATCCCTTACGCTAACGTTTAGTCTGGTACTTACTACTTTCTGTGTTGAAACATTGTCAGAAATGGTAATCTCAGTCCGGATAGAATCATCTATATAATTAATGATACATCAATGTAATAGATTCTGAGAAGTCACCCGTATCATTTAAAAAGGAATTCAAAGGGCTACTAATGAACAAGTTCTTGCTCTAAGGCTCATGTACCTTAGTATCCTACCACATTAGCCCTCATTTGCTGTACCTATGTAAAGTATTTGACTTCTATGATCATGTATATTTTGTGCGCGGCTTGGTCCCTATGGTGGCTTCTTGCCTCATTTTGGGACCCACCACATCCTGTTTTGCTCTTGATTTTGTTGTTGGTTTGCTATTTCTTCCTTCCTTACCACTTTTAAAGCGATCTGATACCCTCTTGGGTCATGTTCGCGCTATATAAAACTTTATAAATAAAAAAAATGCCCTATCTAAAACAAAGTAGGTGAAGTGAGGATGCTAAAAATTATCCATGGAGAGGCGCTCACCAAGACCACTGACACTCAGCGCCAAGACCATTGCCATGTAGCACTAGAATAGCTGAAATAGCAGCCACAGGTGGAACAGCTTGAAAGCACATGGGTTTCTGTGTCTGACCCAGGTGAGGTGACATCTTATCTGTTATAATGATGCTTGTATTAAGAAAAGATTTATGAAACTGATGTAGCTGGACCACCAAGAAAAGTTCATTCTGTGCTCAAACAATCATAAAGCACATTTTTGTAAAAGCCTGGCGAACATGTGCTTCAGAGTCTGCAAGGAGGTCACACCAGTTTAATACAAAGAGCGCTGCCATTAATCTCAGGGGTAGTGGGGTAAGCAGTTGTTCTAGAGCGCCTGACTGATAACGTGTAGAGCTATCACATGCATAGCTGCCAAGTGACCCGATCTAACACCATCATCTATTCCTAGCTTTTGAGCCGCCAGTGCATTGCATTCTGGGACTTTGAGTCCCTTACTGGGAAACGAGAAACTGAATGTCCCAGAATAAAGATTGCTGCTAGATAAGAAGAACACATTTTCTGTCAGGTGGGGGATCACTAATAACGATTCCCAAAGGTAGAAGTACAGAAACTCGCACTGCAAACATTGAAGTTCATTAAAAGGAAAATGTAATTATTTGTTAACTGCTGTTCAGTGAGGATGTGCCCCGGGGGGCACGTCGATTGTTTAATGCGACAAGACACAGTGATCATGCACCTTGGAGCATTGACATCAACAGCCCCCCAGTGCAACAACCCCCTTCCTCGGATAAGGTCAAAGCGGAATAAAATCAAGCGCATAGCTGTTTCTTTATTAGCGCTTACCTCTCTTGAAGTTCTAGCTTAGTTTGGGAGACCGAGGATGCCAACAACACAGAGGCCAGAGTCAGACTGGCAGCATTATGAGTGCAGCGATTTCCGGCTCCTCAACTGCTCCCAGCCTCGCTCACTGCCCGCAGTCGCCATTTCAGATCCTGACTCCATCCCTTCTTCTCCCCCTCACCCCAGCTCCTCTGCTCTCCTCAAAGGCCCAGGTGGTGTATAGTGCACACGCTCAGGGTAGGAAAGAAACGGAAGGTGGTTCACTTGACTTCGTGCCAACGTGAACCTAACGAATCCTGGAGCTGATCTCCGCATGAGAGAAGCCCCAGGATTGGTTTGAGCAGGCTAACATAGCGCTCCTTTTGAGCCTAGGTCCCTGTGCCTGCAATACCTGGCAGGTTAACACCAGCTGTGCGTTGTGAAGTGCGTATGTCTAGCTGGCAGTCGCAAGACGGCCGGCCAACCTGACATGCGCACTGGTCAGCCAGCTTCAAAAATCACCCCGATCCTGCTGCTGCCATTAGTCCTGCCCCGCCCTGAAACTCCGACACTCGCCACTAGAACAGCGCTTGCGTGCCTGACTGCCTATGATAATTATAAAGTAGCAACAATGGTATGGTCTCAAGGGTGTGGGAGAGTCGCCGCAGGCGGGGCGACGCTCCTCCGCCCTTTAAAAGGAACCGCCCCCGGGGTCATATTAGATACCCTGCCCTGGGGGCCCAACTGGCGCGTGTGCCCCTTTTCTTCACATAGCGCTGTATCATTTTAGGCCAAGCGCCGGTTTGTTTTTAGGTCGAGCCTGGGCAGCACATGTGCTGCTCTGCGAGGCATGCTGTATTGAGGTATGGCATAGAAGCTCCGCCCATCTTTTCGATTGGCTCCTGTTACTGTCCTTTCGAAATCGTTGCTTTTCATTCGTGAATAGGCTTAGTAGTCCATCCTTGGTACCGCCTTGTCTGCATTTGTATCCTCCCATAACGACTGGACTTTTTACTTGTGTTGTTACATGGTCTGCTTTATCTAGTGGGTGAGCACTGTTTTCTTTAATGATCTTGCCTATTCCACCCACGATGTCGCAAGCACGCCGCCACCTTTTAAATCATGTCATTTACTCATGTATTTTTTCATTTCTAGTGCGGTCCGTTTTAACTACAGCGGCCGCGTTTATTTATTTAATTTACGGCGCGGTCCGCTTTCACTTTAGCAGCTGCGCTTATTTATTTATTTAATTTACAACGCGGGCCGCTTTCACTTTAGCGGCCGTGCTTATGTATTTATTTAATTCACAGCGCAACCACTTTCAATTCAGTGGCCGCGCTACAAAAGCTTTCTTTCTTTCTTTATTTTTATTACACTTTGTGTAAAAGCGCCCCATAGGCATTTTCACTTTAATGTTGGCCACGCCCCTTTCTTTAGACGCTGCACCCTCACGCGCGGTCTGGTTCCTGGCGCACATTGCCTTGGCTGCAGCGCACAAAGACCTTACAGTGCCGCACACAGAGGAAAATAATTAGAGGGAACATTGCCGAGGGCCTCAGGTTCCCAATGTACAGCTTGTTCATGATCAGCCTTTTCATTGAAAAACCATCCAGGGAAAAAAACAAAAAAAAAAAACAATTAACAAACCAGCCCTACCGCAGGGTTGCTGAAATCAGGATCACGGTCCGGGAAAAACGCACAAGTTACTAACTTGTGTAACGATATATCTGTAAGAGACAGTAGTTAGTGACAGATTCCTTACCTTAGAATATCCCCAGGCGTCAGGCTGGATCTGGAAAGTTTTGCGTAGCAGTACCCTTGCGCGTCGGTAGGCGTCGTCGTGCGGCTCCTTGTCCGTCGTCGGCGTCGAGATCGCCGGGATGACGTCGCGGCCAGAACTTAGACGCCGCCATGCGCGCTGACGTCAGTTCTGTACACGACTTTCCGCGCCAGGAACGCAGAGCCATGCAAGAAGCTGACATTGGTGTCTGAAAAAATACTAGGGCCCTGAAAGGGATGTCCTTAACCCTAGAAATCAGTTTGCAGAACGGGGAGGATGGGTGGGCGGTAGGAATCTGTCACTAACTACTGTCTCTTACAGATATATCGTTACACAAGTTAGTAACTTGTGCATCTGAAAGAGACACGTTAGTGACAGATTCCTTACCTTAGAATAGATACCCCAGCAATACCAACCCCGGTGGTGGGTCTGCGAACAGATTCAGACAAGGAAGTCCCGGAGGACAGAGCGGCCAAAGAAGCCGTCCCTCCGGACCTGGCTGTCAAGGCAGTAATGCTTGGTAAACGTGTGCAGCGAGGCCCACGTAGCTGCCTGACATATATCCTGTAGCGGAACACCGCGGCCTAAAGCCGAGGTAGCAGCTGTTGCCCTGGTAGAATGGGCACGTAGCCCAACAGGGGGCTCCTTCTTAGCCAAAGAATAGCAGGCTTTGATACACAAGAGTACCCAGCGGGAGATGGTCCTCTTGTGTACCGCCCGACCTTTATTGGCGCCCACGTAGCCAACAAAGAGCTGGTCATCCACCCGGAACTGTTGTGTGCGGTTGAGGTAAAAGGAAAGCGCACGTTTTGGGTCCAGACGGTGGAGCCTCTCTTCCTCTCTGGAAGGATGCGGAGGCGGAAAGAAGGTGGGCAAGGTGATGGTCTGCCCGATGTGGAAGGCAGTAACCACCTTTGGCAAGAAGGACGGACGCGTCCTAAGAACAACCTTGTCTGGATGAACAGACAGAAAGGGGGGCTTGCAAGAAAGAGCCTGGAGCTCACTCACCCGCCGAGCGGAGGTGATAGCCACCAGAAAGGCTGTCTTCAGAGTGAGAAGACGAAGAGGACAGTTATGTAGAGGCTCAAAGGGAGCGCACATTAAAAAGGTAAGAACCAAGTTCAAGTCCCACTGAGGCATCACAAACGGAACAGGAGGGAAGAGGTGTGTAAAGCCTTTAAGAAACCTGTTAACAACAGGGGACTTGAAAAGGGAGGGCTGATCAGGAAGCCTGAGGAAGGCCGAGATTGCACAAAGATAGCCCTTGATGGCACCCAGGGCAGAACCCTGTTGGGCCAGAGAAAGAAGGAACAGAAGAACCTCAGAAAGAGGGGCAGAAAGGGGATTCACAGCCTTTGCTGTGCACCATGCCACAAACTTGTTCCACCTGCAGGCGTATACCACCTTAGTGGAGGGACGCCTGGCTGCCAGAATCACACCACAAACTTCGGAAGGCAAGTCGAAAGGAATCAACTGCCGCCGCTCAATCTCCACGCAAGGAGGTGGAGACTGGACAGGTTAGGGTGAAGGACCGTCCCCTGCTGCTGCGACAGAAGATCCTCCCGAAGAGGCAGACGGATCGGGGGATCGACGCTCATACTCTGGATACCAAACTCTTCGAGCCCAGTCCGGAGCCACAAGAATGACTTGGGCCCGGTCGCGCCGAATCTTCTTCAACACTCTGGGTAGAAGTGGTATAGGCGGAAAGGCGTACAACAGACCGCAACTCCACTCGCGACGAAAAGCGTCGCCGAGCGAGTGCCGCCTTGGAAATTCCAACGCGCAGAACTGATGACATTGCGCGTTCTCTTCGGTGGCGAATAGATCTAACCAAGGCTCTCCCCACTGTAGAAAGAGTCCTTGCGCCACCTCCGAGTGAAGACGCCATTCGTGATCCATCATGCACCTGCGGCTGAGTTCGTCCGCCCTGGCGTTCAGGGAACCTGCCAGGTGTTGAACCATCAGGAATATGCCCTGATGTTTCAGCCATGTCCAGAGACGCAGAGCCTCCTGACATAGGGTCCACGACCCCACCCCGCCTTGTTTGTTGCAGTACCACATGGCGGTGGTGTTGTCTGTGAACACCTGCACTACCTTCCCTTTGACAGGGGGAAGGAATGCCTTGAGTGCAAGTCAGATCGCCCGGAGCTCCAGAAGGTTGATATGGAGCCGGGACTCCGCCGGAGACCAGAGGCCTCTGATCTCCGCCTCTCCCATGTGACCGCCCCATCCCAGAAGGGACGCGTCCGTCACAACTGTGTGCTCTGGCTGGGGAAGGGAGAGGGATCTGCCCATGACCCATTGCCGGTTCGAGAGCCACCACTGCAACTGTCTTGCAGTCCCCTCCGAGATCTGGACGTAATCGGACAGGTTCCCCTGATGCTGCGCCCACTGGAACTTCAGGTCCCACTGCAGAGCCCGCATATGCCATCTGGCATGATCGACCAGCAGGATGCAGGAGGCCATGAGGCTCAGCAGCCTCAGGGTCACCCGTACCGAAACCCAGGATAGAGGCTGAAAGATCGGAATCATAGCCTGAATATCCTGGACTCTGCCGAAACTGCGTTGTGTCCAGAACTGCTCCGATGAAAAGGAGCTGTGGAGAAGGAATCAGGTGCGACTTCGGCACGTTGATGGAGAACCCCAGCGAGTGCAGGAGTTCGGCCGTAGTCTGGAGGTGGGAGACGACTGCCTGGGACAAGCCCGCCTTCAGCAACCAGTCGTCGAGGTAGGGGAAGACTGGAACCCCTGCCCGGCGCAGATGAGCTGCGACCACTGCCATCACTTTCATGAACACCCGAGGGGCGCTGGTAAGGCCAAAGGGGAGCACGGTGAACTGAAAATGCTCGAGGCCTACCGTGAACCGAAGGTAAGGCCGGTGGGCCGGCAGGACGGGGATGTGAAAATATGCGTCCTGCAAGTCCAACGCTACCATCCAGTCTCCAGGGTCGAGGGCAGTCAAGACCTGAGCTAAGGTGAGCATCTTGAACTTCTCCTTCCGGAGGAAGGGATTGACGTTCCGGAGGTCCAAGATAGGACGCATGTCCTCCTTGTCCTTTTTGGGCACCAGAAAGTAGTGGGAGTAACAACCACGCCCTACTTCTGGGGTCGGAATGCGCTCGATGGCCCCCTTGGCCAAGAGGGCCGCAACTTCCTTTTGAAGAAGCACCAAATGATCCCCCGACATGCGGTGGCATTGAGGTGGCATGGCTGGGGGGGTAGTCTCGAAGGGGAGGGAGTAGCCCCTTCGGACAATGTCCAAGACCCACCTGTCCGATGTGATGGCACGCCAGTGGTGAAGGTGATGGCGGACCCTGCCCCCCACTGGCGTGCTGTGGACCTGGAAGGATGGGCTTGGAGGCCGCGGACAGGGCGGAGGTGGTGGCCTGACCCGCACGCTGGTTACCCGACCCGCCTCGGCGGGAGCCACGTCCTCGGCCACGCGAAGACGCTTGCTGCGCAGGCCGATGGCTGGGCAGCGGACGTGACTGGGCGCCCCTTCCGTGGCCACGAAAGGGGCGAAAAGCAGACTGTTGCGGAGGGCGCACAGCAGAAAGGCCCAGGGACTTGGCTGTAGCCCGCGAGTCCTTAAAGCGCTCCAGGGCGTGGTCTGCTTTGTTGCCGAAAAGGCCGACACCATCAAAGGGCATGTCCATAAGTGTGTTTTGGACATCGCCCGAGAAACCAGTGGTCCTCAGCCAGGCGTGACGGCGCAGCGCCACTGTCGTCGCAAGCGATCTGCCTAGCGAGTCGGCGGTATCTAGGCCACATCTGATGGTATATTTTGCTGCATCTCTTCCTTCCGCAATGACGCGGGAAAGCAGTGCCTGGGCCTCCTCAGGACACTGGGGCAGGATCTGCGCCACCGAATCCCACAAGGAGTGGGAATATCGGCCCAAGAGGCAAGTGGTGTTGACAGACCTCAAGCCAGCACTGGCGGAAGAAAAACCTTCTTCCCAAATTGGTCCAGTTTTTGGATTCCCTATCCGGGGAGCGGTAGGGAAGGCGCTTTGAGAGGCAGAGGCTTGGACAACCAAGCTCTCAGGGGTGGGGTGTTGGGAAAGGAACAGGGGGTCGCCCGGAGCAGGGCGATGGCATCGGGCTACGTTCCTATCCACAGGAGCCCCTGTGGTGGGCTTGGACCAGGTGCCCAAAAGAACGTCCGAAAGTGCATCGTTGAACGGCAGCAGTGGCTCTGAGGAGGTAGCCGCCGGCTGAAGCACTTCCGTCAGGATGTTAGTCCTGACAGCCACTGTAGGTAACTGGAGGTGCAGGGCCTCAGCTGCCCTACGCAACACCGTAGCAAAGTTTGCTCCCTCCTCCGTTGCCACGGAAGGAGGAGACAGCATGCCAATGTCAGGAGAGGTGTCCAGACCACTGGCATGAATTAATGAATGAATGAAATTGGATTTCTATAGCGCGTTACTACCCTAAGGCCTCGTAGCGCTTAAAACCACACAGACATATACGTGGCAGATTAGAGTGTTGTGCTGAAAAGATAAGTTTTAAGAAGTTTACGAAAAATCTGTAAGTTAGGTTCCATACGAAGAGCAGAGGGAAGGGAATTCCATAGATTGGTAGCATTCAAAGAAAAAGAACGACCGCCCCATCTAGATCTACGTACTTTCCTCGTGGTAGCCAGGAAAGCGGAGCTGGAACGAAGACTCCTTGATGGTTGGTAAGGAGTAACCAGGGGGTGAATAATGGCAAGGCCAGTTTTCCAGAAGGCTCTATGGGCCAGGCACATAGCCTTAATCGTATTCGGGACCTGATTGGGAGCCAGTGAAGTGTTCTAATTGCGGGTTTTGCCGATTGTCTCCGAGGAACTTGGAGGAGTAGACGAGCCGCACAATTCTGGATCCCCAAGTTCCTCAGCCCAGTCCTGATCATACTCACATTGAGCAGTGAGAGGGTCCTCAGACCCCTCCCAGTTCTCTTCGTCCTCCAAATCAGGGTCAATGTAAGGAGGAGGGACATGTGGGACCCAAGGTCTCAGCGGCGCCGGAGCCGGCGTCGATCGACGTTGGTCCGGCGCCGAGTCCGGATCCGGAGAGAACCTGGGGACGCCGCCCGGAGCCCCGGGCGGCGTCGTGAACGGCACCGGTGAAAGCGACGCCGGTGGAGGTGTCGTTAGGTCAACGGGCGTCGACCGGGGTTGTGGCAGCACCGGAGCCGGGGCCGGGGCTGGTGTTGCTAGCAGCGCCGGGACCGAAGCCGCCGGCGGAGCCGCAGGAAGAACCCCACTAGGGCCCACGGGGCCCGAAGGCGCACCGGGGGGACCTTTAGGCCCGAAGAGGCGGGCCATGGCCGACAGGAACTCCTGTATTTCGGCCGGAGTCGCCGCCGAACCCAGGAAGGGCGGGTAATGCGGCGGCGGCTCCACAGGCACTCCCGGAGTCGCGGGGGCTTGGACGGTGCCGTCGGGACCCTGAGCCGAGTCGCGCGACCTGCGAGGGGAAGTCGTCGAGCGATGACGCTTTTTCGACTTCTTGTGCTTCGACTTACCGGAGGAGTGCGAAGACTTTGACCCCGAAGAACGATGAGGACTCCGCGACCGGCCCCTTGACCTCTCTCGTGACCGGGGCTTGGAT
Source organism: Calotriton arnoldi (assembly GCA_963921515.1). Lineage (NCBI taxonomy): Eukaryota > Metazoa > Chordata > Amphibia > Caudata > Salamandridae > Calotriton > Calotriton arnoldi. The sequence goes on along the minus strand of CAWUFW010000463.1, from coordinate 3,231,347 downwards.
TGGCGTGGAGCCGACTGCCGGACCTCGAGGAGCTTTCGAGACCGCTCTCGCAAAGTCTTCGGATGCAAGGCCGACAGTCAGGGCACGACTTGGAGTCGTGGTCGCGCCCGAGGCAGTAGAGACAATCCTGATGCGGGTCCGTGATCGACATCATTTGACCACAGGCGTCGCATGGCTTGAAGCCTGGCATCCCTACTGACACCGTTGGAGTCGAACGACTCGAGAAAACAGTGACAAAAAGTCACAAAAAGTTCAGTCAAAAAATGACTGGGGCACTGCTCTCTCCGGATCTGCGCTTACTGGCGCGGAAAAAGAAAGATCTGACGTCAGCGCGCATGGGCGGCGTCTAAGTACTGGCCGCGACGTCATCCCGGCGATCTCGACACCGACAACGGATGCGGAGCCGCACGACGCCGCCTACCGACGCACAAGAGTACTGCTACGCAAAACTTTCCGGATCCAGCCTGACGCCTGGGGATATTCTAAGGTAAGGAATCTGTCACTAACGTGTCTCTTTCAGATACGCACATCACGGACAACGGGAGGGAGGAAGGGTAGGGGGGTGGGTGTACAGAAGGCACAGACAATGGGATGGAGGGGGTTGTAAAGAAGGCACCACGAAAGCAAAGCAGGTCGTGCTGTCAGTAAGAACAAGCATTTGCAATGCAATAGGACTCGCATTTACGCGAGACCTATTGCATTGGAAACGGGAATGCGGGCGGGTGAGAAGGCACGAACGGGAGTGCGAGGAGGGCAGGGGGGCAGAGAAGTCACGGACTGCGGGAGGGGGGGAGGCACGGGAGGAAAATAGTGTTCGAAGTAAAGGGGCCAGTAGCCATGGAAGGATACAAATGACGACATGGCCATCATGAGGAGGGACTAACAAGCCTAAAACAATCGGAAGGCAGCATTTAGCACCTAAGCCAATGAAAAAGATGGGCGGAGAGTGGGTGGAGCTTCCACGCCATACTGAATACTGCATGCCTCGCAAAGCGAGCAGCGCATGTGCGCTGCCGCTATAGGCTCAACCTAAAAAGGAGCCCAAAGAAGATCATCAGTAGGGATGTGGCAGTCAATAGTCCCATGGCAAACAGGGGATTCAGTGGGGCTGGAAATAGTCACCACTTCCTTTTGCACTTTGCTGCAGGTGGACATGCAGGGGATGTAGGAGCCAAAGTGAGGGGAAAAAGAGGCTTTTACAAAAGAGTCCTCTGTGATCTTGCTCCATTTTAACCTGTGTGCTTGATCCTGAGGTACAATGTCATTATTCCTGGGGTCTACTTCGAGGTGGGACTCTTTATCCACACTCCATTCCATACTCATGAACAAGGGGTTATGATCACTCAGCTGGTTCCACTTGGCCTGGTATTGTATCACACATAGGCTAAGAGAGGCCGAAAGAACTATATAATCAATAACTGTTAAAATCTTGGTCAGTGAGAGTAGGTATATCAACATCTTTTCTATGGGCCTCCAAGCATATCAAATTAAAATCTGCCAAAACGCCTTCCAACATTTACCCCTGGGTTGAGTTCTCAAATTGGTCTTGGTTAAAAATTTCTAAGGAATACTTGTCAGATAAATGATATGCTGAGTGGCAAAAATGGATATTAAAATCCCCAACTAAAACCACCGCATACGGACGGTTTTATGTATCTGCATATGATTCTAGAAAGGATCTTAAAGCCAACAGCTGTTCTCCAGGATTAGACTGTGCAAATGACATAGTAATTTAAAACCAATAAAGTCACTGCATTTTTTAATTTTAGCTGCGTGGCCAACAAGTAACTAGACCCTGTTTCCATCTGCGTCGACTTACACTCGATATTTAGTGATACCAAAGTCACTAAACCCCCCTTAGCCCTGCCTGATTGTGAGGGTAAAGCAGAGGAGAAATACAACAAATACCCGTCCAGAAAGAATAAATCCTTTGTGTCCCAAGTTTAATGCAAGGCCACTATATGCTGTTCACGTAATAGACTTAGCCAGAACTTATTGTCCCTTTTCTTGAATAACCCTGCTATGTTCCAGGGCATAACCTTTATATGAGGGCCTTGCTTAGCTGGTGGATCTGCAGGAGAACTGCCTCCACCATGTCTTATTCTAACCCTCTCAAGTAGAGATCCTGTGGGGCTGGAAATTAGTCAGTCATTACTACCTAAGGTAAGGAAATCTATTTAAAACCTCAAGGGCAGCTACCTGTTCCTGTCTCCCCTGAGAGCCCTTAGATGTTGTTCTTCTCCTTATAGAAAAGCATCACTCTGAAGGGTTAAAAAAAAACAAGGGGTAACACTTTTATACCTGTATTAGTGGGGCTGCTATGGGCTGACTGATGTATTAACTGACCTGCAATTTTCAGTTGATTACAATTAATAACAATACAGCCCCTCTCCCAGTTTCTCCCTCAGTCACACCCAGTTCACTCATCTTGCCATAATGTTATCTGTAGACAAATTTTTCCAGCCCCATCTTGGCTATCACACCAATGAGTGACCTTGCGGATAAGCTCTGGGGTGGTTTCTACCACCCCTGCCCTCGTGCGGGACATCAACCCAAATAGCTACCAGCGGGCTGGATTCAGGGGGGTGGGGCAGCTGCAAACTGGTCTGGTGTCTACTAGCCCCACATGGCTAGGCTGAGGGAGACTAAATTCTCCCTGCCTGTCAACATTACTTCACCGACAGCCTGGCCCAGGGGGGAGGGAAGCCTGTAGGCAGGCAGGATGAATACCCTTATTACCCATGCAATCATTTTTAGGATTCCTTACAATATCGGGCTTCTTCATAGGTAATCTCAGATGATCTTGCGTTGCCCCTGCACTTGCTGCTAGGGTAGCATTGTGTGAGTGGGTAGCAGGGGTACCTTGATTTCTCCCGGAACACACTACGTAGTCAAGTATCTCTTCTTGAGAAGCTGAGACTCCCTCCTTAACCCTGGGTAATGAAAATGTCAAGTTGGCAATGACAGATTCTAAGATTTTTAGTTTAAAATCAAAATCATCAGCCACACTTTCAACCAACTTAACAATATTGTCCCATAAATTGTTCAACAGAGGCTCCAACTCTGCTTTAATGTCACGAGCAACAGATACAGTACACGTCGGCTACCCCTGTATCAGATTAGCGGCGAACTCCCCAGAAGTTGAAGCCACGTTTTTATCCTTTGCAGTAATTGCCTTCTTTTTGACAGCTTTATATTTAGTTCTAAGGACTTTCTTAATTTTGGGTGGGGGGTTTCTGATCAAGAGGCAAAGAGCTCGTCAGTACAGGAGTCTTAACTGGAGTATTCCCCCTTGAATCCGTGTCGGGCGGACCAACACCTCCCTCCTCTGATGTTGAAGATGTTTCTCCCAAGTCCCAGGCGCTTCCCCTAGAAGTTGTGCTTGGCGCTCAATTATCCGCTCTAATGCCCAGTCTTTCTTCACCATTCAAAATTTCTTCATTAAGGGTCCCCACAGCTGAGTTACGGAACAAGATTACAAATTGCACTTACATGGTGCATTCGAGTGTAGTGGCCCATTATCACTTGTAGATTTCCGTTTGCAGTCCTGCCAAGTTCAACTCATCACGTGTTAGCCTAACGCATTTGAAGGTATGTCCCCGTATCACTGCATTAAAAATAATCATCACGCATTATAGCGCTTCCTCAGTGTCAAGCTGGAGCGCTGCAGTATAGTAATTCGCAGTGTCAGTGTCTGAGTATGGCAAGCCGGCAGTGCTGGTTTGCGCTGCTCGCAGTTTAGGGGCTGACTCAACTGTGCTCCGCTCTAGATACATTTTACCCGGGCCCAGCATTCTGATTCATGTGACCTAACGTCACGAGAGGGACTGTAAGGATTTGCCAAATGGCTGTGCAGCCTAGAGAGGACATGTAAAGGCGAGCCACAGACGGCGCGAGCTGGCGGCACACTGGCTTGAGGAGTTCGAGGTGCTCACTGTTATATGCTCCTCATCTTTTCTCCGGTCGGATGACCGATCTGACTGAGAACAGTGACAGCAGAAGCTGAGCCGCACAAAAAACTGTGCAGCAGGGACTGTGGGTCAGTGCAGCCCCTTGAGGTAATCAATGTCAGTCAAGGACGGTTCCTTTTATATTTCACGTTTAACTTAATATTGCATTTGCATGCTGACAGCAGCTTTCACCATTCCACATGTGTCCTGGGCTCCAGTCTGGCACTTAAATGCACAATACCTTCACACAAAAGTAGTCTTCCCGATCATTCCCCACAGCTCTAATAAATGACATTAAATTATAGAAAAGAGTTATATTACAAACTCAAGCAAGTATCAGTCGAGGGGAGGTGAGGTGCGACAGTGTAAAGATGGGAACGAGGCTAGTGATCCTTAGTTCCTACAGTGTATATAATTTCATTTAACCCAACAAATGCTTGACTAAAGGAACTATGAATGATGTCACTATTACACGTAAGGTTGGAAGTTAACCGACGGGAGGGTTCATTTGAGGTTATTGAGGACTGTATTGTGCTAACTTTACACCAGTGCAAAGACAACATGACACATCCATTTGCACCACTTGCGCTTTTTGTGTTGTGACGAATCTGGCAAAAAGTATGTGCACCAATGCCCTTCTGCCACTGCCATATTGCCCTATAGGCCAGTCTGACCCTTGCACTCAAGAGAAAAACAAAGTAATAATCGATGGCGGCCACAATCTTTAATATGTTACAAGTTCCGTTTCAGGCCCGGTTACAGGAATTTTTATCTGGGTGGGTTAAGGGTGCGTTTGGGTGGGCCAATGCGGCCCAATTTATAACAATTTTGAAGGTAGACTACAAGCCCTAGAGTTACACATGGACATTGATTCACCAAAGTGCCAGGGGTAGTGGAAATGATATCACACATTCTTGACCTTAATGAGATCACAAGAAGTGACATCATATGACCTTTGGCCCTCAATCTTCCTACGAAGGGATGTCACATGACCTTAACCCTTATAACATCACAATAACGGACATCACTGAAGTTATAAAAGCCATAATAAAACATGACTAATACAATAACAGAACGTTGAAAAATGATTGTATTTCTTAGCTTTACATGAAAAATTATGTGCTCATCTGAAGAGGAAAATTCCACATTCTTAGATAATGGTCGGACATTTATGATTCCCTTGTGGCTGCTTATGCAATGAGGCATGCACTGCCACTATGGGAATATTATAATGTATGCTACATCCTACAGTATATTACTGGGTGCACAGACTAAAATACATAAACACCTTCAGAATCCAAACACAGAAACAGCCGGGTCTGGTGGACTATTGCGTCCACTATAGAGGCCTGTGTTCGACCTCATGGTCACTGGTTCAAATCCTGGTGGGTCCACTCAGCCTGTCATCCTTCTGAAGTCAATAAAATGAGTACCATTGAGTTGGGTAACAAACATCTGTTATTCAGGGCCAAGATACCCTCGGGTGATCGTGAATTTTACAAATACACATGTTATGTTAGATAATTGAGGTGCAAAAGGACGCTTACAGCTCTGGGCTCTGGTGCCAATGCAAGAGAACACAAGAGGGTCCCTGGCTCTACTAGATAAGTTTGGAAAAGAGAGCAGGGAAACTGAACATAGCAAACAAGAACAAGAACTTCTCCAAAACACTTTATATACCACATGCAATACGTCTATAGTATACAAAAAGCCATGAATCAGACCAGTAGTTTTTGTAATTTATTCATCTAGTCCAAAAATATCTTTATGATTTATTTATCCCAAGTCATAAATATTTTTTATATAAATCATTTTTTATAAAAACAAGAGAAATGGTACATGCAATAATGAAGTTGTGAGCACCCACAAATACGAGCAGTCAGTACATATATTAAGTATAATACAGCAGAAGCATACAAAGAAAACACATAATCAATCACAGTACAATGAATACAGGAACAACATTTATCAAAAAACTATACAGGATACTAAACGGAACAATAGTCACATGACAAACAATGAAAAAAGTCACAATAAATAAAAATTGTTACTCATTATGTAGATATTTTTAATATAGTGAGTTTTGTATCTAGCTGACAGAAAAACGCTGACGCGCGTTTCGGAAGTTAACAGTTGATAATATCAACCTTCATCAGGGTGTTGTCTGTACATTCTGTGGCAGGGGGCCATCCATACAAATTAAGATCACACAGAGCTGTGCACAAGGCAAGGTAACGCCCTGTCCTCACTACCCCATATACACCACCTAACTGCAGCTTGCCTCCGACATGAGGTATAGTTGCCACATTGCTGTTTTCTTCCAACATGAATATTTTAATGTCTCAGCCAGTGTAAAAATAGAGAAAATCACCCAAAGTCAGCATTTTTCCCCTTTACAGTGCATACTTAGAATAGTATTTATAAAAACAATGCACTTTATAATGTGTTCTAGAGGTTTCTTAATTACACCTGACTAGGGTTGCCACCTGCCTGATTTTTTACTGGCACCACTGGTATTTTAATGTCCCAGCTGGTACAAAAATTAGCAAAACCTACTAAAGCAAGAATTTTTAGCCCTTATCTGTACCTAATCCAAACAGCAAATATAAATGGAAAACACTTTAAAATGGATTCTAGAGCTGCAAAGATTCCTGACTATTAAATATAGTAAAAACAGACGGAAAAGTCATGGTGCAAATGTATACATACAATTTTATTCATAGTTCTATTTAGTATCAAGTCCATGCCTTTGCACACTCTTAAAACTACAACAAATAGCCGGTATTTTCTTTTGGAAAGGTTCCAACACTACCCCCGATTGATAATTAATGTAAACAAAGTGAAGAAACATGACAATGTTTGACTGTACTCATGGCCTCTTCTGCCGAGTGGGAGGGCCAAAGGTCATGTTTGGGTGGGCCTGGCCCACCCGCTAGAACCGGGCCTGTTCCGTTTGCATAACACACCTGCCTGTGGCAGCAAAAAATGTCTGCTTTGTGCGAGTGCATATAAATCAGAGCCACTTCTCTCCGCTTTAGTCATGCAGGCGCCATTTCCTCCTACAAACGCCTTCTCTCTATAATAGAGCAGCCTTCTGCATGCTGCTAAGCTGAGTGCATCAGCTGTGTGTTCGTTCTTTTTTTTTTTTTAACTCTTTTTTATTAAACAACACAACAAAAAGCACAGCAAGACAGGCCATCAATTGTATACATAAAGGTACAGTAGAGGTACAGATTGCTCTCAATGCACTGCTCCAAAAATAATTTATCATCATGTTATGTCTCCCTTGATATTTGGCAAGTCTTGCATTCTCACATCCCGGTGACGTAGCTCTACCACAGGGGACAAACATCTTTCACCCCTGTGCATATTCCAGGCAGCCCACTTACGGTCCCATTTTTTCGGGCATCCTCTGTGTTTAAAAACATCGTTCTCCGCAATCATGGCTCTATCCATATCAGCAACCAATCCTGTGATTGTTGGTGGTTCCCCCACTCCCCATTTTTGTGCGATGTTCCGCTTTACGAGGGCCCATCCTAGTGAAAACCATGATTTCTCAGTTTGGGCTAGGTCCGTGGCCTCCCATATGTTTAGTAGGCATAATTTCGGTGTGGCGTTTAGTTCCCCCCCCCCCACCTTCGCCATCTGCTCTGTGACTGCTTTCCAGTATGTTTGGGCAACTGGACATTCCCACATTATGTGACAGAAAGTTCCCTACTGGTGGCATTGCCTAAGGTAATAAGTGTCAACCCTCCGACCCATCTTGACTAGTACTCCCGTGGCAAGGTAGACGCAGTGTCGAGTTTTAAGTTGAACTAGCCTCAGTCTCATGGGGATGGCTATTTCCCTGGGGGAGGCCAAAGCGTCTCGCCAATTGTCGTCCTCTAACTCGTCCAGGTCCGCCTCCCATTGCTGCCGCAGATGTGTTAACAAGTCAGGACGGCTATTGATCAGTTTTTTGTAAGTTAAGGATATGGCCTTCTTGGTCATGGGGTCTAGTATTAGTCTATCTTCCAGGGGGGATGCTTCAGGAAGTGAGCCGCCCTCCGGTATCGCTGTTTTGAGAGCATGGCTGATTTGTAGGCATCTGAATGTTTCGGATTGTGCAAGGTCATATTCCTTCTGTAGATCTGCAAATGTGGCCAACCCTCTTGTGTTCCACTTGTCCCCCACCGATGATATGCCTATCAGATCCCATTTATCGAACCTGGGGCAAGTGCTCAATCGGCCCAACTGTTCGGGTTCCCAGAGTGGAGTCGCACGTGTGATTTTGTTATGCCAGCCAAGTATTTTATTGACCAGGTGCCAGACTTCAATTGTGCGGGCTGTAGGCCTGGTGAGGCCCAGTTCGTGTATAGTGCTCTGTGGTACCCTCCCTGTCCCATAAGCCGCCAATCTATGCGGAGACTCGGGTTGACCTCAGAACCGAGGGCCCAGTGGTTGACTACCGCGAGTTGGGATGCCCAATAATATGATTTGAGGACAGGTAAGGCGATTCCACCGTCGTAACATCCCGCTGTTAATTTCTGCATCGCTATGCACGGCGCCTGTTCGTCCCACAGCAGGGTATGCATGGCGCTATCAATACTCTCATAACAGTAAATTGCCCACCGACAAGTCCTCCCCTGCTTCTACACCTACACACAATCACAATATAACTAAGCCTGTTGAGGCCCACGGCAGATCTTGGAATGCCTCCCCCAACGGCATAGATCACCCTAATAGTTTAACGACCTCAGCACCCGCAGGCCCAGAACTTGCTGCGTCTTCCCCCATCAACTACGTGGATCACATCAATCACACACTCACTCAGATTCTCCAACGTATGGAGCGAAAAATAGACTCTTGCGCAGCTGAACTAGCACACCTGAGACAGGACCTATCAATTAAGACCTTCCCTACCTGCCCTCCCACCAACAAGAGTCGGCAACGGCCTCCTCACGTAGGCACACTGTGGGCCTTACAAGGCCCCCACTGGCCCGCCACTCCTCTGTGCAGACTGGCCCACAGGCCCCGTCGTTCTCGCTGCCCCCTATTTTATGGGGAAGCTGTGGCTCTCAGCGAATCCTACCCATCCAAATCCCAGACCAATGTTCTCACCCCTTCCTCCTCGATTCCAGTAATAATGGGCTGTTAGACCTGGCACCATTGGCGTGGGTCTCCCTTCCATTTTTCGCTGTTGTCCCCCTGTTTTTTCTGGTGTTAGATGCTCTGGGCGCTGTGCCACTGCCCTTCAGTGCCACGGCGCGAATGCTCCCTGTGTAAATATGACATGTGAATTGGTATATCCATGATTGGCTTATTTGGTTTACCTGTTAGTCCCTAGTAGTGTGGCCTGTGTGTGCCCAGGGCTGGTGAACCAAATGCTGCTGGTGGGCCTGCAGCGCTGGTTTGCGCCACCCCCAGAAGCAGCTTGTAAATTGTGTCTCAGACCTGCCACTGCAGAGTCTGTGTGCAGTCCAGAACTGCCATCTTGGCTGTGAAGTGCACCCACTTCCCAGCCCCTGAACCTTCCCTTGGCATCATGTAAGTCACCCCTATGGTAGGGTGCCTTGTATGTGTGAGGTAGGACATGCCTTGGTGTGTGTAGCATGTCCTGGTAGTGACTTACACCCAATTTCGTTTTTCACTACTGTAAGGCTACCTGTTCCCCATAGGCCAGAATGGGCAATTTTGACTATTACATTCTATAGTCCTAACTGATCCCAGGAACATGGTAGAAAAACGAATTTAGTATGCCTGAGCTCAGAATATGAAAATACATCTTTTAGGAAAGTTTATTTTTATATTCTGTGTTTGAAAATACCACTTTTAGAAAGTAGGTATTTTCTTGCCTAAGCCTTCCAGTGTGCTCTGCTGTTATGTGTATTGGCTGTCTGGTTTTGGAGGGACAGGGCAGGCTGAGCCAGACCTGGGTTGAATAGAGAGATCTGTAGTTGGAGTATGGGGAGGGGTAGCTCCTTGACTTGAATAGGGCTGTGCCTGGCAAGGTGAATGATGGCTCCACCTCCCACTGTGCGTCTGATAGCAGACCCCCTCTTCCTGAAAGGAAGGATGCAGCCTGGTAAACAAAGTGCTCCAGGACTGAACAGAACTGGTTCTGGCTAGGCTCAGTGACTTGTAGCTTTTGAGAACAAAGACTTTTGGGGTATAAATATCTGTGCTGAAACCCCTACAAAGTGTATTGCTCCTGGACATCAAGACGAACCTCTGTCCGTGTAACTGAAGGAATCTGCATGAGGTGACTATCCTTGTGCTTGTGTGCTGCTTTTTGGATTGGCCTGCAGTGGTTACCATTGGACTTGGAAGAAGAGGGAAAAGGACTTTGAGAGAACTTTTATTAATCTTGCTAAAGCAATCACACAAGGGCTAGGAGAGAGCTAGCCTGCTGTTGAAGTCTCAGGCACATCAGACTTCACCACCAGCCTCCTGATTTCTCCCAGCGAGGATTTCTATCTGCAGGTGAGGCTCCTGTGAGTTCCAGGGCCTCTAGTTCTACTACAGAGAAGAGAGTGCTGAAATCGTCGCTAACGCACGTTTGCGAGCTGCCGCAGCCGAAAGCGCCCGAAAAATCATCGCGCTGCTGCCGCCGAGTGCTCGCAACCAAAGATCGAGTCATCGCACCGAGATCATCGCTTCACGACATCGCAGCGCGGACGCCAAGCGTCCGCCATTTTCATCGCATCGCATCAGGATCGTCGCTCCCTCGCAGAGCGCCATTTCTTCGCATCGCAACCCGATCGCACACGCAACAGGATCGTCGCCTCGTCTCCTCCCTTGCGGCAAGGAGTCATCGCACCAGCGGTCTAGCGTGCAGAAGTTTGTCGCATCGTCTCCACACGCATCAGCAGATCGGCGCATCATCCTCCCTCGCGGCAAGGATTTATCGCATCGCCGGCCTTGCGTGCAGAAATTCATCGCTACAACTTCTTTGTGACAATTTGTTGACGTTGCTACGAAATCCAGGTACTTTGTAAGTAAAAGGGTCGCAGAGACCACTGCTTTGAACTGAACTCCTCTTTGCGCACTTGAACTATTTTTACAGCATTGCAAGAGTGATCCTATTTGACAGTATTGTGGCTTTTTATCGTTATTGGTCTTGTGCTAAGTCTATATATAAAGACACTTATTTTTTATAACTACTTGTGTGGTGTCCCTTTGTAGTGTTCCTCACTGTGTTACTGTGTATGGTCATAAATGCTTCACACACTGCCTCTGAGATAAGCCTAGCTGCTCGTGCTACGTTACCACAGGGTTGAGCAGGGGTTATCAAAGGTGTGGCTCTCTTACCCTGACTTAGGAAGAAGGGTCCCTACTTGGACAGTGGCCAGCCACTGCCAACGAGAGACCCCCATTTCTAACATGGGCATTAATAGAACCCCTGTTATTTCTAACTCACCCAGACCCCCTGCCCAACTCATCACCATCCAGCCCTTACAATCTGCAATAGACTATTCCTGCCTGCTACCTTGCATGCTTGCAAATTGCAGATTGGCTGCCACAACCCAGACCATGGCACACAATCCCCCCACCATCCCAGTACTAGTAGGCATAAATAGATCCCATGTAACCACTGACTCGCCCAGACCTCCTGCGCAACTCACCACCATTCTGACTCTTCAACTTGCCAAAGACATTCCCGCCCCTTTATCCTGCATGCTCGTCAACTGCAGATCGGTAGCCCAACACGCTACAGATATCGCTGAAACCGTACTCAGTGAGGGAATTGATATTGCTTTCCTCACGGAGTCCTGGCTCAATGATCACTCAAATGCCATACTTGATCTGCTAACCCCTCCAGGCTACTCCATCATAAGACAAGACAGACTGGAAAGAACGGGTGGAGGCCTAGCCATTATCCACAAAGCTGACATCCCTCTATCCTTACTAAATAAGGCAGAATACTCAACATTCGAGTACCTCGGCGTCAAAGTTAAAGGAAATGGCTCCCCACCTATCAAACCTCACACCATCTATCACCCTCCTGTTAAGCGTGCCCTTTTCGCCGAAGAGTTATCAGACCTATTAACTCGGTTCTCCTTAACTGACACGAAGGACGTGTTTCTGGGAGACTTTAACTTACACTGGAACAACCTCGACAACCCCACAATCAAGCGCCTCATGAACCTTCTAGAAATTAATGACCTAAAGCAACTCTGCAATAAACCAACACATAGCAAAGGCGCTACGCTTGACGCGATTATCACCAACAATGAATTGGTCTCCCTTAACGACATCCTACCCATAGACTGGTCAGACTATCATCTCATACTGTTCAACATCGAGACCTCAAACAAACCACACTTAGACTCATCAATTAAACCCAAACACTGGACCACAAACCTCAAACAAGTTCGCTTCACGGACCTTGAAGCCAAGATCTGTGAACAACTACAACGTCCCCCTTCCTCGCATAACGTTAATGACCTGACTACCCACTTCAACATTGCGATTACGGAAGCTCTGGACCTAATCGCACCTCTCAAACTAAAACAACTAAGATCGACTCAATCAAAATCTTGGTTTACCTCGGATCTCAACAACGACAGAAGACTTCTGAGGCAAGCTGAAAGGGCCTGGAGACAAAACCCTTCATCAGTACATCTTACTCTACTCAGAACGGCAAGGTTGAAATACAAGAAGGCATATCTTCAGACAAAAAGCCACCTTCTTCCACAATGAACTTGACCATGCAAAGAACAAGCCCAGATAACTCTTTAACATAGTCAAACAACAAACCACTTCCCCCTACACACAGGAAATTATAGCCTCTTATAAACGATGTGAAGAAATTGCCAGTTTCTTCAATGACAAAATAACGAAAATGTATCAATCTTTCCTGCAAGTTACAACCCCACTCCCCTTACCACCTATCTGCTCAGACACTCCCGACACTACCTCAATAACTCCTTTGGACCTCGCCAAAGAGAAAATGGATCCTAGTGGAACTAACGGCAACCTTTTCTGCATCCAATTGAAAAACAACGCCAACTGGTCGATTTTCAAACCAATGACAGAACTTGAGGTTTTCAATATTATTGCGAAACTAAAGCCCACCTCCCACACCAAAGATCCCCTCACTGCCAAAATGGTACACAACCTTAACCACATTATTGCCCCGTATTGGACAAAAATCATCAACTCCTCTCTCTCCTCGGGTTGTGTTCCAGAGTCCCTTCAACTAGGAGAAATCACACCCATTCCCAAGAATCCCAAGGCTGACCCAAATGATCTAAGCAACCTCAGACCTATCTCCAACCTCCCATTCCTAGCCAAAACCATGGAAAAATGCGTATTGCAACAACTCAACCGACATATTGAGGACTCCAACTTACTTGACTCCTTCCAATCAGGGTTCAGAAAAGGCTGTAGCACAGGAACTGCCATGCTTAATATCACAGATGACATCCATAGATCCTTAGATGGTGGTGATGCATGCATACTTATCCTACTTGACTTATCAGCGGCCTTCGACACTGTAAACCACAAAGCCTTGCTGGAATCCTTGAAGTTCTGTTCCGGTATAAATGGCACTGTTTTAGAATGGTTCACTTCTTACCTTCAATACCGATCACAACAAGTCAAAATCAAGTCTTGCCTCTCAAAACCCACACCGGTCTCTCTTGGCGTACCACAGGGCTCAATCCTCTCCCCGTCACTGTTCAATCTCTTCATGGAACCCCTTTCTATCATCTTGAAGCAAGCTGGAATCAAATTCCACCTCTATGCCGATGACACACAACTATACTACAAAATTATATCTCCTAGTGGCATTCAACATCTCAATGTCACATTGTGTAATATTCAATCGTGGTTTAACGCTAACCATCTAAAATTAAACCCCCACCAAAACAGAAATTATCTTGTTCACCCCCAAAAATAAACTGTACTCTCACTCTCTCAAATTCGGCTAAATCCCTAGGATTCACCCTGGATAAAGACCTGTCAATGAAGGAGCACATCAAAAACTCAGCCAAAGGAGCAATTTACACACTAAAACACCTCAAAAAAATCAAACCATTCATTCCCTCGGATGATTTCAAAAGGGTCGTTCAATCTCGTCCTCTCCAAACTTGACTACGGGAATGCCATCCTCACAGGGACCCCGAAATCACACCTTGCTCCCCTCAGATCAGTTCTAAACATGGCAGCCAGGCTCATTACAGATATCAAACGGTATGATCACATCACGCCTGCACTTAAGATCCTTCAATGGCTTCCTATAGAAGGAAGATGCAATTTCAAGACTGCCTGTGTCACCCACAAAGCCATTCACTCGCACACCCCGGAATATTTAGATAACAAACTCATCAAAGCAGGAAGAACCAGATCACTGAGAAGCTCCAACACACTTCTTCTCGTCCCTCCCAAACTAAAAAAGAAATCTACCCAGTCTCGCTCGTTCTCGGGTAACGCCACCAGCATATGGAACTCTCTCCCGAGGGACTTACAATGCAACCCCTCCTTCACTTGCTTCAAAAGAGACCTTAAACGCCATCTCCTCAACAAATACTGGAACGCCTGAGCAATTTCTGGACCTCAGTTACATTAGTCTCCCTTTAACCCGTTGTGGTAGGGTGCTCCGGGAGGACGGCGGGGAGTACCCCAGGGGCACCGGAGGACGAACGTCTGTGCCGTCTCCATGGATACCGGTGGACACGTGGGGGCTGAGTACAAAAGACCCGGAAGTCGCCAAGCGAGAAGAAGAGGCCGGGAACGGCGAGCGAGGTTCTGGAGACGACGAAACCGAAGGGAGGTCGGAGAGGGAGAACAGAAGAGGCAACGACGTGAGGACACCGGAAGGCGGCGGAGACACCAATCACCACAGGGTGGAGGCGTCCCCTGCGAAAGGCGTGCTGGACGAGGCGGTCGTGACCCCGTCATCGGGTCACGGCTTCAGGCAAGTGCTCAAGGGAACCGGACGCCGTCTGGGCGGGTGGTTGCACACGCAAGCGTTATACACAGGACTGTAAGGAGCAGGGGAGGAAGAGGGACAAAGAGTAGAGGTATCTACCCCCCCTTTTTGTTTTATTGTACTCAACACTGCTCGGTCCGGCGTTGGGCTGGAACTGTAGTCTGGGGCGCTGAGCGTCTACGTGGGTAAACGCTGGGAGGACGTCGACCGAGTCACTCCCGCCTCTAGCAAGTCACTGATAGGGCAAAGGTCGCCACTGAAGTAAGTGGCTCCCTTGGGACCACAGGGCTGGAAGAAACCCAGGGTGGGTGAGGAGCTCAGAGTGGGAAGAGCAAAAGTAAGATAGCAGGAGAGCGCGAGAAGACAGGGGGGGGGAACCCGTGAGCAGGGGACCCTTACTAATCGCCTCTCTCTTCTTCCTCGAGGGGACGGCCACTGCCAGGGACGTGAAGAGGCGAAAGGAAACCGGCCAGACCACTGTGGCAACGCTGAGAACCCCGCGACGGGTCAAGATAGCAGACCCACCTGAGAAAACCCACACCTTGTTCCATAACGGACTTAATAAAAGATCCACTTCCCAGAACTGTCGTCTGTGGTCATTGGGCAGGTGACACCCGTTAATCTGCTGGCTGTTTTATTTCTGTTGCTGCCTCCGTCTACCTTGAAGGTATTCCTCTCACTGGACCCAAACGGACGTCTTGCCCTTTAAACAGTTACCGTCCTCAGGGCCTAGCTGCTGTCCGTATACATATTGTATTCCATCCGCTTTGCCTAATATTTTCTTGCGCATTTACGGTTTGTTGGTACTTGAGCCTAGTTTGTTGTGCGTCATTTACGAAGTGACTGGATTATAACCTGGCTCTTGACTCTGTAAAGC
This sequence comes from Calotriton arnoldi, assembly GCA_963921515.1. Lineage (NCBI taxonomy): Eukaryota > Metazoa > Chordata > Amphibia > Caudata > Salamandridae > Calotriton > Calotriton arnoldi. Next base: position 3,215,605 of record CAWUFW010000463.1, on the reverse strand, counting down.
GCTCTGATACCCCCCGGGTCTAGCTAGCGCTATATAAAACTTATATAAATAAAAAAATATGTGAGAAGTAGGAGTCTGGGACCCAGTAGGGAGTGCAATGCTAACATTTTGAAGAGAGCTGCGCGCCCCAGGAGAGTCAGTGGTAGGGCACACCAGTGTTTTACATCGGTGCGGAAGCGAGTCAGGGGCCCTAGCAGATTGGTTTCATAGAAGCGGGCTGGATCCGTGGTTATATACACTCCTAGATAACGGAAGCCCTCCGTTGCCACGGGGATGTCATATTCTTTAGGTGTGTGTGGCCGAGGACCATGTAATGGGAATAGCTGGGACTTAGACCAGTTTATTGTGTACCCTGATTGGTTGCCAAATTTACGGAAAATGTGGAGGATGCGGTGAATGATAGATGTGGGGGAAGCCATATATAACAATATATCGTCCGCATAGAGCGAAATTCTGTCCTCGTGATTCTCGGTCCATTTGAGTCCCCGTATCAGAGGGTCTCCCCTCACCCAGATCGCCAATGGGGCGACAGGGGGCACCCTTGCCGAGCGCCTCTGCCCAGCTGAAATTGTCTTGATGTGTGTCGGTTCACCACGATTTGCATGTCCGGCTAACAATTTAATCCATTTCATGAAATTGGGCCAGAAGCCCGTTCTTTCGAGGACGGCAAACATATATGCCCACTCAATGGTGTCAAAGGCCATTTTGGCATCAAGGGACAGCAGGGCCACATGTTCCCTTATTATGTCTTCCCTACCCAGCACCCCGTGCAGGCGTCGTAAATTCAAGGCAGTGTTCCAGCCGGGCATGAAGCCTGACTGGTTTGGGTGTATCAGACTCGTTATCAGTGGGATGAGTCTATTGGCCAATAGTTTTGCGAGTATTTTAGCCTCTGCCATGAGGAGAGAAATAGGCCTATATGCCTTGCAGTCGTTGGCTGGCTTGCCCTGCTTGTGTATTACCACAATTGTGGCTAACCAGATCTTATCTGGCAATAGACCTTTCTCGTAACTTTCTAAATACTTCTGGCGGAGGTGGGGTGTCAGCTTGGTGGCAGCCGACTTGAAAAACTCAATTGGGAGCCCGTTGGTCCCATGACCCTGCCCGAGCGTATGTCTCGAATAGCGTGTTGTATTTCTTCCGCGGTGAGTTCCCCTTCAAGGGAGTCTCTCTCTTCAGGTGAGAGGCAGTTGACTTTGATAGTGGAGAGGAGGTCCGGTGCTGCAAGTGGCGTGACTGCCGCCCCGACGTGTATACCGATTCGAAGTCAGTAGCGAATGTTTCTGCTATATCCCGGGGATCGGTTATGTCTTCCCCCTCGGGCCCTTGTAGTTGGTGTACCCACCTTGATGCCTGCTCCCTCCTCTCTAACCAGGCCAATAGTTTGCCCGTTCTCTTCCCATGTTCATATATGTTGTGGTGGATTGACTTTTGACTCGCCTTGGCCGCCTCCGTAAGGAGTTGCCTGTATCTAGTGTCTTGGCCGCTAGTAATTGCTGAGCAGCGTGGTCGGGGGACTGGGCCAGGGCTTTTTCCCCTATCAGGATCTCTTCTTCAAGTTGGTCTATACGCTTCGTTAATTCCTTCTTATGTCCTACCATCAGGGCCAGCGCTCTTCTCTTAGTGACTGCCCCAAATGCCCCCATAGAATTTGGGACGAAGTTACCGAACCAACATTTTCCTTAAAATATAGGTCTGAGTCTTTTAATAGTTCCGCCTTGATGTGTGGTATTTTTAATGCCCAAGGATTTATCGTCAGGGTCGTACGTCTAGGTTGGAGACCCACAGTCATTTTGATCAGAATGGGGGAGTGGTCTGAGATTCCACGTGCCAGGCAGCGGGCCTCGTTAAATTCGGACAAGTCCTCAGCGTGTGTGAGCATGTAGTCAATACGCGATTGACGATTGTGGGCCCCTGAGTGTAAGGTGAATTGTGTGGTCGTGGGGATAAGCTGTCGCCAAATATCAACCAGGCCGAGAGCCGAAAGGAATTCGGCCAGCCTAGACCCAGGGCCAGGATCCCTGCGCGGAGGTAGCCGGTCAAACAACCCATCTACCGTGAGGTTGAAATCCCCACCTATCACTTGCGTGCCAAACGGGAGATCAAGGATGAATTTACTGAGATCTTGTAAGGTGGACTGTTGCAGTGCTGGGGGAACGTACATTGAGAGCACATTTAGGGTTCTCCCCTCCCAGGAGCCAGAAGCCGCCACAAATCTACCCTGCTCATCTACCCATGTTTTGTTAACCATGTAGGGGGAGTTCTTCCGAAGGAGTACGCCAGTCCCGCGGGACCCGAGGTAAACCCTGCATGTGCTATCAAGTGGTAGCCCCATCTGTTCCGAGCCTTGCAGGTGTTGCCTGTGAGGAGGGTTTCTTGCAGGAGAGCTATGTCCGGAGCATGTCTCTTTAGGTACTGGAGGACAATTCCTTGCTTCAGTTTGTCCCCGAGCCCATTTACGTTCCATGTGAGGAACTTCAGGTCTTTACTCAACCCCATTGGCATGGATGTATGTGAAAGCCATGTATGGAGACAGTGGTATAGCCATTACCCAGGGTTTTCCGGTGATAATTAGTTATACGGGAACTTGGATTATTTACCTGTATGTACGTTTGCACTTTCATGGCTAAATGAAGACATGCGTGCATTACTTCCCCTGCCCCCTATTGCCAGGACCCTGAATGTTTGGGAGTGCGAACCCAGTTCCAATACTGACCATCGAGCAGCATTTCGTTGCTGTGCTGAACTAAAACAAATAACTATACTACCACCCCCCCAAAACTCCCTCCACCCCCTTCCCTGCCTCCCTGCATAACGGAATCCAGTGACCCGCTTCCCCAACTGTGCAGAGTGCCCGTCGCCCTCCCAACCCTGTAGTGGAGGAAACGTAGGCTCAACTGTCCCCTGACATCCCCCTCCCTGATGATCATACATTGTGCTGCAGGAACCATTATGTACAGTTAATATATACTCATTGCAGTTCTTGACAACGATCACCAGTCCTTAGTGCAGTTTTTCCTCTCATTCTCCACCTGTGACAGGTCTATGCTGGCCACTGGCGTATCAGTACTTCCGAGATCACCTACCAGCCCAGCTTGCCCCATCGAGGGTGAGGCGACACAGCCTGTCCATCTGGACCAATGTCCGCCACTCGATTCTCGATTCAAGCTCTTGGGGTGAGTTCACAAACCCCCCGTCGCGTGTTGATCTCTATTGTCCTGGGTGAATTCTTGCCTCTTTTGCGCCTTCACCACTCGTCGTTCTTGTCGGTCCGGGTGTCCTCTATCCCCCACTCTCCGCCAGCCATCAAGCCAGTCCATCACCTCCACGGGGTCCGTGAAAAACCCGCTTTTGCCCTCCGCCTCCACATGCAGTTTCGCAGGAAACAGGATGGCATATTTGATATCTTTATCCCTGAGGGCCTTTTTAACCTCCAGGAAAGAACGTCTTTGCTTCTGGAACTTAGCAGTGAAATAAGGGAAAAACTTAATCGTACTATTTTCACATTTATGGGGAGGGGCACTTCGGGCCGTTTAAGAATATGGTCTCGGTCTCTAAAATTAAACACCCTCGCCAATATGGGTCGAGGGGGCACCCCTGGCTTGGGCCTACCCCCTTGTATACGGTGGGCTCTCTCCATAGAGAAATAATTGGAGAGGTGCTTTGGTTGCAGGTGCTTAGTTACAAGTTCCTCAACAAATAGGTCCACAGCTGGCCCCTCTGCCCTCTCCGGCACCCCTAGGATGCGGACGTTATTACGCCTCAATCGTCCTTCATAGTCATCGAGTTGGATTGTGAGAAGCTTGGTACGGTGTTGTAGTTCAGAGACTGTTTTTTTCAGGGTCGACGCATCGTTGACCAGGCCTTGTGTGACATCCTCCACCTCCTTCACCCGAGAGTCCATCTTTCGTAAATCCACCCTAAGCAGGGATATGTCTGTGGCGACTGAATCGATGCGGCCCTCCAACGACGTGCGGGCGCCATTGATAGCCATTAAGACGTCTTGAAGCGTGGGTGGGTCTTGCACGCTCGATTTCTGCTGGGTGTCTTGCTCCGCTCCCAGGCTCGGCTGACCCCCCCCCCCCTCCTGCACCTTCTGCCACGCAAATTTGTCGATTTTCAACTGGTGCGAGCCACGGCCTCCCTTGTTTGTCACCATTTTGTGAGTGGGACCGCAGGCTCTACGTGTCAGGGTACTCACCGCCGCCTACCGTGGAAGATACCACGTGGCCTGTCGGTTTCTCTCCCCCCGCAGAGCCACGGCCCCCAGGAAGTAACCTTTAAGATATGGATGTCGGGACAGCGTGTCTGAATCCCCACTGTAGTAATACCACTCTGCAAGGTCGCGTCTCAAGTGCACACTGTGCCGGGGACATAGGTGATGGCTTTCGGGGGGCTAGGTGGGAGGTGACATCTTGCTTCGACCCCCGGTGTAACTCTCAAGCTATGAGCCGAACGCGAGAGGAAGGACCCCTCTCAGGGTCCTCCAGCGTTCAGACCAGCGCACCGCCGACTGCTTGCAGTTCAGCGTGGATCCCCTTGGATTAGGTGATCCACACACGATGTTGTCCCTCCGTTCCCTCCACACAGTCAACTTATGTCCAGGATAGAGATTGTAAGGCAGGCTTGCACTGTGTGGGCTGCAAGGACAGGCCTCTATAATCGACAACACCCCCTGATCGAAGTTCCTGGTCGGGGAGGCTCTCGGGGCTGGTTCCGCGGGGCAGTGGGCTGCGTTTTAATCACCCTCCGTCTCTCATACCCCCGGGGGTCAATACGCGTGACGGCACCGAGGGGCGGCTTGAGTTTTGCAGCCTTGGTATGTTTAGAGTCTGATTAGGACATGCGTCACAGGTCGGGCCTGGTGTCGGCCATTGCGCACTACGAGGGAAAACAGGCTTACTTGAAGGTGCTGCCAGATAGTCCGATTCGCCGATCTTGTTGCGGCCACTGACGGGGTTTGTGGGGCAGAGTAGAGCCGCTGACGCCGGGCAGAAATCTAGACGCGTCGTTACCAGCGCGGACGCACTCTTGCTGCATGCCCGGGTCCTCCCCTCCCCTCCGCGTCCAGGCACCGATCTACTAGAGCCCACGGCTGCCTCTCGTTGCTGGGCCGCAGTCCTGCCGTCGGTCTTCCCCTGTGCCGATCTCGCTCGGGATCGCCAGAATGGATCCCTGAAGCCTCCGTAGCTTCTCCACCAGGAACACGCTTGCCGTAGCCGGATATGTTGCAGGATAATTAAAGGAAGAGAACAGTCGGGCCGGAGCCAAGCTAGTGTGCGGCCATTTCCTCCGGCAGTTCGCCACGCCCCCCTGTGTGTTCGTTCTTGAGTATTTCACATGTATCACTTGTGTGACGCAAAATACTACTTTTATTAAGTGGGTTACATCTAATAATTGAGTTGACACTACTATAGTGCAATATTTGTTATACTTTACAAAGCGATGGAAACTCAATCTAAGCAAAAAGTGGGCTTCTGAATTGCTGTAGGAATAAAACCTTTCATGCATTAGGTGAAAATTATTTAAAGAGCACAAAAACATTCGAGTTTCAGTGTGAATGTAAGTGAACATAGGCACAGTGAATGAGTAGAAGTGATTAATTGTAATGCATTTAGGGTGACAGGCCATATATCCTTTGCATAATAGCTTCCAATCAACATTTCACACAAAAGCTGGCAAACAAATTGACTTTTTATACAACTGCGCATATTGTGTACGACTATGCTTATCATTTTGGTACTGTTTCTCACACTATAAAGGTATATAATTCCTTCTTGTTGTTTGTGACTGTTTCTTTATCTTAACCTGTGCATTTTTGCCTGCATCACTATGCTACTATCCCTGAAGTTGTGCTAGTCGGGTATTGTCACTGGGCGTCATAATTTAATGTCTGTCAGGGGCTCTTAGACTTTCTCGTTGCTCAAATGGGATTTAATTTCTGATATTTATATGTTTTCATCGTCTTTGTTGCTTAATTTTGCACGCGAGAAAGTGTCACTCATAGTGTTGAATGTCACTCACAATTACACAAAAATTATGAAAATGTCACACATAGCAATCTGAAACCTTGGCAGCTATGCGTTTGCCCATTCTGAAAGTGGAGATTCGGGCATTAGAGGGATGGCCCATCCTCCTCCAGGCCCCTCTAGACTCGAGACAGGCCTGCCCTTGGCCCGGAGGTATTCCGCGCTGCGGGAGGTTGCTGGCGCTTTGTAGCGCGGGGGTAGTGCTGGCCCCTCATATACACAAGGGAAGGCTGGGGGGCGAAGTTCCACGGTGTCAGTATTAGCAGTGGCGGCTGGTGACATTTGAAAGTGGTAGGGCGTAAATACTGCACTGTGGCGAGCGAGCGAGCCCGAACCACCTACAGGGGGTTCGGGGGGCTTCTCCCCCCGAGAAAATTTTGAAAAAAGAGTGGGCAAATGGTGCATTCTCAAGCAAATTTGAGAAAGAGGTGGCTTGGCGAACACATCTCTGGGAGTAGCCAGACAAGTCTCTTTGCACTTGCACAGATACATCACTCTCCCTGCATTCACATAGGCACACTACTCAACCTGCACTCATAGACCCATTACTCACCCTTCCCTGACAGATCACTAAGCCTGCATTCACCCATCCACATCACTCACCCTGGACTCACACAGGCACACTGCTCAACCTGCACTCACACAGACATCACTCACCCTTTGCTGCACTGCACTCAATCACAGTCTTGTTTGGTTGGGCGAGGTAAGCTAGTTTTTTTTTGTTAAGCTGAAAAACAGTTCTTGGTAACCAACAAAAGCCCTGCCATGAGTCCAAATTCAAAATGATATCAAACCTATATCAAACCAGCTTCAAATTACAATCAATATCAATGTTTTAAAGGGAAAATATGTGCACTCCTCCATAAACGGAAAAAAAAAAAACTAGAGCACATCTTGATATACACAAACATGCCCTCACATTCACCCTCAGGTCTATCAAATCTTCTATCAGGGCCTAATGTTAATTTTCCACCTTTAATGATTGACTTCTGCAATTATTGCTCTTCTTTCATCCCTTGCACATCAGTCTCGCATTCCTCCCTCTCACTTAATAACTTTGCATCAGAGTTCTCCTCAAAGGGCTTAGATATCAGAACACACCTGGCATTTCCTTAGGCCCACCTATTTGTGCTTACATTTTGCCCACACTTTTCACTCTTTCTGTCACACTACTTTGCCTTTTCTCACCCATCTGTTACTGAGCTAATTATCATTCTCAAATCTGCTAAGCCTTCATATGCACAGTGTGACCAATTCAACTCCAAGAACACCAAACCATTCACCCTCTTCTCTCTTGCTATCTTGCATGATATCATTTTTCTATCTTCCTTTCAACACAGCCACCTATTATTGCTTCAAATCTCTGCAGTTGTCTTTTAAACCCTTTAAAAAAATAACATTGATGAACCTTCATGCCCAGACGTCTATCTTCCCTGACTCACTCGTTCTTGAATGACTAGCATTGTTTAACCTACTTCCTCACTACTCACAGACTTCCTCACCTCTTTCAATCTGGATTCAGGATGCTGCACGCCACAGACACTGCCTTCACTCACCTATCCAACTTTATAACCTCTGCCGATTCACACACACTTTACTTCTATTCTTATATTTGTTGACCTCTCTGCAGCATTTGATCCCATAGACCACCACTTTACAGGACACCCTAACGATACATGCCAAGATCTTAGAAGAGAAAAGAGGGAAGAGTCTGATAAAATAATCGGGAGAATGTATTTCCCCGTTGACTCTTATTGAATCGGGTCTAGTGGCATGTAGGCCTAACCAATCTTAGGATCACAGACTCAGTTCTCTACTAGATTTCGCCTGCGCTCACTCATTGCTTCTTTTCAGACTCGTGGTGCTTCTCCTCATCCATCCCAAAATTTCTCGTGACTTGTGCCCCCCTTGATTCAGTCTTTAGCCTTCTCCTCTTGTCAATCAATACCTCATCTCTGGGCAATAGCAACACTTTCTTCAGCTTTTCTTGTCATGTTTACACAGATACCAAAATCCTTCTTTGGTTTCTTTCCTTCACTCCTCACCTCCAGAAAAATCACATACTGCCTCAAAGCTAGACACCACTAGAAGGTGGCTGTCGCATATATATTAAATGTATGAAAAATGGGCGTAATATATTTTCAGTAATTTGTGCCGTTTTTTGCCGGTGCTTAGCACAAGCACTTATTTATGACAGTCTACCATATGGTGGCGCTATCTGTATATTTTTCAACAGAGCCCATCAACAACGTATTAAATATACTTTAAAAAAAAGTAAAAGCAGTGGCTTCACGATATAATTACAGTGTTAGGTGATGTGAAATAGCCACAATGTCACAAATATATTGTACGATGGTTAATATTTGCCAGTGCTGGCAGGGGTAGTGAGTAGTAGCAACCACAGTGGCCTCCCAATAAATACATGGGGCCATGACATTTACATTTTTATAAATTAAGCACTGTCTATTTTCATGCTTCCATCCACAGTACCTGCATCCCTCCCCTGCTCTAGACTTGCCCAGCGCTATGCATTGCCTCTCAGATATCATGCCTTCAACATCTTCAGCCAGAAACAATGGAGTGCACATCAGCCTTTAAATAAACATGGAAACTTTCATTACTGCACAGCCACCTCAACCTGATTCCAATTACTGAAAATAAGTTTAAATAAGTTCTTACATAGAGCCACAACACTGATCTCACTAGTTCTTAGAAAGCTTGGCCGGTTTTACATCTAACAATAGCTCTCCACATATATCCTTTTAATCCACTGGAAAAATATCGAAACGTGGCTAATTGGAGCCCTTTAATGCATTCAGACATCCAGTCGCGGCTCGCAGTACTCGCGGGGGGGGGGCGGGGTCGCGCAGGGGTGGGGGCAGTGCCGGGAGGAGTTTTAAAATAAAATAAAAAACTTACCTGACAGGGTTTGCGTCGCCTCTGCTCCGGGGTCCTGTTGGTTGGCGCCTACAAACAGCCGCGTCACTGCTGGCAAACCCTCTCAGCCAATCCTGGCGCTACTCCAGCAGCGCCAGGATTGGCTTAGCAGGGCTGCTCGCCGCCCGCCTGCCCATTAGGAGACCGAGGTTTGAGCCTTTGCTCAACCCTCGCTCTCCTAATGCGCAGCCGCAGCCTGAGCAGACACTAGTGCGCATGACTGGGCTGGTCAGAAAAATTCGCCGACCTTCACCAGTCATGCGCACTTGTGCTGCTGCCTGCCCCTGGTCTGACAATGCATGCATGTCAGTCAACATGACGCTAGACCGCCCACCCCTTCAGACTCTGAAGGGGTGGGCGGTCCGACGTCATGCTGACTGACATGATTGTCAGTTCTCCCTCGCGTCTCTGAACTTAAGTAAACTGAGAGTTTACTTAAGTTCAGAGACGCCGAGGAGCTGCGGGCGTGGGCGGCTTGTGAGGCAACGCCCCAGCGCCCTAATGGACGCACCGCCACTGAGTATTAGTTCTGCTACAGACAACAAGGGTCACTCATCAAGAGTGAAACCGCTACTTGGGCCGACCTCTCATTCACACCAGATTTGATGCCCTTATTGAGAGCTTTTGGGCCCTTCAGGGCTCTGGGCCACGGTGTACCTGCTCCTGCTGCATAATTGATAACTAGGTATGACATTCTTTATATGCAACTTCTTTTTTCGTATGGAATTTGATCATTTACAAAATGTTGCAATGTATGAAGCGTGATATTTCCTTAGAGTGAATGGGGTCATGTTTGTGAAAATTCTTGAGTACAATTTCGTATTTGTATTTACCATTGCCTTTCCCCTCCTTTCCTACCTCCACCACACTACTATCTCTCTACAATTTTTTCCTCATCATTTCTTTGACCCTCTGCGCCTCTCTGTGCAGCTTCATTTCATGTTCCAGGAGTGGCCTCTTTGAGGCTAAGCTCTCGCTGGGGCCTCTCTGTCCCACTCCTGTCACTCTCCTTGCAGTATTAACTCTCCTGCAAACCCGAAGGAAATGAATGCCACATCTGGTCTGTTGTTCTGTCAATCACATTTTTCATTTGCCCACTAGCATGGGAAAATGGTCAGTCCGCTTCAGCCACTAGCTAACACCACTGTCAGTGATGACATTCTTCGCTTTCTCAAGAAGCAAATTTGCACACAAAGTAGTTCCCTTCACAGGCAGGACCTACTGTGGCAATGTGTGTTTTTTCCAGCCAAAAAGATGTTAGCTTTTAGCCAGTTTCTTTGTTTTACATTGGCACATTCTCAGCAGCTCTCCCAACAATAAGATTTTTACAAGAGCCATGGCAAAACAAATGAGCATTAGCAAAGCGAAAAAATTCCAATGCGGACATATTGACGTCTGCTTGTTAGTCATTTTTGTGATTAATTAACGCATGGCAAAATTGAGAAATGCTGGTGTCCCTCTAAAAAGTATTGTTGAATGGAAAGTAAATGGTCTGGTTGTGCCCTGTGATTTCCAAGTATGCCCTCCCCTTCCACCCTCAGCAGCAAATAAGAGACCAATGCGGAGCTAAAGGTGGGACAAATGGTTAATCGTGTGATGTCATCTAGGGTAAAAGAGTGTACACTGTCACTTCTCATTAACCATGCTACTTTGTTAAATAGATATCCATGATCATTAAACTATAAATATGCAATAAAAACAAACTGAATCACACATTTTTTTGTCTATGATGGATTATAATTCAGATTTCCCGATTCCGAGGAGAGAGATTTAGCCATTAAACCTAGTGTTCGAAATAACAAATGGGTTGGAAGTCTTGATAACTATAGTAGACAATTCAGAAAATGATAAAACGTGAAAAAAGAAAGCAGAACCGCTAAAATGCGGCTGCCCGCAGTGTACGCAGTGTGCCCTTGTAAGAGGGCGACCAACTTAGTGCTGTATTCTGGCACATCCACCACGCTCCACTCGCTGGGACCCCCCATGGTAGTCCCCCACCCACAGATTCTTTTACCTACACCACCCACTGGCCGTCGTCTTTGTTGCCCCAGCTGGACACGCTGTCGGCCATGTCACATTGCGTTCCCGGGTCCGAGGTAGCGTTTGTGGTTTGGTTGCAGTGAGTTTTTTGCTGCAGGCGGAGCGGGCCTTTGGGACCTGTTGTTACTGCTAGCTACCCATCCCCTCTCTTTGGGACCGGTTGCTCGCCTCCAGTCTAGCGGTGCGATAATGTGGTTTGTTTTCGGGGGGAGCAATTGAGCAGGGGGGTGGGTAGCTCGCGGGCTCGTTGGGTGCACGGGCTCCGACTGTTGTTTTTAAGTTCATAAAAACTGCATCATTTAATTAATGCTACTGCATGTTGAGTTTTGTTAGGATATCTTATCTTTACCCAGGTCTCCTGAGCCTCATTGGATATTTATTGGTGCTATTGCCCCCCCCCCCCCCAACTTGCTCTTCTTGGGTATTTCTGGCTTTCTCCTATGTTTTATTGTAAATTCTTAGGGTTGTAACTACATGTATTTTGGGTGGTGTTTTAGTGCATTATTCAGTGGTTAAGTACCCGAATAACAGTACTGCACTCTCATCTCCATTTCGGAAAATATCTTGGCTGAGTTACTTCTATTTCTTCCCTCACCCCTTACAAGTCTTATTTTGCGCTCTTCATTCAGTAGATGCACTCTTGCCTAATCTACGGTGGTATTTGGATGTCTCTACTGTGTCCTCCTAACTCGGTGCAGCATCCTCACATGAGACCAGAGACCTTTCCATCATTGCTCAAAACATTTCACGTGCAAACCATGCACCAGTGCAGTGCCTCCCCCCTTGCACTCTCTCTGATGTGTCCTTCTTCAGTTGGCCTGGTATGTGATCATTTACTGTTCCAATGTATGTTTACAGTTCTTTGAGCCTCCTGAAACGTTTTTCACAAAGGTATGGCTGTATGTGTGCTTCCTTCAATGTGTACATGCTGCATCGGGTTGGACAGACAGGTAGCAGCTACAGGCATACAACTCTTGAAATACCTGAGTATCCAGCCGCGTTTAAGTGCCAGGGCGTTTTTGCCTTTAGCCCCTCTGATTGCTATAGCAGGCTTTTACTATATAGATGCAATGGCCGCATCTGCGATCGGGTGCAGCAAAGTGGGATTTGTGTGTTTCTCGTCTGAGCATAGCATGTATAGAGCAACCCACTGCTGAAATGAGTAAAAAAGACCCTCCTGCTAAAGCATCTTCCAAATTTTGAAGGTACAAGGGGAACACCTTAATCGTCCCATCCTATGGTATGCAAAGGGCAACTGTTCTTTGATTGTCTGTGTTCATTCAAAGCAACATGGGGACTGACTCGACTTTGTTTTACGAAGCCAGAAATGTGATTAATAGGAATAAAAATAACTACTTACTCTGCCAAGACAGTCATAAACTTCACCGGTCCTCCAATTTATACAAGAGGACCCACAATAAGGTCAGCTGCGTGAGAATATGAAACTGCGACTAATAGATTTCAAACATCAATATTAGTAAGCCACTCACATGGTCAGCAATTAAGCAGCCTGGCACGATGGTGGGCAGAACATTGCAGTAGTAAACTGCACACAAGACATTCTTTAGGAAAGGTTAGGGATATTGCAATTACACAGGGGCACCCATTCCTTAAGGCCATCCCATCAGAAGTTGGGCTGACACTTATAATAACGAAGACAGTCACCAACGTATAAAGGTTTTGTGGGGCTGTTAAGCAGGACACGTAAACACACTTTATATGTACTGGAGCCTGTAGATGGTATAGAAATGCTTCTTCTAACCTTAGCTGCAAGTTGCTGCCAGCAGGGCGCTCAGGCACCAGGGCAGTGATACCCCAAATATAGTCCAGTGGCCACACAACCGCACTAGGCTACCAAGAGAACTAACATTCATAACAATACTAATTAAACAGGCATGCATTTATTTACACTAACTAAATTAAAGAAGCAAACAAGGTGCCCCGCACTATATAACGGTAGGAATACATTCATTTTAAGACATCTTTCAACAAACGTGCGAATATAAAGTCTCCTAAAAATTAAAAAGTTTATTTAATTAACGAACAAGTTACTTACCTTCGGTAACGATATATCTGTAAGAAACATTAGTTAGTGATAGATTCCTTACCTTAGAATACCCCCAGGCGTCAGACTGGATCCGGAAAGTTTTCGTCAGCAGTACCCCTGCGCGTCGAAAGGTGGCGTCGTGCGGCTCCACGTCCGTCGTTGGCGTCGTGGTCGCCGAGATGACGTCGCGGCAGCTACTTAGACGCCGCCCTCGCACGCTGACGTCAGTTCTGTACACGACTTTCCGCACCAGGAACGCAGAGCCATGCAAGATACTGACCACTGGTGCATTGAAACTAGGGCCCTGAAAGGGATGACCTTAACCCTAGAAATCAGTTCGCAGAACGGGGAGGATGGGTGGGGCGGTAAGGAATCTATCACTAACTAATGTTTCTTACAGATATATCGTTACCGAAGGTAAGTAACTTGTTCATCTGAAAGAAACACGTTAGTGATAGATTCCTTACCTTAGAATAGATACCCCAGCAATACCAACCCCGGTAGTGGGTCTGCGAACCAAGATCACACCAAGAAGTCCCGGAGAACAGAACGGCCAAAGAAGCCGTCTCTCCGGACTTGGCTGTCTAGGCAGTAGTGCTTAGTAAAAGTGTGCAACGAGGCCCACGTAGCTGCCTGACAGATGTCTTGTAAGGGGACACCACGTCCCAATGCTGTAGTGGCAGCCGTCGCCCTGGTGGAATGGGCGCGCAGCCCCACCGGAGGCTCCTTCTTAGCCAGAGAATAACAGGCTTTAATACACAAGACGACCCATCTGGAGATAGTCCGCTTGTGTACGGCCCGACCTTTCTTGGCGCCAACGTAGCCAACAAAGAGCTGGTCATCCACCCGGAACTGTTGTGTGCAACTCAGATAAAAAGAGAGCGCACGTTTTGGGTCCAGACGGTGGAGCCTCTCTTCCTCTCTGGAAGGATGTGGAGGCGGAAAGAAGGTAGGCAAAGTGACGGTCTGCCCGATGTGAAAGGCAGTAACAACCTTCGGCAGAAAGGATGGACGTGTCCTGAGGACGACCTTGTCCGGATGGACAGACAGAAAAGGAGGTTTGCAAGAAAGAGCCTGGAGCTCACTCACTCTCCTAGCAGAGGTGATGGCAACCAAGAAAGCAGTCTTCAGAGTCAACAAACGAAGAGGACAGTTGTGAAGAAGCTCAAAGGGAGCGCACATTAAGTATTTTTTTTATTTATTGAGTTTTATATAGCGCTGGCTAGACCCGGAGGTATCAGACCGCTTTACATGAGGAAGAAACATTGTTTCAGAACATGGTTACAAAGTTACATCAGTAACTGGAGCGTAGTTACAGGAATTACAGGAGTACAAAAGCTTGGCATAAACGTGAGGTAAAAAATAGGCAAGGGGAGAGAGGGAAGGAATAGGGGAGGTAGAAGGAGAATAATGGAGGGAAGAGGAGGGGGAGGGTGTAGGAGGCACAACGGGGAGACGAGGAAAAACAGTGTCCGACGTCCGGCTGGGTAGGTGACGGCCGAGGGGTGTGAACCAGAGCCAAACTCCTCTATAGCTGCATGGGACAGCTCCACCGGTCATCGGCCAAAGGTTGCTCGGGCACCGCAGTACATACAGAAAGGTTATAGTTTCCGCCTAGGGGGGCATAGTCCAAAAGTTCCATCGAGCGCGCCGGTCACGGTGTATGGTGCTGTGCTCCCAGCGGTAATGGGATCAAAAACCAGGCCTCCGCTCTGTGAGACTCCCTTGTGTTGTGGACTCTCTCAGAGTATGTGAGAACCAGATTCAAGTCCCACTGTGGCATTACGAAGGGAATAGGAGGGAAAAGGTGAGTAATGCCTTTGAGAAATCTGTTAACAACAGGGGACTTGAAAAGAGAGGGCTGATCAGGGAGCCTGAGAAAGGCTGAAATGGCAGAAAGTTAGCCCTTGATAGTGCCCAGAGCAGAGCCCTGCTGGGTCAAAGAAAGAAGGAACAGTAGGACCTCAGAAAGAGGGGCAGAAAGGGGATCCACAGCCTTTGCTGTGCACCATGCCACAAACTGGTTCCACCTGCAGGCGTATACCAACTTAATGGAGGGACGCCTGGCTGCCAGAATGACATCACAGACTTCAGGAGGCAAGTTGAAAGGAATCAACTGCCGCCGCTCAATCTCCACGCAAGGAGGTGGAGACTGGACAGGTTCGGGTGGAGGACCGTCCCCTGCTGCTGTGGCAGAAGATCCTCCCGAAGAGGCAGTCGGATCGGGGGGAACGATGGTCATACTGAGTAGCTCGGGATACCAAACTCTTCGAGCCCAGTCCGGAGCCACAAGAATGACTTGGGCCCGGTCGCACCTGATCTTCTTCCGCACTCTGGGCAGAAGTGGTATAGGCGGAAAGGCGTACAACAGACCGCAACTCCACTCGCGACGAAAAGCGTCGCCAAGCGAGTGCCGCCTTGGAAATTCCAACGCGCAGAACTGCCGACATTGCGCGTTCTCTTCGGTGGCGAATAGATCTAACCAAGGCTCTCCCCACTGTTGAAAGAGACCTTGCGCCACGTCCGAGTGAAGATGCCATTCGTGATCCATCATGCACCTGCGGCTGAGTTCGTCCGCCTTGGCGTTCAGTGAACCTGCCAGGTGTTGAACACCCAGGGAAATGCCTTGATGTTCCAGCCATGTCCAGAGGCGCAGAGCCTCCTGACATAGGGTCCACGACCCCACCCCGCCTTGTTTGTTGCAGTACCACATGGCGGTGGTGTTGTCTGTGAACACCTGCACTACTCTCCCCTTGACAGAGGGAAGGAATGCCTTCAGTGCAAGTCGGATCGCCCGAAGCTCCAGAAGGTTGATATGGAGCCTGGACTCCGCCGGAGACCAGAGGCCTCTGATCTCCGCCTCTCCCATGTGGCCGCCTCATCCCAGGAGGGACGCATCTGTCACCACTATGTGCTCCGGTTGGGGAAGGGAGAGGGATCTGCCATTGACCCAATGCCGGTTTGTGAGCCACCACTGCAGCTGTTGTGCAGTGCCCTCCGAGATCTGGACGTAATCGGACAGGTTATGTTATGTTATTTTATTTTATAGCGCGCACAGATACTCGAGAGTGTCCCGGCGCGGAACCTAGAGAGGGGTAATACAGTAATGTTCAGGCAAAAAGGTAGGTTTTTAATAATTTCCTGAAAGCCAGATAATCCTTGATATTCCGTAGACCAAAAGGAAGAGTATTCCAAGCCAATGCTGCTTTCCTTGCGAGCGAGCTGCCGCCCAGCCTCTGGCATTTAAAGTGAGGAACAGATGCCAGAAGTTGAGAAGAGGAGCGCAGCTGTCTCTTAGGCTCGTAGAAGGAGAACCGTTTTTTTAGGTAAGACGGTCCCTGGTCGTGAAGAACCCGGTGAGTAATTGTTAGTATTTTAAACTTTATCCTTGCCGTCACTGGCAGCCAGTGTAGCCCACGCAAGTGGTTCCTCACGCTGCTTCTAATCGGCAGGTCCAGCAAAAGTCTAGCAGCAGCGTTTTGGACCACCTGAAGCCTATTCAGTAAGAGGCCCGATATGCCTGCATATAGACCGTTGGCGTAGTCCAGCCGTGAAAAGATAAGGGCCCGGACTACAGTCTCTTTTGCGGCCCTAGGGAGCAGCGGGAGAAATTTTCTAAGGGTTTTTAAGAGGGCAAAGCACGTGCCAGCAAGTTTCTTAATTTGTGTATTAAAGGAGAGATTGTCCTCGAACCAAACCCCTAAGTTCTTCGCTGACTTCCCAGTCGAGACAGGCAAGGAAGAGTCAGAGGGCCAGAGAGACTCCCTAAACAGCGGGGGAAATTTTCCAAAAAGGAGAATCTCTGACTTCTCCTCATTGCACTTAAGCTGGGCGGAAGCAAGCCATTTAAAAATGGAAGACAAACAAAACTTAGCCGCCGACACCGAGCTGGCATTCCTCTCCCAAGTGAACAGCAGCTGCGTATCGTCTGCATAAGCTATAATTTTAGCCCCCAATTTTTCTGCTAAGTATATCAAAGGAGTCACGTACACATTGAATAGCAGGGGGCTAAGGGGCCCTGTAGTAACTGTTAAGGGCTTAGATGCAGACGGAGGCAGCCAGACCTGCTGGGTACGATCCTCCAAAAAAGAAGTCACCCAGGACCAGGCTGAGCCAGAGACCCCGATCTCAGCAAGACGTTTAAGAAGTCCTGAGTGAGGGACTGTGTCGAACGCTGCCGACAGGTCCAGGAGGATCAGGGCTGCCTTACCTCCAACATCCAAACACTCCCGAATTGCCTCAGAAATTTCAATCAAAGCGGACTCCGTACTATGGGCGGCTCTAAACCCTGACTGGGCCGGGTGTAGGAGGTCAGCACTTTCTACAAAATCATTGGGTTGCTTCGTAACAACCTTCTCGCAGACTTTGGCTAAGGCAGGCAAGAGGGAGATAGGACGATAGTTCCCTGGAACAAGTGGGTCTAAGGAAGGCTTTTTTAAGAGTGGGAGAATCGTGGCCTGTTTCCAGGCAGCCGGCACATAGGCCGACTGAAGCGACCAGTTGATAATCCCAGGTTCCCCTGATGCTGCGCCCACTGGAACTTCAGGTCCCACTGCAGAGCCCGCATATGCCATCTGGCATGAGTGACCAGCAGGATGCAGGAGGCCATGAGGCACAGCAGCCTCAGGGTCAGCCTGACCGAAACCCAGGATAGAGGCTGAAAGATTGGAATCAGAGCCTGAATATCCTGGACTTGCCGTTCGGGAGGATAGACCCGAAAGTGCATCGTATCCAGAACCGCTCCGATGAAGAGGAGCCTCTGAGAGGGAATCAGGTGCGACTTCGGCACATTGATGGAGAACCCCAGCAAATGCAGGAGGTCGGCCGTAGTCTGGAGGTGGGAGACGACTGTCCGGGGCGAGCCCGCCTTCAACAGCCAGTCGTCGAGATAGGGGAAGACTGGAACCCCTGATCTGCGCAGATGAGCTGCGAACACCGCCATCACTTTGGTGAACACACAAGGGGCGCTGGTAAGGCCAAATGGGAGCACGGTAAACTGAAAGTGCTCGTGGCCTACCGCAAACCGCAGGTAGCGGCGGTGGGCCGGCAGGACGGGAATGTGGAAATATGCGTCCTGCAGGTCCAACGCTACCATCCAGTCTCCAGGGTCGAGGGCAGATAAGACCTGAGCCAGAGTTAACATCTTGAACTTCTCCTTCCGGAGGAAGCAATTGACGTCCCTGAGGTCCAAGATAGGACGCAGGCCCTTGTCCTTCTTGGGCACCAGAAAGTAGTGGGAATAACAACCACGTCCTACTTCTGGCGCAGGAACTCGCTCGATGGCCCCCTTGGCCAAGAGGGCCGCGACTTCCCGTTGAAGAAGTGCCAAGTGATCCCCCGACATGCGGTGGTACTGGGGTGGCATGGCTGGAGGGGTAGTCTCGAAGGGGAGTGAGTAGCCCCTTCGGACTATTTGTAAAACCCACCTGTCCGAAGTGATGGCGCGCCAGTGGGGGAGGTGATGGCGAATCCTGCCGCCCACTGGCGTTTGATGGGCCTGAAAACTCGGACTAGGAAGGTTTGGAGGCAGTGGTGGCCGGGGTAGAGGTGGACTGACCCGCCCGCTGGCACCCTGACCCGTCTCGGCGGGTCCCACGTCCGCGGCCGCGCTGAGACTGTTGCTGCGCAGGCCTGTGGCTCTGAAACGAACTTGTCAGGGCGCCCCTTCCGTGGCCACGACAGGAGTGAAAAGCAGAAGGCAGAGGAGGGCGCATGGCGGACAGGCCCAGGGACTTGGCCGTAGCGCACAAGTCCTTAAAGCGCTCCAACGCACTGTCTGCTTTGGTGCCAAAAAGGCGAATGCCATCAAAGGGCATGTCCATCAGGGTGTTCTGGACATCCCCAGAGAAACCAGTAGTCCTCAGCCAGGCCTGGCGACGAAGTGCCACTGTCGTGGAAATCGCCCTGACCAGCGAGTCGGCGGTGTCAAGGCCACATCGAATCGTGAACTTTGCCGCATCTCTCCCTTCAGCAATAGCCTGAGAGAGCACTGTCCGGGCCTCCTCCGGACACTGTGGCAGCACTTGCGCCACCGTATCCCACACAGAGTGGGAATAACGGCCTAAGAGGCATGCAGTGTTCACCGCCCGCAGACCTGAACTGGCGGAAGAAAACATTTTCTTTCCAAATTGCTCCAGCTTCTTGGATTCCCTGTCTGGAGGTGCGGTAGGGCATGCGCTCAGGGATGCAGAGGCTTGGACAACCAAGCTCTCAGGGGTGGGGTGTTGGGAGAGGAAAAGGGGGTCACCCGGGGCCGGGCGATGGCGTCGGGCCACGTTCCTATCCACAGGAGCCCTGTGGTGGGCCTGGACCAGGTGCCCAAAAGAACGTCTGACAGTGCATCATTAAAAGGCAGAAGTGGCTCCGCAGAGGTAGCCGCCGGCTGAAGCACTTCTGTCAGGAGGTTAGTCCTGACGGCCACTGTAGGGAGCTCGAGGTGGAGGGCCTCGGCCGCCCTACGCAACACCACAGCGTAACTTGCACCCTCCTCCGTAGCAACGGTAGGAGGAGTGAGCATGCCAAGGTCAGGAGAGGTGTCAAGACCACTGGCATCCCCCAGTTCCTCTGCCCAGTCTGGGTCTAACTCACACTGTGCTGTGAGAGGGTCCTCAGACCCCTCCCAGTCCTCCCCTTCCTCCGAAGGCCGAAAAGTGTCGACGTGTCCATTTCGGGGCTGAACGGTGGAACGGGCGACGTCGGAAGTGGTGCCGGAGGGGTCGACGTCGGTGGCGGTGTTACAAGGTCAACCGGCGTCGACCGGGATCCAGGCCTGGATCCATGGGGGTCCTGCGGTGCCGGGGCTGACAGCGATGCAGGAGCCGTCGGCAGTAAAGAGCAGGGACCCCCAGTCAGACCTGCGGGGCTCGAAGGCACACCAGCGGGGCCCGACGGCCAAAAGAGGCGAGCCATGGCTGACAGGAATTCCTGCAGCTGGGCAGGAGTCGCCATTGGACCCGGGAAGGGCGGGTAGGCCGGCGGCGACTGCGTAGGCTCCGCCAGAGCCGCGGAGGTGGCACCACCCGCACCCTCAGCCGCGTTGCGCGACGGGAAGTCGGAGAGCGATGGCGCTTCTTCGACTTCTTGGGACGCTTCGTCTTACCTGACCCCGAGTGCGAAGACTTGGATCCTGACGAACGATGGTGGTGGCTCCGCGACCGGTCCCTCGACCTCCCACGGGACCGGGACCTTGAGCGGCACGGAGCCGACTGCCGGACTTCAAGCAACTTTCGGGACCGCTCCCGCAAAGTCTTCGGCGCCATGGCCCGGCAGTCGGGGCACAACACAGAGACACACACGGTGCGGGTCCGTCACCGACATCATGCAATGACATTCCCCGCAGGACTTGAAACCGGGCATCCCTACGGCACCAGGAGTCGATCGACTCAAAAAAAAGAGACAAAAAGGCCTCGAAAAACTCAGTCAAAAATGACTGGGGGTACCGCTCTCTCCGGATCTGCGCTTGCTGGCGCGGAAAAAGAAAGAACTGACGTCAGCGCGCGAGGGCGGCATCTAAGTAGCTGCCACAACTTCATCTCGGCGACCACGACGCCAACGACGGACACGGAGCCACACAACGCCACCTTCCGACGCGCAGGGGTACTGCTGACGAAAACTTTCCGGATCCAGTCTGACGCCTGGGGGTATTCTAAGGTAAGGAATCTATCACTAACGTGTTTCTTCCAGATATGTGTTTCTTCCTGGCGAGTCAGTAACACGAGGAACCTTCTGGGTGCCCGGGGTTGTTGGTTGTTATCATATGGACAAAATTATAGTTTAATAAAGCAAACACAAGTGAAAGTTTTACATAGCGTATATCTGGAACACATGAACATCAACATCAACATGTCCGTAGTAAAATTAGACAATTGCCTAGGATCACACAATTTGGCCAAGTAGGGGTGCCAAGCTTAATCCCTGGATTTATGGTTTCACATTGTGCAATTCTATTTCATTCCAATTCAATAATTGAGTTAAGCTCATTTTAAACTTGACTCCCCCAAGGTAAGGATAGCAAGCCGAAAAGGCTAACCCCAAGGTGCGGTAGTGGGACTGCAACTCTGAGACAGCATAACAAAAAGCCCCACTGCCACCGTGCTAGCATCAATGTGGCCTTCTGGCACAATACAGACCTTACTTTGTGGCAACGGGGGGAATTGTTGCGTGTACCCATACACTAAGGCACCAGTAGCAGGGAGTGTTGCTCGCCCCCTGCACAGATGCGATGGCCACTTGCATGGGCAGGTTAACTGGTGATTTTAAAAGGGCATATAATTGGTGATGGCGATGGCAAAGCCAGCCTGAGCAGTTTCCACGTTCAGTAACATGCGACGTATCATTCAAGACAATGTTATGAGAAACCAGACTTAAGACGACTCGGCCCCAGCTTGTACTGGAACCCTTTGAATGAATGATGTGCAAGGCTGGGATTCAATTGGGTGAGCCATACCAGGGGAATTTGCAAGCTAACTGTAGCTCACACATTACCATTTGAGATATGTGATCTAGAATGATATGCACTTCACAGAAAGCGAAGAACACATAAGAATGTCTGGACACCCCTAACAGCACCTTGCTTGGGGTAAACTGAAGGTAATTAACTACAGGTTGTCACTCCACAGTTGGGATTGATTTAAAATTTTGTTCCAATAAGAATTAAAGCTACAATAGGTAGGTTAATAAAAGGTCATAAAATACACAATCATGAATTGGCATACCAGGGAGGTTTAGGTTCAGAGAAATTAGAGATGACTCCTAATTATCAGGAAGTTTCAGGGCCATTCATAACCAGTTCCAAAGGACACAAATAGAGTACTGCCAGTGAATACTTGTTGAGGTGAACGTGCGGGAGAGTACTGCATTAACAGCTTGGGTCCGACATATTACGATGCATGTTTCTGTGTATATATGTATATATATATGTATATATATATATATATATATATATATATATATATATATATATATATATATATATATATATATATATTCACTGAAAAAACCATAAGGTTTTAGGGACAGTTATAGTTAGTTGGACATTGCACTCGTACAAAACCCGTGAAATTCCCCGTTATAGTTAGTTCAGGTAACTATAACTCGCGCCCCGCAATGCACTGCTGATGACGTCACATATTACATCACTCATGACATGGTCAGTGACATCACTGATGACATCACTGATGACATCATCCAGTGACTGTGTGTTTCTGTAAAGTTTAAATATTTTTAATATATATAGGGAAAGGCGTATTGAAGAATGAGTGGGTGTATAAGTGTCTGTATGGATGATTTAGTAGGTGCGTGACTAACTCGATAAGTGAGTGATTAAACGTATCTTACTGAATGCATGGGTTAGTGACTAAACTGGGTGAATGTCTGTATCCGTCTGTCTGTTGCTGTGTAAGTGGTGCATGGGTTTGTGAATAGCTACATGAGTGTCTATATGAGTTATTGATTGGTTGTCTGAGTATCTGTATGGGTGCCTGAGTGTTTGTGTGGGTGGGGTGTGTGCGACTCTGTGCATAGATGTGTGAGTGGGTGATTCACTGGGTGGATGGTTTCAAGAGTGCATCTGTGATAGACTGTATGGGTGGGTAAGTGTGTGTAAGAGTGTGTTAGTGAGTGAATGTATGTCCCAGTGGTACATGTGTGAGTAACTACATATGTGAAAGGCAGTATATATGTGTGTTGGAGTATATAAATAGCTATAAGCAAGAGTGTGTGATTGTGAGAGTGACTGTATGGATGAGTGTGTGCTTGTATCATTTATTGTATAAGAGCGTAAGAATGTGCTAGTATTTGTATGAGTAAGTGAGCTGGTGTGTGTATAACTGTATAGGTGAGTAAATGGCAGTGTGTTTAATTATTTGCATGACTGACTAGGTGTGTGAGTACCTCTATGGATGAGTGGCGGTGTTTGAGTGTCTATATAGGAGTATGAGTGCATATGATAGTCCTGTACTGAGTGACCATAAGTATGAGTGACTGTACGGGTGAGTGAGTGGATTTGTGTGTGTAGACCTAAGAATCAGTGAGTGGGTATGTAGTTATTGGTGTTGGAGTGTCTATGGTTTTGAGAATGGCAGTCTGTAATTTAGAGTGGGTGTATCAAAGGTTATATTAGGGTGTGAGGAGGTGCATTAAATTCTCACATGGATGATGTCATCAGTGATGTCATTTGAGATGTCATCAGTGATGTCATCAGTGATGTCACTGACCATGTCATGAGTGATGTAATATGTGACGTCATCAGCAGTGCATTGCGGGGCGCGAGTTATAGTTACCTGAACTAACTATAACGGGGGAATTTCAAGGGTTTTGTACGAGTGCAATGTCCAACTAACTATAACTGTCCCTAAAACCTTATGGTTTTTTCAGTGAATTTCTAAGGTTTTTAAATGCTAATTTCTAACTATAACGTGCCTGAAACCTATGGTTTTTTCAGTGAATTTCAAAGGTTTTTTAAATGCTAATTCCTAACTATAACGTGTCTGAAACCTATGGCTTTTTCAGTGAATTTCAAAGGTTTTTAAATGCTAATTCCTAACTATAACGTGTCTGAAACCTATGGTTTTTTCAGTGAATTTCAAAGGTTTTGTAAATGACAATTTTTAAATGTATTAATTGTTATATTTATTTTTTGATACTGATTTACAACATTTTTTTAAACTATTTATTTTTAGATATTTTATTTTTTAAATTACATTGTAATTACATTATACATTACATTACAAAATATACTTTCTCAGAATGAATTACTTTAGTTTAAATACTTTGCAAATAGGCAATAGACTTTTAAGTACAGTAGTTACAGTTGTTGCAATGGGCAACACAATTTCAAAAACAAAGCAACATTGAGCTCAATGTGAATTTCTAGTTAAATGCAATTAGTTACTTTATGGATTACTTTTCTAACCACAGGACTGGATCCTAGATTCAGTCCTGGGACATCTCCTGTAAACAGTTGAAAAAAAGCGTTTTGGTTACAGTAGTGATTTTTAAGGAATATTATTGTATTTTAAAAGTTGACACTTAGAAACTTTTTCATATAGAATCACCAATGTTATCCTATGGGAGGAAATTCACTTAGCAGGTAAGTAGTGTTATCGTCACTTTTTCTTACTCAGTGGTGGATCCTGGAACCAGCACTGGTGCATCTCCTGTAAACAGTTGAAAGAATGCGTTTAAGTCACACATGCGATTTTTAAGGAATATTTGTAGTTTGTGAAAATTGACACTTTGAAACTTTTCTGCTGAAAACCAGACAATCGATTCCTATGGAAGGAAATTCAAGTTACTGGTAAGTACGGTTAGAATTACTTTTCAGGGTCAGTGCTGGGCTAAAAGATGCAGCACTGGGTTCTCTCCTGATAACAGGTGAGTAAATCGGAATTCATAGTTCGGCTGATTTTAGAGGAATATTTGTATGTTTCAAAAATCGACACTTAGAAACTTTTTCAGCAAAAAGCAGGCAATGATATCCTATGGAAGGAAATTCAAGTTACTGGTAAGTACGGTTAAAATTACTTTTCAGGATCAGTACTGGGCTGAAAGATGCAGCACTGAGGTCTCTCCTGATAACAGGTGAGTAAATCGGAATTCGTATTTCGGCTGATTTTAGAGGAATATTATAAAGTTCCAAAACTCCACACTTAGAAGAATTTCCAAGTGAAACCAGTCAATGTTAGCCTATGGAAGGAAATTCAAGTTACTGGTAAGTACGGTTAAAATTACTTTTCAGGATCAGTACTGGGCTGAAAGATGCAGCACTGAGGTCTCTCCTGATAACAGGTGAGTAAATCGGAATTCGTATTTTGGCTGATTTTAGAGGAATATTATAAAGTTCCAAAACTCCACACTTAGAAGAATTTCCAAGTGAAACCAGTCAATGTTAGCCTATGGAATGAAATTCAAGTTACTGGTAAGTACGGTTAAAATTACTTTTCAGGACCAGTACTGGGCTGAAAGATGCAGCAATGAGGTCTCTCCTGATAACAGGTGAGTAAATCGAAATTCGTATTTTGGCTGATTTTAGAGGAATATTTGTATGTTTCAAAAATCGACACTTAGAAACTTTTTCAGCAAAAAGCAGGCAATGATATCCTATGGAAGGAAATTCAAGTTACTGGTAAGTACGGTTAGAATTACTTTTCAGGATCAGTACTGGGCTCAAAGATGCAGCACTGAGGTCTCTCCTGATAACAGGTGAGTAAATCGGAATTCGTAGTTCGGCTGATTTAGAGGAATATTTGCACAATGGTGAAGGAAGGGGTGGGGCCTAAGGTGACATGTCTGCAAACACGCCCTGTGGCGCGTTTTAAGTTGGACAATTAATTCCTCCTCAATCCCGAGGGTCCCTAGGGGCCAACTAGCCCACCAGGTACCTCCAGTATGCGCCAGGGGCTGCGTTGCAGAGAGGTGTTCAGAGGCCACGCCCCTTTTACAACACTCTGCAACGCAGCTCCGTGGCACTTACTGGAGGTACCTGGTGGGCTAGTTGGCCCCTAGGGACCCTCAGGATTGAAAAGGAATTTATTCCCCATCTTAAAACGCGCCACGGGGCCTGTTTGCACACATGTCACCTGAAGCCCCGCCCCTCCCTTCACCACTGTGCAAACGCGCCCCGTGGCGCGTTTTAAGTTGGGGGATTAAGTCCCCTTGAATCCTGAGGGTCCCTGGAGTCCAACTAACCCACCATATACCTCAAAAGCGCCACAGAGCTGCGTTGCAGAGAGGTGTAAAAGGGGCGTGGCCTCTGTACATGTCTCTGCAACGCAGCCCCCTGGCGCATACTGGAGGTTCCTGGTGGGCTAGTTGGCCCCCAGGGACCCCCAGTATTCAAGGGGTAGTTCCCTCTCTGCAAACGCGCCAGGGCGCGTTTGCAGAGTACTGCAGGGAGGGGGCTGCGTGGCCCCCCTTCCCTTGCCCACTTTTGGCCCCGGGGACCCCATCCCCGGGGCCTGAGCATTTTATTTATTTTTTAAAATTTAAAAAAAAAAACGGGAAGGGGGCCGCGTGGCCCCCCTTCCCTGGGCCTGTATTGGCCCCGGGGACCCCATCCCCCGGGGCATGGCCTCGATTTTTTAATTTTTTTATTTGGAGTGGGGCTGCGTGGCCCCCCTCCTCAGGCCATTTAAGGCCCCGGGAACCCCATCCCCCGGGGCCGGCCTTGCACTTTTTTCTTTTTTTAAATTTGGGGAGGGGGCTGCGTGGCCCCACTCCTGGCCACTTATGGCCCGGGGACCCCATCCCCGGTGCCTGGCCTCTGGTTGGGGACTGTGGGGGGTCCCCAATCCCCCACAGTCCCAGCCGGCTCCCCGCCTCCTGCGCGAGCCGGCATTGCCTTTCCACATGGGGAGCAGCTAACATGCTGCTCCCCATGTGGAACACAATCAGCTTGGATATTGGAGCGAGAGCAGGTTTCCTGCTCTCTCTTCCAATATCCAAAGCAAGTTTGCAATGACAGGACGGAGCCGCGAGGCTCCCGTCCTGTCATTGCAAACAGCAGTGTCCCGGGGTAGGCACCCCGGGACACTGCAGGAGCCGGCCCTGGGTGTGGCGGTTCCCAGGGTCATCACTGGCTCCAGGAGGGGGGCCGCGCGGCCCCCCTCCCCACATTTTCAAAGCCCCGGGGAGGGGGTGGTCCCCGGGGCTTCGGGGGTCCAAAACGGACCCCCATTTTTAATTTTTTAGTGCCCCGGGGAGGTGGCGGTACCCGGGGCGTGTGGGGGGGCTGGTGCCCCCCCACACAGGTTAAAAAAATATAAAACAGAAGTCCCGGGGAGGTGGCGGTCCCCGGGGCAGCGGGAGGGCAAAGAGCCCTCCCGCACCATTTTTTGTTAAAGCCCCGGGGGTGGCGGTCCCGGGGCTTGGGGGCCCTTAGAGGCCCCCCATACATAAATTTAACCCCCCACCACCATGCCCCCGGGACTTGGCCCACCCGGGGCAAATTAACATCGAAGCGCGGAGACCGCGCTTCGATTTTTTCCGGCAGGATCCGCGCACCCTGAGCGCATCCTGCCGATTTTTAAAAAAAAAATGCTTTTTTTTGCCCAGGGGGTCCTTGTGGGACCCCCTGAGCAGGCCTAGGGGGTTAGGGTGTTTCTACCCTGCCCCCTTTGTATATATATATATATATATTAATTATCTACTGGCGGTCGCCAGTAGATAGTTATAGTTAGGACCTATTTTCCATAGGAAATTCGCAACATTCTATTTCCAATACATTTGGCGCCGGTTGACGAATCTTCGCGAAATTCTCAAAACTTATGGCCCGCTCCGGACCGCTCCTATCCTGAAAGTTTCGGGGTGATTCGTCAAATGGGGGCCGAGAAAAAAGGGGGGTCCCAAAACGTGTTTTCCCCATGCAATTTTCCATAGGAACCTTTAATCGCAGCTACAGCCCAACTGCTGAACGGAATTACACCAAATTTGGCAAAAAGGTAGCCCTTGGTTCAGAGTCGTGCCTTTTGGTTAAATGGTGTAAATCCGTTCAGTAGTTCCTGAGAAATTTGAAAAAGAAAACACATATATATCTGGGCGGAGCCTAACCACACATGTCATCGTGAGATCTGATTGGCTGTCAGCACTTCATCCTGGAATTGCTGGCAGCCATCTTGGGACCAATATAAATGATAGTACCCCATTGAAATGCATTGTAGTGAATAGAAGATTTTGAGGGTTACCAAAAGGAGAACTATAAAGGGTGATAACAGACTTTAGTTACATTAGAATTCATTTGTTGATGGTACCATACTAATTTCAGGAATTGTGGTGTGTTCTAAGGTGATTTTACCCTGTGAAAAACCTTCTGCTGGGATATCATGAATCATGTTTGAGAGAAAACTATTTTCACATGCTTGTCCCATAGAGTTTTGGAAGGTGCTCCAGAAGCTAAAATGAGAGCATATTTTCTGTAAATTCACATTATCTTTCTCAGTCATGTGAGAATGAAGTCTGACATTCTCAGTAAAACATGTACATCCAACAAGGGCAGAGACTGTCAGTTGATTCCTTTGTGTTCTACTGCAGCTTCCCAGAGTGTTCTAAAGAACAACTAGAGTGCTAACAGCCTTACTTATGACAAAAGTATGGCACACCTGAAGCCATCTTGATTGGAATAAACTGGTAACACTTAAAACATTTAATTTAAAAAGGAACAAATTGATGGGGTTCATTTTGTCATAGAAATTATGGTTAGTGCTGTAGAAAGAAAAATTAGGACATGTTTTAAGTGAGATCTCAAATATCTTCCTGTTATATTTCAACAGGAGCAGCCTGTCAGTTGATGCCTTTGTGTTCTACTGCAGCTTCCCAGAGTGTTCTAGAGAACAACTAGAGAGCTAACAATATTACTTATGACAAAAGTATGGCACACCTGAAGCCATCTTGATTGGAATAAACTGGTAACACTTAAAACATTTAATTTAAAAAGGAACAAAATGAGGGGGTTAATTTTGCCATAGAAATTATGGTTAGTGCTGCAGAAAGAAAAATTAGGACATGTTTTAAGTAAGATCTCAAATATCTTCCTGTTATATTTCAACAGGAGCAGCCTGTCAGTTGATGCCTTTGTGTTCTACTGCAGCTTCCCAGAGTGTTCTAAAGAACAACTAGAGTGCTAACAGCCTTACTTATGACAAAAGTATGGCACACCTGAAGCCATCTTGATTGGAATAAACTGGTAACACTTAAAACATTTAATTTAAAAAGGAACAAAATGATGGGGTTCATTTTGTCATAGAAATTATGGTTAGTGCTGTAGAAAGAATAATTAGGACATGTTTCAAGTGTGATATCAAATATCTTCCTGTTATATTTCAACAGGAGCAGCCTGTCAGTTGATGCCTTTGTGTTCTACTGCAGCTTCCCAGAGTGTTCTAAAGAACAACTAGAGCGCTAACAGTCTTACTTATGACAAAAGTATGGCACACCTGAAGCCATCTTGATTGGAATAAACTGGTAACACTTAAAACATTTAATTTAAAAAGGAACAAAATGAGGGGGTTCATTTTGCCATAGAAATTATGGTTAGTGCTGCAGAAAGAAAATTTAGGGCATGTTTTAAGTGAGATCTCAAATCCTCTTCTATTTCATTAGAAAATTCTGACATGCAGACCGAAACAATCACTTTCAATACCAGCAGTAGACTTCCAGTTAACTCCCTGGTGAGCAGTAGCTTTACTACAGTGATCTAATGAACAACTAGAGTGCTAACATTCTGAATTTATGGCAAATGTGTGACACATCTGAATGCCTTCTTGATGGAATCAAAGTAAAAACTGAAAGCATTTCCTACTGAGGAGACTGCAGTAAATGACGAAATTAGGAAACTTCATAACAAATAAGTCTCCCAAGATGGCCACCAGAGAAAAAAGAGCCCAAATGTAGCACAAATATCACCCAGATGTAGCCCACATATAGCCCAATGACAGAAGTGTGCAAAACACTTTTTATTTTTAGTTTTTCTGCAGTTTTATATAGTGCAAACTGGTCAGGTATTGGAGCGTTACATCTTACTTGGACCCCTTATTGCGTATTTTGCACGAAGTACATGAGATTGATCTTGCGAAACATTGAACTTTACGATTCTGTTAACCTGAAGTTGCTCTGAACCGGGCTTTGTAACACCCATTTTTACCTACTGGTTTTAATTAATTCTCACTGTATTGTATTAGGAAAGAGGATTTACTGTTTTTATGTACACTTTTATGATCTAGGTTTCTAAATCAGATCAAATAAAGTTTAATGAATTCTATGGCAGGACAGAGGCGAGGATTATGCATATCGTTCCTCACTTTATTTGCATAGCACTTCAAAGAAAACGTAACACAACAATCATTAAACAAAGACTACACAACCCATGAAACATTAGGGGGTAGTCTCCAAGGCAACTATAGTCCAATCATATCACAGTCCATCGTATATAATATCGTGACGTCCCTTCCGCTTCCTCTTTCTTCACTGCTCGTCAGTTAAGTGCATTCCTTACATTCTTGGCTTAATCTGACGTTGATGCTGTTTGTATAGCGGTTTCTTGTGCACGTTATTAGCATTATTGCCTTGGTATTGTTTCATATTCCCTGCGCAGCAGGCTCTTGCCCGAGCGCGTTCTCCCCCTCGCAGTTTCTCCCGCTGTGTGCTCTGCGCGCGGTGAGATCCTGTCAGGCGCGTCTGGTCCGAGCGAGGCAGCTCCGTCGAGCGCTCCCGCTGGTCTTTACGCGCGTTTGGGAATCCGGTCACTCCTTTAGTGTCCGCTTGATTCCCGACCAACCCTCGCCTAATTTTGACACCGCTGCGCGGTGATTTCCCCACATGGCCACGTTAGTGACCAGCGCCGCCTGGTGGTGGTAATTGGTATTGCGCCTCAGTCTATTCTTATAACCGCTTCGGGGAAAGCCCAGCTGTTGGAGCACCGGCGAGGGGGCTGTCTTAAGGATTTTAAGGGCATTTGTTCTGTGCTCACACCCTCTGCTATCATGTCTTCTCCAGAAGACCATTTTTACTCCTCCTACCAGGAAGTGGAGGAGGAATGGCCCCCCAACTTCTCCCTCCAGCAGTGGACCAAGCCCTCTCTCTGGCTATTTCTAGGGCGCTGGCTCCTCTTAGGGATCAGGTTGATAAGCTGGCGAAAAGCATCCCTGGGGTGTTCAGTGACCCAGATCTGGTGGTGGCGGGTCCAAGTAGCTCCCAGATGGGGAATAAAAGGTGCTGTTAAGCATAACGCGGGGCACTTGGAAGGATTTGATAAACTTACGGAGACCTTCCTCAAGAGTGCGCGAACGCTAAAACATGCACCCTGCCGGGAGGAGGAGGGGCCCGGAGAAAATTGCGACACTGTCACCACTATTGTAGACCCCGACGGCGGGTTTCCCTTAGAGGGAGAGGGTGTATCGGAGGACGATTTCTCCTCCGATGAGGATAAGGACTCGGGGCGTCCCTGGCGTCCAGAGTCCCACTCCTCTCAGTCCCCGGTTGGGGACGGGGTCCACTCGGACATGTTCGAGCCTACCCAAATTTACCATCCTAGGTCGGCAGAGTGGACACCTGACGCCAAAGTGGCAGAGTATGTGGTGGGGAAAATCCATCAACCCCTTGAAAGGGAGGTCAGGAATAGGATGAGGGAGAATGCCCCAGGCCCTCACTGAAGGGGAAGGTGGCACACACGCCTGAAATTGATGAGAAACTATGTACCTTTTTCTCCAAGTATATGAGGGATCCCAAGAAAGGAATTGATAGGTCTTGGACGTGGTAGGGCCCTTGACCCAAATTATTCAATTGACGGAGCGTTCCAAAGAGTCAGGATCCCCTTTGTCCACGGATATTGTGGCTGGTTGGGCGCACTACCCTAAACTCTAAAACACTACCCCCTCCACTACCCAAATACCACTGCACTACCCTAAAACACTACCCCCAGCATGACACCCTATACTACCCAAACATAACTGCACTACCCTAAACCCTAAAACACTACCACCAGCACGACTCCCTACACTACCCAAACACCACTGCACTACCCTAAACCCTAAAACACTACCCCCAGCACGACTCCCTACACTACCCAAACACCACTGCACTACACTAAACCCTAACTATACCCCCAGCATGACCTCCCACACTACACAAACACCACTGCACTACCCTAAACCCTAAAATACTACCCCCAGAACGACCCCCTACACTACCCAAACACCACTGCACTACCCTAAACCCTAAAACACTAACCCCAGCATGACCCCTACACTACCCAAACACAACTGCACTACCCTATACCCTAAAACACGACCCCTACACTACACAAACACGACTGCACTACCCTAAACCCTATAACACTACCCACAGCATGACCCCCTTCACTACACAAACACCACTGCACTGCCCTAAACCCTAAAACACTACCCCAGCACTACCCCCTACACTACACAAACACCACTGCACTACCCTAAACCCTAAAACACTACCCCCAGCACGACTCCCTACACTACCCAAACACCACTGCACTACCCTAAAACACTACCCCCAGCACGACACCCTATACTACCCAAACATAACTGCACTACCCTAAACCCTAAAACACTACCACCAGCACGACTCCCTACACTACCCAAACACCACTGCACTACCCTAAATCCTAAAACACTACCCCCAGCACGACTCCCTACACTACCCAAACACCACTGCACTACACTAAACCCTAACTATACCCCCAGCATGACCTCCCACACTACACAAACACCACTGCACTACCCTAAACCCTAAAACACTAACCCCAGCATGACCCCCTACACTACCCAAACACAACTGCACTACCCTATACCCTAAAACACGACCCCTACACTACACAAACACGACTGCACTACCCTAAACCCTATAACACTACCCACAGCATGACCCCTTTCACTACACAAACACCACTGCACTGCCCTAAACCCTAAAACACTACCCCAGCACTACCCACTACACTACACAAACACCACTGCACTACCCTAAACCCTAAAACACTACCCCCAGCACGACTCCCTACACTACCCAAACACCACTGCACTACCCTAAAACACTACCCCCAGCACGACACCCTATACTACCCAAACATAACTGCACTACCCTAAACCCTAAAACACTACCCCCAGCACGACTCCCTACACTACCCAAACACCACTGCACTACACTAAACCCTAACTATACCCCCAGCATGACCTCCCACACTACACAAACACCACTGCACTACCCTAAACCCTAAAATACTACCCCCAGCACGACCCCTACACTACCCAAACACCACTGCACTACCCTAAACCCTAAAACACTAACCCCAGCATGACCCCCTACACTACCCAAACACAACTGCACTACCCTATACCCTAAAACACGACCCCCTACACTACACAAACACGACTGCACTACCCTAAACCCTATAACACTACCCACAGCATGACCCCCTTCACTACACAAACACCACTGCACTGCCCTAAACCCTAAAACACTACCCCAGCACTACCCCCTACACTACACAAACACCACTGCACTACCCTAAACCCTAAAACACTACCCCCAGCACGACTCCCTACACTACCCAAACACCACTGCACTACCCTAAAACACTACCCCCAGCACGACACCCTATACTACCCAAACATAACTGCACTACCCTAAACCCTAAAACACTACCACCAGCACGACTCCCTACACTACCCAAACACCACTGCACTACCCTAAATCCTAAAACACTACCCCCAGCACGACTCCCTACACTACCCAAACACCACTGCACTACACTAAACCCTAACTATACCCCCAGCATGACCTCCCACACTACACAAACACCACTGCACTACCCTAAACCCTAAAACACTAACCCCAGCATGACCCCCTACACTACCCAAACACAACTGCACTACCCTATACCCTAAAACACGACCCCCTACACTACACAAACACGACTGCACTACCCTAAACCCTATAACACTACCCACAGCATGACCCCTTTCACTACACAAACACCACTGCACTGCCCTAAACCCTAAAACACTACCCCAGCACTACCCACTACACTACACAAACACCACTGCACTACCCTAAACCCTAAAACACTACCCCCAGCACGACTCCCTACACTACCCAAACACCACTGCACTACCCTAAAACACTACCCCCAGCACGACACCCTATACTACCCAAACATAACTGCACTACCCTAAACCCTAAAACACTACCACCAGCACGACTCCCTACACTACCCAAACACCACTGCACTACCCTAAACCCTAAAACACTACCCCCAGCACGACTCCCTACACTACCCAAACACCACTGCACTACACTAAACCCTAACTATACCCCCAGCATGACCTCCCACACTACACAAACACCACTGCACTACCCTAAACCACTACCCCCAGCATGACCCCCTACACTACCCAAACACCACTGCACTACCCTAAAACACTAACCCCAGCATGACCCCCTACACTACCCAAACACAAATGCACTACCCTATACCCTAAAACACGACCCCCTACACTACACAAACACGACTGCACTACCCTAAACCCTATAACACTACCCACAGCATGACCCCTTCACTACACAAACACCACTGCACTGCCCTAAACCCTAAAACACTACCCCAGCACTACCCCTACACTACACAAACACCACTGCACTACCCTAAACCCTAAAACACTACCCCCAGCACGACTCCCTACACTACCCAAACACCACTGCACTACCCTAAACCCTAAATCTACCCCCAGCACGACCCCTACACTACCCAAACACCACTGCACTACCCTAAACCATAAAACACTACCCCCAGCATGACCCCCTACACTACACAAACACCACTGCACTACCCTAAACCCTAAAACACTACCACAAGCATGATCCCCTACACTACTCAAACACCACTGCACTACCTAAACCCTAAAACACTACCCCAGCACGACCCCCTACACTACCCATACACCACTGCACTACCCTAAACCCTAAAACACTACCCCCAGCACGACCCCCTACACTACTGCACTACCCTAAACCCTAAAACACTACCCCCAGCATGACCCCCTACACTACCCAAACACCACTGCACTACCCTAAACCCTAAAACACTACCCCTGCACGACCCCCTACACCACCCAAACACCACTGCACTACCCTAAACCCTAGAAAGAAACCCCCACCCCATGCCCAATCCCCCTTACCTCTCACTCCTCATGGTTCCTCTCTCCTCGTGGTTCCTGCTTCACGTCATCTCTGAGGGGCGGTGCACGTCGTTGTGAGGAAACGGAACAGCCTCTGTTTCCTTACAACGACATGGATCGTCTACATGTTTTTTAGAACGCATGGTCATTTACCATACCTTTACAACAAAATTCGTTGTAAAGGCATGCGTGGTAAATGACCATGCGTTCTAAAAAAATGCGTAGTAATGACTTCATGATGCACAACGCATGCGTGGTAATGCATGCGTTGTAATGGTATCGCAAAGTAAAAAAGTCGTTGTAACGGCTGTTTACCGATCGAAGCTGGCCCCTGTTCTTCAGTGAGACGTTTATTTGATTAATTAGGAGGAAGGAATGTGGTTTTTTTACCGAAAAGTGCATTCCCGGCTGTTGTATTGTGAAAGTGTCCGCGTGGCCTGGTTTCACTTCCGGTGAGAGAGTGGAAGAGTCTGTTTGGATCTAAAGGAGTTCTGTTGTTGGACGGGGCCGGCGCGACGTCATCAGAAAACATAGCTAATGGAAAGCATCCTCCCTGAAGTGTGGAGCAGTGCCATGAGAGGTCAACGAGTGTGCGTCCCACCGCAGTATGACCGTACCACGTGACCCATGTGCTGCCTCCAGGGTACGGGAGGCAGAAGCGGCATCGCAGGTCCTCTTGAAGACCGTTGTAGCACTAATTCTACATTTTGGTACTAGGGCATTTTAACTTCGTTGTTCCTGCCAGATACAAAGAGAAGATCCTGTGTTATTCAGTGCCCTCGTTACCTTTTTTGTGGGTTGTGGTGCTTGTCACTTCGCTGCCCCGCCGGTGCGCACGACTGGGCACCCCACCTCGTGTGCCATCTGCAGGGCCTCTGCCCTCGGATCACTGGTTTCGGTTTCTGGAGTGGCAACATAAACAGTTGCTCCCAAAGGACTAGCCTGAACACTTAGGTGAATATCCCCTGCACCAGCATTCCACGGAAATTCTTTCCTAGCTCTCCCACGTCAACGAGCATGGCTCCGCTCGCGACACCGTATGACGTCATCGGAGCCATAAGAGGACCACGTCGGCGTGCTGACGTCAGTTCCACCTATTTTTTCCGTGCTACTGAGGCAAACAGGGGACCGAGACATTTTCACATGTATACATAGTATAATAAATATATATATTCACTGAAAAAACCATAGGTTTCAGGCACGTTATAGTTAGAAATTAGCATTTAAAAAACCTTAGAAATTCACTGAAAAAATAGGTTTCAGGGGCGTTATAGTTAGTTGGACATTTCACTCGTACAAAACCATAGAAATTCCCCCGTTATAGTTAGTTCAGCTAACTATAACTCGCGCGCCCGCAATGCACTGCTGATGACGTCACATATTACATCACTCATGACATGGCCGCTCCCAACCTGGTGTCCCAAGTACACCACAGAACCCTGCCCAATCTGGCACTTACTTGCCTTGATTGTGAGGCCTGCCCTCCGCAGCGCCATCAACACTTCCCAGAGGTGGCGCAGATGTTCTTCCCAACTGGCACTGAACACTGCAATGTCATCCAGGTAGGCGGCACTGAAATCCACCAGTCCAACCAACACCTGGTTGACCAACCTCTGAAAGGTGGCAGGGGCATTCTTCATCCCAAAGGGCATCACCCGGAACTGGTAGTGCCCATCTGGTGTGGAGAATGCTGACCTCTCTTTTGCCCCATCAGTCAAGGCGATCTGCCAGTACCCAGACGTTAAGTCAAACGTGCTGAGGTACCGTGCAGCCCCTAACCGATCTATGAGCTCATCAGCTCTGGGGATGGGGTGGGCGTCAGTCCTGGTGACGGAATTGAGTCCCCTGTAGTCCACACAGAACCGGAGTTCTGGTGTGGCACCAGGTGCGGCAGTCTTTGGAACCAAGACCACTGGGCTGGCCCAAGGGCTGTTAGAGGACTCAATCACCCCTAGCGCAAACATCTTGGAGACCTCCTCCTTGATGCAGGCTCTGACCCTGTCAGTCACCCTGTAAGCCTTGTGCTTCACAGGAAGACTGTCCCCAGTGTCCACATCATGGACGCACCAATGAATGACACTGGGAACCAGGGAGAACAGGTCAGGGAACTGTCCCAACAGCTGGCGACAGTCACCCTGCTGCTCAGGTGTCAGCGAGGTAGAGAGGTTTACTCCCTCCACTGATCCATCTTGCTCTCGGGCTGACAGGAGGTCAGGAAGAGGCTCGGTCTCCTCCTCCATCCCATCATCTGTAGCTAAGAGCATGCCCACTTGGGACCTCTCCAAGTGGGGCTTCAGGCGGTTCACATGCAGGACCCGCAAGGGGT
Source organism: Calotriton arnoldi (assembly GCA_963921515.1). Classification (NCBI taxonomy): domain Eukaryota; kingdom Metazoa; phylum Chordata; class Amphibia; order Caudata; family Salamandridae; genus Calotriton; species Calotriton arnoldi. The sequence goes on along the minus strand of CAWUFW010000463.1, from coordinate 3,178,531 downwards.
TCCTGGGAGACTGCAAGTCCACCAAATAGGTAACTGGACTCTTGCGCTCCACCACCGAAAAAGGGCCGGTCCACCTATCCTGGGGCGCACAAGGCTCCACTGGGGCCATGACCCACGCTTTCTGACCAGGCTGAAGCTCGACCAGAGTGGCATTCTGGTCGTACCACCGCTTCATCTCCTCCTGGCTGGCTTCCAGATTTGCCTCAGCAAGCTCTCTGAAACGCCTAGTCTGGTTCCTGAAGGCCAGCATGTAACTGTATACATCCTGGGGAGGTTTCCTGGGAGATTGCTCCAAGCCTTCCTTGACCAAACTCAGAGGTCCTCGCACCGGGTGTCCATAGAGGAGCTCAAAGGGGCTGAACCCTAGAGACTTCTGTGGCACCTCCCGGTATGCAAACAACAGGCAAGGTAAGAGGACGTCCCATTTACGCCTCATGGGTTCTTCCAGACCCATAATCATGCCCTTGAGGGTCCGGTTGAATCTCTCAACCAGCCCATTTCCTTGAGGGTGGTAAGGAGTGGTGAACTTGTAAGTTACACCGCACTCCTGCCACAGGGACTTCATGTACTTGGACACGAAGTTGGTACCTCTGTCAGACACCACCTCTTGAGGGAATCCTACACGTGAGAAAATTCCCATCAGTGCCCGTCCCACCACGGGGGCCGTCACTGTCCTCAGAGGGATGGCTTCAGGGTACCGGGTGGCATGGTCCACCAAGACCAGGATAAACCTGTTGCCCATGGCTGTCTTGGGGTCCAGTGGCCCCACAATGTCAATACCTACCCGTTCAAAGGGGGTGCTGACCACAGGGAATGGTTGGAGAGGAGCCTTCTGCTTCCTCCCACTCTTTCCACTTGCCTGGCAAGTCTGGCATGTCCTGCAGTGACTGGCGACACTCCTGCGCATCTGGGGCCAATAGAAATGGGTGACAAGCCTTTCAAAGGTCTTGTCCTGCCCCAGATGTCCTGCTAACGGTACATCATGAGCCAACCCCAGTAGGAAGGCTCTAAAGCGCTGGGGTACCACCAGCACACGGGCTGACCCAGGCTCAGCAACCTTAGGCTCTGAATACAGGAGACCATTCTCCCAGTAAATCCAATGTGACCCAGACTGATCACCTGCTGCCTGGTCTGTGGCCTGTTGCCTCAGACCCACGAGAGAAGGGCATGTGTTCTGCTCCTCGCAGAACTCTTCCCTGGAGGGTCCTCCTTCTTGCTGCCAATGGGTCAGCTCAGGTAGGTCCCCCAGTTCAGCTACCTGTTCCCCTGTAGGTTCCAGGGCATCCCGCTCAGGGTCTGCCTCCTCCTGGACCGTGGGAACTTCGGGGGCCGGTTTCCCGCGCCCCCTGCCTCCTCTCTCTCTGGCAGGCACCTGGGCCTCCCTCTCAGGCTCCAGGTCCTCTTGAACACCTTTAGCTGCCATTGACCGGGTGGTCACACATGCCCAATCAGGCAAGCCCAACATTTCTAAATGCGCACTCCGCTCCACCTTAGCCCAAGGTGAGCTCTCCAAATCGTTCCCTAACAAACAGTCAACAGGCATGGCTGGCCTCACAGCTACTTGAAGAGTACCCGAGACCCCCCACTCAAAGGGAACCTGAGCCACCTTGGAGTGACTCTCTGTGTTGTCAGCGGCAACAACCGGATAGAATGCATCAGGGACAACCTGCTCGTTAGACACCAGGTGACACTTGACAGCTGTCACACTGGCTCCTGTGTCTCTCAGAGCCTCCACCCTATGGCCATTGATGGTCACCCACTGCCTGTATTTTTTAGTGTTATCAGGCAGCTGGGTCCTAGGGACCATCTCAGAGTCTCCTAATGAGACAAGGGAAAACACTGTGGGATCCCCCCACCTTGGGCACCCCACTCCTCCCCCAGGGCTACACTAGCCAACTGCCGGGGGACTGCACCAGTGGGTGCTGGTTTTCCATGCAAAGGGCAACGAGGATCGTTTGCCTTGTGGCCAGGGGCGCCACACTTGTAACACACCAGTGGTCCCTGGTGAACAGGGGGCCTGTCAGGGCCACTGGCTTCTTCTCAGGGGAGGCTGGGAACCTTTCCCTTGGTTCCCTTGGGGTCTACTTTGGGGCCCTTTATGGAACTCCCTCGGTTTACCCTTGTCCCCCCCACTCTTCTGCTGGGGACCCTGCCCACCCTTGGCGGAGTCTCCCACGTGACCCTTGTGGACCCGGGTACTCACCCAGCGGTCCGCCTCCTCAGCAAGCTGCCTAGGGTTAGTCAGCTTACTATCAATCAGGTGCTGGCGTAGCTCAGGAAAACAATTACTGGACAAGTGCTCCCAGGCAATCAAATCAAAGAGCGCCTGAAAATCAGTCGCTTTTCTACCCTTTACCCAACCATCTAAGGCTCTGCAAAAAAAGGTCACATATTCAACCCAGGTACTGCCATCAATCTTCTTACAGTTCCTGAACCTCTGCCTATAAAGCTCAGGGGTCAAACCATACCTAGTCATTAAAGCATCCTTCATGTGGCTGTATGAATTATAGACTTCAGAGGGCAAATCCTACAAGGTATCCCGCCCTTCACTCAGGAACCGCCCCCACAACCCCGCTCTCCAATCCTTCTCAGGGACCCGGTGGGAAGACATGGCTACCTCATAGGCTTTGAACCACTGCCCAATGTCATCATTTTTAAAAACTCCTTCACCACATCTTTGGGAATATACACCCTAGCTTCAACAGGCACAGGCGGTACACTGCCACCAGAGGGAGTAATCTCTAAGCTTTTGGCCTTCAATTCCAACTCCCTCAAAACCTTCTCATGTTCAAACTGCATTTTCTTCTCTTCTAGGGCTAATTTCCTAGTTTGCATTTCAAATTCTAACTGCCCATTCAGCTTGAGCTTGGTCAGCTCCATTTCGTGCATCCTACTCTCTTTCCTGTCCTCCAACTCTTCTGGAGACAGACCACTGGCAGAAACACTGCTACCTACTGGGGAAGGTGGTCTTCCAGCCCCTAGACCCAATAGCCCCTCCAGCTGCCCTTCTGCATTCTCAGCCCCCTCCACAGGGGCACTCCTTGATTCGACCCAGGCCCTCAGCGCCTTTTGGAGGTCCTCCTTCCTGGAGAGCCCGGTAATGGACACTTTAAACTTTTTGCAGAAATGCTTGAGCTGCTTGAGGGTGTAGCATTCTAGCCTCTCCTCTTCCCAATCACACTCAACAGAGGCTACTGATGCTGGTTTCTCCATGGTGATTAAACTTGGCAGTTGCAAAAATAGGAAATCCCAGAAAAAATGCTATCAAAGAGTATGTGGTTGCGTTTTGGTCTGCACTCACTAAGTAGTGTTCACCAATTACTGTACATGAGTCACAAATGCAAGTCCAGAATCCTCACCGCTGACCACCAATGTTAGATTTGGGGGTCTCTAGTTGGCAGAGGTAGGTACCTTTGTCCAAATAGGGACCCTTGAGTCTAGTCAGGGAAAGTAGGTACACTCCTGAAATAACCCCTGCTCACCCTCTTGGTAGCTTGGCACGAGCAGACAGGCTTAGTTCAGAGGCAGTGTGTAAAGCATTTGTGAACACATACAGTAATCAAGTGATAACACTACAAATGGACACCACACAGGTTGTATATTTATAAAAATAAGTATCTTTTATATAGATTTATCACAAGACCATAAACGACAAAAATAATCCACAATACTGTCAAGAATGCGTAGTTCTGATCAAAAAGGCTTAATTCAAGGTTCTGTGCGAGTCGGTAGCCTCCTCCGGCTACGGCGATGTCAAGAACAAACAGAGTCTAACAAATCCAGCTGACCACGTCGAGACGGGCCAACACAGCGTAGACAGACTCGGTCACAGTACCTTTTACTTGAAGCGGCAGGCACGGGCGTGCGAGCCGGATGGCTGTTCGTCGCGGTCGCGATGCAAAAATGGAAGCGTTGCAGGACGCGTTGTCCCTCGATGCGGTGCAGGCAGCGGCTCGTTGACGTCGTCGAGACGGAGTCGGTGAGACCAGGGCCGTGCGTTGCAGGGCGAGACGGTGCTTCGATGCGGTGCTGGCAGGTTGCGGTGCGGCGACGGAGCCGGATTCGGGAGCTGGCGTCGATCAGTCCGGACAGCGGTGCGAGTCGGGCGGTGCGTCGTGAAACGTGCGAGCGGTGCCCAACTCCGGTGCGGTCACAGGACTCGAACTCAGCAGCAGTGACCGTGTCGGTCGGACCAGATGGATTCGGTGTAGCGAGGCGTTGCAAGGTGCGGTGCTCACAGGTTACGGTGCAGGCAGCGGCTCGTTGACGGAGTCGGTGAGACCAAGGCCGTGCGTTGCAAGAGGCAGGCGTTGCTCGATGCGGTGCCAACAGGACACCGAGCAGGTCGGGAGAGTCGGTCACAGCTCCCTACCTCTGTAGCCACTGAAACAGAGTTTCCAGCAGCAATTCACAAAGGGGTGAAGTCCAATGGTCCTGGGACTTCGATCAGGGGGCAAGCTCTCTTCCAAGCCCTTGGAGATCCTTCACAAGTTGATGAAAGTCACAGCAAAGCAAAAGTTCCTTTCTCCTTTCTTTGGCAGTCAGGCAAACCACTGCAGGCCAATCCCCCAAGCAGCACTTCAGCTTAGGGATAGTCTCTCCTCAGTTTCTTCTTGGTTCCGCTCCTCATCAAAGGTTTCTTCTTGTTCCCAAAAGTGATCTAATTTCCTAGGGGTCTGGGTCCCCTTTTTATACACAGTTTCTCTTTGTTCTCTGAAGGCAGAGAGGCCTCTGCCTAGCCCAAAACCAGTTCTGGTCAGTCCTGGAGCACTTTGTTTTTCTGACTCCTTCTTTCCTTTCACAGTGCAGGGCAGAAACATCAGATGCCCCACAGGAGGTGGAGCCAGCATTGTGGAGGGAAAGCCCAGCCCTGGAGCACTTTGTTGACATGATTCCTTCTCTTCTTTCACTGTGCAGGGCAGAGACATCAGATGCACCACAGGGGGTGGAGCCAGCACTGTGGGGGGCAGGCACTGTCCTATTCAGGTCCCAGGTGCAACTCCTCCCACCCATCTAGATGCAGATCTCTCTATTCACCACTGGGCTGACTCATTCTGTCTCCTGGAATCCCCAGCCCTGTCACTCAAAAACACCAGACAAGGAATACACAACCTAGCAGAGGCAGGCTTTGGATAGTTAGACAAGAAAATACCTTCTTTCTAAAAGTGGTATTTTCAAACACAGAATGTTAAAACCAACTTCACTAAAAGATGTATTTTATCATTCTGAGTTCAGGCATACTAAACTCGAATTTCCACCATGTTCCCTGAGTCAGTTAGGATTATAAAATGTAATAATCTAACTGCCCATTCTGGCCTATGGAGAACAGGTAGCCTTGCAATAGTGAAAAACGAAAATGGCTGTAATTCACTATTAGGACATGCCACACACACCAGGGCATGTCCTACCTTATACTTACAATGCACCCTGCCCTTGGGCCTACTTTAGGGGTGACCAACATGCAGTAAAGGGAAGGTTTAGGGCCTGGTAAGTGGGTGTACTCACCAAGTCGACATGGCAGCCCTAGGCTGCACACAGGCTCTGCAATGGCAGGCCTGAGACACACTTTACAAGCTGCTCCTGTGGGTGGCACAACCAGTGCTGCAAGCCCACCAGCAGCATTGGATTTACAAGCCCTGGGCACACTCAGTGCACTGTACTAGGGACTGACAAGTAAACCAATCGTCCAATCATGGAGTCACTAATACACAACACAATTTATCATAGGGAGCACTTGCACTTTGGCACTGATTAGCAGTGGCAAAGTGCCCATGAGCATCTAGTCCAGCAAAAACATATCGACAACAGTGGAGGCATTATGAAAAAAATGGAAGGGAGACCCACGCCAAGGATGCCAGGTCTAACAACATCACAAAAACTTTTAACTTTCACCACTTTCTGCACGCCAGCTAGGAAAAACACATTTAATTTGGGATGATAATCAGCCTTTTCTGAGACAAAAAAAGCAGCTTCAAATGGTTGGTGATTCATCTTGTGCAAGGACAAGCTTGAACCTGGGCATCTGAGGATGAGGGTGAGTGTTGCAACCGCCCCACTACGTGACTTTTGTTTTTTATGTCAAGATTAAATATTTACTAGCACTTGTCTCATTGATAGTTTTTGTCATGCCATTAATGCTAATAAACTGTTCAAGATACTTTCTGTATGTAGTCTCCTGGACACATTTTCCTACTTACCAAGAGACTATTAGTACAGGCTGCCGAGGGGGGCATACAGTTACGGAGCAATATTTAAAACCAATGGGTCTGTCTGGCGCTGCGCAGGCCGGTCTGATACGCATGATGACACACTTGAGAGGCCGGATGTCACAGGCACTACCCCTCCCAGTCTGAATTTATTTTATATGCCTAGAAGTTTTGTGAGGGCATCGTAGTGTGTTGATGATGTGACGACCCTCTACACTCAGTCTCGTGGAGGCTCACAGATGTATGGAAGCTATTTGTATGGGGACATGATTTGCCTGGCGAGAGATTGCTTTGCGTGTTAGAAGGCATCCAGTCCTTCTCGGACAGAGAAAGTGCCCTCAATCGTGATTAGTGGCACATATTGACTGCCCTATGGGCATACCCTAAAAAGAGCATGAAACTTGGGTCTCACCCAAATCCCCCTCTATATTTACATGCACTGAGGCAAGACAACTAAAGAAGGCTTGGTTGCATACAAGCTCTAACACTGACGTGAACATTTTTGGGGGGCTGGGGGATGACCCCACTGTCCAAAGGCAAAATGCCATCGCTCACAGTGAGGGCAGCCAGTGGCTGACGTGTGCTGGCCCACTCACCCCAGCTGTATGCTGTGGTGGGCGGAAGCAAAATGAAATGTGAATGATGGCTGAATACAGCAATGGACGTAGAGGGCTCACTGACAGATATACAAATATATATATATCCATCCAAAAGGTGCCCTGAGGCGGGAAGACGCTCACAATGGGATGACCAAAATCATTTATTTGTAGAAAACCAGCATCGCAGTTCAGAGATACATTCAGTCCTTCCTAATGCGTTTCAGAGCGCTACGGCTCCTTCGTCAGAGGAAGTGGCGGTTAAACAGCTGCTGCGGCTCTCCCCAGGTACTTATTGCATGCACATATCTAATTACTCACAGGTGAGTGTTCATAACGGCATGCTGGTACCTGTAGTTCATCTGATAATCAAGCCAGGTATTTCCCCAGAGGAGGGTCTGCAACCAAGTTCATACCAGAAAGTCCTGGAGGACAGAACGGGCAAAGTAGCCGTCTCTCCGGACTTGACTATCCAGGCAGTAATATCTGGTGAACGTGTGCATTGATGCACACATGGCCGCCTGGCAAATGTCAATAAGTGGGTCTCTACATGACAAAGCAGTAGTTGCTGCCATAGCTCTAGTAGAATGAGCCCGCAGCCCCAAAGGAGGTTCCTTTTTCGCTAAAGTGTAAAACATTTTATGCAAAGGACAACCCATCGAGAGATGGTACGCTTTTGGACAGCCCGACCTTTCTTGGCACCCACATAGCCAACGAAGAGTTGATCGTCCACTCGGAAATCTTTAGTGCGGTCAAGGTAGAAGGACAGCGCACGTTTTGGGTCCAGACGGTGGAGTCTCTCCTCCTCCTTGGAACAGTGTTGAGGTGGAAAAAAGGTGGGCAGAATGATAGTTTGTCCCATATGAAAAGGAGTAACTACTTTAGGGAGGAACAAGGGCCTCGTCCTAAGCACCACTTTGTCCAGATGCACAGAGAAGAGAGGGGGCTTAAAGAAAGAGCCTGAAGCAGCTGTGAAGAGGCTCGAAGGGAGCACACATACGGTAAGACAAGACAAGGTTCAAGTACCACTGAGGCATTATGAAAGGAGATGGAGGAAAGAGGTGAATAATGCCCTTAAAAACCTATTAACACTAGAGGACTTGAACAAAGATGGCTGATCTGGTAGCCGAAGAAAAGCAGAAATGGCTGCCAGATAGTCTTTAGGAGTGCCCAAAAGAAGGAACAAAAGGACCTCAGAAAGAGGGGCGGAGAGGGGATCCACATCTTTTGCTGTGCACCATGCCACAAACTTGTTCCATCGACAGGCGTATTCCGTCTTAGTGGAGGGACGGCTGGCTGCCAAGCTGACATTACAGACTTAGGGTGGAAGGTCAAAAGCTGTCAACTGTCGCCGCTAAATCTCCACGCAAGGAGGTGGAGGCTGTACAGGTTCGGTTGGAGGACCGTCCCCTGCTGCTGCGACAGAAGATCCTCCCGAAGGAGCAGTCTGATCGGAGGATCGATGGTCATGCTCAGGAGCTCGGGGTACCAGACTCTTCGTGCCCAGTTCAGGGCCACAAGAATGACTTGGGCCCGGTCACGCTTGATCTTCTTCAGCACTCGGGTCAGAAGTGGTACAGGTGGAAAGACGTACGGGAGGCCGCAGTTCCACTTGCGATGAAAAGCGTTGCCGAGCGAGTGCCGCCTTGAAAACTCCAACGCGCAGAACTGCTGACATTACGTGTTCCCTTTGGTGGCGAACAGATCTAACCAAGGCTCTCCCCACTGCTGAAAGAGACCTTGCACCACCCCTGAGTGAAGACCATTCGTGATCCACCAGGCACCAACGGCTGAGTTCGTCCACCCTGGCGTTCAGAGAACCTGCCAGGTGTTGAACCACCAGGATCATGCCCTGATGTTCCAGCCATGTCCAAAGGCGAAGAGCCTCCTGACAAAGGGTCCACGACCCCACCCGCCCTGTTTGTTGCAGTACCACATGGCAGTGGTGTTGTCTATGAACACCTGCACTGCCTTCCCCTTGAGGGAGGGAAGGAATGTCTTCAGTGCCAGGCGAATCACCCGGAGCTCCAACAGGTTGATATGGAGCCCGGACTCCACCGGAGACCAGACTCCTCTGATCTCTGCCTCTCCCAGATGGCCGCCCCATTCCAGGAGTGTTGCATCGGTCACCATGTGAGGTCTGGTTGGGGAAGGGAGAGGGATCTGCCTCTGACCCAATCCTGGTTCGTCAACCATCACTGCAGTTGTTGCGCAGTTCCCTCCAAGATCTGGACGTAGTCAGAAAGATTCCCCTGATGCTGCACCCACTGGAACTTCAGGGCCCACTGCAGAGCCTGCATATGCCGTCTGGCATGATCCACCAGCAGGATGCCATGAGGCCCAGCAGCCTCAGGGTCATTCTCACCGAAATCCGGGATAAAGGCTGAAACATCGGTATCATAGTTCGAATATCCCGGAATCGCTGTTCGGGAGGATAGGCCTGAAACTGCACTGTGTCCAGAACAGCCCAGATGAAAAGGAGCGACTGAGAGGGAGTCAGGTGTGACTTCGGCACATTGATAGTGAACTCCAGTGAATGCAGGAGGTTCGCTGTAGACTGGAGGTGGGAGACAATAGCATGGGGCGAGCCTGCCTTCAACAGCCAGTCGTCGAGATAGGGGAAGACTGAAACCCCTGATCTGCACAGATGAGCTGCGACCACCGCCATCATTTGTGTGAACACCCGAGGGGCACTGGTAAAGCCAAAGGGGAGCACAGTGAACTGAAAATGCCCGTGGCCTTCCGTGAACTGCAGGTAGCGTCTGTGAACTGGCAGGACGAGAATATGGAAATAGGCGTCCTGCAAGTCCAACGCCACCATCCAGTCTCCAGGGTCAAGGGCAGACAGAACCAGAGCCAACGTGAGCATTTTGAACTTCTCCTTGTGGAGGAAGCAGTTTAGAGCCCTGAGGTCTAGGTAGGGCGCAGGCCCTTGTCCTTCTTGGGCACCATAAAGTAGCAGGAATAGCAACCACGACCTACTTCTGGCGCAGGGACCCTTTCGATAGCTCCCTTGGCCAAGAGAGCTGAAACTAGCACCAAATTATCCTCCGACATGTGATCGAAAGACGGTGGCATGGAAGGAGGGGTAGTCTTGAAGGGAAGGGAGTAGCCCCTTTGGACTATCTGCAAAACCCACCTGTCTGACGTGATAGTATGCCAGTGGGGGAGGTGATGGCAAATCCTGCCACCCACTGGCCGCTTATGGGCCTGAAAGGTCAGACTAGGAGGGTTTGGAGGCTGCTGCAGGGGGGGAAAGGGTGGACTGGCCCACCCGCTGGCTCCCAGACCCGTGAGGTTGCTGGGTCCCACGCCGCAGCCTCGCATGGGCGGGGCAGCTTGCGTGGACCGGTGGCTAGACTGGGTCAGACGTAGTGGGGTGCCCCTTCCGTAGCCGCGAAAGGCAGACTGTGGTGGATGAGAGGACGCTGCGAGGCCTTAGGATCTGGCCTTAGCTTGAGAATCCTTAAAGCGCTCCAGCGCAGAGTCTTCCTTGTCACCAAAAAGGCGACGGCCATTGAAGGGCATGTCCAGCAGAGTTGCTTGAACATCCCCCGAAAAGCCAGACGTCCTCAACCAGGCGTAGCGCCGAAGGGCTACCGATGTGGCAATCGTTCTGCCCAGTGAGTCGGTGGTATCCAGTCCACAGCGAATCGTGAATTTTGCTGCATCTCTCCCATCTGCCACAACTTGGGAGAGAACGGCCCGGGCCTCCTCCGGGCAATGAGGCAGCACTTGCGCAACCGTATTCCAGATTGTATGGGAGCATCGGCCAAAGAGGCACGCTGTATTCACGGACCGCAGTGCCAAGCTGGAGGAAGAGAACATGCGCTTCCCAAGATGATCCAGCTTCTTGGATTCCCTGTCTGGTGGAGCAGAAGGGAATGCACCCTTGGAAGAAGAAGCTTGGACCACCAAGCTCTCGGGGGGAAGGGTGTTGGGTGAGGAAAATGGGATCGTCCGGAGCTGGGCGGTGGTGGCAGGCAATCGTCCGTTCCACAGGAGCCCCTGTGCTGGGCTTCGACCAAGTGCCCAGGACGTCCGTGAGGACTTCGTTGAAGGGCAAGAGGGGTTCTGAGGAGGTTGCCGCAGGTTGAAGCACCTCTGTCAGGAGATTAGTCCTGACTGACACTGTAGGGAGCTTCAGGCCCAAGGCCTCCGCTGCCCTACACACCACCACAGCATAGGCCGCTCCCTCCTCCGTAGCCACGGTAGGGGGAGAAAGCATGCCAAGGTCTGGGGAGTGTCAAGACCACTGGCGTCACCCAAGTCCTCTCTCCAGTCCGGTTCTTCCAGCTGGTATGCCAAAGGGTTCAGCGACCCCTCCCAGTCCTCATCACCACCTTCAGGGCGATAGCGAACACCTGGGATGAACAAGGGAACAAAAGTACCCTCCGGCGTCGGATCCGACGTCGGCCGACATCTCGGGGGTGAGGATGGGGACGGCGTCGGCCGGGGGCGTCTTCGCCGGGATCTGCGCCGGGGAAGGTCGAGTAGGATCGACCGGCGTCTGTCCGGATCCTGGCCTGGATCCACGGGGGCCCTCTGGCGCCGGATCGGTCAGTATTGAAGGCCCAGGGCCCCCATCCAACTCCGCGGGGCCCGAAGGCGCGTCGGCGGAGTCGGGCTGCCCAAAGATACGGTGGAGGGCTTTGTAGAATGTACAAAGTTGGGCAGGGAACACCCCTGCTCCCGGAAACGGGGGGAGGCACGGAGTCATCCCTGAATCAGGCAGCAGAGACGGAGCCTTAGAGCGACGACGCTCCAGATCCCGCGTCGCGTCAGCCGACCGATGAGGAGAAGGCGAAGAGTGATGGTGTTTCTTCGCCTTCTTCTTGTGCTTCGACTTACCCGAGGAGTGCGAAGACTTGGACGAGGTGTGGTGGCTCCGCAAACGGTCTTGAGACCTTCCCCTCGAGCGAGAGCGACGCAGAGCCGGATGCCGGGCCTCCAAGAGCTTTGGGGACCGCTCCCGCAAAGACTTCGGATTCATGGCCCGGCAGTCAAAGCATGACTTCGGGTCGTGGTCGCGCTCCAGACACCAAAGGCACACGAGGTGCGGGTCCATCACAGACATCAGTTTGTGACAGGGCTTGAAGCCGGTCCGACGATGGGACATCCCTCACACACCAGGAGTCGATGACTCGAAAAAAGAAGTCGACAAAAGTCAAAAAAAGCTTAGTCAAAAAGTGACTAAAGGGGTAAGCTCTCTCTGGATCTGCGCTAGGCTGGCGCTGAAAAAGAAAGAACTGACGTCAGCATGCAGGGGCGGCGTTTAAGTAGACACCGCGACCTCATCCCGGTGATCACGACGCCGATGACAGACATGGAGTCGACCGATACCACCTACCGACGTGCAGGGGTACTGCTTAGAGAAAAAATTCTCCAGATCCAGTCCGACGCCTGGGGATAATTCTAAGGTAAAGAATCTATAACTAACTGTCTCTTTCAGATAGATATATATATATATATATATATATATATATATCTGTGGCGGTCACCATAGGGAGTTATTGTTCGGTTTACTTTTCCATAGACAGGGCGATATTTTGTTTGCTAATAACTTTGGCTCCATTTCACCAATCTTCACGGAACTTTAAAAAAGACAAAGTTCATCCACCTTAGCACCTTCTTGGAAAGGTTCGGGGTGATCCGTCAAGCAGGGGCCGAGAAAAAAGGGGGACCCAAAACATAGAATCCCCATGCATTTTCCATAGACTTCTTTAAAACAGGTTATATCAAAAATGCTTAATGGAATTAAGTAAATTCGTCAGGAAGCTAGATCTTGGTCCGCAGATTGTGCATTTTGTGATTTGGTGTAAATCTGTTGAGTAGTTTTGAGGTATTAAAGGTAAAAAATAATTGTATATTTTGGCAGTTGGGCTTGCAAGACTCTCACGAGTGTCCAGCGAGAGTGTGAAATCAAAAACGGAGCCCTGTTATTGGTCGAGAAACCCGTTTTTCCTGTAAGTATTCACACTCTCCCGGGGGGAGCAAGAGGCTCCTGCGAGTCCCACAAGCGCGCTGATTGGCCGGCTGTTGGAATTTTCAAAATTAAATGGCCGCCATTACTGTTTACTGTGAAAAATTGGAGGTGTTATGGAAATGAAGTAAAAAACATATACAAGGGGTAGCAGAAGGTATTCTGCTCCCCTAGATTTAGAGAGGAGGTGTCTAAGAGATGACTACTGTGAGGAAAATAAATGTATATTTTTTTTAACTAATTTTTATGATCACGCTGGACTCTTGCAGGATGGTGAATAGCAAAAAGGAGTAGATGAGTTCTCATTACATTCTACGAGTAGGAATGCATATTGTGGTCCTTGTTTTTGAGAGGAAGTGTGTAAGAGATAAGTGCTGTGATGAGTAGAAGGTTATTTCTTATTTAAAAAAATGTTATGATCTTGCAAGAGTCTCCCAGGATTGTGAAAAGTAGGAAGGAGGAGGTGATCTTTGAAAACACTCTGGTATGCACATTTGTTATTGTAGGAAGGAAGTCTTACTGGAGGTGGTATTTATCAGTCTATTATTTACACCCATTGGTTTGGGAAGAGTTGTGAGTAGAGTTAAGGCTCTTCCCACACACCCTACTGATCACCCCGTCATCTGAGAGAGAGGTCTGACAGGAGAGGTCTGTCGCTCCTCATACACCCTACTATGCCCATCTTTCATTTGAGAGAGAGATCTGAAAGGAGAGGCCAGTCCATCCACACACCCTACTACACACACCCGTCATCTTAGACAGAGATCTGAAAGGAGAGGCTAGTCCATCCACACACCCTTCTATGCGCACCCGTCATAAGACAGAGGTCTGAAAGGAAAGGTCAGTCCATTCACACACTCTACTAATAACACTCATCATCTCAGAGAGAGGTCTGACAGGAGAGGCAGCCCATCTACACACCCTACTATGCACACCCGACTAAAGAGAGAGAGGCCTGAAAGAGGCCAGTCCATCCACATACTCTACTACGCACATCTGTCATCTGAGAAGGAGGTCTTAAAGGAGAGGCTAGTCCATCCACACAGCCTACTAGGCACACCCGTCATCTGAGACAGAGGTCTGAAAGGAAATGTCAGTCCATTCACACACTCTACTAATAACACCCGTCATCTCAGAGACAGGTCTGACAGGAGAGGGCAGTCCCTCTTTACACACTACTATGCACATCTGTCGTCTGGGAGAGAGGTCTGAAAGAAGAAGCCAGTCCCTCCCCACACCCTACTACGAACACCCGTCATTACTGAGAGAGGTCTCAGCAGAGAGGTCAGTCCCTCCACACACCCTACTAAGCACACCCATCATTTGACAGAGAGGTCTCAAAGGAAAGGGCATTCAATGCACACACCCTACTATGCACACCCATGATTTGAGAGAGATGTGAAAGGAGAGGCCAATCCCTCTTCACTCACTATATGCACACCCGTCATTTGAGAGAGAGGTCTCAAAGGAGCGGCCAGTCCATCCACACACCCTTCTACGCATGCCCCTCATCTGAAATAGAGGTCTCAAAGGATAGGCCAGTTGCTCCCCATACACCCTACTATGCACACATGTCATCTGAGAGAGAGCTCTGAAAGGAGAGGCCAGTCCATCCACACACTCTACTACGCGCACATCTGCCATCTGAGAGGTCTGAAAGTAGAGGCCAATCCATCCACACACCCTACTAACCACACCTGTCATCTGAGAGAGAGGTCTGAAAGCAGAGGCCAGTCTATCCCCTCACCCCACTATGCACACCCATCATCTGAGAGAGAGGTCTGACAGGAGAGGGCAGCCCATCCCCACACCCTACTACGCACACCCATTATGTTACAATACAAAGCCATTCCCTTTCAAAATAACATCAACACACAGGATATATCCTTCAGTTATTCTACCATACATATGCACAAAAAAATTATTAATTTACTTTAAAGAAACCCTAGAAATCCACTGCAAAAACAAAGGTTAAACTAATGTTATAGTTAGGTGAATTTTTCAGTGACGACATTAACGTTTTGACCTAAAAAAACACAGCAATTCACCTTTTATAGTTAGCAGAGATAACTATAACTTGCACTCTTGTCATGCACTGCTTATGACCTCACATACGACATCACTCATGATGTTCTATGACATCATTTATGACATCACTGATTACATCTCAAATTATATCTCTGCTGACATCACAGATGACATCATCGAAGCTTCTTTTATACACATTGATCTTTAAACGTGTATACCATTAGAGCTATGAAAGTGCAAAAAAGCTCAGAATAGTATTAAGCGTCTTTACTGCTATCAAACCTACAACCATAGGTAAAGCAAGCTTGTGTTATTTGTAACATTGACCCTATACCATACATTCATGGGTAGCCAAGTTCATGTTGACTATGAACCCCAGATTAAATGGTAATCTATCCTGCACATAGTGTTCAATCTGTATACAAATGTTCAGGGAAAACGAACATACTTAAGTCCTGTTACATAACTAATGCCCTACTACAGACACTCTATACCTGTATCAAACCCATGACAGTCACTGAACCTACATTGAGAAATGAAGTGGATGTGAGTGGAAATGTGGGTACTGTTAACAGTGTTTATGGAGAGAGTTTACTCTGTACCACACTGTTTGCAGACAGTGAAACTCTCATGAGAAATATACCATAGGGTATTAAAACGTATCTACTAAGCACAGTGTACACACTATGCAAAACATGTCCAAAGAGCAACCATTCACTTAAAATAACCAAGGTCTGAAGGTGTTAAAGAACAAACTCCCTGCAGCCTTCATACTTTGGTGAAAACGTTACAGACAGCACATCTTCTGAAGCAAAACAAGCACACGTACAAAGGGTAGTACCTGGCGCACAGTCTTTTATACTAAATAGAAATTGTCATACTGAGACGATTCTGTCTAATAACTCAAGACTGCTTACAATAGTTAGTATGTAGTATGTAAAATCTTTGCCCTGTTGGAAACTTTTTTCTGCAGTAGCAAAAACTTGCGTGGAACAACTGTCACCTGCACCCATGGTTACTCTTCAATACAAAGAGTTATAACCTATTCAATACATCTACACACCTATAAAGTATTAGGAGCACATGTGTTTTGTAAACACTTACATCCTTTAGCTGGACACAAGCTGTACAAAATTAGGTAGAAAAGTAATATGGTAGTTACCCACCACTATCTAAACTATAAAACAAACTAACACACTCATTGGATGATGTGATCAGTGATTTCATAAGTGATGTCATTTAGGATGTGATCAGTGATGACATAAATGATGTCAAAGAACATGCCATGAGTGATGTCATATGTGAACTCATAGGCAGTGCATAGCAGGGGCACAAGTTATAGTTAGCGCTGCTAACAATAACTGGTCAATTTCTGTGTTTTTTTCTTATAGTTCAAAACTTTAATGTTATCACTGACAGATTCACCTATTTTCAGATCAGTGTGGTGGGCACTGTGCTTTTCCTATGCTTAAAGACTTTGCTGTAGAAATGGCATAAGACTTGGGGACTGATTTAGATCTTGGTGGACGGGTTACTCCATCACAACGGTGACAAATATCCTGTCCGGTGAAAAATAAATCCCATAGGATTACATAGAATTACAGCCTTCATTATAGCTCTAGAATGACATCATGAATTTATATTATTCTACTGATTTAAATTCTGTAATTCCATAATCTTCTATCATAGACTTTGCAATTACTAATTCTACCAAAGTTACTTCTGCGGATATAATTCAGGTAGTCTAAACAGCTCCTTTACACTGAACTAGAGGGTTTGGCTAGTCATAAATGCACATGGACATTTTCCTCAATTTTTAGGCTCATAGGTGTCTTCTTATTTAGCTCAATGATATACCTTGATTCTAGCCTTCTGAGTGTTTTTTCTGTCACCTCGTTTGATGGGTCTCGGTATGGAGTCTATAACAAAGTATTCCAAGTCCCTGTCATTGCTTCTGTGATTCTCTTCAAAGTGGTGAACCACTGGATAACTTCTATCCTTATTTTTAATTGCATGTATGTGCTGTAGTCTTCTTCTGTGAACTTGCAGGTGGTACTACCTGCATACTGCAGGTCACAAGGGCAGCACAAAATATAAATGACATGGTCATTCCTACAATGGTACTTCCCTTTGATATTCCGAGGGGTACTGTATAGGGTGGATTTGAATTCTGTTTTGTTAATCCCGTATTTACACACTTTACATCTGCTGCATTTCATGAATCCACGGCTAACTTCTAGCTAGGTCTCTTTGCATTCCTTCTCAGGAACGCTTTGGACCAAATCATCCCTTAGAGATTAAGCTCGCCTAAAAATTACTCTAGGTTTTCTAGGAACAGCTAAACAAATGACTGGATCATTTTTATAAGATGCCAGTATTTTTTGAAGTATCTTACACTGTTTCCTACTGTAAGTGCCTAACAAAAATGAATGTGTCCTTGTGTAACGCAACTGGTGCTCATGTAAAGCGCTCTGATACCTGATAACTTCGGGTCAAGTTTGCGCTATTTAAAACTATGAAAGAAAAAAAAAGTTATTACTCTGAGATTTGTATGATTACCATTTGCTTTTCTTTTTGCCTAAATAGCAAGGTCTCACACTCCCCCAATATGCTTTTCTGTATTATCTGTAAGCGTTCACAAAGGAATACCACAGCACATACGTGCATTTAAAAATAAGGGTAGATGTTATCTGGTGGCTCATCACTTTGAAGAGACTCCCGGAAGCAATGACAGGAACTTGGAATACTTTGTTATAAACTCCATACAGAGGAACATCAGAGGAGGCAACAGAGCTATTTTCAAATCAGAATACATTAATTATATGTGCTGAATTAACTATGGTAAAATTAGTAATTATAAAGTCTGTGACAGCTAGTGGTGGGTTTGGCCCTCTCTGTAAGTCACCCCAAAACCTTTTGCCTTCACCATTCCTGTTTTCTGAATGTTTTTTTTTGTCGGTTTTAGGACTTTGTGCACTTTAACCCTGCTAACCGGTGCTTGTGCTCTCTCCTTTAAACATGATAAAATTGACCTACACCCGATCAGTACATTTAATTTACTTATAAGTATCTAGTAAAGTGGCAGTACATGTATCTAGGGCCTTTAAAGTATATGCTACGTTTGGGCCTGCAGCACTCATTGTGCCACCCATCAAAGTAGCCTTTTAAAACATGCCTCAGGCCTGACACTGCAGCTTATAGAGCAGTTTTAAACTGCCATTTCAACCTGCCAAAATGAACCTTTTCCTAGGCCTAAACCTTCCTTTTTAATACATTTAAGTCACCCTTAAAGTAGGCCCTAAGGGCTCACATTTCAGGATATTTAAAATGTAGGACATGTGGGTTTAGGCTTTACATGTCCTGGTAGTGAGAAACTCCTACATTTGTTTTTCATTACTACAAGACCTATCTCTCCCATAGGATAACATTGGGTTACTTAATTACAGTTATTAAGTGATACCTTTGGTGCGGAGCACGTAGGAATGTCATGTTTACACTCAAATGAATTGTAATTTTAAAACCTCTTTAATGGTAAATTGGATTTTAAGTCACAATTCTGAAAATACCCCTTTTAGAAAGTTGGCATTTTCTTGTCCTAACCATATGGTGCCTGCAGTCTTGTCCTGGGTTACATGACTTGGTGAAGCTGGCTGTTGGCCTTTGGGTATTCCTACCAGACAGTGAGACAAAGAGGGACTAGATGTTGGCAGGTTGGGTCACTCTGCCGGAGGGGGGGGGGGGGCACAGAGCTGTTCCCTGCCCCAATTAGATTTTAAAGGGGTGTCCCTCTCTTTCACCACTTGAAGCCTGGGTAGGGGAAGGAAGGAATTTTCCAAAATGAGATGTGAGGGGAGTCCCCCACTTCAAAGGCTGGCACTGGGTGTAAATATTGGACCTCTTGATTCACTCATCAGATCATTTCTGGACCTGTGGAAGACTCGGAACAAGGACTGCCCTGCTGCCTCAGGTAGGAAGCCTGGACCTGCTCCTTGAACCTAGGACCACCGGAGTGACTTCAAGGGCAGGCTGACTGACCTCCTGTTCTGAGCTGCAGGGACACAACAAGCTCCAGAAGCCTCCCTGCAACTACCCAGGTGACCTGTTGCACAAGTTACTAACTTGTGTAACGATATATCTGTAAGAGACAGTAGTTAGTGACAGATTCCTTACCTTAGAATATCCCCAGGCGTCAGGCTGGATCCGGAAAGTTTTGCGTAGCAGTACCCTTGCACGTCGGTAGGCGGCGTCGTGCGGCTCCGCGTCCGTCGTCGGCATCGCCGGGATGACGTCGCGGGCAGTACTTAGACGCCGCCCCTGCGCGCTGACGTCAGTTCTGTACACGACTTTCCGCGCCAGGAACGCAGAGCCATGCAAGAAGCTGACATTGGTGTCTGAAAAAATACTAGGGCCCTGAAAGGGATGTCCTTAACCCTAGAAATCAGTTCGCAGAACGGGGAGGATGGGTGGGGCGGTAAGGAATCTGTCACTAACTACTGTCTCTTACAGATATATCGTTACACAAGTTAGTAACTTGTGCATCTGAAAGAGACACGTTAGTGACAGATTCCTTACCTTAGAATAGATACCCCAGCAATACCAACCCCGGTGGTGGGTCTGCGAACAAAGATCAGACAAGGAAGTCTCGGAGAACAGAACGGCCAAAGAAGCCGTCTCTCCGGACTTGGCTGTCAAGGCAGTAATGCTTGGTAAACGTGTGCAACGAGGCCCTACGTGCCCTGCCTGACAAATGTCCTGTAAAGGGACACCACGTCCTAAAGCCGTGGTGGCGGCTGTTGCCCTGGTGGAATGGGCACGCAACCCAACAGGGGGCTCCTTTTTAGCCAAAGAATAACAGGCCTTGATACACAAGACGACCCAGTGGGAGATGGTCCGCTTGTGTACCGCCCGACCTTTTTTGGGGCCCACGTAGCCAACAAAGAGCTGGTCGTCCACCCGGAACTGTTGTGTGCGATAAAAAGAAATCGCACGTTTTGGGTCCAGACGGTGAAGCCTCTCTTCCTCTCTAGAAGGATGCGGAGGCGGAAAGAAGGTGGGCAAAGTGATGGTCTGCCCAATGTGGAAAGCAGTAACCACCTTTGGCAAGAAGGACGGACGCGTCCTGAGAACAACCTTGTCTGGATGTACAGACAGAAAGGGAGGCTTGCAAGAAAGAGCCTGGAGCTCACTCACCCGCCGAGCGGAGGTGATAGCCACCAGAAAGGCTGTCTTCAGAGTCAGAAGACGAAGAGGACAGTTATGCAGAGGCTCAAAGGGAGCGCACATGAGAAAGGTAAGAACCAGGTTCAAGTCCCACTGAGGCACCACAAACGGAACAGGAGGGAAGAGGTGTGTAATGCCTTTTAGGAATCTGTTAACAACAGGGGACTTGAAAAGGGAGGGCTGGTCAGCAAGCCTGAGAAAGGCCGAGATTGCACAAAGATAGCCCTTGATGGTACCCAGGGCAGAACCCTGCTGGGCCAGAGAAAGAAGGAACAGAAGAACCTCAGAAAGAGGGGCAGAAAGGGGATTCACAGCCTTTGCTGTGCACCATGCCACAAATTTGTTCCACCTGCAGGCGTATACCACCTTAGTGGAGGGACGCCTGGCTGCCAGAATCACATCACAAACTTCGGGAGGCAAGTCGAAAGGAATCAACTGCCGCCGCTCAATCTCCACGCAAGCAGGTGGAGGCTGGACAGGTTCGGGTGGAGGACCGTCCCCTGCTGCTGCGACAGAAGATCCTCCCGAAGAGGCAGACGAATCGGGGGATCGACGCTCATACTGAGTAGCTCGGGATACCAAACTCTTCGAGCCCAGTCCGGAGCCACAAGAATGACTTGGGCCCGGTCGCGCCGAATCTTCTTCAACACTCTGGGTAGAAGTGGTATAGGCGGAAAGGCGTACAACAGACCGCAGCTCCACTCGCAACGAAAAGCGTCGCCGAGCGAGTGCCGCCTTGGAAATTCCAACGCGCAGAACTGATGACATTGCACGTTCTCTTCGGTGGCGAATAGATCTAACCAAGGCTCTCCCCACTGCAGATAGAGTCCTTGCGCCACTTCCGAGTGAAGACGCCATTCGTGATCCATCATGCACCTGCGGCTGAGTTCGTCCGCCCTGGCGTTCAGGGAACCTGCCAGGTGTTGAACCATCAGGAATATGCCCTGATGTTCCAGCCATGTCCAGAGGTGCAGAGCCTCCTGACACAGGGTCCACGACCCCACCCCGTTTGTTGCAGTACCACATGGCGGTGGTGTTGTCGGTGAACACCTGCACTACCTTCCCTTTGACAGAGGGAAGGAATGCCTTGAGTGCAAGTCGGATCGCCCGGAGCTCCAGAAGATTGATATGGAGCCGGGACTCCGCCGGAGACTAGAGGCCTCTGATCTCCGCCTCTCCCATGTGACCGCCCCATCCCAGAAGGGACGCGTCCGTCACAACTGTGTGCTCTGGCTGGGGAAGGGAGAGGGATCTGCCCATAACCCATTGCCGGTTCGAGAGCCACCACTGCAACTGTCTTGCAGTCCCCTCCGAGATCTGGACGTGATCGGACAGGTTGCCCTGATGCTGCGCCCATTGGAACTTCAGGTCCCACTGCAGAGCCCGCATATGCCATCTGGCATGATCGACCAGCAGGATGCAGGAGGCCATGAGGCCCAGCAGCCTCAGGGTCATCCGTACCGAAACCCAGGATAGAGGCCGAAAGATCGGAATCATAGCCTGAATATCCCGGACTCGCCGCTCGGGAGGATAGACCCGAAACTGCGTCGTGTCCAGAACTGCTCCGATGAAAAGGAGCTGTGGAGAAGGAATCAGGTGCGACTTCGGCACGTTGATGGAGAACCCCAGCGAGTGCAGGAGTCCGGCCGTAGTCTGGAGGTGGGAGACGACTGCCTGGGACGAGCCCGCCTTCAGCAGCCAGTCGTCGAGGTAGGGGAAGACTGGAACCCCTGCCCGGCGCAGATGAGCTGCGACCACCGCCATCACTTTCGTGAACACCCGAGGGGCGCTGGTAAGGCCAAAGGGGAGCACGGAGAACTGAAAGTGCTCGTGGCCTACCATGAACCGCAGGTAACGCCGATGGGCCGGCAGGACGGGGATGTGGAAATATGCATCCTGCAAGTCCAACGCTACCATCCAGTCTCCAGGGTCGAGAGCAGTCAAGACCTGAGCTAGGGTGAGCATCTTGAACTTCTCCTTCCGGAGGAAGCGATTTACGTTCCGGAGGTCCAAGATAGGACGCATGTCCTCCTTGTCCTTTTTGGGCATCAGAAAGTAGTGGGAGTAACAACCACGCCCTACTTCTGGGGTCGAAACGCGTTCGATGGCCCCCTTGGCCAAGAGGGCCGCAACTTCCTTCTGAAGAAGCACCAAGTGATCCCCTGACATGCAGTGGTATTGAGGTGGCATGGCTGGGGGGGTGGTCACGAAGGGGAGGGAGTAGCCCCTTCGGACAATGTCCAAGACCCACTTGTCCGAGGTGATGGCACGCCAGTGGTGAAGGTTATGGCGGACCCTGCCCCCTACTGGCGTGCTGTGCACCTGAAAGGAAGGACTAGGAGGGCTTGGAGGCCGCGGACGGGGCGGAGGTGGTGGCCTGACCCGCACGCTGGTTACCCGACTCGCCTCGGCGGGAGCCACGTCCTCGGCCACGCGAAGACGCCTGCTACGCGGGCCGGTGGCCGGGCAGTGGACGTGACTGGGCGCCCCTTCCGTGGCCACGAAAGGGGCGAAAAGCAGACTGTTGCGGAGGGCGCACAGCAGAAAGGCCCAGGGACTTGGCTGTAGCCCGTGAGTCCTTAAAACGCTCCAACGCATGGTCTGCCTTATTGCCGAAAAGGCCGACACCATCAAAGGGCATGTCTCCGCATCCCTTCCTTCCGCAATGGCGCGCGAAAGCAGTGCCTGGACCTCCTCAGGACACTGGGGCAGAACCTGCGCCACCGAATCCCACAAAGAGTGGGAATATCGGCCCAAGAGGCAAGTGGTGTTGACAGACCGCAAGCCAGCACTGGAGGAAGAAAAACCTTCTTCCCAAATTGATCCAGTTTTTGGATTCCCTATCCGGGGAGCGGTAGGGAAGGCGCTCTGGGAAGCAGAGGCTTGGACAACCAAGCTCTCAGGGGTGGGGTGTTAGGAGAGAAACAGGGGGTCGCCCGGAGCAGGGCGATGGCGTCGGGCTACGTTCCTATCCACAGGAGCCCCTGTGGTGGGCTTGGACCAGGTGCCCAAAAGAACGTCAGAAAGTGCCTCGATGAAAGGCAGCAGTGGCTCCGAGGAGGTAGCCGCCGGCTGAAGCACTTCCGTCAGGATGTTAGTCCTGACAGCCACTGTAGGTAACTGGAGGTGTAAAGCCTCAGCTGCCCTACGCAACACCGTTGCAAAGTTTGCTCCCTCCTCCGTTGCCACGGAAGGAGGAGATAGCATGCCAGAGTCAGGGGAAGTGTCCAGACTACTGGCATCCCCAAGTTCCTCAGCCCAGTCCTGATCGAACTCACATTGGGCAGTGAGAGGGTCCTCAGACCCCTCCCAGTCCTCTTCGTCCTCCAAAACAGGCTCAAAGTAAGGAGGAGGGACATGCGGAACCCAAGGCCGCATTGGCGCCGGAGCCGGCGTCGATTGACGCCGGTCCGGCGCCGTGTCCGGCGCCGTGTCCGGATCCAGAGAGATCCGGGGTACGATGCCGCCCGGAGCCCTGGGCGGCGCCGGGAATGGCACTGGTGAAATCGGGGCCGGTGGAGGTGTCGTCAGGTCAACCGGCGTCGATGGGGGTTGCGGCAACACCGGAGCCGGGGTCGAGGCCGGGGCCGGGACCGAGGCTGGCGTCGCTGGCGGCGCCGGGACCGGAGTCGCCGGCGGCACCGTAGGAACCCTAAAAGGGCCCGCGGGGCCCGTAGGCGCACCGGGGGGACCTTGAGGCCCGAAGAGGCGGGCCATGGCCGACAGGAATTCCTGTATTTCGGCCGGAGTCACTGCCGAACCCGGATAGGGCGGGTAATGCGGCGGCGGCTCCACAGGCACTCCCGGAGCCGCGGGACGGTGCCGACAGGACCCTCAGCCGAGTCGCGAGACCGGCGAGGGGAAGTCGTCGAGCGATGACGCTTCTTCGACTTCTTGTGCTTTGACTTACCGGAGGAGAGCGAAGACTTGGACCCCGATGACCGATGAGGACTCCGCGACCGGCCCCTCGACCTCTCACGTGACCGGGGCTTGGATTGGTGCAGAGCCGACTGCCGGACCTCGAGGAGCTTTCGAGACCGCTCTCGCAAAGCCTTCGGATGCAAGGCCCGGCAGTCGGGGCACGACTTGGAGTCATGGTCGCGTCCGAGGCAGTAGAGACAGTCTCGATGCGGGTCCGTGATCGACATCATCCGACCACAGGCGTCGCATGGCTTGAAGCCGGGCATCCCTACTGACACCGTCGGAGTCGAACGACTCGAGAAAAAACAGTGATAAAAAATCACAAAAACTTAGTCAAAAAATGACCAGGGCACTGCTCTTCCCGGATCTGCGCTTACTGGCGCGGAAAAAGAAAGAACTGACGACAGCGCGCAGGGGCGGCGTCTAAGTACTGCCCGTATCCCGGCAATCCCGATGCCGACGACGGACGCGGAGCCGCACGACGCCGCCTACCGACGCGCAAGGGTACTGCTACGCAAAACTTTCCGGATCCAGCCTGACGCCTGGGGATATTCTAAGGTAAGGAATCTGTCACTAATGTGTCTCTTTCAGATGCAACTGGCACTGCCTGAACTCTGCTAGAGTGAGTCGTTAATCCCCAAGAGGTGCCTCCCCAGATCTTGGGCCCTTGGCTGGCAACAGAGTGCACTTCACTAACAAGAAAGATGAAATCCTGAAGTTTTGGGTTCTTTGGAACCACAAACATGTCTGTCACATCAAGACTCTGCGACCCGTAGTGACCGGCAATGCGAAGCTCCAGTGAACCCAACTCGTACCTCTACAACAACCGCCAGCAATGACTGGCAATGCAAGATCTGCATTTTGTGCTACAGCAGCGACAGATGGCAACCTTCCAATACACCAGACCAGATCTTTGTGCTACAGTGACAACCGTCCACGACACCAGGCCTGCTATTCGCGCAACATCGAAGACCATCTGTGATGCTCTCCTGCTCCTCGCATCCTCCTCCACCGCAAACTGGGGCTCATCATGCCTGACTTTGAGATGATTTTCAGTAGGACTACCCTGTTTCCTGTATCCATCGTGTGCTCTATCGCGGTCACCCTGAACTTGTGACTTTCCCCCGTTCTAGCATGACCAGATGACTGCAAGAGGCGCTTTGTGCTTTTAGGCGCTAAACTTACCTAAGCTTTGAAACTGCATATCTCTGACTCCAGGGTCTTCACCCCCCCTCAATTAAAAACCCAATTGAACCAAGCTACTGATGATAATGGAATTACAGAACTAATATCAGTAGAATAAAATATATTAATGGTTTAATTCTAAAACTATAATGAAGGCTTTAATTTAATGTTTGTCTGATCTTGATTTAATGGTATACTATTTTAAAGCATTTTTTCACATGCATTTTGAAGTATTAGTAGGGTAAAAGTATGGGATATGGTACTATGATGAAATGGGAAGTCTGATTTTTTTTAAAACAATATGAGATTACTGTTGCTCACAAGGGCTAGATTACTAAAAGAGAGAGAGATAATGAGAGCATGTGATGATTACGCCTACGGGGGCATGATTAAAGCACTGATATTAAAAAATGTTTTTGTTTTCAAAAGTTAATGGAAAATGAAAGAAAAAAGAAAATGGTTTGCGACAATGGAATTCATTTTTAACTTTAAATTTCTACTGAATATTGTACGTATCTGGCGAATATTAGTATGTAGAAGCTATCTATCTCTCTGCTGCAATATCTTTATGCCACTCCCGCAACATCCTGCTATAAGTAGGCAAAATGAAACGAGGACAGGATTATAGAACATATTGGTACAAATTAATAAATCATTTGCTCAGCTACTTCTAGTAAGACTCATACTTATCTGGGTCTATTTACTATTGTATTCTGTTACTGGGCTACCAATTATTGCCTTCCCTGCGTGAGTTGGAATAATCGGGCAACATTAGTAATGCCCTAAAGCAGAATAAGGATAAGTGCCAGACACCCCCACCTTTAACTCTGAGTGAGCTGAAATTCATATCTCAAAAGTTTGAACCGGGTAGAGTATCTGCAAAATTATTTCAAAGCAAAAACCAGCCACTTTGACTGTGGATGGGGTAAATCAAAGGAAATGTATTGGAATAAATTCATGAGCTCATTAAGTTTAGATAATTATTTTGATAACATTGTAGGTCAACAGAGGACCCGAAAGCTAAACAGAGGCACATTAAAAAATTTGCGGACCAAAAGCACTTTTCAGGCTCCAGTAAGCCATAAGATTATAGATACATTTGAAACCATGGTGAAAACTGGGATCAAGAGGACATGGAAAAAGAAAACACTCCAATCTGACAAACAAGGAATTATGCATTTTTAAACAGATGTCTAAAATGAGTCTATAGAATTTTGCAAGGCAGACAAGGGAGGGGCTTTGGTAATTAAGGATAAACAATTTTACAGAGATAACCTGAGAAATCACGTGAATGACTCCACAACATACATGAGGACTGAAGAGAACCCCACTATAGAATTTATACAATCTTTGGATTACATTTTGAAAATGGAAGTTGAGCAAGGAACCATTATTCAAGAAGATAAACTGTATCTTACACAGGCTTATCCACTTATCCCTTCCCTACACGTTACCCAAGATACATAAAGATTTAAGAAATCCACTGTTTTGACCTATAATATCAACAAGAGGGTTGATTCATGAGCCCATAGGAAAATAGATCAATATTTACAACCCAGCATATAACAAATGAAGTCCTATCTAAAAGACACCACAGACATTAAAATTGAGGACCATGAGTATATATTATTGTGCACCATTGGTGTAAAGTCTTTGTACACATCCATTCCTCACAATTCCGGTTTAACAACTGAGGAACTCATTAACTCCACTCTGGACAAAGACCTGAAAGTGTTCATAATGGTACTAATGCATTTCCCACTCTATCATAATTATTTCCAATGGAAACAGAGGTACTGAATACAATTAACAGGAACTTCAATAGGAAACTATGCAGCTCATTTCTATGCTAATCTTTTCATGCACATGTTCGAGGAGGAACACATACACATCAACGATAAGTGGGCCAACAATCTGAAGACATACATAAGATTCATAAATTACATTTTTTTTTGTGTGGCGAGACACTAGACTCGAATTGGAAGAGGCTATCACAGAGTTGAATATAGTGGACAATCGCAAACAATTTACTCACAAAATACACAACACTCAGATTATCTTTTTGGATGTCAAAATACCCATCAAAGAGAGAGAATTCACAACTGATATTTTTGTAAAGCCACCTGATCAAATTAATTTTCTACACTTTACAAACTTCCATCCGTTTTCTCTGAAGAAACATTTACTATATTCACAACTTTTAAGAATTAGGAGAATAACAGTTGATGCGGTGACATACAACACATGCAAAACTATGATTTGTGAGAAATTTGCAAAGAGAAATTATCCTTTGAACATTATTGAGGAGGCTGTATAAAGGGCAGAAAGGGAAAACAGACAAGGACTATTGGTCAGTAAACCACACACTAAAGAATCTTTCAGAACAATATTTATTTCAAAATTCTCCACCAGTAGTGCAAAGGTCAAAACCATAATTTTGAAATATTGGCCCATGTTACTGACCGAAACAGAGTTCAAAGGGATATTTAATCAAACACCAATGTTTGCATATGAACGGTCAAAATAACTGAAAGAAATATTACAATCCAGGCACAAAATTGAAGACAAGAGATCATACATACCTGCATTATAAAATTGAACTTTAGTTTTAAGAAAGGAGTTGAGATACAAACAACCACGAGTTGGGCTACCCAAGGAATATGGGTAAGACAAGGATATTGATTAAGGCGGGTTAATGACAGACCCGATGTTGCTTTTATGGGACAAGGAATAACACGTCTGCATTACTCTCTTTTTATACTGTTGAAAATTACCTCCTGATGAAGGACCTACGGTCCGAAATGCATTGGTGATCAATATAAGTGTTTTGTCTAAACATATTGACATTAAAGAATATGATATTTGATTTGAAATATCCACAAGAAACAGTGAATTGAAAGAGAAGAATTGAATTCCATAAATAAAGTATTGTTTTTCAACCATAGTTTCAACAGAAATGTATTTTGAAATAGAGGATTTGAAATGATATAACCAATCAGGGGACACACCAGGACTGCTAAGGGAGGCACAACTCCAGAAGGGCAGAGTGCATCTATTCGATATTAGCCAGCACCCTGGATCAGAGGGTGATACCTTTTTGCACCCTAATAAAACTAAGATTAGGAGGATGCTTTGAATAATCGCTTAGTGCCCTGAAATAACAAAAAATTGTAAATCAAAGAAAGACATAGAGACCCCTCCCTGAGCAAAACCATCTCATAAATAAATAATATTTTCAATAACTTTAGAGTTCACTTTGGTCAAAGGATGAAATGTCAAAACTAACAGTTAATGAAACGTATGCATGTGCAGATCCAAAGATACAACAATAAGTGTGTCACATATGATATTAATATGTATATTATATATAGAATAGTTAAGCCCTTAAATTCTTAGTAGACAGCATTTTCCTTGCTGTCATTGTGCCAGCCAATGTAAGAGGAGCAAGCTTTGTTGAACAATAACCTGGTGATAACCGAAATGTGGTGGTTTCAATAAATGTTCTTTAAAATTATATCATTCAGAGGGGCATTCAGAGGGCAGAGTAATCTGGGAACTTCCAGGTCTCTTGTGAGGACAATCTGCATTGGAATACGGTTTTGTATAAATTTTCTACCTAATTCAGTGAACTGTACATGGACACAACTGAATCTCTCTGTCAGACTAAGGAGGCACGCCTGGGATGGTGTGCACCTCCTCTCTTTCTCATAGCTTGCTGTCAATAATGGTTGGTGAAGTGAAGGCATTTAAAATTAGTGTTTTCTCACCATGAGTTTCAGACTCAAGGGCATTCCTCATTCAGGCCTTTTATCAAGAGTTTGCAGCTTGCTCCTCTCTGCTAACTATTAAAGTAAATTATCTTTCACATAGGTCATGCACTTTTCTTCCACGGCACCAGCTGTGATATTTAATTGACCTGTAATGTGAGATAGTTTACTCATGAGGGCATGAATGCAATTATGTGTATTTTAGACTCTACACAGAGTCCTCACCCTTCATGAGGGCACTCTGCTAGCATCAGCGTTTGTAGATATTCTGGTGCATTTCACCATGCCAGGAACATGGCTTAAGCAAGGGAAATATCATAATGAGTGCCTGAGGTATGGCTTATTCACAATAGATGGATATCCTACTTCACCTAAGAAAGAACCCTGATCAGTTAGCTGGGCAATGGAAGGTCAGAATGAATGATGGATGAAAGGTTTTGTAAAGTGCAAGCAGCAGCCCAAAAGGATGTCCCTGCACTATGGAGCAAAGGAACCACCTCAAAAAAATCTGGCTATGTTAAAGAGTTGTGAACAACCATGTTTTAAGCTGCTTTCTAAACTGCTTCTCATTGAAGCTATGGTGGAGGGCCCGAGGATGATTATTCCAAGCTCTAGCAGCCAGGAAGGCAAAAGACCGACTACCCTTCAAGGCATGTCTAAACCTAGAAATCTTCAGCAAATGAGCAGACCTCAAGGTTCTAGAAAGGCTGTAGTGCTGAAGCCTATCAGTGAGATATTTGGGGCGGGAATAGTAAAAAGTTCTGCTTCTTCCTTATATTCATTAATTTTCCCTCTCAGGGTAGCTAAGTGTTCAGGTTCATTATTGCAATAGTACGTGCCTTCAATTGTCCCAGGGTGCCATTTGCGCCAAATGTCTATTAGCCCCTGTTCTTGGAGTATGGACGTTAACTTCTGGCACGCCCTGGGGTGCAGGCTACTGGCGGCGCCCAAGCGGTCCAGTGTGTCATTCAAGATGGCGTTAAAGTCATCCCCCCTCCCATATTAAGGTGTCACATTCCATCAGGGTAATTTTTGACCAGGCAGTGTTGAAGAAACCAGGGTCATCCGTGTTAGGCCCATATATTGCCGCCAGAGTGATGGGGGTTGTGCCTAGTGTGCCGCTTATAATGACATATCTACCCTCGGGGTCAATAGCAGTGCGGGACATGGTCCAGCCTAGGCTGCACCGTATCAATATAGCTACTCCTCTATCGTAATTAGAGTAAACCGACGAGTGCACCTTCCCCCAGTGTCTGTCATGTAGTTTGGAGTCTGATGTGTTCTGGAGATGTGTTTCTTGCAAGAAGCAGATATCTATCCTATGCCTAATTAGTGGATGAGTGGATGAGTCGTGTCTTTCTATGATCATTTAGCCCTCTGATGTTTCAGGTGAGGAATGTAACCGAAGTCATGTGTACCGCTAGGGGTTCAAGCATGTTACGGGTTGCCCAGGTTTGCTGTCTAGCTTGTGTGTAGCTTGTAAGTGTCTAAGGGAAATTTGTTGTCTAAATGCTTTGATGCGTGGGATGAGTAAGTGCCCGCGTGTTCAATCTTCTTCCAGTGCCGTATGCCCCCCTCCCTAATCCCATACCAACTGTAATAACTGTCCCCACCCTCACACCCTCCCACACCAACCCCCAAACTAGGTTGTGATTTATATCCCTCCCACCACCCACAAACCAACAAGTAACTCAAGAACCAACTCAACAATGGGAGTTCTCCCTTGGGGCCTGAGTCGCCAGCTTACTGCCCTGCCCTGCCAGGACAGCGGGGTGGCCGAGCGTTGTTTGCACAGAAGACAAAACAGAGTGTGATGTTTAAAATAATAGCTTGAGCACAGGCAATATGAACTGTTAATCTATGTCCTCATTATTATATGGACCGTGTAGGCCGTAGGGTGTAGTTGTGCAGGCATTCCATACTGCAAGTGGACAAAAATTAGCTTTACAGCTTCAGTCACTGTCGCTCATGCCAGGGTCTGTTCCAGCGCTCTGAGTAGGTCTTGGGGATGTTTTTCGACCGCTGATGTGTTTAGCATATTTAAGGGCCGACTTCGCAACCGTGAAGAAGTGTGATTGTCCGTCAAAAGTCACTTCAATTTGGCTGGGTAGAGCAGGGTGTATGGAATTTCAGCCTGCTGAAGGATGTGTTTGGTAGGTGCAAAGTCGTATAGGACTGTCCCATAGGGGTGAAGTCAGAGTAGAACAAGATGTTGTTGCCTTGATGGTTTATGGTTCCACACTCTCCGGCCAGACACAAGACAGTGTAGCGATTCCGATAGTTGAGTATACACGCAATGATGGGTCTTAGTGAGGCACCCACTGGTGGTCAGGGACCCAGCAAACGATGCGCGAGCTCTACTATGAACACGGGGGAGAGTTCTGTGCTGAATAGGTCGCGCCATAGTGTCTCTATCTAGGGTTCCAGCTTGGTGATCGCCGTTGTTTCAGGTATTCCTGTGATCCAGAGGTTGTTGCGCCTAAATCAAGCCTCTAAGTCCTCGTTCTTTGTTTTGATCACGTTGAGAATCTTTTTCAATTTGGAGGAGATGGTCTTTGGATTCTACCTGGTACTCGTGCGCCTCAGAGGCGCTATTTTCCAGTAGGTCCAGTCTGGTTTCATGGAAGTCTACCTGCTTTTTGACCATGTCTAGCCTGACGGTCAGGGCAACCAGTTTCGTATTGATTGTCTTAAGGGTAGTCCTGACCTCGAGCAGAATCACGTGGAGGTCCTCTGACTGCCCCTCACCAACTTCTTTGGTGCCCGTGTCTGTGTCAGAGTCTGGGCCTGCTTTGTTTGCTTGGGTCATTTTTCCCCATTTTGTGAAGTTGTAATGTTCCAATAGCTCCGCCAGTGGACCGTGGGTAGCCTATATAGTGGTGATGGATCCCCGCAGGGGCAGCTCCGCTGTTAACTGAGGCTGTTTGGCATTGCACTGTTTCTCGGTTGCAGCTTGGCCCTACAGTTCTGCCAGGAATTAACCGCCCTTCGATCCGGTATCCCTGAGCCTAAGGCGGTCATCATGGTGCCATCATTTGGGTCCAAAATGCTTTGCCGTCCCCTTCTTGGGTCCCACCCCCAGTTGCGGGGGGTATCAATGCGTGCGCAGGAGCCGATGCCCAGATGCCACCACCCGCTCATGTGCAGGAGCTATGCCCAGGTCCCAGACCCCGCAGGGCCCGTGCGGCCAAGCCCAGCCCAGGTGAGCACAACAGGGATCTCGCATGCCGGCTTGCCCAGCACCACCCGATCGCGGACCCGCCAAGGTCCAGCCACCGGGACAGCAGCAAGCAGCACACAGCAGACCCTGTCTGGCCTCCAGGCCCAGCTGCCCCTGCCAGGGCCTCAGCGTCCCCTCCCAGCCAGGGCCCTCCGCAACACGCCCTCTGACTGGGGTTCCGACCCGTTGGCCTGCACCGGGTGCGCCAAGACCAAGGACCGGGTGGGGGAACTCACGCGTCCAGGCCTCCAGTCATCACTCTGCCGCTCTTGGGAGGCTTTGACAGGTCCGCGCCTGGTTCGGCAGACAGGTCGGATTACACGCCAAGAGGACCTCTTCATTGTCCACAGGTTGCTCTCCGGAAGCGTGGATCGCCGCAATAGGTAGGGATGGTGATCTCCTCCGTGCTCTGGTACCGGGGCAGCAGGTGCACCAATGAAGCTGCGGCACGTGTGATACGCCAGTCGATAGCCTGTTTCACTCTCCAGGGAGGCCGCCAGCTCTCAGAGTTTCAGAGTGCGGCAGCTCAAGTGGTCAATGGAGCCCAGCTGTCTGTAGATGCCCTCAGATTGCCTTGCTGTAAGCATATTTTTGCAGGATTATGAGCTCGGCCGGCAGAGCCCTCTTAATGAACGGCTATCTTGCTGCTCGGCGAAGCCACGCATCCAGTATGGACTATTTTAAACAAATTTTCCTTTGGTTTGTTCCTAACAGCTTTTAATTTGGTAATTCCCAGGGCTAAAACCTCCTCTTGGAGGGGTAGAAGTTTTTGTAGCGGGCACAGCCACCCTGTGGAACTCCTTGCCTCCAGCTCTTAAGAGAGAATCTGACCTCCTATCCTTCCATACACTTTTAAAAACCTGGTTGTTTAATAAGTAAGGCTTTCTAACATCTCCCTTCCCACCATCCATAGCTCTGTCGCTTTTCCCTCTCCCAATCAGAGCACCTGCGCCTAGACACCCTTGGGTATTAGTGTGCATTATAAATTAAAATTTCATTTCATTTCGTAACCCTTTGTTCTTCTTCGGAACCAGAAAGTAGCGGGAATAACAGCCACTGCCTACTTCTGAACCTGGGACCCTCTCTATAGCCCTCTTGGCCAGGAGAGCTGCAACTTCCTCTTGGAGCAATCTTAAATGATCCTCGGCCAGCCGTTCTTAAATTGGCAGAATAGGAGGGGCAAAAGAAAAGAAAGGCAGAGAATAGCCCTCCTGAAGGATCTGCAAGACCCACTTGTCCGATTTTATGGACCAGTAGGGAAGATGATGATGGATTCTTCCTCCCACTTGAGTGGCGTGTTCTTGCAGAGTCAGACTAGGAGTGCTTCGGAGGCTGCAGCTGCCGAAGGCAGGGGGGCTGACGACTTCTGGCTTCCATTCCTAGGATGGAATGAGCCGCATTCACGCCTCGGCACAACTTGGGAAGTCTGCGTAGGACGGTGGCTGGGATAGTCCTGGCGTGGCTGGAACCCCCTTCCATAGCAACGAAACGGGCGAAAGCTAGACTGGCCATGAGGTGTTGTAGAAAGGTCCAAGGTTCTGGCCATAACACGAGAATCCTTAAACTGCTCCAGGGCCGAGGTCTGCTTTCTCACCAAAAGCACGGGAACCATCAAAGGTCATGTCCATCAAATTAGCCAGGACATCGCCCGAGAAGCCCGACGTTCTAAGCCAGGTGTGGCGCCCCAAGGCCACCGTCGAAGAAATTGCACTGCCCAGCGAATCAGTTGTGTCAAGTCCACACATAATGGCGAATTTTTCTCCATCTCTCCCGTCCTTAACTGCCTGGGAGAGCACAGCCCGTGCCTCCTCTGGGACTTGTGGCAGAACTTATGCAACCATCTTCCAAAGGGAATGGGAGAAACGGCCCAATAAGCATGCGGTATTCACTGATCGCAATGCCAGGCTGGAGGAAGAAAACATCTTCTTCCCAAGTGATTCCAACCTCTTGGATTCCTTATCTGGAGGGGCAGAAATGAACGCGCCCTGTGAGGTAGAAGCCTGCACCACCAAGCTTTTTGGGGTGGGTAGTTGGCTGAGGACCTATGGGTCGCCCGGAGCCGGGCGATGGTGGCGTGCAATAGTCCTATTCACAGTAGCCCCTGTGCTAGGGTTGGACCACGTGCCTAGTAGGACATCTGTAAGTGCCTCATTGAAGGGGAGCAGGGGTTCAGAGGTGGAAGCCCCAGGTTGAAGCACTTCAGTCAGGAAATTAGTCCTGACCTGCACTGAGGGCAACTCTAGTCCAAGGACCTCAGCTGCCCTCCTTACCACCATGGCATATGATGCCCCCTCCTCTGTAGCCACAGTTGGCGGAGAGAGCATGCCAGCATATGGGGATGTGTCCAGTCCACTGGCTTCCTCAAGTTCCTCATACCAGTCCATCTGCTCTGAAGACACATCCTGGTGTTTCAAAGGGTCCATAGACCCCTAGCAGTCCTCTCCCGTGCCTGAAATATCAAAAAATGCTCAGGCAACAACATAGAACCCCTGTGTTCTACTGGCGCCGGAATTGCTGACGAGCAACGCCGATACGACTTTGTGTCGTCGAGGATGAGGATGGGGCTGGAACCGCCTAAGGTCACTGACCGCTCCGTAGGCACTGACTTCAGGTCCGACACCAGGGAAGGTCGAGTTGGCATGACCGGTGCCATCCCGGATCTGGAATCGGACACCCGAGGCCCCACCGTCGCCGTGGCCGGAGCCGATGACATCAAATCCAAAGGGCCCCCTGTTGACCCCGCGGGGCCTGAAGGCTCATCAGAGGGGTCAGCCCACTCAAATACGCGGTGCATGGCCTCGTAAAACTCTTTATTTTGAGCAGGGGTCGCTCTGGCTTCCAGAAATGGAGGTAAGCGCAGAGGCGACCGTGGCTCCAGCTCCGCAGAACCGTGCCTAGAACGTCGGTGTTCCTTACCTCTTTCATCGACGGACGATAATCGAGGTGAAGACGAAGCCCGCTTGGAAGACTTCTTCTTCTTGTGCCTCTTCCCCGAGTGTCCCGAGGACCTAGAGTGGGAAGAAGAGGACTTGGGGCTCCGGGATCGGTCCGGCGACCTCCTCTTCTTCGATCAGGATCTTCACGGAGTCTCGCTGTATGGTGGCGACTGCCGGGCCGCAAGGAGCTTCTTAGTCTGCTCCCACATGGCCTTCGGAGTCATGGCCCGACAGTCCGAGCATGACTTTGAGTCATGGTCGCACTCGAGACTCCAAAGGTAGAAAAGGTGGGCGTAGGTAACCGACATGACGCGGTGACAGGCGCCACATGGTTTAAAACCTGTCTTACTCGAAGCCATCCCTCGACACACGATGAAAAAACAATGAAGTTGACAAAAAGCCGAAAAACCTGCCAAAAAGCGACAGAGGGGTAGCTCTTCCCAGATCGACGCTTAACTGGTGTGGAAAGAAAAAATCTGACGTCTGCACCACTGTGTGGAGCCTATATAGGTGACCTACGATGTCACGCAGAGCTGAATGGAGCCACCGGACGGTGCGCGCAAGGGGTATTGCTCAAGCAAAAGTTTCCAGATCCAGCCAGACACCTGGGAAATTCTAAGGTAAGTAATCTGCAGCTAGAAGTCTCTATCAGATGAACTTGAAGACTTTGCAGAGCAAGCAGAGAGTGTGGAAGCAGGCTGAGGAGACGGCGTTGACCTGATGTTTCATGGAGAGTTCGCTGTCTAGGATGATGCAGAGATTGCGGGTGTGGTCTTTCGGAGTGGAGGTAGGTCTGAGTTACGATGACCACCAGGATTGATTCCAAAGGGAGGTGTCTGCCGAAGACCAGAACTTCAGTTTTGTCCATGTGGAGTTTCTGGCAGTTGTTCTTCATCCAGGCTGAGACGTTCTTCATACATTTGTGGAAGGTGGTCTTCGTCGAGGT
Organism: Calotriton arnoldi; assembly: GCA_963921515.1. Taxonomy (NCBI): domain Eukaryota; kingdom Metazoa; phylum Chordata; class Amphibia; order Caudata; family Salamandridae; genus Calotriton; species Calotriton arnoldi. The sequence goes on along the minus strand of CAWUFW010000463.1, from coordinate 3,142,523 downwards.
GGGGTCCGCTGAGAGTGAGAAGACGAGCTGGGTATCATCAGCATAAGAGATGATGTTGATGTTGTGGGTTCTAATGATGTCTGCGAGTGGTTGGAATCATGTAGATGTTGAAAGGGCTGGACTGAGGTAAGAGCCTTGAGGGATTGCCACAGATAGTGTGCTTGGGTTGTGAGGTGAAGGGAAGGAGACTGATTCTCTGGGTGTGCCCATGAGAAAGGATGTCATCCGTCTGAGCGCGTCATCTGTGACTACAATCTGGTGCAGTTGATCGATGAGAGTGTGATGGGAGACATGCCGAAGGTTGCAAAGAGGTCAAGCAGGATCAGGTTGGTTGATTCTCCTCTGTCAAGTAGGGTATGGATGTCGTCAGTTGCGGCAATCAGGGCTGTCTCGGTGCTGTGATTGGCTATGAAACCTGATTGGAAAGGGTCCAGCAGGTTGTTTCTCTCTAGGTGTTTGGTGAGTTAGAAGTTGATGGCCTTCTCCAGGACTTTGGCGGGAAACAGGAGTAGTGAGATAGGACTGTAGTTCTGGAGCTCGCTGGGGTCCGCAGTGGGTTTCTTGAGGAGGGGTCTCACCTCTGTGTGCTTCCAGCCATTGGGAAAGGTGGCTGTGGTGATGGAGGCATTGAGGATGGTGGTGAGCTGGTGGCTGATCTTGTCTCTGCTGAGGTTAAAAAGTCGGTGGGTGTTCCCAAGTGGATGGAGTTCATTAGAGTAATTATGTTCGGTGTGCTAAGTTGTTCCCATGTGGTAAGTGGGTGGTGGGCGGTAGTGGCTGAAGAGGTGCTGAGGAGGTTGGTGGGTTGGGGATCGAAGTTTCTGTAGATAATTGCTATTTTGTTGTTTTATTGGAAATGCTCCGCAAGGGTGTCACTGAGCTCCTGTGATGAGGGGATTGAGTTTTCGGTGGCTGCCGGGCAGGTAAACTCTCTGGCAATGGTGAAGAGTTCCTTTGTGTGGTTAGTGCTGGCATCAGTCTGGTGTGTCAGGGCCTCTTTTTTCGGCTTTGATCTGGTGGTGGTAGTTGTTGAGAGCCGTCTTGAATGTGGCTCGGTTGGTGTTGTTCCTGCTGGCGCGCCATCCTCTTTCCAGTTGTTTGCATCTGCGCTTCAATGTGCCGAGTTCCAGGGTGTACCAGCTGGCTCATTTCAAGGATCTGTGCGTTTTGGCTGGTTTGTTGGGAGAGACTTGATCGGCGGCGCTGATGATCCAGGCGTTGAAGTTCTCTACTGTCTGGTTCAGGTTGGTGGTGAGGTTGGGCTGTTTGATGCTGACGGTGTTGGTCCATTGCTGCTGAGTGACTGTGATCCAGCTGAGGAAGGGGGCGCTGTGGCAGTTGGGGGTGGTGCATGGAGGTCCGGTGAGGGTGAAGTGTATGATGGAGTGGTCTGACCAGGTGCGTTCTGGGGTGTGGCTGTATCTGATTCTGTTGCTGTACGTGAAGATGGGGTCCAGCATCTGTCCTGCTTTGTTCGTGGGGTCTGTGACCAGCTGTTTGAGGCAGATGCTGTCCAGTCTTTCCAGGAGGTCAGTGGAGTTGACGTCAGTGGGGTCATCCAGGTGGAAGTTGAGGTCTCCCAGGAAGACGTGGTGTTCGGATTCAGTGATGACCGGGGTGATGAATTCCGCTATGGCTTCGCTGAGGCCAGTTCAAGGTCCTGTTAGTCTGTAAGCGAGGGTGCCTTTGATGGTGTTTTTGTCGTCAGTGTGGAGCTGGAAGTTCATGTGTTCTTGATAGGTGTGGTTTCGTCCTCAGTGGTGGTGCAAGTGATCAATTCTTTGTGTAAGATGGCGATGCCACCTCTGTGTCTGTTGGTGGGGTCGCAGTGTTTCATCTTGTAGCCAGTGGGTGTTGCAGTGGCGATGTCTGAGGCCTAGGAGGGGGTGAGCCAGGTCTCTGTAATGAAGGTCACGTGAGGGGCGACAGTGGAGATGCTGTCCCTGACTTCGGTGGCATGTTTGCAGAGTGATCTGGTGTTAATCAGGAGGCAGCTGAGTTGTTCCGGGGAGGTGTCTGCGATGGCAGTCGGTCCTGAGGCGGAGGTGAACTGGAGGCAGATGCAGGTGATAGGCCCAGCTGTGGAGCGAGGCGATGCAAGGCAGCAGATCTTGTTGCATCCGATGTCCAGGGCACGGAGGTATGCGGAAGAGTATCTGTGGGAGTGCGAAGGGTCAGTGTTCCTGGCGCTGGGTGTAGTCCAGGCCCAGATGGGCTTGCCCGCGGCGCCCCCGCTGCGTGCGTCCTTACAGCGACCTCCATAAGTAGTGCTGGGAGGGGCTGACAGGAAGGCAGGCAGGGAGCAAGGCCCGAGCAGGAAAAAAACAGCTTGAACGGGTGGAGGGATGGGCCAGCGCACGAAGAGAGACAATGGCACAAGTTAACCTGATACCAGTAAACACTGTGAAAGCTGTGAAACTAATTGAAACACCACATTAGCACAACAATTAGCATAGTAACGAAAAAGCAAAATATTGCCAAAAAAGGCAGATAATGGCTATGGGAAGGCAGTAGGATAAACATGTGAGGTCTCAGGTGGGAGGAGAGTCACTAGATAACTGCACTAAGCAACAGGCAGTGGGGATCAGTGCACAGACCAGGAGGTGAGCTCCTGGCATAGAAGACAACACTAATGCTGTACGACTGAATAAATGTCGCAAAGGGGGCCATGTGCACATTAAACAAAGTGAGGCTAAGTGAGGAGCTGTGTGGAACCCTGTACTTATGCCACTTTCTTCTTGAAGAACAAGTGGAGACCACCAGTGTCTACTCTCTAGCGCAGAGGGAGGGCAGTAGTCACCTTAAGGCTGATCTGCCAGTACCCATATCCACCAGATATTGCAAGAGTTTTGTGTGTAATACAGTACTGAATGTCGATAGATCTAAAAGGAAATAAGGCCGTGTTCGGAAGCCAATCGAATGAGATTTTAATAGATTTTGATATATCCTACAAGGTTATTTCACTACTGTGTCTGAGTCTAAAATCCAACTGGGACAGATGGAGGAGATTGTGTTATTAGAAATATTCAGATAGTTGAATATTTATACATATCTGGGAGCCCTTACTACTCATTAATACATCAGATATTGATTGACTTAGAGATGATGATTTTGAGTACCGCATGAAACCAAAAAGCCATCATTCTTCTGTAGCTGAAGGGACACTGTCTAATCTACCTCCTGATGTAAACCCCACTGTAAGGCCTAAGGGAATAAATCCTAGTATTACAGAAATGCATCTGAATCCACAGGGGGAGCTCACCAATCATAATTTTTGTACTTCAAACTCAATAAAGGACGATTGTTTAATCATGTTATCATGGAACGTCGCAAGAATTAAGTCCAAACTCCCAGACCCAGAGTGGGGTATATTTATTGATATGCACCACATCATACTTCTTCAGGAAACATGGGCTACTAACCCAATATTTAGACCTGGTTTTCTGACCTTTAGCAAAAATGCAATTCCTTCCCCGGCAGGGCGTCCATAAGGTGGACTCCTGATATGGTTCAGATTAGATCTCTTCCCCTTAGTGAGACTTGTTCCATCCCACTCAAGAGATTTGCTTGTCCTTGAAATTAAACTTGCTACACCAAAAGGGCCAAAATATATAGCTCTGGTAAACTCATACATTAGATCAGTCGCTCCAAATATTCAATCTTCTACAGTAAATAAATTAGACAACCTGATGGGACAGTTTAACCGGAAAGCTATAAAAATTGTAGCGGGGGACATTAATATCCAAATTCGACCTACTGCAGGTTGTATTGTCTTGAAAGCCAATCACATGGCAGCTATAAAACTGCCTCAATCTGTTAAATATGATTATAAGAAAATATCAAAAGTAGGAGCACAACTTATAGATCTAATCATTGATTATGGCCCAAATATCACAAATGGCAATACGAAATCTGTTTGCCCACCATGTCCAACCTTTAAAAGAGGCTTAAGTACCTCAAGAATTGACTAAATACTGGTGGACAACGATATATGGCCAACTCTATATGACATTAAGGTAGTCCCCAGACCCGATAGTGGGTTTTGAGACAGAATATTGAGTTGGAAATGTCGACTTACACAAATATCGAGTTGGATATATCATGATTCAGAAATATCGACCGCAAGAATATCGTGGTCAAGAATATCGAATTTAAGGTAAGAAATATCGTTTTTAAAAATATAGAAGTCATTAATGCACAAGTTACTAACTTGTGTAACGATATATCTGTAAGAGACAGTAGTTAGTGACAGATTCCTCACCTTAGAATATCCCCAGGCGTCAGGCTGGATCCGGAAAGTTTTTGCGTAGCAGTACCCTTGCGCGTCGGTAGGCGGCGTCGTGCGGCTCCGCGTCCGTCGTCGTGATCGCCGGGATGACGTCGCGGGCAGTACTTAGGCGCCGCCCCTGCGCGCTGACGTCAGTTCTGTACACGACTTTCCGCGCCAGGAACGCAGAGCCATGCAAGAAGCTGACATAGGTGTCTGAAAAATACTAGGGCCCTGAAAGGGATGTCCTTAACCCTAGAAATCAGTTCGCAGAACGGGGAGGATGGGTGGGGCGGTAGGAATCTGTCACTAACTACTGTCTCTTACAGATATATCGTTACACAAGTTAGTAACTTGTGCATCTGAAAGAGACACGTTAGTGACAGATTCCTCACCTTAGAATAGATACCCCAGCAATACCAACCCCGGTGGTGGGTCTGCGAACAAAGATCAGACAAGGAAGTCCTGGAGGACAGAACGGCCAAAGAAGCCGTCCCTCCGGACCTGACTGTCAAGGCAGTAATGTTTTGCAAACGTGTGCAGCGAGGCCCACGTAGCTGCCTGACAGATAACCGGCAGCGGAACACCGCGGCCCAAGGCCGTGGTAGCAGCCGTTGCCCTGGTGGAATGGGCACGCAGCCCAACAGGAGGATCCTTTTTAGCCAAAGAATAGCAGGTCTTGATGCACAAAGTAACCCAGCGGGAGATAGTTCGTTTGTGCACCGCCCGACCTTTTGGCGCCCACGTAGCCAACAAAGAGCTGGTCATCCACCCGGAAGTGTTTTGTGCGGTCGATATAGAAGGAGAGCGCACGTTTTGGGTCCAGACGGTGGAGCCTCTCTTCCTCTCTGGAAGGATGCGGAGGCGGAAAGAAGGTGGGCAAAGTGATGGTCTGCCCAATGTGGAAAGCAGTAACCACCTTTGGCAAGAAGGACGGACGCGTCCGAAGAACAACCTTGTCTGGATGAACAGACAGAAAGGGAGGTTTACAAGATAGAGCCTGGAGCTCACTCACCCGCCGAGCGGAGGTGATGGCCACCAGAAAGGCTGTCTTCAGAGTCAGAAGACGAAGAGGACAGTTATGTAGAGGCTCAAAGGGAGCGCACATTAAAAGGTAAGAACCAAGTTCAAGTCCCATTGAGGCATTACAAACGGAACAGGAGGGAAAAGGTGAGTAATGCCTTTTAAGAACCTGTTAACAACAGGGGACTTGAAAAGGGAGGGCTGATCAGGGAGCCTGAGGAAGGCCGAGATAGCACAAAGATAACCCTTGATGGTACCCAGGGCAGAACCCTGTTGGGCCAGAGAGAGAAGGAACAGAAGGACCTCAGAAAGAGGGGCAGAAAGGGGATTCACAGCCTTTGCTGTGCACCATGCCACAAATTTGTTCCACCTGCAGGCGTATACCACCTTAGTGGAGGGACGCCTGGCTGCCAGAATGACATCACAAACTTCGGGAGGCAAGTCGAAAGGAATCAACTGCCGCCGCTCAATCTCCACGCAAGCAGGTGTAGACTGGACAGGTTCGAGTGGAGGACCGTCCCCTGCTGCTGCGACAGAAGATCCTCCCGAAGAGGCAGACGGATCGGGGGATCTACGCTCATATTGAGTAGCTCGGGATACCAAACTCTTCGAGCCCAGTCCGGAGCCACAAGAATGACTTGGGCCCGGTCGTGCCGAATCTTCTTCAACACTCTGGGTAGAAGTGGTATAGGCGGAAAGGCGTACAATAGACCGCAACTCCACTCGTGGCGAAAAGCGTCGCCGAGCGAGTGCCGCCTTGGAAATTCCAACGCGCAGAACTGATGACATTGCGCGTTCTCTTCGGTGGCGAATAGATCTAACCAAGGCTCTCCCCACTGTAGAAAGAGTCCTTGCGCCACTTCCGAGTGAAGACGCCATTCGTGATCCATCATGCACCTGCGGCTGAGTTCGTCCGCCCTGGCGTTCAGGGAACCTGCCAGGTGTTGAACCATCAGGAACATGCCCTGATGTTCCAGCCATGTCCAGAGGCGCAGAGCCTCCTGACAAAGGGTCCACGACCCCACCCCGCCTTGTTTGTTGCAGTACCACATGGCGGTGGTGTTGTCTGTGAACACCTGCACTACCTTCCCTTTGACAGAGGGAAGGAATGCCTTGAGTGCAAGTCGGATCGCCCGGAGCTCCAGAATGTTGATATGGAGCCGGGACTCCGCCCGGAGACCAGAGGCCCCTGATCTCCGCCTCTCCCATGTGACCGCCCCATCCCAGAAGGGACGCGTCCGTCACAATTGTGTGCTCTGGCTGGGGAAGGGAGAGGGATCTGCCCATGACCCATTGCCGGTTCGAGAGCCACCACTGCAACTGTTTTGCAGTCCCCTCCGAGATCTGGACGTGATCGGACAGGTTGCCCTGGTGCTGCGCCCACTGGAACTTTAGGTCCCACTGCAGAGCCCGCATATGCCATCTGGCATGATTGACCAGCAGGATGCAGGAGGCCATGAGGCCCAGCAGCCTCAGGGTCATCCGTACCGAAACCCAGGATAAAGGCTGAAAGATCGGAATCATAGCCTGAATATCCCGGACTCGCCGTTCGGGAGGATAGGCCCGAAACTGCGTCATGTCCAGAACTGCTCCGATGAAAAGGAGCTGTGGAGAAGGAATCAGATGCGACTTCGGCACATTGATGGAGAACCCCAGCGAGTGCAGGAGTTCGGCCGTAGTCTGGAGGTGGGAGACGACTGCCTGGGACGAGCCCGCCTTCAGCAGCCAGTCGTCGAGGTAGGGGAAGACTGAAACCCCTGCCCGGCGCAGATGAGCTGCGACCACCGCCATCACTTTCGTGAACACCCGAGGGGCACTGGTAAGGCCAAAGGGGAGCACGGTGAACTGAAAATGCTCGAGGCCTACCGTGAACCGAAGGTAACGCCGGTGGGCCGGCAGGACGAGGATGTGGAAATATGCGTCCTGCAAGTCCAACGCTACCAACCAGTCTCCAGGGTCGAGGGCAGTCAAGACCTGAGCTAGGGTGAGCATCTTGAACTTCTCCTTCCGGAGGAAGCGATTGACGTTCCGGAGGTCCAAGATAGGACGCATGTCCTCCTTGTCCTTTTGGGCACCAGGAAGTAGTGGGAGTAGCAACCACGCCCTACTTCTGGGGTCGGAACATGCTCGATGGCCCTCTTGGCCAAGAGGGCCGTGACTTCCTTCTGCAGAAGTACCAAGTGATCCCCTGACATGCGGTGGAATTGAGGTGGCATGGCTGGGGGTGGACTCGAAGGGGAGGGAGTAGCCCCTTCGGACAATGTCCAAGACCCACCTGTCCGAGGTGATGGTACGCCAGTGGGGAAGGTGATGGCGGACCCTGCCCCCTACTGGCGTGCTGTGCACCTGAAAGGAGGGACTAGGAGGGTTTGGAGGCCGCGGACGGGTTGGAGGTGGTGGCCTGACCCGCACGCTGGTTGCCTGATCCGCCACGGCGGAATCCACGTCCTCGGCCACGCGAAGACGCCTGCTGCGCGGGCCGGTGGCTGGGCTGCTGACGTGAAGGGCGCCCCTACCGTGGCCACGATAGGGGCGAAAAGCAGAAGTCAGCGGAGGGCGTGTAGCAGAAAGGCCCAGGGACTTTGCAGTAGCCCGTGAGTCCTTAAAGCGCTCCAACGCATGGTCTGCTTTGGACCCAAAAAGACCGACTTCCATCAAAGGGCATGTCCATGAGAGTATTCTGGACATCCCCTGAAAAACCAGTGGTTCTCAGCCAGGCGTGGCGTCGTAGCGCCACCGTCGTTGCAATAGACCTGCCCAGCGAGTCGGCGGTATCAAGGCCACATCGGATTGTGTATTTGGCCGCATCCCTTCCTTCCGCAATGGCGCGGGAAAGCAGTGTCTGGACCTCCTCAGAACACTGGGGCAAAACATTCGCCACCGAATCCCACAAGGAGTGGGTATATCGGCCCAAAAGGCAAGCGGTGTTGATGGACCGCAAGCCAGCACTGGAGGAAGAAAAACCCTTCTTCCCAAATTGATCCAGGCGTTTGGATTCCCTATCCGGAGGGGCGGTAGGGAAGGCGGTTTGAGAAGCGGAGGCTTGGACAACCAAGCTCTCAGGGGTGGGGTGGACAGAGAGAAACAGGGGTCGCCCGGAGCTGGGCGATGGCGTCGGGACATGTTCCTATCCACAGGAGCCCCTGTGTTGGGCTTGGACCAGGCGCCCAAAAGAACGTCAGTGAGGGCGTCGTTAAACGGCAGCACAGTCTCCGTAGAGGAGGCTGCCGGCTGAAGCACCTCTGTCAAGAGATTAACCTTGACCGCCACAGCAGGGAGTTGGAGATGTAAGGCTCCAGCCGCCCTACGCAACACCGTTGCAAAATTGGCTCCCTCCTCCGTAGCCACGGGAGGAGACAGCATGCCAGTGTCAGGGGAAGTATCTAGACCACTGGCATCCCCTAGACCCTCTGTCCAGTCCTCATCGTACTGACACTGTTGTGTCAGAGGGTCATCAGACCCCTCCCAGTCCTCCTGGTCCTCCTCAGGTTCAAAATAAGGGGGAGGAGGGACATTTGGGACCCAAGGTCTCATCGGCGCCGGAACCGGCGTCTAGCGACGTGGGTCCGGGTCCATGTCCGGAGCCGGAAGGAACTGGGGAACGACGCCGCCCGGAGCCCCAGGCGGCGTCGAGAACGGCACCGGAGACATCGGCGCCGGCGGAGGTGTCGTTAGGTCGACCGGCGTCGATGGGGGTTGCGGAGCCGGGATCGAGGCCGGGGCCGAAGCCGGAGCCGGGATCGAGGCTGGAGGCACGTGCGACGCCGGGGCCGGAGCCGTCGGCGACGCCGGAGCAACCCCATCAGGGCCCGCGGGGCCCGAAGGCGCACCGGAGGGACCTGGAGGCCCGAAGAGGCGGGCCATGGCCGACAGGAATTCCTGCACTTGGGCCGGATCCGCCCCCGAACCCGGATAGGGCGGGTATTGCGGGGGCGACTCCACAGGCATGTCCGGGGCCGCGGGGGCGGGGACGGTGCCGGGAGGGGCCTCAGCCGAGTCGCGAGACCGGCGAGGCGAAGTCCTAGAGCGATGATGCTTTTTGGACTTTTTGTGTTTCGACTTACCGGACGAAGAAGACTTCGATGCCGACGACCGGTGTGGACTCCGCGATCGACCCCTGGACCTCTCACGCGACCGGGGCTTCCGCGGAGCCGAATGCCGGGCCTCGAGGAGCTTTCGAGACCGCTCTCGCAAAGCTTTCGGGTTGAGGGCCTGGCAGTCGGTACAAGACTCCGTGTCGTGGCCTCGGCCGAGGCAGAAGAGACACTCCCAATGCGGGTCGGTGACGGACATCATCCGAGCACAGGCGCCGCAACGTTTAAACCCAGGCATCCCTACGACACCTTGAAGTCGATTGAGAAAAACAGTGAAAAATTCACCAAAAAGTATGGTCAAAAAATGACCAGGGCACTGCTCTTCCCGGATCTGCGCTTGCTGGCGCGGAAAAAGAAGAACTGACGTCAGCGCGCAGGGGCGGCGCCTAAGTACTGCCCGCGACGTCATCCCGGCAATCACGACGCCGACGACGGACGCGGAGCCGCACGACGCCGCCTACCGACGCGCAAGGGTACTGCTACGCAAAAACTTTCCGGATCCAGCCTGACGCCTGGGGATATTCTAAGGTGAGGAATCTGTCACTAACGTGTCTCTTTCAGATATTGTTTGCACAAATATAGTTGTTTAAAATATCGATTTTTTAATTAGTGTTATGTATTTTAGTTTATATTTTAAATGTATGTGATGTATGTTTTTTGTATAAGTATTGTTTATGCTTTTTAATATATGTGTTAAATTTTTAGTAGTTATGAATTTTATTTTAATTACATTTAGCATTTTTTAGTTCCGTAGCGGGTTGTGGGTTTACAGGGGAATAGGGAGGGAAGTAATTTAATTATAATAAATTCATGATTATTTTTTATTTATTTAATTTAGATTTTATAGTGTTAATTGTGAGAAGTAATTTATTTGTAATTAATTATTAATTGGTTGTTAATTAATGTTAATTAATTAATTGATAATTAATTATGGTAATTGTGTAATTTATTTTAGGTGCGGGTTGTGGGGTTTATAGAAGTAAAGGGTGGGAAGTAATTTATTTTTGATTAATTAATAATTAGTTGTTCATTTACATTAATTAATTGATTAAAAATTAATTATGGTAATTGTGTAATTAATTTTAGGTGCGGGTTGTGGGGTTTATAGGGGGAAAGGGTGGGAAGTAAATTATGTTTAATTAATTAATAATTAGTTTTTAATTTATATTAACTAATTGATAATTAATTATGGTAATAGTGAGATTTGTTTTTAGGTGTGGGTTGTGAGGCTTATTGGGTAAAGGGTGGAAGTAATTTATTTTTTATTAATTAATAATTAGTTCTTAATTAATATTTATTAATTGATTGAAAATTAATTATGGAAATTGTGTAATTAATTTAGGTGCGGGTTGTGGGGTTTATAGGGGTAAAGGGTGGGAAGTAATTTAAGTTTAATTAATAATTAGTTGTTAATTTATATTAACTAATTAATTGATAATTAATTATGGTAATTGTGTGATTTTTCTTAGGTGTGGCTTGTGGGGTTTATGGGGTAAAGGGTGGGAAGTAATTTATGTTTTATTAATTAATAATTAGTTGTTAATATTAATTAATTGGAAATTAAATATGGAATTTATGTAATTAATTTTAGGTGTGGGTTGTGGGGTTTATAGGGGTAAAGGGTGGGAAGTAATTTATGTTTAATTAATAAAAATTAGTTGATCATTAATATTCATTAATTAATTCATATTTAATTAGGGTGTTTGTTTATTTTTTTGTGTGGAGGTTTTCATTGTTACAGGGGTACAGTGTGGGAAGAAAATTAATTTTACTTACTTTATAATTAGTTGTTAAATAATATTAGTTTTTTAATTGAAAATAAGTTTTAGTTGTGTAATAAATTTTTTTACAGTTTAATTTTAGCTGTGGGTTGTGGAGATTATAGGGGTAAAGTGTGGGAAGTTAAATAATTTTTATGAGTTTTAATTTGTTATTTAATAATATTTCTTTAATTGGTAATTAATTATGTTAATTAAAAAAGTACATTTTATTTTAAATTTAGATGTGGGATGTGAATTATGTGGTGTTATAGGGTAGGAAATAAAAAGTAAATCTATGTAATAGTTAATGTTTTTGTTTCTAAATAATTTCTAATTTAAATATTTATTTGTTTGGAAATTATTTTTTATTTTATTTAATATAATATTTGTAGATATTTGTCATATGTATTCAACATTATAATATGTTTTTTAATTTTTTTTTATATTAAATATATTGTGTTTTAATTTGTAACATGTTTATATATTTTTAATTTATTTTGTTTTTTAAATATTTTTGTTGTTAACATTTTGTTTGTTTTTAATTTTGAACTTACTGGAGTGAGAATATTAATTGTTACTCCTCTGCAATCCAACACTTTCCCTACTGTTGCACTCACTGGAGTGGGAATAGTAATTTTTATCCCTCCGCTATCCAACACTTTCCCTACTGTTACACTCACTGGAGTGGGAATAGTAATTTTTACCCCTCCGCTATCCAACACTTTACCTACTGTTACACTCACTGGAGTGGGAATAGTAATTTTTACCCCTCCGCTATACAACACTTTCCCTACTGTTGTACTCACTGGAGTGGGAAATTTTAGTTTGAAGATTTTTAAATAGTTTAATGTTTTAATTTATAATAGAATGTTTTTCTTTATTAGATTTTATGCTATTGGCACATATACATATATATAATATTAGAAACAAAATATGCACTATGCACTTTATTTGCTGATGTTATAATTCGCATCAGTTTGCACTATGCATATTAATAGGCAACAATATGCATGACATCAGTTATATTGAGAGCTTCTGCAAATTGACACACATCGTTCTGTTTCAAACGTGACAAACACAGCGATATTTGCACAGATTATATACATGATTTATTTTTAATATAGTTTTAATATTGAAAGTAATGTATGCACTATGCACTTTATATTCTGATGTTATATCTGTATTGTTTACATCAGTTTGCACTTTGCACTTTAACAATCTGACGATGTGTCTTACATTTTATGCAGGTTAGCGCGCTGCATTTTGGCAGATGTTATTCCCAGGGAAAATTGAGGGATTTTTTATAAATATGACATGTTGCGATTATGTTTATATAGAACTTCATGTTATAGATTTATATAAATACATACTGCATACTTTCCTGTGACATCTATGAGGATATGTATCATGTTGGCATGAAGCCCAATGTATCAATAAGCGCCTTAATGTTAATCAAAAACTATTTAGATCCATATATTACGAATAGGTACGAATGTTGCACTATTAACATTGTGCCGCAATTAACCACTGTGGTTTAAAATGAGGATTGAAAAACAGACTTATCAATTATAAGTATTTCTTCTTTGGTTGCTAGTGCAGTTTACGTCACAGGAGGCACTTTCTGTTCCTTTCAAAACTTGTTTCTGTGTAGCGTTTGTCATGTGATCAAGGCCACCGGTTGTGGCCGAAATGCGTCAGAGACAGCACCGTTTGCATCAATAAATTTGAAATCTTGGCACCAGCTATACGAAGAGTCCGTGTCCACGTCTATGCGTGTATGCACTTGGATTGCTTTTTCTTCGAAATATATATATATATATATTTGTAAAAATAAATTAAAATTAAGTTTAATTGTTTTAAAGTAAATATATATGAATTTTTATGTGTTTAACTTTTTTTAATTAAGTTTATTTATTATATTTTTAAAAATGTATATTAAATCTACTTTATTTTTTATATTAATTTTATTATTTAACATATTTAATATTTATTATTTTATTTTATATATATATAAAATTCGATATTTTGTACAACTATGGGGCTGATTAGGATGGCGGTCGGAAAACCTCCCGACCGCCATAGTAGCGGGAAATTTTTGCATTCTACATTTTTTCATCGATATTTTTATACTTCTATATTTTTTACATCGATATTTTGTCAGTGAACCCCAATAGTGATCACCAGGCTTTAAGTGCAACCTTTTCTATGGCTCAATTTAGAGATGTAAAATTGGAACCTGTCATAACGGAGCATGGGACCGACCGCCGATGTTGCGGCGGTCCCGCCATGCAAATTAGGATGCGCCCGCCACACTGGCGGGCGCATCCTGGGCCTTTTACATTGCGGGTGGATCTGCTGGCTGCAGCCCGCTCGCAATGTAAAAGGACTGTGCACAGCATTGCCATGCACAACATGGCAGGCACCACGTGGTGCCTGCCACGTAGTGCATTGTAATGAGGGGGGGTACCATAGGTACCACCCATGTGCACCCCCCACCCCCCCAACACCCTGGGGGCCCGAAACGGGCCCCCAATGTCAATGACCGCATGCCTTTTCATGGCGGCATCGCTGCCCTGGAAAGGTCAATCACCGCATACATCATAATATGAATGGCGGTGTCTTGCAGACACCGCCACCATATTGTGACCCTTTTCCGCCCGGTCGACAGTTCGACCGGCGGAAAAGCGGCGGACGGTCTTTCCGTCCGCCGCGGTGCCCCCGCCATACTAATATGGCGGGGGGAGAACCAGGGACATGTGGCGATCCGCCCGTTATCCTAATGGGCCCCTAAGATTCCAATAGCTACGACTAATAACTTAAGAAATGTAAAATGGGCAGCTTTTGTGACGAACGAAATGGATATGACACTTTTATACAACCCATTTGTGCAAAAACTCAGAGGTTGAACTTGCAAATATTCGTAATGTCAACTTTGTATCTATACATTGCGAACTTATGGACCTACTAAGACCATGTTTTGTGAGGGAATAGAGGAGAGGTGATACCCAAGAAAAACTCCCTTCTTGGTATACTACTCAATCAACTAAATATCTATTGCACCGAGAATGAGATGGCTATTAATTTCACAAAACCACGAGTAGTGATTTTTGGCAGGAAAATAAACAAGAAAGGCAGCTGGTCATTGGGGGGAAAACCAATTCTACGAGCAACGACATAAAATTTCTTGGAGTATGGTTACAAGAACTGTAGTCACACAACTTACATCAAAGTGCATTAAAACCAAGAATTGCCTCCCTAATCTCAGCTTTCCAGCAAATTCACCGGAAATTACAAAGCCCGACATTTCAGCCATTACTAACTGCTGAGTTTATTTCAACTCTCTGCTACGACACTGAAGCTTTCCTAGGTAAACCCGGACCATTCCTCAATTCTGCACAAACCAAGGCCTTCAGACTGTTATTTCAGCTACCTCAGAGTGTATCCCCCTCAAAGATTCGACTAGAATTCGGGCTAATAAACCAAAATTTAGCACAAACAGGTGCACTGAATAAATGCATGTCATTAGTAAGATCCTCGGATGGAAACACACTACGAGCTTTGATATAAAATGAAATTCAAAATCCCATGCACCAAAATTCGAACAATTGGGCCCGAACTTTCAATACAGCATTAATGACGCTGAGAGCTAAAGAACTATTGGACATGGCACTTCCGATAACTCCTTCAAAAAAGTCATCAACAAGCACATAAGGAAGTTATCATGGTTTGAAGATAAGGAAGAGTTCAGGAAAAGAAGGAATGCATGGACAACGATTGATACAGGGAGCCGTACCCCCAGAAATATTTCACGACATTACTTGGATCATTTTATTTTAAAAAAAGCTATTGCAGTTACGTTTTGGACTATGCCAAACACTCAAATAAATTCCTAAATGGCAACCGCAACCACCGGATACAAAGTGCAGACTTTGCGTACTTTATGATGAAAGTTTGACTCATATTTTATCAATTTGCCCAATCTTATTAACAGAAAGAACAATCTTACTGAAAAGATTTTTGAATATGTATAACATTACATCATGTCGGCACGCACTACTATTTTGTATGAAAGGGGAATCTCCACAAATAATAGCTGCTTTCATAAAATTTTATCTCAAAGCCGAACGATTATTGACCACAAATAGTCAAATGAATAAGGATGGCTCCACAGTGACTTTATTTAAACAGGGCACAATTGGAACTTCAGTGATGTTCAAACAAACCTTCAAAATCTGATTTTAATTTCAGCAGAATAATGTTTCTTTTTAACGTTTTTATCTGTGTATTATTTTATGGTTTTTATTAACTGAAATAAATTATCTATCTATCTTGGTATACTAAAACCTTCCGCTCAAAAAAATCCATCCTATTAAGAGCCATCAAAAAGGGCATAAGATCCGAAATCACTAAGGCAAGGAACCAATATAAAATCACCCTATCTAGAGCTAGATGGGAATGGGAAGCGGATCAATGGATGACAATTGCAGGAGCCCTAGAAATGGGTGATCAAAAAACCTTCTGGAAATTAATAGCTGTGAATCCCCACTGTGCCAATCATTTACACCCAGTAATATAACCTAACACCTGGGTCGCCCACTTCGGTGGCTTGTATAAGGGGACAGAGCAGCGAAAGAATCTAATCAGCTCCCCTGTGGGAGGAATGCGTGGGCATGTGAGAATCACAATCCATGAAGAGAACGGAGAATCTGCTACTAGAGTAGCCCATCTTCACTTTACCTTAGCCGAAACAGATCAGGCACTAAAACATATAAAAAAAAGAAAAGGCGCATGAAATGGATGGCATACCAGGCAATCTCTTCTTATTTCAACTGGATATCTGGTCCCCGTTTCTGAATGCAGTATGTAATGGCATTCTAAAAGGCGACCCAATTCCCCCCACATAGAATGGAGCTGTTATCATACCCATACACAAGAAAGGAGAAAGAAATAATCCCTTCAACTATAGACCTATAAGTTTGCTGGATAACACACAAAAGATTTTTTGCAGGCAGGTGCTGTCCAGGCTCAACGATTGAATAGAAGAGAACAACATTCTGGAAGATGCGCAGCAGGGTTCAGAACAAAGATTAGTACCATGGACAAGGTCCTCCGCTTCAAGGTGATAACTTGGAAATATGTCACCTTGAGGCGAGACCATCTATATGTTGCTTTCATCGATCTGAGAGCAGCATTTGACCTGGTGCCAAGGGAAACTCAATGGGAAGTCCTATAAGGGTATGGAATCCCCATAGACCTACTAAGAATACTGCAAGCCCTCAATGCAAATACCTATGCAAAGGTGAGATGGAATAGCGCAGGGGTCTGACAGACAGGATTGATATCAAACAGGGGTTAGGCATGAATGTGTCCTCGCCCCAACACTTTTTAGCTTATACATCAACGGAGCAGTGAGAAAGTTGGCCAACTGTAAACATGATGACCCTAAATTACATAATGACCCTAAATTGGCAGGAGTGTCTACCCCAATCTTGTTGTTCGCGGACAACACCTTACTAATTTCAAGAACACCAATGGGGCTCCAATTCGAACTGAATGCCTTTGTTACTTTTTGTGAGGAATGGGGCTTAGAACTGAACCCAACCATATCTAAATGTATGACCTTAAATCCCCATAGATCGTATAGAGGGAAAGTGACAATAGAGGGTGTGCCCCTTGAGAAGGTCTCACACTTTGATTATCTGAGTGTCAGACTAACAGATAACCAAACTTGGGGAGCCCAGTTCGAAAAAAGTAAAGCCACCCTACATCTGAAAGCCTACGCAATAGGGAGGAAATATAAGGCCACCTCAGGGGGACCAGTGTCCCCTGTCATTACTGTATATAGAGCCTCAGCGTTAACAGCTGCGATTTATGGAGCTGAAATATGTGGTTACATTAAAACAGAGACCTTGACCAAAATCGAGAACAAGTTCATTAGGGCTCTTTTTAAACTACCCCCAAGCTCACCTATCAGAACAATTGAGATAAGACCTAGCCTTAAACCTAATACATTCAATCACTCTGATCCCTTGCTGTATTGGATCAGACTCTGGTCTACTTAAGAAGTAGCAATATACAGGGATTCTGTAAAGGATCTGCTGGCTCTTGACAAGGACCTGAGCACTCCCTGGTTGAAGGTAATAAAAGAAACAACAAATAAATTAGGAATGGGTGAATTGTGGACGATGCCAGAGCAGATTACTAAAGGAGATGTACAGAAAGTAAAGCACTTGTATTGGGAGGAAACCTTGAAGCAAATATGGAGAGACCATCAAGAGAGTAGTATAACTGGCCAGTTTTTGAACCATAAGTGTGTACCAAGTTTGGAGCGCTATATAGATAGAATGCACCCCTATCAGTCAAAATGCTTGTATGTCCAATTTAGATGTGGTCTACTTCCTTTGAGAGCTCACACTTCGAAATGGTCCAATGCACCTTCTAACTCTAAATTGTGTCCAAGCTGTCCACAAACTTTCGAATCGGAAGAGCATTTTTTGTTTTTCAGTCCCTTATATAAAATTGCACGTAAGAAATGGTTGATAGCATTATGCAAACTCATGGGAGTGAAGCAGTGTTGGGAGGCTGCAAGGCTACTGAAAAGTAACTCAAGAGAACAAATAGCTTTTGCGATATCTCGCTATTTGTATTGTGCTTGGAACCAAAGGAACAAGGCCCTAGATAATTGCAAATTCTGAATATTGAACTCTCAGTAAAAACTTTAGTAGGACTACTCGGTTGCTTTTAATTCATACAGGGTCTTTTAATGTTTGAATCAATCAATTATGAAACATTTTTTGTATAGATGTTTTTATTGACCGCTATTTGCACTTGAGGATTAATTTATTTCATTACAATACAAAGCTGTATTTAGTATATATATGAACAGTTATTGGAATAATTATCCTCTAATTTTAATGTATTGCTTTTAACCTGTGTAAAATGGAAGATTGCATGAAATATTGATCATATTAGTTTTTTATGTCTGTATACTTTTTAGGGCTTGGTAGCTAAAATAAAAGTTATTATTATTATTATTAATATTATTATTATTATTACACGTACCTGCAGTCTTTTTTTGACAGTGGAAAGAAGTGCCTTAAGCTGGATAAAGTGGATGGATCTGCTGGAGGTTTTTTAAGAATGCCGCCACCTTAGCTTACATCCGCACAAAGACAGAAATTAGTTTCCTCAGTCGGTGTGAGGATTAACTTACTACAGTCTTTTCTCTGATACAACAAAAGCTTGACAACTTAAGACAGGAAATCCTATCTGCACCATGTAGGAGGCTGGCTTAGAATGTGGTGCACATTTATTTAAGTGAAGCACCTTGAACTAATCCAGACAACCCTTCTGTTGATTTTATTGGTCTTAGACAACCTTAGAGCTCTCTAAGTGGTAGCAGTGGAGAGCAGCCTTCAGGCCTATCCAGCAGGACTGTTAAGCAGCTTGTTTTACCAGATCTAATCATGTAGTGTACGTTAAACGAAAAGAACCACACAGTGTATATATAAAAATAGTTCTATTTATTACACAACACTCACTACCACATTGGTATATCTCCCACCCGGAGATATAAACACAAATGCACACAATACTTCAATTGCAAATAGGTAAGTAAGCACAATACACAGTGGTCTCCAAGGGGAGACCAAACCATACACTAGAAAAGCAGAATGCGAACTGCGACCGAAGTTGAACTTGGACCAGGGGACTCAGAAGAGCAGGGGACACAAGGAACTACCCAAGGTAAGTACCCAGCAACCCCACGGCGGCTGTGTGCAGAGTGGAAACACAGCCGCGTACTCAATAGAAGTCAACGAAAAAAGTTGCGGTTGCAATTCTGAAGAAGGACCCTTCCCAGTGGACCCTGAAAAACACCAGGGAAGCCGGGAGCATAGGTGCGAAGTGACATAGACCACAATGGAGGACTTCAGTAAAGATGCAGATGGTGAAGACAGTGCAAGAGTCCGGTGGAATCCAAGGGTGGATTCTTGAAGAGAAGAACCTGCAAACAAAGGGAACAGAGTCTATGCCACTCGGAGGTGACCAGGGTGCAGGGAAGAGCAATGCACACTGATGATGAATGGTTCAAAGGAGTTGATGGTGACCTTGCTGATGCAGCTGTGAGGACCAGGCAATGCTGAGGAAGACCAGGAGCTGTGTATAAGCTGTCTGATGTCGAACGTTGAGACCCAGGGGGTCGGTGTCCGGCAGGAGTACCAACAAGCCTTGGCAGCTGCAACAGGCATGGAAAGCGAAGAAGGAGCAACGTTGGCACCAGCAAGGTCCAAGGGACTCACCACAAGCAGGAGAGTCAGAGCAGGCCCTGAGCAAGCAGGGGAGCCCACTGGAGTAGAAGAAGACTCTCAAGAGGAACCACAGGCAAAGGACACAGGAGTCGCAAGAGGACCTCGAGCAATTCACCAAAGATGAAGGCCCATGGTGCGTAGGATGCGGTGAGGAAGCTGATCTTGGCAGTAAGAGATGCTGGAGGCTGGAGCTTCTTGTAGCCTGAAGATCTCTGGAGTGCAGAGCCAACAAGCCTTGGCAATGGCAAGTCAACGTGGTGAAAAGGGGTTCGGTCCCAGCAGTTCCGATGAGGGATACTGGCCTCCAAATTGCAGAGAGGACAGGTCAGGTCTCGAAGGAGTTGAGGAACCACCACCTGTGTTGCTGAGCCTTTCAACATCCATGGGATGTCAGGAGCAGCAGACCGGTCAGCTTCTTTGCTGTGCCTGCAGATGCATGGGAGTGACTCCTTCACTCCAAGGAAGATTACTACGGATATCCTTGATGCCCACAGGTCTGGTGAAGATCCTGGAAGAAGCACAGACACAGAGGACAAAGAAGTCTTGCAAAACAGCGAGAACAGGAGCATCAGGAGTTTTCCTTGATGCAGTCTCAGTTCCAGGTGAAATCCAGGTGTGCAGGCGGTCGAAGAGTGACGTGGTTTCAGGCTTGAGTCTTGGAGGATACTACCATGTTGTTTGTCCAGTTTCGCGCCAGAGCGGGAGCCAAGTATTCCCAGAACTAGTTCCAACGAACACATTACTTACCTTCAGTAACGATATATCTGTAAGAGACGTATATTAGTTATGGACTCCTTACCTTAGAATTACCCCCAGGCATCAGACTGGACCGGAGAATTTTTCTTCAGCAGTAGCCCTGCCCATCAGTAGGTGGCGGCGGTCGACTCCGCGTTCGTCGTTGGTGTCGTGATCGCCGGAATGACATAGCGGTATCTACTTAGACGCCACCCCTGCGCACTGACATCAGTTATTTACAAGACATTCCACGCCATAAACGCAGAGCCATGCAAGACACTGACCACTGGTGCACAAAACTAGGGCCCTGAAAGGGAGTTCCTTACTCTAGAAGTCAGTTCGCAGAACGGGGAGGATGGGTGGGACGGTAAGGAATCCATAACTAATATATGTCTCTTACAGATATATCTTTACCGAAGGTAAGTAACTTGTTCATCTGAAAGAGACTAGTAGTTATGGATTCCTTACCTTAGAATAGATACCCCAGCAATACCAACCCCATAGGTGAGTCTGTGAACCAAGTTCACACCAGGAAGTCCTGAAGAACGGAGTGGCCAAAGAAGCCGCCTCTCCGGACTTGGCTGTCCAGGCAGTAAACATGTGCAACAAAGCCCACGTGGCTGCCTGGCAGCTGTCATGAAGGGGGACTCCGTGTCCCAAAGCAGTAGTGGCTGCCGTCGCCCTGGTGGAATGGGCGCACAACCCTACTGGAGGTTCCTTTTTCGCCAAGGAATAACAAATTTTAATGCAAAGAACGACCCATCGAGAGATGGTTCATTTTTGCACGGCCCGCCCTTTCTTGGCGCCCACATAGACAACAAAGAGCTGATCATCCACCCGGAATTGTTTTGTGCGCTCCAGATAAAATGAAGGCACACGTTTTGGATCCAGACGGTGGAGCCTCTCCTCCTCTTTAGAAGGATACAGGGGCGGGAAGAAGGTGGGCAAAGTGATGGTCTGTCCTATGTGGAAAGAGGTAACCACTTTGGGTAGGAAAGAAGGTCTAGTGTGAAGGACAACCTTGTCCGGATGGACAGCAAGGAAAGGAAGCTTAGAAGAAAGAGCCTGAAGCTCACTCACCCTGCCAGCAGACGTCATGGCATCCAGAAAAGCAGTCTTTAAGGTCAAGAGTCTGAGAGGAGAATTATGTAGCGGCTCCAAGGGAGCGCACATAAGGTAAGTCAGAACAAGGTTCAAGTCCCACTGGGGCATTACGAAAGGAATAGGAGGAAACAGGTGAGTAATGCCCTTAAGGAAGCGATTTACAATAGGGGACTTGAAAAGAGAAGGCTGATCAGGAAGGCGAAGAAAGGCCGAAATGGCCGAAAGATAGCCTTTAATTGTGCCCAGAGCAGAACCCTGCTGGGCCAAAGAAAGAATGAAGAGGAGAACCTCTGAAAGAGGGGCAGAAAGGGGATCCATAGCCTTTGCTGTGCACCATGCCACAAATTTGTTCCATCTACAGGTGTATACCGTTTTGGTGGAGGGACGCCTGGCTGTCAAGATAACGTTACAGACTTCAGGAGGAAGGTCGGAAGCTGTCAACTGTTGCCGCTCAATCTCCACGCAAGGAGGTGGAGGCTGGACAAGTTCGGGTGAAGGACCGTCCCCTGCCGCTGCGACAGAAGATTCTCCCGAAGAGGCAGTCTGATCGAAATATCGATGGCCATGTTCAAGAGCTCGGGATACCAGACTCTTCGTGCCCAGTCCGGAGCCACAAGAATTACTTGGGCCCGGTCATGCTTGATCTTCTTCAGCACTCTGGGCAGAAGTGGTATAGGCGGAAAGGCGTATAGAAGACCGCAACTCCACTTGCGACGAAAAGCGTCACCTAGCGAGTGCCACCTTGGAAATTCCAACGCGCAGAACTGCTGACATTGTGCGTTCTCTTCGGTGGCGAATAGATTTAACCAAGGCTCTCCCCACTGCTGAAAGAGACCTTGTACCACCTCTGAGTGAAGAGGCCATTTGTGATCCATCATGCACCGACAGCTGAGTTCGTCCGCCCTGGCGTTCAGGGAACCCGCCAGCTGTTGAACCATCAGGGACATGCCCTGATGTTCCAGCCACTTCCAGAGATGAAGGGCCTCCTGACAGAGGGTCCACGACCCCACCCTGCCCTGTTTGTTGCAATACCACATGGCGGCGGTGTTGTCTGTGAACACCTGCACAACTCTTCCTTTGACAGAAGGAAGGAATGCCTTCAGTGCAAGACGAATTGCTGGAGCTCCAGAAGGTTGATGTGAAGTTCGGACTTCGCCGGAGACCAGAGGCCTCTGATCTGCCGCTGACCCAATCCTGGTTCGTTAGCCACCACTGCAATTGGTGTGCAGTGCCCTCTGAGATCTGGACGCAATCGGAAAGATTCTCCTGATGCTGTTCCCACTGGATCTTCAGGTCCCACTGCAGAGCCCGCATATGCCACCTGGCCTGATCCACCAGCAGGATGCAGGAAGCCATGAGACCCAGCAGCCTCAGGGTCATTCTGACCGAAACCCAGGATAGATGCTGAAAGATAGCCCGAATATTCCGGACTCGCTGTTCGGGAGGATAAGCCCAAAACTGTGCTGTGTCCAGAACCGCCCAGATGAAAAGGAGCTTCTGAGAGGGAATCAGGTGTGACTTTGGCATGTTGATAGAGAACCCCAGCGAGTGCAGGAAGTCCGCCGTAGTCTGGAGGAGGGAAACAACAGCCTGGGGTGAACTCGCCTTCAACAGCCAGTCGTCGAGATAGGGGAAGACTGGAACCACTGATCTGCGCAGATGAGCTGCGACCACCGCCATCACTTTCGTGAACACCCAAGGAGCGCTGGTAAGGCCAAATGGGAGCACGGTGAACTGAAAATGCTCGTGGCCTACCGTGAACCGTAGGTAACACCGGTGGGCAGGCAGGACGGGGATGTGAAAATAGGCGACCTGCTAGTCCAACGCTACCATCCAGTCTCCAGGGTCGAGGGCAGACAGGACCTGAGCCAATGTCAGCATTTTGAACTTCTCCTTCCGGAGGAAGCCGTTGATTTCCCTGAGATCCAAGATAGGACGCAGGCCTTTGTCCTTCTTGGGTACCAGGAAGTAGTGGGAATAACAACCACAACCTACTTCTGGCACAGGGACTCGCTCAATGGCTCCCTTGGCCAAGAGAGCCGTAACTTCCTGATGGAGAAGGGCCAACTGATCCTCCGACATGCGATGGAGTGTTGGTGGCATGGAGGGAGGGGTAGTCTCGATTGGGAGGGAGTAGCCCCTTCGGACTATCTGCAAAACCCACCTGTCTGACGTGATGGTGTGCCAGTGGGGGAGGTGATGGCGAATCCTGCTGCCCACTGGCAACTGGTGGCCCTGAAAAGTCAGACTAGGAAGGTTTGGAGGCTGCTGCAGAGGGGGCGCTGGTGGACTGGCCCGCCCACTGGCCCTCAGACCCACAACGCTGGGTCCCACGTCCCCGGCCGCGCAGAGGCTGGACAGCTTGCGCAGGCCTGTGGCTCTGGGGGGAACGTGGTGGGGCACCCCTTCCATAGCCACGAAAGGGGCGAAAAGCGGACTGCACGGGGCGAGAGGTGGTAGCAAGGCCCAAGGATCTGGCTGTAGCCCTAGAATCCTTAAAGCGCTCGAGTGCATTGTCCGCTTTGTCGCCAAAAAAGCTACGGCCATCAAAGGGCATGTCCAAAAGAGTCGATCGGACATCACCCGAAAAGCCAGTGGACCTCAGCGAGGCGTAGCGTCACAGGGCTACCGACGTTCAAAACGTCCTGCCTAGCGAGTCGGCGGTGTCCAGCCCACATCATATGCGATTTTCGCTGCATCTGTACCCTCAGCAACTGCACGGGAGAGCACGGCCCGGGCCTCCTGCAGGCACTGTTGCAGCACCTGCGCGCCCGTGTCCCACACAGAGTGGGTGTAATGGCCCAAGAGACATGCAGTGTTTACCGATCGCAGTCCTAAGCTGGCGGGAGAAAACATCTTCTTCCCAAAATGATCCAGCTTCTGGGATTCCCTATCTGGGGGAGCAGTAGGAAACACACCTTTGGATGTTGAGGCTTGGACCACAAAGCTCTCAGGGGTAGGGTATTAGGAGAGAAAAGTGGGGTCGCCCAGGGTCGGGCGGTGGGGTCGGGCAATCATCCTATCCACAGGAGCGCCTGTGCTGGGCTTGGACCAGGTGCCCAGAAGGATGTCCGTGAGGGCCTCATTGAATGGCAGCAGGGGCTCCGAAGAGGCTGCTGCTGGTTGAAGCACCTCTGTCAGGAGGTTAGTCCTGACTGCCACCATAGGTAGCTCAAGGCCTAAGGCCTCAGTCGCCCTACGCAACACCACAGCGTAGAAAGTTTCCTCCTCCGTAGCCACGGTAGCGGGAGAAAGCATGCCAAGGTCTAGGTATGTATCCAGACCACTGGCCTCACCCAGTTCCTCTCTCAAGTCCGGATCTTCCAGCTTGTCTGCCAGAAGGTCAATAGACCCCTCCCAGTCCTCCTCACCCTCCTCTGGCTGCCACTCAGGGCGATAAGGGCCAGGATAGAACAGAGGTACAAAATTACCGGTCGGCGCCAGTACCGGCGTCGGTCGACGCCGGTCCAGCTCCTTGTCTATGTCGAGGGGGAGGCCGGGGTCGACGCCTGCTGGGGACATAACCGGCGTCGGAGGGGGCGAAGGTGTCGCCAATGGATTCGGCGCCGGAGGAGGTGTCCGGATCCAGATCCAGGATTGGATCCCTGCGGGCCCTTCGGCGCCAGAGCCGAACCCGCCGGCATCGAAGGCATAGAACCCCCAGCCGAGCCCGCGGGCCCGAAGGTGCACCGGCAGAGTCGGGCAACCCAAAGATGGAATGGAGGGCTTAGTAAAATCTACGAAGTTGGGCAGGGGTCGCTCCGGCTCCCGGGAAGGGAGGGAAGCTCGGAGCCGACCCAACAGGCTCCGTGGGCGGAGCCAGATGACTACCTTCCGCATTGGACAACGGGCGGGGAGAACGCAAAGAGCGACGGTGCTTCTTCGCCTTCTTTTTGTGCTTCGATTTACCCGAAGATGAAGACTTCGAAGAGGAGTGATGGTGGTGACTCCGTGACCGGTCCCGCGACCTCCTTCTCGACCGGGACCTCGAGCGGCGCGGAGCTGACTGCCAGGCCTCGAGAAGCTTTCGGGACCGCTCCCGCAAAGACTTTGGGTTTATGGTCCGGCAGTCGGAGCACGACTTCGGGTCGTGGTCGCGCTCCAAACACCAGAGGCACACGAGATGCGGGTCCATGACCGACATCAACTTGTGACAGGAGTCACAAGGATTGAAGCCGGTCCGTCGATGTGACAGCCCTTGCACCAGGAGTTGAACGACTCGAAAAAAGAATTCGACAAAAAGTCGAAAAAACTCAAGTCAAAAAAGACTAAGGGTACCGCTCTCTCCGGATCTGCGCTGGCTGGCGTGGAAAAAGAAAGAACTGACGTCAGCGCGCAGGGGTGGGGTCTAAGTAGATACCGCAATGTCATTCCGGTGATCACGAAGCCACCTAGCGACGCGCAGGGGGTACTGCTGAAGAAAAATTCTCCGGATCCAGTCTGACACCTGGGGGTAATTCTAAGGTAAGGAATCCATAACTAATAGTCTCTTTCAGATTGGAGTATGCAAGGAGGGCACCAAATGTGCCCTTCAAAGCAGTCTGGTGGCGCTGGCAAGCACCCCCACCCCAGCCCAATACACTAAGTCCTGTCTGGGAGCTGGTCACACCTTCCTGTGACAAGAACCTATTGTTCTACCTTTCCCTGCTTGAGCTCAGCTCAGCAGCAGGAGGGCAGAATCGTGTCTGGAGTCGGCAGCAGCAGTTGCTTGCTGGCAGACCCTGGAAGGCTGTTACTGGGAGTACTGGGGGCTTCCCAGAGGAGCCCCCAGTGCTTGGAATCACACCTACAACATGGATAACAGTGTTGGGGTATGATTCCAACATGTTTGATACCAAACATGCCCAGGTTCGACACAGCCACTATATAGTTAGCCATAGCGTAATGATGGATGGCCACTATATGTATCAAAATGGCTGACCGCACTTACAAAGCCTGGAGAATCGACTCCGGGGTTTGTACAGGTGTCCTGCTCATGCAGGGGGACCAACACACTTATAACCCAGCACCCTGTCTTCAAGATTGAAAGGTCTGCCTTAGGCGTGACTTATAGGTTTTAAGTGCAGTGAGCTTAGATATAAGAAAACATATATCTGTCCTAAGTGCTGCTAGCACCAGCTTACACAGGGTGCCATGGCAGGCCTGTAGTCAGAGTTTCAGTGGTCTCTCATGAGTGGCATAAAACATTCTGCAGCCCATGGGAGACCCTGATGTACCTATGCCCTGGGTACCTCAGTACCATATACTACGGACTTATAGGAGTACATCAGTAGCCAATTGTGGAGGTACAAAATTGCATACCATGTCAAAATATGGGAGGAAGCACAGTGACTGGAGTGCTGATTTGCAGGATCCCAGTCAGACTAGTAAAAAAAACATACTGACACCAGCAAAACGTGGGGGCGACCATAAAAGATGATCCTACTTTCCTACACCACCCCCACCAAACGAAAGGAGATGAGGCTAACCTTGCCCAGTTGAGTCTTCATTTTCTAAGTGGAAATATCTGGAGCGTCCATCTGCACTGGCATATGTTCCACGGAAACGTCCATCGCCTGTAGGGAAATAGACCACCTCAGAAGTATGGGATTTTCACCCGTCATTTGTTTTAGCCATAAGAGGGGCTTATGGTCTGTCTGAACAATGAAGTGAGTACCAAACAGGTATGGTCTCAACTTCTTCAAGGCCGAGACCATAGCTAAGGCCTCCCTCTAAATAGCTGACCGATGCTTCTCCCTGGGGGGGCAACCTTCTACTTATAAAAGCTATTGGTTGGTCCTGGCCATCTGCATTAAGTTGTGATAGAACTGCACCTACCCCTATCTCAGAAGCATCTTTCTGGACAATGAAGGTTTTGGAGCAATAAGGACTTTGCAGAATGGGAGAAGTGCACATGTCCTGCTTCAGTTCATCAAATGCATTCTGACAGCTGCCTGTCCACTGAACTTTCTTAGGAATTCTTTTGGAGGTAAGATCATTAAGGGGAGTCACTATGGACACATATCCCATAACAAACCTCCTGCAGTACCCAATCAGGCCCAAGAAAGCTCTGACATGAGTCTGGGTAGTGGGAGAAACCCAGTCCATTATGGTCTGGATTTTGCTCTCCAATGGCTGAACCTGGCCTCCACCTACAAGGTGGCCCAAGTACACATCCTTGCTTTGCCCTATCTGGCACGTTGTGCCTTGATAGTAAGGCCAGCCTTTTGAAGGGCCTGCAGAACATTCCTGAGGTGGACCAGGTGAAGCTAAAGACAGCAATATCATCTAGATATGCTGCACCATAGGCTTCCAGACCTGTGAAAACTTTCTTCACCAACCTCTGAATTGTGGCAGGTGCATTCTTCAAACCAAAAGGTATTGCAATAAATTGATAATGCACACTAGGGGTTGGAAATGCTGTTTTTGGTTTGGCATACTCAGTCTGATCTGCTAGCAGTCAGGTCAAATGTACTGAGATACTTGGCTGAGGCCAGAGTATCAATCAGCTCATTTTCCCTGGGAATTGGATGGGCATCAGTCCTAGTGACTGCACTGAGACCTCTGTAGTCTACACAAAACCTCATCTCTCTCTTACCATCTTGGGTGTGAGGTTTTGGCACAAGGACTACAGGACTAGCTCAAGGGCTATCCGAAGGTTCGATGATCGCCAACTCCAGCCTCTTTTGGACCTCAGTCCTGATGCAGTCTCTGATATGGTAAGGCTGTCTGTAGATTTTACTCTTGACAGGCAGACTGTCACCTGTGTCCACTTCATGGGTGCACCAGGTGGTTTGACTTGGAGTCAGAGAGAACAAGTTTGGGAACTGATTGAGGACTTGCCTACAATCAGCTTGCTGCTGGTCAGTGAGGGTGCGTTCCAAGGATACTCCATCAACTGACCCATCAACAGGGTCCTGAGAGAGGAGATCAGGGAGAGGATCACTCTCTTCCTCCTGTCCCTCATCAGCTGCCATTGCAAGCTCATGTCAGCCCTGTCAATAAAAGGCTTTAGGCGGCTCACATGAAGAACTCAGTGAGGACTTCTCGGAGTGTCTAGATCCACCAAATAGGTGACCTCACCTT
Source organism: Calotriton arnoldi (assembly GCA_963921515.1). Taxonomy (NCBI): domain Eukaryota; kingdom Metazoa; phylum Chordata; class Amphibia; order Caudata; family Salamandridae; genus Calotriton; species Calotriton arnoldi. Next base: position 3,114,166 of record CAWUFW010000463.1, on the reverse strand, counting down.
TTTTCTCAAGGATAGTGTGGGGGCCACTCCACTTGTCTTGGAGAGCAGCTGGGGTCACAGGCTCCAACACCCACACTTTCTGTCCTGGCTGATAAATAGTCAGCACAGCTTTTTGGTCATGCCAAGCTTTCTTAAGCTCCTTGCGGCCTCACGGTTTTTGCAGGCCTCCTTCATGAACTCAGCCATACGTGAACGCAGGCCAAGGACATAGTCCTGTTTCTGAGGTTTGAGAGGCTGCTCCCAGCCCTCCGTAGCCAGACATAATTGACCCCTAACTGGAAGTCCGACGCAGAAGTTCAAATGGGCTGCAGACAATGTTCCCGCTAATTTGTTTCCCTCTGTGTGCAGAAGTGTAAGGTCTCTGTGCGCTGCAGCCAAGGCTATGTGCGCCTGGAACCTGACCACTTGTGTGGATGCAACGACAGGGGTTCTGACACAGGGGTTCCTGCTTCATTGTGCAAATAACTGACCTAGGTACTGGAATGTAGGAGGCCTGTTTGATGGGGCAAACAGGGCGGGACTGGAAACCCAAAGCAGCCTTGGAAATTTTGTTGGATCGCCCCCCCCCCCCTCGCTGGAGAGGGGGCGGGGGGGCGGCAATTGTCAGGCACTACTGCTTAACAACACTGGTACCCAGCACTGCTGCTTTTGTTACTGAGAAACGATTTTGCAGCATCACTGCAAAACTGCCCCCCAGTAACAAAACTGGCCCCCACTGCTCCAAAACTGGCCCCACCCTTCCAGCCTCCCAGGCAAATGCCCGATGTCTGCTATGGCCAGTCCAGCCCTGGGGAAGGCCTTCGTGTTGGTGACAGGCATACTCTGGTTGGGTCATGTTGGAAATGAACAGGTGCAGTGCAGAGTACCTGCAATCACAACAAAGCTACACTAATATAAATTAGGAAACCGGGGCAAACTGCCTCATTCCACAGCACCAGTGAATCTCTGCTTTCCTAACTAAATACACAGCAGCAGCTCAGGGATATCTTAAGGATTTTGAGCACCCTGGGCCAAATGTATTTTGGGGGGCCCCTGTGCGGATCACCTTTGAATTTATATTCCAGTTACAGCTCTCGTATCCTCTTTGGCCAGATCACAAACAGTGCAGAGACACACTGGTTCAAATTTTAAATGTGTTTATAGTTAATATTCAGAGATAGTAATGTATTTTTCTAATATTGTAACACAGCAGAAGCTCACAAATACTCCTGAAAATAATCACTGTGACATCCTCCCATTTCTCATATCTGAGATCATGTTTAGATCTAAAATAATTTTTTTTAATGGATGTTGCATGAAACAAAAACACATTTGTCATAAAATGTCTGTAATAGATTTTTACACATTACCCAGATTAAAAATGAATGAAAGGAAAATGCTATTTTCCACAATCTGTTTAAGAATTATTCAAGGTCATCAGGTCAAGACTCTCTATAGAACAGAGCTGGCTCTAAGGGGGAGGGTGAGGGGAGAATCACTCCACTCTTCAGAACTGATAATCATTAGTTCACTTATCAGCTCTGAAGATGGTTTCCTCGATATGCAGGGGGAGGAATGTACATAGAAGTCCACCACATGTGCTTGCAGAATCACTAATAGATGTTAGTGATTCTGAAAGCACACGTGGTGCTTTGAGGCTTGCTCAGAGCTTTAAGTGGGATGAAAAAACAGGGGGTCTCTCAAAGGGGCGTGGCTGATGTAATTAAAGGTGTGGTTTAAAACCACATGAGCTAAAACTCTGTGCTTAGCATAGTGTGCGGCACGACTGTTATTGTGCTGCCTCTGTTATTTCACCCAGATATATAATGCAACAAGGAACAAGTTACTTACCTTCGGTAACGATATATCTGTAAGAAACATTAGTAGTGATAGATTCCTTACCTTAGAATATCCCCAGGCGTCAGACTGGATCCGGAAAGTTTTCGTCAGCAGTACCCCTGCGCGTCGGTAGGTGGCGTCGTGCGGTTCCGCGTCCGTCGTGGTCGCCGAGATGATGTCGCGGGCGCTACTTAGACGCCACCCACGCGCGCTGACGTCAGTTCTGTACACGACTTTCCGCGCCAGGAACGCAGAGCCATGCAAGATACTGACCACTGGTGCATTGAAACTAGGGCCCTGAAAGGGATGACCTTAACCTTAGAAATCAGTTCACAGAACGGGGAGGATGGGTGGGGCGGTAAGGAATCTATCACTACTAATGTTTCTTACAGATATATCGTTACCGAAGGTAAGTAACTTGTTCATCTGAAAGAAACACATAGTGATAGATTCCTTACCTTAGAATAGATACCCCAGCAATACCAACCCGGTGGTGGGTCTGCGAACCAAGATCACACCAGAAAGTCACGGAGAACAGAACGGCCAAAGAAGCCGTCTCTCCGGACTTGGCTGTCCAGGCAATAATGCTTAGTAAACGTGTGCAGCGAGGCCCACGTGGCTGCCTAACAGATGTCTTGCAGGGTGACACCACGTCCCAATGCAGTAGTGGCTGCAGTAGCTCTGGTGGAATGAGCACGCAGTCCCACAGAGGTTCTTTTTTAGCCAAAGAGTAACAGGCTTTGATACACAAGACGACCCAGTGGGAGATAGTGCTCTTGTGTACCGCCCGACCTTTCTTGGTGCCAACGTAGCCAACAAAGACTTGGTCATCCACCCGGAACTGTTGCGTGCGGTTGAGATAAAAGGAGAGCGCACGTTTTGGGTCCAGACGGTGGAGCCTCTCTTCCTCTCTGGAAGGATGCGGAGGTGGAAAGAAGGTGGGCAAGGTAATAGTCTGCCCAATGTGAAAGGCCGTAACAACTTTTGGCAAAAAGGAAGGACGGGCCTAAGCACAACCTTGTCCGGATGGACTGATAGGAAAGGAGGCTTACAAGAAAGAGCCTGGAGCTCACTCACTTGCCTAGCGGAGGTGATGGCCACCAGGAAAGCAGTCTTCAAGGTCAAGAGACGAAGAGGACAGTTGTGAAGGGGCTCAAAGGGAGCGCACATCAAGTATGTAAGAACCAGATTCAAGTCCCACTGTGGCATCACGAAAGGAATAGGAGGAAAAAGGTGCGTAATGCCTTTGAGAAATCTATTTACAACAGGGGACTTGAAAAGAGAGGGCTGATCAGGGAGCCTGAGAAAGGCCGAAATAGCAGAAAGATAGCCCTTGATAGTGCCCAGAGCAGAGCCCTACTGGGCCAAAGAAAGAAGGAACAAAAGGACTTCTGAAAGAGGGGCAGAAAGGGGATCCACAGCCTTTGCTGTGCACCATGCCACAAATTTGTTCAACCTGCAGGCGTATACCAACTTAGTGGAGGGACGCCTGGCTGCCAGAATGACATCACAAACTTCAGGAGGCAAGTCGAAAGGAATCAACTGCCGCCGCTCAATCTCCACGCGCAAAGAGGTGGAGGCTGGACAGGTTCGGGTGGAGGACCGTCCCCTGCTGCTGCGACAGAAGATCCTCCCGAAGAGGCAGTCTGATCGGAGGATCAATGCTCATACTGAGTAGGTCGGTATACCATACTCTTCGAGCCCAGTCCGGGGGCCACAAGGATGACTTGTGCCCAGTTGCGCCTGATCTTCTTCAGCACTCTGGGCAGAAGTGGTATAGGCGGAAAGGCGTACAACAGACCGCAACTCCACTCGCGACGAAAAGCGTCGTCGAGCGAGTGGCGCCTTGGAAATTCCATTGCGCAGAACTGATGACAATGCACGTTCTCTTCGGTGGCGAATAGATCTAACCAAGGCTCTCCCCACTGCTGAAAGAGACCTTGCACCACCTCCGAGTGAAGACGCCATTCGTGATCCAGCATGCACCTGCGGCTGAGTTCGGCCGCCCTGGCGTTCAGAGAACCTGCCAGGTGTTGAACCACCAGGGACATGCCCTGATGTTCCAGCCATGTCCAGAGACGCAGAGCCTCCTGACAGAGGGTCCACGACCCCACCCCCTTGCTTGTTGCAGTACCACATGGCGGTGGTGTTGTCTGTGAACACCTGCACTACTCTCCCTTGACAGAGGGAAGGAATGCCTTCAGTGCAAGCCGTATCGCCCGAAGCTCCAGAAGGTTGATATGGAGCTTGGACTCCGCCGGAGACCAGAGGCCTCTGATCTCCGCCTCTCCCATGTGGCCGCCCCATCCCAGGAGGGACGCATCCGTCACCACTGTAAACTTTGTTTGGGGAAGGGAGAGGGATCTGCCGTCGACCCAATGCCAGTTCGTGAGCCACCACTGCAACTGTCGTGCAGTGCCCTCCGAGATCTGGACGTGATCGGACAGGTTCCCCTGATGCTGCGCCCACTGGAACTTCAGGTCCCACTGCAGAGCCCCCATATGCCATCTGGCATGATCGATCAGCAGGTTGCAGGAGGCCATGAGGCCCAGCAGCCTCAGAGTCACTCTGACCAAAACCCGGGACAAGGGCTGAAAGATCGGAATCAGAGCCCGAATATCCCGGACTCGCTGTTCGGGAGGATAGACCCTAAACTGCGTCGTGTCCAGAACCACTCCGATAAAGAGGAGCTTCTGAGAGGGAATCAGGTGCGACTTCGGCACGTTGATGGAGAACCCCAGCAAGTGCAGGAGGTCGGCCGTAGTCTGGAGGTGGGAGACGACTGCCTGGGGCGAGCCCGCCTTCAACAACCAGTCGTCGAGATAGGGGAAGACTGAAACCCCTGATCTGCGCAGATGAGCTGCGACCACCGCCATCACTTTCATGAACACCCGAGGGGCGCTGGTAAGGCCTAAAGGAGCACAGTGAACTGAAAGTGCTCGTGGCCTACCGTGAACCGCAGGTAACGCCGGTGGGCTTGCAGGACTGGGATGTGGAAATAGGCATCCTGCAAGTCTAGCGCTACCATCCAGTCTTGTGGATCGAGAGCAGACAAGTCCTGAGCCAGAGTGAGCATCTTGAACTTCTCTTTGCGGAGGAAGCGATTGACGTTCCGGAGGTCTAAGATAGGCCCTTGTCCTTCTTGGGTACCAGAAAGTAGTGGGAATAGCAACCACGACCTACTTCTGGCGTCGGAACGCGCTCGATGGCCCCCTTGGACAAGAGGGCCGCAACTTCTTGCTGAAGAAGCACCAAGTGATCCCCCGACATGCGGTGGTACTGAGGTGGCATGGCTGGAGGGGTAGTCTCGAAGGGGAGGGAGTAGCCCCTCCGGACTATCTCTAAAACCCACCTGTCCGAAGTGATGGTGCGCCAGTGGGGGAGGTGATGGCGAAGCCTGCCGCCCACTGGCGTTTGATGGGCCTGAAAGTTCGCACGAGGAAGGTTTGGAGGCAGTGGTGGCCGGGGTGGAGGTGGACTGACCCGCCCGCTGGCCCCTTGGTCCGCCACGGCGGAACCCGCGTCCGCGCTGGGATGGTTGCTGCGCAGGCCTGTGGCTCTGTTGCGAACGCTGCGGGCGCCCCTTCAGGTGCCACGAAAGGAGCGAAAAGCAGAAGGCGGAGGAGGACGGACTGCAGAGAGTCCCAAGGACTTGGCAGTAGCCCGTGAGTCCTTAAACCACTCCAACGCGCTGTCCGCTTTGTCGCCGAAGAGGCGATGGCCATCAAAGGGCATGTCCATAAGTGTGTTTTGGACATCCCCCGAAAATCCAGTTGTCCTCAACCAGGCGTGGCGTCGAACCGCCACCGTCATTGCAATCGATCTGCCCAGTGAGTCGGCGTTGTCTAGGCCACAACGAATCATGAACTTAGCTGCGTCTCTCCCCTCTGCAACAGCCTGGGAGAGAGCTGTCCGGGCCTCCTCCGGACACTGGGGCAGCACTTGCGCCACCGTATCCCACAGAGAGTGGGAATAACGGCCCAAGAGGCATGCGGTGTTCACGGACCGCAGCGCAGAACTGGCGGAAGAAAAAATCTTCTTTCCGAACTGATCTAGTTTCTTGGATTCCCTATCCGTTGGTGCGGAAGGGAAGGCGGTCGGGGAAGCAGAGGCTTGGACAATCAAGCTCTTGGGGGTGGGATGTTGGGAGAGGAAAATGGGGTCACCCGGAGCCGGGCAATGGCGTCGGCCACGTTCCTATCCACAGGAGCCCCTGTGGTGGGCCTGGACCAAGTGCCCAAAAGAACGTCAGAAAGGGCTTCATTGAAGGGAAGCAGCGGCTCCGCAGAAGTAGCTGCTGGCTGAAGCACCTCTGTCAGGAGGTTAGTCCTGACGGCCACAGTAGGGAGCACGAGGTGTAGGGCCTCGGCCGAGGTATCCAGACCACTGGCGTCCCCCAACTCCTCAGCCCAGTCCTGTTCAGACTCGCAAGCAGCTGCGAGAGGGTCCTCAGACCCCTCCCAGTCCTCCCCTACCTCCTCAGGCTGTTCAACAGGCCTAAAATAAGGAGCAGGGACATGGGGATAGAAATCCCCGAGCAACATTGAGAACGGCATCGATCGACGCCGGCTCGACGCCGCGTCCACTTCGGGGCTGAAACCGGGGTCGACGTCGTCCCGAGGAGCGGGCGGCATCAGAAGTGGTGCCGGTGGGGTCGACGTTGGTGGAGGTGTTATAAGGTCAACCGGCGTCGACCAGGACCCAGGCCTGGATCCAGGGGGGTCCTGCGGCGCCGAGGCCGGAGCCGACAGCGACGCCGGGGCCGGAGCCGCCGGCGAGGACCCCCAGTCGGGTCCGCGGGGCCCGAAGGCGCACCAGCGGGACCCGACGGCCCAAAGAGGCGGGCCATGGCCGAGAGGAATTCCTGTATTTGGGCCGGAGTCGCCGACGGACCCGGGAAGGGCGGGTAGGCCGGCGGCGACTGCACAGGCTCCGCCGGAGCCACGGGGGAGGCACCACCTGCACCCTCAGCCGCGTCGCGCAACTGGCGAGGGGAAGTCGGGGAACGATGGCGTTTCTTCGACTTCTTGTGCTTCGCCTTACCTGACGAGTGCGAAGAGTTGTATCCAGAAAGACCGATGGTGATGACTCCGCGCACAGTCCCTCGACCTCCCTCGGGACCGGGACCTCGAACGGCGCGGAGCCGACTGCCGGGCTTCCAGCAACTTTCGGGACCGCTCCCGCAAAGTCATCGGCGCCATGGCCCGGCAGTCGGGGCATGACTTGGGGTGGTGGTCGCGCCCAGGCAGAAAAGACGCACACGGTGCGGGTCCGTCACCGACATCATACGGTGACAGTCCCCGCAGGACTTAAAACCGGGCATCCTAACTGCACCAGGAGTCGAAGACTCGATGAAAAATAAAGACAAAAAGCCTCAAAAAGTCAGTCAAAAATTGACTTGGGGTCCCTGCTCTTCCCGGATCTGCGCTTGCTGGCGCGGAAAAAGAAAGAACTGACGTCAGCGCACGTGGGCGGGGTCTAAGTAGCGCCCGCGACGTCATCTCGGCGACCACGACGCCAACGACGGACGCGGAGCCGCGCAACACCACCTACCGACGCGCAGGGGTACTGCTGACGAAAACTTTCTGGATCTAGTCTGACGCCTGGGGATATTCTAAGGTAAGGAATCTATCACTATGTGTTTCTTTCAGATTAACATTATACCTACAACTTACCAGGACTATTGGCTTTGTCAATGGTTGTTAGTTGCATAAGATATATAAGCAACAACTACAGCTTCGTTCAATATAATACTGAAAATGCTTCAGTTCTGAAATGATCAGACTGTGAAAGAACTATAAAAAGTCTCTTTGAAGGTACACCAAAGGCTTTGAGCACTTGCACTGCTACAGAGTTGATTTTTTTTTTACCCTGAGGTTGAGGGCAAAAATGAAGAGCCCGATAGGGACCCGTCTCAGCACCTGCTTTTAGGAACTCAGCACCGGCAGGACCCGGCACAGTTAAAGCCCTGGGCTTGCTGAATGCCTTTTGCTAATAGAGTGTGGCTGCAGGCAGATTTTGTGTATTTTTGAAAGTATTCGTGTTAATTGCAGCGCCATTGTAGGAAAGTAGGATCTGCTTCTATGGTTTGCTTGATGTAATGCTGTTTCTGACTGGCTGGGATCCTGCTAGTCAGGACCCCCGTCTCTGTGCTTATTCCCCTAAATTGGTTTGGTACGTACCTAGGTACATCCCAGATAAGACACTGGTGTAACCTTATCAGTCCCTAGTATATGGTACTAAGGTACCCAGGGCATAGGTACACCAGGGGACCCCCGTGGGGCTGAAGCATGTATTGTGCCACCCATGGGAGACCACTCAATTTGTAACTACAGGCCTGCCATGGCACCCTGTGTAAGCTGGTGCTAGCACCACTTACGAAAGATATAGGTTTACCTATATCTGAGGTCACTGCACTTAAAACCTATAAGTCACCCCTAGAGCAGGCCTTTCAATCCTGAAGCCAGGGTGCTTGGTTCTAAGTGTGAGGGTGCCCTTGCATGAGCAGGGCACCCCTAAAACCTATGGAGTCACTTCTCCCGGGTTGTGAGACAGCCATATAACATATAGAGGGGCACCGCGTCATTAGGCGATGACCATCTCGAAACTGGCTGTAACGAATCCTATCATGTTTGGTATCAAACATGTTGGAATCATATCCCCACACCGTAAACGGTGTGGGAGGTATGATTCCATGTATCGTAAAACTCCTTTGGGAGGCACTCGGTGCTCCCGGTACCAGTCTTCCAGTCCCGGACAGCAAGCTAGGGCTGCTGCCAGCCAGAGACACGTTTCTGCCCTCCTGCTGCTGAGCAAAGCTCGGGCAGGGGAAGGCAGAACAATAGATATCCTGTCACAGGGAGGTGTGACCACCTCCCAGATAGGGTTTAGTGTATTGGAGCAGGGTGGGGGAGCTTGCCAGCACCACATAGTCTGAGTGCAGGGCACAGGTGGTGCCCTCCATGCATAGTCTAGCTAAAACCAGTTCAGGGAGCAGTTGGCTCCTGCTCTGGCGTGAAACTGGACAAAGGACAGGGGAGTATCCTCCCCCTTGTCCAGCCCCTCCTTAGGAAGGGACCCCTGAATGGTCTCAACCCTTTCCTTAGGGTATTTAAGGGCTTACCTGTGGGTGGGTCCCTAGATTCATCGTGGGACAAGATTCATTTCAGACACCACTTTTTCTTCAATCATCTGGGCACTCTGGACTTTGCTCTGGGCATCAAGGCTGCAACCGGGAAGACTCCTGCTTCTCCTGATTTCGTAGCCCTGCTCGTCTGCTGCAACGTCCGTGCCTGTGCACCATACAGGAACCTTCCAAGGCCTGTGGGCATCCAAGACACCTGAAGGAATCTCCCTAGAAGTGAAGGAGTAACTACACTGCATCTGCAGGCACCGCAACTAAGCTAACCTGTCTCCTGATACTGGGCTCCCACGGACTCCGAAAGGCTCAGCAACACAGGTGGTGGTTCTTCACATCCCTTGAGGCCTGCCCTGTCCTCTCACCAAGTTTGAGGCCAGTATTCCTCGTTGGAGCCGCAGGAACATAACCCCTGTGCAACGTATCGACTTGCAGTTGCAAAGGCTTGTTGGCTTCTTTGCACCAAGATCTTTGGGTTCCAAGTAGCCCCTACTTCAAGCATCTCCAGTGACCAAGATCTTCGTCCTCACACCATCACTTGCACCGCGGGCCTGCATCTTTGGTGAGCTGCTCGAGGATCTTTTGCGACTCAAGTGCCTCTGGCCTGTGGATCCTCTTGAGGATCAACTTTGAATTCTTTGGGCTCCCCTGATTGGTTAGGGCCTGCCCTGACTCCCCTGCTTGTGGTGAGTCTCCTGGACCTTGCTGGTCCCGACATTGCACCTTCTTCAACTTCCTCGTTGGTTGCAGTTGCCAAGCCTTGTTGGTGCTCCCGCCGGACACCAACCCCTCAACTCTCGACATTCTATGTGGGACAGCTCATGTGTGGCTCCTGGCCTTCCACAGCGTTGCCTGGTCCAGACAGCTGCAGTTTCAAGGTTACTGTCAGATCCCCTGCAACACTCAACATCGGTGGGCATTCGTCTTCCTTAACTCCTGGTCAATCCTGAGTGGCATAGACTCTGTCCTCTCTGCTTGTAGGTTCTTCACATCTGGAATCCACCTTTGGGTTCCACCAGACACTTTCACCTTCCCCAGCAGCGGCATCTTCCTGAAGTCCTCCATTGGGTTCGACGCGGTTTCCGACGCCACTTCACACCTTTGAACCCGGCTCCTGGTCCTAAGGTATCCACGGGTGGGGTGGTTCTCCAACCTTCTGTCTTCCACCGGGTTTCTTCAGGGTCCACCGGGAAGGGTCCTTCTTTAAAATTGCAACTGCGTCTTACCCATTGGCTTGCATTGATCCCGCGGTCGTGTTCCCACTCTGCACACGGCCTCCGTGGGGCTCCTGGTGACTTACCTTGGGTGGTTCCTTGGGTCTCTGGCACTTCTACGTCTTCTAGGTAAAGTCTTGACTTGGGTTGTGGTTCGCATACCACTATTTTAGTATATGGTTTGGTCTCCCCTTGGTGACCACTGTTTATTAGGTGCTACTTACCTGGTTCTATTGAAAGGTGTTGTGTATATCTCCGGCTAGGAGATATCTGTATGTGTTAGTGAGTGTCTTATAATAAATACATATTTTTATAAATACACTGTGCGGTTCTTTTTCATTTAATCTATACCTATAAGATTATGTTCTGGTAAAACAATCTGCTTTACACTCCTTCTGGACTACGCCTGAAGGCTGCTCTCCACAGCTACCACTTAGAGAGCTTTCTAAGGCTGTCTAAGACCACTAAAATCACCATAAGGGTTGTCTGGATTGGTGCAAGGTGCCCACTTACATAAGTGTACACTATATACCAAGCCAGCTTCTCACATTGGTGTGCAGCAGTTGGGATTCAAGCCTGTATTGTTTTACCAGATAATCTTGGTGTGGATTAATTGAAAAAACATCACTAATATTAGGCACATATAATACAGCTTAGAATAAGTAAGTTCTACTGAATTTAGGGTTGGGTAATTAAGGGTCTAGCTCAACCCTTTCGCCAACATCAGAGAGTTTAGTTTTCACTAAGTTAGGTAGGTACAACACCTCACTACACCTAGAACCATGTCTTTAGTTGGGGATACTAGGGTACCCCAGTCTGCTAAGTACAGTGGTCTGAAATTCCAGGAACTAAGGACCCTATGTAGCCTTAGGAAGATAAAGACAGGTGGCAACCCCACCTTTAAGCTGCTCTTAGAGCTGCTGCATAAGGATGATGGTCATCATGTGAGGGCAGAAGAACAGGAAAATGCGGGTGGGGATACTCCTGAAGAGGGAGCATCAGGAGCTCTTCCTGATGATCCCAATTCTGAGTATGGGCAGGAGGACTCCAATGAGTCCAACCTGCCAAAGTCTGATCACTCAGGGCATAGTGCAGATGGAACAGAGGAGACACCCTTTGTTCCTCCTGGGAGGATCCAGAGTAGACTAAGGAGGTCTAGATCCTCCTCTAGAGAATCCAATGCTTCGGGACATTCTATAGGGACCTCCATACCTAGTAAGAGGGACAGCTCTTTTGACAGGGCGTACCAACTGCTTGAACTTGAGAAAGCAAGGCTTAGGCTCAGGCAAGATCAGTTGACCCTTGAAAAAGAGTCCCTAGAAGTCCAGAAAGCTAGGAAGAAACTGGGACTAGAGACCCATAGTGGCAGCAACAGTGTCCCTAGAATCGGAGAAACTTCTTTTGACAATAGGAACCTGAGCAGGATAGTCTTACCTTACTAGGAGTGGGATGATATCCATAAATAGATCATTGCTTTGGAGATGGCCTGTAAAGTTCAGAGGGTCCCTCAAGAGCAGTGGGCAGCTATCCTGTGGCTCTCCTTTGCTAACAAAGGTAAATATAAGCTCCTTGCTGTTAGAGAAGAGGATGCTGATAATTACTCAGTACTGAAGAGTTCTCTCACATATGGGTTTGGCTTAACCACTGAACAGTATAGGATTAAGTTCAGAGACACCCAGAAAGACCAGGCACAGGACTGGGTGGATTTTGTAGACAGTGCTATTAAGGCTCTGGAAGGCTGGCTTCATGGAAGCAAGGTACAGGACTATGAAGGATTGTACAATTTGATTATGAGGGAGCACATCCTTAATAACTGTCAGAATCAGCTTTTGCATCAGTACCTGGTGTACTCAGATTTGACTTCTCCCCAAGAATTGGGTAAGAAGGCACATAAGTGGGTCAGAACCAGGGTTAAGCAGAAGAACCATGGTAATGGAGGTGACCAGAAGAAGCAAGATTCTTTTAAATCCCAGGATAAGGGTGGGGACAAAGGCAAAGATAAGAAAGAGTCTTCTCAAGGGCCCCAAAAACCTGCATCTGAGGGTGAGTCCCAAAATTCCATGAAAGACAAAAAGAAACCTTGGTGCTACCATTGGACAAGGGATGCTGATTGTCAAAGGCCAAGGAGACTACTACTACCACTGCCCCTAAGGCACCTGCTCCCCCTAGCACCAGTACAAGTGGTAGTACAGCAACCAAGGGATTAGTGGGGTTAACCTTGGGTTCTTAAATAGGTTCTGACTTAGTCAGAACTCCAGCTCAGGCTGTTCTAGTCTGTGATAGTGGCATAGATCTTGCTACCTTACTAGTCAGTCCCACTAATTTGGGCAAGTACAGACAACAGCCTTTGATAAATGGAAAAGAGGCAATGGCCTACAGGGGCCAGTGTCACTATAGTGACAGAGAAACTTGTGCCTCCTGATCAGATCATACTTGGACAAATGTACCTAGTAACCAACGCTAGCAATGTCAGGACTGGCCATTCCTTGGCAGTTGTGAACCTCAGCTGGAGAGGGGTAACTGGACCTAAGAAGGTTGCGGTATCTCCAGACCTACCTGTAGATTGTTTGTTGGCCAATGTTCTAGAAACTTCAGACTGGGCTGAGGTGGAGTTCAGGACTCATGCAGAGATGAAGGGCATCTCTGCCAGTGTGTTTGCTGTCACCAGGGCTCAGGCCAAACAGCTCACCACTGACAAAGCCCTGGATCCTGAAAAAATGGACCAGGTGGTGCTTCCCAAGAGAAGGAACAGGAAGGGTAAGGAATTGCCCTCCTCACAAACTCTCAGTGAAGATCAGTCTCCTGAGTGAGAGGATCTTAGTTCCTGTGAAGGAACTGTCCCAGAGGAACTTGGGACTGGCCAGGTATAGTTCCTGAGGGCAGGGGGCCCTTCCAGGGCAGATTTGAGTTTGGAGCAGCAGTCCTGCCCCTCTCTTGAACCCCTCAGACAGCAAGCTGCTGCTGGGGAAGCAGGGAATATCAGTGGGTCCCATAGGATCTATTGTGAAGAAGGACTCTTGTACTCTGAGGGTAGGGACCCCATGCCTTGTGCCATCAGGAGGTTGGTAATATCCCAGAAGTTCAGAGGTTTCCTCCTCTCCCTGGCACATGATATTCCTCTGGCAGGACACTTAGGGCAAAGCAAGACTTGGGACAGGCTTGTCCCTCACTTCCACTGGCCCCATATGTCTGAAGACACAAAGGAGTTTTGTCGCTCCTGTGCCACTTGCCAAGCCAGTGGTAAGTCAGGTGGCACAACAAAGGCCCCCTTAATCCCACTCCCAGTGGTTGAGGTTCCCTTTGAGAGGGTAGGGATTGACATTATCGGTCCCTTGAACCCTCCAACTGCATCTGGGCACTGTTATATAGTAGTGGTGGTGGACGTTGCCACTAGGTACCCAGAGGCCATTCCCCTTAGAACCCCTACAGCTCCTGTAGTGCCCAGGGCCCTCCTGGGAATTATTTCCAGAGTGGGCTTCCCTTAGGAGGTCTTAACAGACAGAGGTATAAACTTCATGTCTAGTTACATCACTGCCATGTGGAAAGAGTGTAGAGTAAACTACAAGTTTACCACACCCTACCATCCACAGTGCAATGGGCTTGTTGAAAGGCTCAACAAGACCCTGAAGGGTGTGATCATGGGACTCCCAGAAACGCTTAGGCGAAAATGGGATGTTTTTACCCTGCCTTCTCTTTGCCTACAGAGAGGTTCCTCAGAAGGGTTTTGGCTACAGCCCATTTGAGCTTCTTTTTGGACATCCAGTTAGGGGTCCCTTGTGTCTAGTGAAGGAAAGTTGGGAGCAACCTCTCAAACCTCCTAAACAGGACATTGTGGACTATGTCCTTGGCCTGCGTTCTCGCATGGCTGAGTACATGAAGAAGGCCAGCAAAAACTTGAAGGCCAGCCAAGAACTTCAAAAGGCTTGGCATGACCAAAAGGCTGTCTTGACTGTTTACCAGCTAGGACAGAAAGTGTGGGTGTTGGAGCCTGTGGCCCCAGCAGCTCTCTAAGACAAGTGGAGTGGCCCCCACACCATCCTTGAACAAAAAGGTGAGGTCGCCTACCTGGTGGACCTAGGTACTCCAAGAAGTCCCCACAGAGTACTTCATGTGAATCTCCTAAAACCTTTTGTTGACAGGTCTGACATGGGCATGCTCATGGCAACTGATGAGGGACAGGAGGAGAGTGACCCTCTCCCTGATCTCCTCTCTCAAAACCCTGATGATGGAATAGTAGATGGAGTAGCATTGGCAGGCAGCCTCACTGATCAACAGCAGACTGATTGCAGGCAAGTCTTTAGTCAGTAAAGACATATGTTCACCCTGACACCCAGTCAAACCACCTGGTGCACCCATGAAGTGGACACAGGTGCCTGTTAAGAGCAACATCTACAGAGAGCCTGACCATGTCAGGGACTGCATCCGGACAGAGGTCCAAAATATGCTGGAATTGGGGGTCATTGAGCATTCAGATAGCCCCTGGGCTAGTCCAGTAGTCCTTGTGCCAAAACCTCACACCAAGAGTGGAAAAAGAGATATGAGGTTTTGTGTGGACTACAGAGGCCTCAATGCAGTCACTAGGACTGATGCCCATCCAATTCCCAGGGCAGATGAACTCATAGATACTTTGGCCTCAGCCAAGTTCTTGAGTACATCTGATCTGACAGTTGGCTACTGGCAAATCAGACTAGCTGAGGATGCCCATCCAAAAACAGCATTCTCAACCCCTAGTGGGCCTTATCAATTTATTGTGATGACCTTTGGTCTGAAGAATGCACCTGCCAAACTTCAGAGGCTGGTGATTTAAGTCTTAACAGGTCTGGAAGCCTATAGTGCAGCATATCTAGATGATTTAGCTGTCTTTAGCTCCACCGGGGAAGATCACCTGGTCCACCTCAGAAATGTTCTGGAGGCCCTGCAAAAGGCAGGCCTCACTATCAAGGCCACTAAGTTGAAGATAGGGCAGAGCAAGGTTGTGTACTTGGGCCCCCTGGTAGGTGGAGGCCAGGTTCAACCATTGGAGAGCAAATTCCAGACCATTGTGGCTTGGGTTGCTCCCACAACCCAGACTCAGGTCAGAGCTTTCTTGGACCTGACTGGGTATTACAGAAGATTTGTAAAGGGATATGGGTACATTGTGACCCCCTGAATGATCAGACATCAAAGAAAATGCCCAAGAAGGTTCAATGGACAGTAATCTATCAAAAGGCATTTGATGACCTGAAGCAGGCCATGTGCACTGCTCCCATTCTGCAAAGTCCTGACTACTCCAAAACTTTCATTGTCCAGACAGATGCATCTGAGATAGGGGTAGGGGCTGTGTTATCACAACTAAATGCAGCGGGCCAAGATCAACCAGTAGCTTTATCAGCAGAAGGTTGACCCCCAGGGAGAAACGTTGGTCAGCCATTGAGAGGGAGGCCTTTGCTGTGGTCTGGGCCTAGAAGTTGAGGCCATATCTGTTTGGCACTCACTACATTGTTTAGATAGCCCACAAGCCCCTCTTATGGCTTAAACAGATGAAGGGTGAAAATCCCAAACTTTTGAGGTGGTCCATTTCCCTACAGGGGATGGACTATACAGTGGAACATAGACCTGGGAGTAACCATGCCAATGCAGATGGACTCTCCAGATATTTCCACTTAGAAAATGAACACTCAGCTGGGCAAGGTTAGTCTCATCTCCTTACGTTGGGGGGGGGTTTGTGTAGGAAAGTAGGATATGCTTCTATGGTTTCCCCCACTTTTTGCTTGATGTAATGCTGTTTCTTTTTTTAAATTTTTATAAATATGTTTATTAACATTTTCTTAATTACAATACAAAGACATCGTTGAGCAGCAGAACGTAGTAGCATATTCAATGCGACATCAGCATCATACATGAACGACAGTGGTGGACCATCAAATAAGTGTAACATATTCTCATACATTATTGTGGGCCCCTTCCTGTTGCGCAATCGGTACACCCACCATTGGGGATCATTGTGAGTCAGAGAGCGAAAGACCATAATGTACTAGCCATGGCTTCCATATTTTCCAAAACTTTTTGGGGCAACCCCGTACTTTATAAGTCGTCTTTTCCCCCCAACATATACATGTCCATGCTTTTTTCCATTCAATCAGAGATGGGTTCGCCACTGCCCCCCATGCCTTGGCCAAGTCGCGTTTCGCCACCACTAATCCTAATTGAAGTAAGGTTAACTTTGGTTTGGGGAGATCAATTTCCGTGGATATTCCCAGCAGAACAAACGGAGGACTGAGTGGAATCGTCTCACCCAGGACATGTCCCAGCTCCTCTAACAGGGTGGTCCAATACCGTTGGATCTGAGAGCAGTCCCACACTGTGTGAAAGAATGTACCTGCCGACGCCCTACAACGCAAACAATCAGGTGTTTCCGCCCTCCCTATGCGGTGCAGTCGTGCCCTGTCATAGTACGCTCTGTGCAGATATTTAAATTGTATCAGTCGGAGCCGGGACCTAATGGCCACTTCTCGGGAGTGCATCAGCGCCATTTCCCAATCTAAGTCTCCCATCTCACCCAACTCTGACTCCCATTTTGCCCGCAGTTTCTGCAGAGTATCTGGCTTATTATTAATGAGCGTCCTATATGTCCAGGAAACAGCCTTCTCTACGAGCTCCCCCATCAGGAGTCGCCCCTCCAGTGGTGCATACTCAGGAATGTCAGTGGTGTCTAAATGTTGCGCTCGCCATGCATGGGTCAGCTGTATGTATTTGTAGTATTGAGTCTTGTTCATGTTGTATTCTACCTGAAGATGTGAGAACGTAACCAGCTCTTTACGGTGTATTATGTCCTTAAGTTGCGCAATGCCTAGTAAGTCCCATTGCTGGAAACCTCGTAGCTTTG
Source organism: Calotriton arnoldi (assembly GCA_963921515.1). Classification (NCBI taxonomy): domain Eukaryota; kingdom Metazoa; phylum Chordata; class Amphibia; order Caudata; family Salamandridae; genus Calotriton; species Calotriton arnoldi. The sequence continues at coordinate 3,097,131 of CAWUFW010000463.1, read as the reverse complement.
CGGTTTCCTGAAGCCGGTTCCCTACCCAAAGTGGGGTTTCCTTAGTGACTCGGCCATCCCATTTCATTTGTCGCTCGGCCTGTTTCCAGGCTGTTATAACAATCCGCATCGCCGTCAGGAGTTGGGCAGCGCCCTTACCCCCATATATATAGTGTGTATGGGCGCTTAGTAAACTGTGTGCGTTCAAGTACGTACGTGGGGTGATCTCTGTCTACGTGTTGCCATTCGTTCACAACAACTAAATGGGCCGCCCAGTAAAATGCCCGAAGGTCAGGCAGGGAGATACCACCATTGTACTGATTACGCTGTAGCGTCGCCAGCGCTATCCTCGGCGGCTTCCCTTCCCAGAGAAACGTACGGAGCAGGTCATCAACTTTGTTGAACACCTCAACCGGTATAAGTTGGTAAGTATTTTGCAGCACATACAGAAACTTGGGGAGCACTATCATTTTATATAGTGCTGCCCTGCCTAGCAACGTCAGTGGCAGAGTCTTCCACCTTTCGACGTCTGCTCGAAAGTCCCTGAGCACCCTAAGAAGATTGCGGTCCAACGCCATTGTTCTGTTTGTTGTAACGAAGATCCCTAGATATTTTATGCCTTCCCGCGCCAGCTGGAGTTGGCTGAGGCCGACATTATAGCCGCCGCTCTTGCCTACCGGACACAAGTATGATTTCCCCCAGTTAATTTTGTACCCCGCATGTATACCATACGTTTCACAGCTGTCCATTATTGCGTGGAGTGTTGTCTCCGGGTTCGTGACATACAGTAATATGTCGTCCGCATATAAGGATATGCGTTCGTCGGTCTCAGCATCCTCTCCACTCCTGAATCCCGTGATGCCCGGGTGCAGTCGGATCACACAGGCGAGTGGTTCCAACACCAGGGCAAAAAGCAAGGGTGATAACGGGCAACCCTGTCGAGTGCCTCTGCCTATTGGGAATTCCCGTGACACTTCTCCATTGACTCTAACCCTGGCCACAGGTCTCTCATAAAGTACAGCAATCCATCGCCTGAATACCAGACCAAACCCAAACTCCTCCAGAACAGACATAAGAAAAGGCCAGTGGACGGTGTCAAATGCCTTTTCGGCATCAAGGGAAAGGACAAGGTGTGGGTCTTCCTGGTCATGAACCATTTCTAACCAATTATGTAGCCTCCTCAGGTTGAGCCTTGTCGACCTTTTGGGCATAAAGCCTGACTGGTCCCTATGAATTAGGCCAGTAATTACCACGGCGAGCCTCTTTGCTAATATTCTGGCTAGTATCTTGGTCTCCATGTTTATGAGGGAGATCGGGCGATATGAGCTACACGCCTGTGGTGACCTGTCCTTTTTTAGAAGTACTGCAATCGTAGCCGTACGCAAATCTCTGGGGAGGCTTCCCGTCTAGTGCGCCTCCAAGTATAGTTGGAGGAGGTGTGGGCCAAAAAGCGCTGCATGTTGCTTAAAGAATTCTGGAGGTAGCCCATTAGGGCCAGGGGCCTTCCCAGTTTTCATTTGGCCAATTGCTGACGCGATTTCTTCCTTCGTGATTTTGTCATCCAATGTCTCGGATTCATCATCTGTTAATTTGGGGAGCTGTATCTCTTGAAGATACTCTTGTATGTGTGACATCTAGGCTAGGTTACGGTGCATGTAAAAGGCCTCGTAATAGTCTGCAAAGGCGTTGGCTATTGCGATTGGGGTCAGATGAGTCTGACCATCCTCCGTTTGTATCTGCGAAACCCATCTACTGTCAAGCTCCTTCTTGCTAAGCCATGCCAATAATCTACCAGTCTTGTCACCTACGTCATATAGGCGCCGGTGCATGGCTTGTATCGCATTTTGTGCGTCTTTTTTGGCCAGTGAAAAATATTCCTGTAGGAGAAGATCTAGACTGCGTAACATGGAGCGATCACTACCCGCGCTCGCCTGTAACTCGAGCTGCAGCAGTTGGGCTTCCAACCCCGTGATCGCCTCTTCCTCTTTCCTTTTTTTGTGTGCTATAATGTTTTGTGCCCTATCTCGTAACACCGGTTTGTAAGCCTCCCATAGTGTGATGGCAGAATCCACCGACCCCATATTTTCACTAAAATATAACTCTGTGTCCACCCGTAACTCCTTAGCAACCTGAGGGTCTTTGAGTTCCCACGGGTTCAATTTCCATTCCCCATTCTGTCGACGTGTACGGGTACCCACCGTTAGCCACAAGGGTGAATGGTCTGAGAGGCCCCTTGCCAGATATTCTACCTTGTGTACCTCCCCAAGTTCCCCCACTGGAGCAAATATGTAATCTATCCTTGAAAAGGCTTTGTGCGCCCCCGAGTAAAAGGAATAGACTCTGGTCTGAGGATGCTGACTACGCCATGTGTCTGTGAGCGCTAGTGTATCTGCAAACCGTTTGAGCGGTGTCTCTTTGGGGTTTCCCGTTGGGACAGTCGTGAGGTCACTCGTAGGGTCCATTACATTGTTAAAGTCTCCCCCTATAATGTGCGTGTCTGACCCAGCCTCTAATAAAATTGCTGCAAGCTTGTCCATCGTTTGCCTCTGGAGCTTGGGTGGTGCATACACACTAATAAAGGTGATGTGTCTTCTATTCCATACCCCTTTGATCGCTACATATGTGCCGTTAGGATCTGTCCAAGTGCGTTCTACTCTAAAGGGCGGGTTTTTCCTGATGAGTATTGCCACGACTCTCGCCCCTGTGGAGAATTCAGCGTGAGCCATGGTTCTATAAGCACCTTTGCCCAGGAACCTACATTGAGTGCCTTTCAAGTGGGTCTCTTGTAGGAGAATGACATCAGGTTTCAACCTTTTAAAGTATGCGGCCACCAGTCCCCGCTTAACCTTACTTCCCATCCCGTTCACATTCCAAGATAGGATCGAGTACATTCCTGTATTAGTTGTAGCCATCATGATGGTGCACTGTGTCTAACTCATCCGCGGGTCCCTTCCCCCCTCCCCACTGCCGTCGATTTCGCAATAACATAATGCATGCTACCTCATCGCTTTGCCACCTCGCTACAATGTCACTGTGTGTACAATTACTCAAAACAAAACAAACCCCCCTCACCCCGAACATAAAGTCCAAGATAGCGAACAACACCAATCATGCCCCCCACCCCACACTCTGCAGGCACCCCTACCATCCCCTGATTTGTCAACAGGACAACACTGGTGCAGGTAAACCACCCAGAGGTCTGTACCCCGCCCCCCCTCTCCCCCACCCACTCAACTATATAACACTATAAGAAAAAGAAAAAGAAAAAACACACACAACCCGCTGTATACTTCCCTTCTTCACAACAGATGGTGCAAGTGTCCTCAATGTCACAAGAATGATACAGCGTCTCTGTAGGGCGTCTGGCCCCTTTACTTCATTCCTCCTCGCCGTTGCGTGGGTGCTGCAGCGGACAGGGGTCCCCGCCCGGGGGACCCGAGCCCGAGGCCTCCAGGTGCTTAATGATCTCCATAAGAGGGTGTGCGGCTTCCGAGGTCCGAGTCTCGGGGTTCTCCGACTGATCAGAGTCTCCATGGCCACTGGATCTCAAGGAAGTCCTCGACGCACACTCCAAGGCTGTGTCATCGTCCGAGTCCGACTGGTTGGCTTTCGGGTTTCTGGGCCTTAATGCTCTCCCCGGTGTACTCCCAACTGGGGTCAGGCGCTTGATCTTTCGCCTTCGTCTCTGCGGCTGGGGCCTCCCCCAGCCAGGGCTCGGCTGCCTGGTGGCAGTCAGGGGAGCAGGAGAGGGCGTCCCCCGTCGCAGTTGAGGCCGTTCCTCAATCCAAGACCACGCATCCTCCGGTGTCTGGAAAAAATGTGTGGTATCCTGGAAGATGACTTTAAGTTTGGCGGGGAACAGCAGCATATATTGGATCCCAAGGGCGCGAAGTTTCACTTTGATGGGGTCGAAGGTGCGCCGTTGCTTCTGAACATCACGCGAATAGTCCGGGAATACCATCACTCTCGTGTTTTCATTTTCAAGAAAGATGGAAGGTGCACTTGTTGTGGAGTCAGTAAAGCAAGCAGAGATCTGTTCCAAAACTACTTCTTTTATTCCTTTGATTCTTAAAAACTGGCACACAGCCAACGCGTTTCGTTCCCAATTTTGCCAGAGGGAACTTCATCAGGGCTCATCAATAAACAGCTGGTGGGTAGTTTTCAGAAGTATTTATGATAAGTCAAGGCCTCAGAGGCAAGATATGGCCTCAGTAGTAGTGTGTATTCACGAAAATCTAGCACCCAATAGGCTGTAGGGTATCGAGTATCCCGAGCTCTGTATTGGAAATATGAGAAAATCCCAGTCACCACCGTCCCATCAGGGGACAAATTATCTATGCGGTCCTGGTATATATGCTTTAGAACGGCATGGTCGCATGCATTACGGAATGATAACCGGCAAGACTCTCGTGTTTTCATACTTGATTTCACCCTTTTTCCGCAACTCCCTGAGTATCAAATCCCTGTCCTGAAAGTTCAAGAATCGAGCTACCAACGGGAGAGCATCTTTAAGGAAAGTCATGAGAAAATGTCCCGGATCCGCATGCTCCGCATTTTCCGGAAAGCCTACGAAGCGCAAGTTGTTTCTGCGGGCCCTGTTTTCAGCATCGTCGACCCTCCAGATTACCTCCTTCACTGCAGTCTGAAGATCCCTTACATCCTTGCTCGCGGTGAGGTGTCCTGAAGCTCCGAGACCCGTTTCTCGACCTCCGTCACTCGCTCGGAGACCTTGCGTAGGTCTTGTCGTAGAAAGGAGACCTCCGTCTGCACTTCGGCGCCAGCTGGCCCTCTAGGCTCTCTCTCGAGGCACGGATCGCGTGTAAGATCTCCTCTGTGTCTGGGTGGGGGGCCGGGGCCCCCTCCGCCCCAATGGGCGCGGGGAGAACCTTCGTGTAGCGGTCCATCTTTCCCTGTCTGACCGCCTTGGAATCCTTATCTTTTGCCATCATGGCTGAACAGGAGGAGGACCAGCGCCGGTGAGAAGCGTGTAGGACTCTCAGAGGTGGAAATATAAAGACAGGGACCCTGACTCGCAGCATACAGATGCCCAGACTCCGCCGTTACAGCCAGCACCAGCCAGCTCACTCTCCACGTCCGATACAGCAGGCAGCCCAGGAGAGGAGGGAGGAAGCAACACCGTGCAGGCAATAGCGCCCCCGTGCAACTGCCCACCGATGTCCCCCCACTGTCCGTCCAGACAGCCCAGCGGGCCGGACATCAAAATCCAGGGTTAATTTCAAAGGGAGCCACGAGAGAACCTAGGCCCTCACAGCACTGTATCATCAGAGGTGGGGAACACCGGAGACCACACTCTCACCGACCAGGGCTCTCCCCCTCTCAGAGTCCACGACTAGCACAAACTGCCCCGGGGGCCGGAGGGCTCCTCTACATGCCAACGTATAACTCCGTCTGTTTCGGGCCCCCGCCACTTTACTGTCTCCCAGGCGAGACTGAGAGATGGGGAAGATCCAGGATTAATATCCAGAGGGGCCACCAGAAAGTCCAGGCCCTCACGGCACAGCCCCTGCAGAGGCGAGGGACACCGAAGGCCACACTCCCTTCAACAGGGGCGCTTCCCCATCAAAATCCACTGTCTGCACGAACTGCCACCGGGGCCGGAGGGCTCCTCAATACTGCAACTTGGCACCCTGATCACAGCAGGCCCCAACCTCTCCACTGTGTCCCAGATGTTAATCAAAGAAGGAGAGCCTCAGTCCTCCAGGCGCGCCACCGTGCCGGGGGAGCGCACCGCGTTTCAGTCCCCCAGCACCTCCAGGCAGCACGCGCCCAGTGAAGTGCGCCATTCACCACAGTTCCGTGCGAGATCCGGGGTCCCAGGCCAGGTCTCCCGGCTCCGCCTGCAAGCCACGTCCGCAGAGCCTCAGCCGGACGGGCTTTGCCGCACCGGTCACAGCGGGTGCAATCTTCTTCAAGCCCCCGCCTCGGCGTGTTCCACCAGTCGTTTTCGGCCGCCGCGGGCGCTCTCAGTTTGCTGGCCGAAATCGCCAGTCACGTTGTTGCCGCAAAGGGGGGGGATAGCCAGTAGCAGGATCTGCCCCCGGGACCGCAGCGTAGAATCTCCCAGCACCACCACCTACAGGAGGGCGAATACCTCTTCCCTCAGTCTCAGCACCTCAATCGAGCCGATCCGGCCGCCATCTTGTGGGCTGCGCGCCGATCGTCGCGCCGAACAAAGCCCGATATTGGACGCAGCGGAGCTCTCAAACGTCCAGCCAGGATCGCCGTCGCATGCACCACCTCCTCCGGTACAGGTACGTGGTGTTAACGGCTGGGAGGAACACGATGTTATCAGGATTTGTGTCGGGGCCAGCGGAGCTCGCGGAAGATGCGGCTACCCGGCCATGCAGTTGGCCACGCCCTCCGATGTAATGCTGTTTCTGACTAGTCTGACTGGGATCCTGCTAATCAGGTCCCCAGGCTCTGTGCTTTCTCCCCTAAATTGGTTTGGTAAGTACTTACCTACATCCCAGATTGCACACTGGTGTAATCTTATCAGTCCCTAGTATATGGTACTAAGGTACCCAGGGCATAGGTACACCAGGGGTCCCCCATGGGCTGAAGCATGTTTTAAGCCACCCATGGGAGACCACTCAATTTGTAACTACAGGCCTGCAATGGTACCCTGTGTATGCTGGTGCTAGCACCACTTACGAAAGATATAGGTTTACCTATATCTGAGGTCACTGCACTTAAAACCTATAAGTCAACTCTAGAGCAGGCCTTTCAATCCTGAATGCATGGTGCTCAGTTCTAAGTGTGAGGGTGCCCTCCCCCACAACCTACGGAGTCCATTCTCCCGGGTAGTGAGACAGCCATATAACATATAGAGGGGCACTGCGTCATTATGCAATGACCATCTCAAAACTGGCTGTAACGAATCCTATCATTTTTGGTATCAAACATGTTGGAATCATACCCCCACACTGTAAACGTGTGGGAGTTATGATTCCATGCACCGTAAAGCTCCTTTGGGAGGTTATCGGTGCTCCCGGTACCAGTCTTCCAGAACGGGACAGCAAGCTAGGGCTGCTGCCGGCCAGAGACACGTTTCTGCCCTCATGCTGCTGAGCCAAGCTCGGGCAGGGGAAGGCAGAACAATAGGTATCCTGTCACAGGGAGGTGTGATCACCTCCCAGGCAGTGTTTAGTGTATTGGGGCAGGGTGGGGGTGCTTTCCAGCGCCACATTGTCTGCGTGCAGGGCACACTTGGTGCCCTCCATGCACAGTCCAGCTAAAACCAGTTCAGGGAGCCATTGGCTCCCGCTCTGGTGCGAAACTGGACAAAGGACAGGGGAGTATCCTCCCCCTTGTCCAGCTCCTCCTGTGGGAGGGACACCTGAATCGTCCCAACCCTTTCCTTAGGGTATTTAAGGGCTTACCTGTGGGTGGGTCTCTAGATTCATCGTGGGATAAGATTCATTTCAGACACCACATCTTCTTCAATCATCTGGGCACTCTGGACTTCGCTGGACTTCGCTCTGGGCATCAAGGCTGCAACTGGGAAGACTCCTGCTGCTCCTGATCTTGTCGCCCTGCTTCTCTGCTGCAACGTACGTACCTGTGCACCATACAGGAACCTTCCAAGGCCTGTGGGCATCCAAGACACCTGAAAGAATCTCCCTTGAAGTGAAGGAGTCACTTCCTTGCATCTGCAGGCACCACAGCTAAGCTGACTGGTCTGCTGATCCTGGGCTCCCACGGACTCCGAAAGGCTCAGCAAGACAGGTTGTGGTTCTTCACATCCCTCAACACCTGCCCTGTGCTCTCACCAAGTTTGAGGAAGCGCTGTCAACGGGCGCACGCACCACCGTCTTCTGCTCTGCTGGCTGCTGCTTGTCATCGCCAAAGGGAGTGTGACACAAAATCCACAGCAGGTCTTATCTCAACCGGCCGGCCTGCTTAGCGAACTACCAAGCCCAGGGTGCACAGCGTTGAACACAGCTGCTGCCTGATTGACGAGGGGAGGCGCCAGGACCATCGTGAGCATAAAGCTCTTCTCATCCTCCTGCGGCGCGGGAAGCGCTGTCAACGGGCGCACGCACCACCGTCTTCTGCTCTGCTGGCTGCTGCTTGTCATCGCCAAAGGGAGTGTGACACAAAATCCACAGCAGGTCTTATCTCAACCGGCCGGCCTGCTTAGCGAACTACCAAGCCCAGGGTGCACAGCGTTGCACACAGCTGCTGCCTGATTGACGAGGGGGAGGCGCCAGGACCATCGTGAGCATAAAGCTCTTCTCATCCTCTTGCGGCACGGGACGCGCGCGGGCCGCGCCCGGGCGAAGCCCGGGCCAAGGGCAGGCCCGTCCTGCGCCCGTCTTCGACAGGAAGAGACAGGGCAGGGCCACCCCCTTTTCGTTCTTTTGTTTGGCTGAACTGCGTATTACGAACCACCACAAAAGGTACTCTGTGATATGGCCTTTTAGGCCCATTGACCTATTGCCGAATTTATTGAACTATCTTAAATTTGTTTAAGGACATGTTTTAGAGTTTTGCCTAATCTCATTGTAGATTCTGCTTTTATTCGGGGTTATACAATGGGCAAAAGAAAAATAATGGAGGGAGTAGGGCCGCTTGTAGCCGTAGGACCAGGGAAAGGGAAAAAGCAAAAAAATTGCATAGACACGCTGCTGACACCAGCGTGATGGATAGGATTGATGTCCTCATCCATGAGTGTGAGGACATCTTAGGAACAGAACCTGCTGTGACTAATCCTATCCTGCAAACAACAACTCCCAAACCTAGTACGTCGCGATTGCCTACTATTCCCTCAATGTTTTACAAGAAGAGTAAGGAGGAAGTCATGAAGCCTGGCACTGAGACTGAGACTAGACATGATCTGTGCGAGGTACAGACAGCAGGCTGTATTAGTACGGAACCACTCCCCAATATTTCAAATACCATACCTGAATTTAACCAATCTGGTGTTTCTATTTTATGTACAAATAGGTTCTCTGTTCTGGCTGAAATTGCCGATACTCCGTTTTCACAGTCTACTGCCTCTTTACTGCCAAATCAACTAGAGAGTATTGAGGAGACGATACCATCAATGCTAGATCTCTACCAGCTTGTCACCTCTCTTAGGCAGGAAATTGGGGCCATGAGAACGAAGATAGATGATCTAGCAAATACAGTTAAAACACTAGTCTCCAATAATACCTCAAGTAACCAGAAGGCGCCTTCGCCTACAGAGAATCAACAGTCCCTACAGGTTATGAGATCTCACCTATCCTCTCAGAATGGAGAAGAACGAGTGGGGGGTGGACCACCTGCTCCTTTTTTACCAACACACAATGATGTCCTCCCAATATCCACCTCAACAAGCCTAAAGGCCAGAAAACAGCATCCCCGAGTTATAGTTCCCCTGCATAATCCTGAACATCACACCACTTCTGTAAGAACGCCACTCACAATGTGCCCTACGCTCGTTAGTATACCAAAAAAGACTTGTTTGCCGCAACCAATGGATACTGTAGGATATAAAGTTTGTATGGTTAATGTTCCTAAGCTACACAACGGGGCTAGCCATGAAAGTGAGGATTCATTGAACAACAAATCCATCCATTGGATACGGCAGGTTGGGGGATGTCGCTCACTCATACGGGAGGACATCCTTAGAGCGAGAAGGTGCACAACACATCCAGACTCACGAGATCACATTGAGCTTACTCTGTGTAAAGCAGACTTGGTAGAGAACCTTATTCTACTCGAGTTTCGTACTTCTTCCCCTGACTTCTCAGCAATACAGTTTAGACGATCCCCTCATAGATTAAATGATATACATCAAGTAGGCCCAGGAACAGGCTCTTCCTCATTGGACTGTAACGATTGACTACATAGTGTGACTACCAATACAAATATGACTCAGGCTTCCTCCTTACCGACTGATACACTGCCCATTATTGGCCTGAATCATTCTCCAGAACCCTGTACAGCTCTACCCCAAAACTCAGCCCCTTTAAATCAGCTAAAAATCATCTCCTGGAATATTGCTGGCCTTTCTAATAAACTCTCGTTACCTAATTGGAATGAGCTAATAGAGGGCTATGACATATGTATCTTCCAGGAAACATGGAGCCTGGTCCCTATATATAAATCTGGCTATTGCTGTTATTATATTTCGGCAACCACCGTAGGGAAGGGTCGTCCCTCTGGAGGTTTGATAGTGTGGATAAAAATTGCCTTAAATCTTAGAATAACAAATCACTCAGCACTGTGCCCAGACATTATGAGGCTTACAATTAAAGGACACAGAGGGCGGGAACAATTGGACTTGTTTAATGTCTATTCAAGGGGATTAGCTGGGGGCAAGGCCTCACCTACCTTCACTTTGCTCGAAAAAGGTTTGACAAGTTGTTCACCCGAGTCCAGGATAATGGTGGCAGGTGACCTAAACACTACCTTCGAGCCTCTTGGCATCGAAGATTTAATTGGGATTGAGGAGGAGGACATGAAATGGGGCATCCCGTCACTGACCTTAACACCGGTGAAAGAATGGTCACAAAGAGCTATTCAACTAAACGCACTTACTATGGAGTACGGTTTAAGAGCAGTGAATGGTAGGACAAAATCTGATAAGCAGGGAGCCTTTACCTACAATAAAATATCTTGCCCTTCCCGCATCGACTATATTCTAGTAGATGTTGGTTTTTGGGGACATGTTGTAGACATGGTAGTGGAGAGTACAATAGATAGTGATCATAACCCCCTATGCTTGTTATTAAGGTCACCCTGGGCAGCTATATGCGCCTCATTGATTATTCCCACACACTGCGTAACCAAAGAGCTGATACCTTCCAATTCTGGAAGAGCACTTAAGTGGCACAAGGTCGCCTTACAAGATACTAAACTAGAGGCTATTAAACAAATACTGAACGCTAAAACCGCTGAGTTAACAGAGGGGACAGTGGAGGACCCTACAAATGCACTCTCCATATACGCTTGTACTATTGAGGAGATTAGTACTCATTTCAAAGCACAAAATAGACCCACTGGCTTCGCATTGCACACCAGGAAAGCCCAATCATGGTTTAATAAAGAGTGCAGATTCAAAAGGAGGGCCTTGGCAGTAGCTATTAGAACAAAGAAGGGCATAGCCATTACACTGGCTAGGAAGGAATATAGAGAGGCGCAGCAAAGAGCAAAACTAGACTGGGATGAAGCTAGATGGCAAACGCTAAAATGTGCGAGTCTTGCAAGGGACACCAATCTATTTTGGACACTACTTAGGAGGACAAATAGAGGAGAAGTAGATCAAATCCTCAATCATATTACCCCCGAAGCTTGGTCTGTTCATTTTGGCAACCTCTATTCTGGGCCTAACAACACATGTATAGATAGTTATTCTTTAACTAATTCTAGGACAAATAATAGAAGCATGGGTGATGTCCCTTCATTTAATTTTAGGCCTGCTGAGGGTGATCTTTTTAAGCTAAAAGAAGTAAAGGTGGCTATAGGTAGGCTGGTTCCTGCAAAGGCCCCGGGACCAGATGGCATACCTGGCGATTTGTTTCTAGTAGACCAGGATAAATGGGCCGAGTATGTCCTCCTCCTAATTAATTCCATCTCTAGAGGATGCCCAGTCCCAGATTCTTGGAAGGGGGCAGAGGTAGTGCCCATTTATAAAAAGGGAGATAGAGAAGATCCTTCCAACTACAGACCAATTAGTCTTATAGACACAATGCAAAAGGTAGTTGGGAGGGTAGTCTTACAGCGAATCCAGACTTGGGCTGAGGAGGAGGATATCCTCTCCGAGTATCAGGCGGGTTTTCGGTCCAATACGAGCACGGTGGACCAGGTTTTTAGATTTCTCATGATTCATGGGAAAGTAGTAACGGTAGGCAAGGGCAGTCTTTATCTCGCTTTTATTGACTTAAGGACTGCCTTTGACTTGGTCCCTAGGAAAAATTGTGGGAAATATTACGAGAGATGGGTATCCCTCCAATGATCCTTAATCTCTTAGAGAGGCTCCATGAGGGCAATTATGCCCAGGTAAGATGGGGGTCTCAAGGGCAGCTCACTAAAAAGATCCCAGTAAACAGGGGAGTTCGCCAGGGCTGTGTGATGGCACCCACCCTGTTTTCTTTATATGTAAATGGGGTGGTCAGCTTCTTACAAGAAACCCCGGCTGACGCCCCTACCCTGGCAGGCAAAAAAGTGCCAACTCTCCTGTTTGCTGACGATACACTGCTCATCTCTAAGACACCCGTAGGTTTGCAAACCCTCTTAAATAGGTTCCAAACCTTTTGTAACTCCCGGGGTTGATTATAAATACAACGAAAACTAAACTAATGGTTTTCAACCCCCACAAATCATTTAGGAACAATTTTACTCTAGATGGGACTCGACTAGAGAGGGTTTCCACCTTTGATTATTTGGGTATTCGGCTATCAGAGAAACTGCAGTGGAGACCCCATCTAGATAAAATGCTACTCAACCATAAAAGGGCCACTGGGGCACTGAGCAGAGAACATCGCTCTTCTTTTAGTAGACCGGTAGCCCCGGCACTTATTGTATATGGAGCCAAGGCCGTAAGCTCGGCTTTATATGGTGCCGAGCTTTGGGGCTTCGAAAACCTCGATGAGATCAGCAGATCGGAAAACAAGTTCTTTAGGGACTTGATTATGTTGCCGCGAGGAGTTCCTCTAATCCCTTTGTTCTATGATCTGGGTAGGTTTAATTTTAAAGACTTGGCAAAACTTCGACCTTTGCTTTACTGGGCACGTCTTAGGCGAACCCCAGAATTAATTAATTATGCTGAGGCACTTACTGAAATAATGCGCATCGACACCAAGAAGGAGATCAAATGGATCTCCAATCTCAAATCATTATTAATTGTTCTTGACTTTAAGGACTCTTGGGATACCCAAATTCCACCAAGCAAAGAGGACCTTAAACGGGCCTATTGGGCCTGGATTGAGGCTAAGGAACTTAGTAATTCTAACATGGGAAGACTTACGGAGGAGTTCTTCCAACATAAGCTCCAGAGAGGTTTAGAATCATACATGGACACAATTCAGGTCCCCAGAGACAGGACATTGTACATTCAATTTAGGTTTGGCTCCCTCCCAGTTCGGGAATATACCGCAAAATGGCTACCACCGCACCGCACTACTGCAGAATGCCCCCTGTGCGGCACCATAAAGGAGAGTGTTGCACACCTTCTGTTTGCGTGTCCTGCACACGCAGGCGCAAGGTCCAGGTGGCTTGTGCCCATATGCAAACAACTAGGCTCTCTGGATTACAGAGTTGCTTTACGCATACTTAAATCGGACACGAGCACCCTGTTTGTTTGCGGAGTAGCCAAGTTTTTGGGATGCGCATGGATTACCAGGTGTGGGGCTATACAGAGGACAGCCCCTTCTGTCGATGAGTAGCTGGTGAATCCAATGAGCGGGGCCAAGGATCCATGGTACAGAATATATGGGGTTTGATTTCGTATAGCATTCAGTTGGTTTTAATTAATTTAAACTTTTTAAATGAATCTAGAATCTAGTGAAAATAGCTTTAGGTCTTAACGGTTTTGGAATTGTATCTTTTTATTTTTATTGTTTGTATATGATTGTATTTTTTTTTTTCTTTTAAACTTTTCTTCCCTTTAACTTTATTTGATATATTTGATGAATTGGTCGATGCTTTTATGATATTTATATCGAAATAAAGCTATTTATGATGATGAGGACAGTATCCCACGTCAGAGCAGCAGGAACCAAACCCCTGCGCACCGCATCGACTTGCAGTTGCAAAGGCTTGTTGGCTTCCTTCCACAAAGATCTTTGAGCTTCAAGTAGCCCCAACCTCAAGCATCTCCAGTGACCAAGATCTTCGCCCTCACCGCATCATTTGCACCGTGTGCCTGCATCTTTGATGAGCTGCTCGAGTTCCTCTCGCAACTCCAGTGCTTCCGGCCTGTGGGTCCTCTTGAGGGTCAACTTTGAATTCTTTGGGCTCCCCTGATTGATCGTGGCCTGCCCTGACTCCCCTGCTTGTGGTGAGTCTCCTGGACCTTGTGGTCCCAACATTGCACCTTCTTCAACTTCCTCGTTGGTTGCAGTTGCCAAGGCTTGTTGGTGCTCCCGCCGGACACCGACCCCTCAACTCTCGACATCCGACGTGGGACAGCCCTTGTATGGCTCCTGGTCTTCCACAGAGTCACCTGGTCCACACAGCTGCAGTTTCAAGGTTACTGTCAGTTCTCCTGCAACACTCGACATCGGTGGGCATTCATCTTTCATGCCTCCTGGTCACTCCTGAGTGGCATAGACTCTTCCCCGCTGCTTGCAGGTTTTTCAAATCTGGAATCCACCTTTGGGTTCCACCGGACACTTTCATCTTCCCCAGCAGCGACATCTTCCTGAAGTCCTCCATTGGGTTCAACAGCGGTTTGCGACGCCACTTCACACCTATACACCCGGCTTCCCTGGTGCAGGTATCTTGGTTCCTAAGATATCCACGGGTGAAGTGGCTCTTCAACCTTCTGTCTTCCACGGGATTTCTTCAGGGTCAACTGGGAAGGGTCCTTCTTCTTTAAAATTGCAACTGAGACTTACCCATTGACTTGCATTGATCCTGTGGTCGTGTTCCCACTCTGCACACTGCCTACGTGGGGCTCCTGGTTACTTATCTCAGGTGGTTCCTTGGGTACCCGGCACTTCTACGTCTTCTGGGTATAGTCTTGACTTGAGTCGAGGTTCGCATACCAATATTTTAGTATATGGTTTGGTCTCACCCTGGTGACCAATGTGTATTACGTGCTACTTACCTGTTTCTATTGAAAAGTATTGTGTGCATTGTGAATATCTCCAGCTAGGAGATATCTGTATGTGTTAGTGAGTGTCGTATAATAAATACATATTTTTATAAATACAGTGTGTGGTTCTTTTTCACGTAATCTATACCTATAAGATTAAGTTCTGGTAAAACAATCTGCTTTACACTCCTTCTGGACTAAGCCTGAAGGCTACTTTCCACAGCTACCACTTAGAAAGCTTTCTAAGGTTGTCTAAGACCATTAAAATCACCATAAGGGTGTCTGGATTGGTGCAAGGTTCCCACTTACATAAGTGTACACCATATATCAAGCCAGCTTCTCACAGCCGTGTATAGGCATGACAGGCACTGCAATTAACATGAATACTTTAAAAATGCACACAATCTGACCGAAGCCACGCTCTATTAGCAAAAGGCATGCAGCAAGTCCAGAAGCACGACGTGTGCTTTCAGAATCACTAACATATATTAGTGATTGTGAAGGCACACGTCGTGCTTTTAGGCTTGCTGATAGAGTGTGGCAGATTGTGTGCCTTTTTGAAAATGTTCATGTTAATTGCAGTGCCCGACATGCTAAAACACGGGGATGCATGCCCTTTCTTAATAGAGCTTGGCTGGGGGCAGATTGTCTGCTTTTTTAAAAGCATTAATTTTGATCGCAGCGCCCGTCATGCTTCTTCTACAGGGCGCTGCGATTAACATGAATACTTGTCTCTCGGGATGTGCTGTGTGTGTGCGCTCTTAAAAGTGGACACTGCTTGCTCAGAGTGACATAGGTGTGCACGCAGGAGCGCTCGCACCTTACAGGGAACAGTGGCTGTAGCCCACCCCCTTTGAACCTTTAAACAAGCCCATTGCACTGTGGTTGGTAGGGTGTGGTAAACTTGTAGTTTACACCACACTCTTTCCACATTGCAGTTATGTAGCTAGACATGAAATTTGTACCTCTGTCTGACAAAACCTCCTTACACTCTGGAAAAGACTCCCAGAAGGGCCCTAGCCACCACAGGAGCTGTAGTGGTCCTATGTGGAATAGCCTCTGGAAAAGTAGTGGCATGGTCCACCACCATTAGGATGTAACTATGTTCAGATGCTGTTGGAGGGTTTAAGGGACCAACAATGTCTATCCCTACCCTCTCTAATGGAACCCCAACCACTGGAAGTGGAATTAAGGGGGCCTTTGTGTTGCCACCTGACTCACCACTGGCTTGGCAAGGAGCGCAGAAGCGAAAAAACTCCTTGTTATATTCAGACATGTGGGGCCAGTGAAAATGAGGGACAAGCCCGTCCCAAGTCTTGCTTTGCCCAACATGTCCTGCAAGGGGAATGTCGTGTGCCAGGGAACGAAGAAAACCCCTGAACTTCTGACATAAAACCAATCTCCTGGTGGCACCAGGCTTGGAGTCTCTACACTCAGAAAACAGAAGACCATCTTCCCAATAGATCCTATGGGACCCACTGACATTCCCTGCCTCCTCAGTGGCAGCTTGCTGTCTGAGCTGTTCAAGAGAGGGGTGGGATTACTGCTCCAGACTCAAGTCTGCCCTGGAAGGGCCCCCTGCCCCCAAGAACTCTGCCATGTCAGGCCCAAGTTCCTCTAGGACAGTTCCCTCAGAGGGGCTAGGGTCATCTCCCTCAGGAGACTGATCCTCACTGGGAGTATGGGAGGAGGATAAATCCTTACCCTTCCTGCTCCTTCTCTTAGGAGCTAGCTGCTCCCTCGGTGCCTAACTGTTTGGCCTGAGCGCTAGTAACAGAAAATGCACTGGCAGAGATTCCCATTATCTCTAATTGTGTCATGCACTCCACTCCAGACCAGGCTGAAGTTTCTAAGTCATTGCCCAACAGACAGTCCACAGGTAGATCTGCAGAAATCAGAACTCTTTTAGGGCCAGTTACCCCTCCCCAGCTGAGATTTACAACTGCCAAGGAATGATCAGTCTTGACATTGCTTGCATTGGTCACTTGGTAAAGGTGACCGAGTATGATTTGGTCAGGAGACACAAGTTTCTCATTCACCATAGTGACGCTGGCCCATGTGTCCCTGTATGCCACAGTTTCCTGACCATTAATCAGAGGCTGTTGTCTGTTCTTGCCCAAGTGAGTGGGACTTACAAGTAAACTGGCAAGTTCCATGCCACTGTCACAGACAAGGACAGCCTGAGTGGGTTTTCTGACTAGGCCATAACCCACTTCAGAACCCAAGGTTAACCCTACTAAGCCCTTGGGGGCACTACTACTACTTGTAATGGCACTAGGGGCGCTAGTTGCCTCAGGGGCAGTAGTAGTAGGTTCTTTGATGTTAGCTTTAGAGCAATTGGTATCCCTTGCTCTTGGCCTTTCTCCTTACACAGGTAACACCAAGGTCTCTTGCCAGAGGAAGAAGAGTTTTGGGACCCACCCCAGAGGAAGATTTCCGGGGACCTTGTGATTTGTTTTGTTTTTACCTTTTTCCCAAACCTTCTCTTGGGCCTTAGAAGAATCTTGCTTCTTATGGTCACCTCCACCACCATTGTTTTTCTGCTTCACCCTAGTACGGACCCATTTGTCTACCTTTGTTTCCAATTGTTGGGGAAAGGTCAGATCAGAGTCCACCAGGTACTGGTGGAGCTGCAGATTTGGACAGTTATTAAGGATGTGTTACCTCATCAATAACAATCCCGCATGCATAGTCATGCACTGTACTTCCATGAAGCCAGCCTTCCAGAGCCTTAATAGCACCATCTCCAAAGTCAACCCAGTCTTAGACGTGTGCCTTCTGTGTGTCCCTGAATTTAACCCCGTATTGCTCAGTGGTTAAATCAAACCCATCTATGAGGGTACTCTTCAAGACTGTATAGTTGTCACCATCTTCCGCTTTGACAGTGACAAGCTTGTCTCTGCCTTTGCTAGCAAAGGAGAGCCACAAAATAGCTGCACGCTGCCCTTGAGGGACCTTCAGTGCCTTACAGGCCCTCTCCAAGGCAGTGATCAATTTATGGCTACCATCCCCCTCCTAGTAAGGAGGGACTATCCTGCTCAGGTTCCTAGCATCAAAAGATTTCTCCCTGACCCTATGCACACTAGTGCTGCCACCACGGGACTCTAGTCCCAAAATCTTCCTAGCCTTCTGTACTTCCAAGGTTTCCTTATCAAGGGCCACCTGCTCTTGCTTGATTCTACGCTTAGCTCTATCTCAAGCTTAAGTAGGTGGTATTCCCTCTCTAAGGAGTCTTCCCTCTGACTAGAGATGGAGGTCCCTATGGAATTATTAGAGGCATTGGAATTAACAGAGGAGGATCTCGACCTCCCCTGTATTCTTTGCACCCTCCCAGGAGGAATAAAGGGGGACCTACCTCTAGGGACGCCCTCTATACTTCCTTTACAATTCCCTGGGGATCAGAGTTCACCAGTGTGGAGTCCTCAGACTCTTCCTGGTCTTGCTCAGAATTAGGGTCATTAGGGTGAACAACCCCTGACGCACAAGTTACTAACTTGTGTAACGATATATCTGTAAGAGACAGTAGTTAGTGATAGATTCCTTACCTTAGAATATCCCCAGGCGTCAGGCTGGATCCGGAAAGTTTTGCGTAGCAGTACCCTTGCGCGTCGGTAGGCGGCGTCGTGCGGCTCCGCGTCCGTCGTCGGCGTCGTGATCGCCGGGATGACGTCGCGGGCAGTGCTTAGGCGCCGCCCTGCGCGCTGACGTCAGTTCTGTACACGACTTTCCGCGCCAGGAACGCAGAGCCATGCAAGAAGCTGACACAGGTGTCTGAAAAATACTAGGGCCCTGAAAGGGATGTCCTTAACCCTAGAAATCAGTTCGCAGAACGGGGAGGATGGGTGGGGCGGTAGGGAATCTATCACTAACTACTGTCTCTTACAGATATATCGTTACACAAGTTAGTAACTTGTGCATCTGAAAGAGACACGTTAGTGATAGATTCCTTACCTTAGAATAGATACCCCAGCAATACCAACCCCGGTGGTGGGTCT
Organism: Calotriton arnoldi; assembly: GCA_963921515.1. Taxonomy (NCBI): domain Eukaryota; kingdom Metazoa; phylum Chordata; class Amphibia; order Caudata; family Salamandridae; genus Calotriton; species Calotriton arnoldi. Next base: position 3,078,390 of record CAWUFW010000463.1, on the reverse strand, counting down.
GCGAACAAAGATCAGACAAGGAAGTCCTGGAGGACAGAACGGCCAAAGAAGCCGTCCCTCCGGACCTGACTGTCAAGGCAGTAATGTTTAGTAAACGTGTGCAGCGAGGCCCACGTAGCCGCCTGACAGATAACCGGCAGCGGAACACCGCGGCCCAAGGCCGTGGTAGCAGCCGTTGCCCTGGTGGAATGGGCACGCAGCCCAACAGGAGGTTCCTTTTTAGCCAAAGAATAGCAGGTCTTGATGCACAGGTAACCCAGCGGGAGATGGTCCTCTTGTGCACCGCCCGACCTCTTTTGGCGCCCACGTAGCCAACAAAGAGCTGGTCATCCACCCGGAAGTGTTTTGTGCGGTCAATATAGAAAGAGAGCGCACGTTTTGGGTCCAGACGGTGGAGCCTCTCTTCCTCTCTGGAAGGATGCGGAGGCGGAAAGAAGGTGGGCAAAGTGATGGTCTGCCCAATGTGGAAAGCAGTAACCACCTTTGGCAAGAAGGACGGACGCGTCCGAAGAACAACCTTGTCTGGATGAACAGACAGAAAGGGAGGTTTGCAAGATAGAGCCTGGAGCTCACTCACCCGCCGAGCGGAGGTGATGGCCACCAGAAAGGCTGTCTTCAGAGTCAGAAGACGAAGAGGACAGTTATGCAGAGGCTCAAAGGAGCGCACATTAAAAGGTAAGAACCAAGTTCAAGTCCCACTGAGGCATTACAAACGGAACAGGAGGGAAGAGGTGAGTAATGCCTTTTAAGAACCCGGTTAACAACAGGGGACTTGAAAAGGGAGGGCTGATCAGGGAGCCTGAGGAAGGCCGAGATAGCACAAAGATAACCCTTGATGGTACCCAGGGCAGAACCCTGTTGGGCCAGAGAGAGAAGGAACAGAAGGACCTCAGAAAGAGGGGCAGAAAGGGGATCCACAGCCTTTGCTGTGCACCATGCCACAAATTTGTTCCACCTGCAGGCGTATACCACCTTAGTGGAGGGACGCCTGGCTGCCAGAATCACATCACAAACTTCGGGAGGCAAGTCGAAAGGAATCAACTGCCGCCGCTCAATCTCCACGCAAGCAGGTGTAGACTGGACAGGTTCGGGTGGAGGACCGTCCCCTGCTGCTGCGACAGAAGATCCTCCCGAAGAGGCAGACGGATCGGGGGATCTATGCTCATATTGAGTAGCTCGGGATACCAAACTCTTCGAGCCCAGTCCGGAGCCACAAGAATGACTTGGGCCCGGTCGTGCCGAATCTTCTTCAACACTCTGGGTAGAAGTGGTATAGGCGGAAAGGCGTACAACAGACCGCAACTCCACTCGCGACGAAGCGTCGCCGAGCGAGTGCCGCCTTGGAAATTCCAACGCGCAGAACTGATGACATTGCGCGTTCTCTTCGGTGGCGAATAGATCTAACCAAGGCTCTCCCCACTGTAGAAAGAGTCCTTGCGCCACTTCCGAGTGAAGACGCCATTCGTGATCCATCATGCACCTGCGGCTGAGTTCGTCCGCCCTGGCGTTCAGAGAACCTGCCAGGTGTTGAACCATCAGGAACATGCCCTGATGTTGCAGCCATGTCCAGAGGCGCAGAGCCTCCTGACAAAGGGTCCAAGACCCCACCCCGCCCTGTTTGTTGCAGTACCACATGGCGGTGGTGTTGTCTGTGAACACTTGCACTACCTTCCCTTTGACAGAGGGAAGGAATGCCTTGAGTGCAAGCCGGATCGCCCGGAGCTCCAGAAGGTTGATATGGAGCCGGGACTCCGCCGGAGACCAGAGGCCTCTGATCTCCGCCTCTCCCATGTGACCGCCCCATCCCAGAAGGGACGCGTCCGTCACAACTGTATGCTCTGGCTGGGGAAGGGAGAGGGATCTGCCCATGACCCATTGCCGGTTCGAGAGCCACCACTGCAACTGTTTTGCAGTCCCCTCCGAGATCTGGACGTGATCGGACAGGTTGCCCTGGTGCTGCGCCCACTGGAACTTCAGGTCCCACTGCAGAGCCCGCATATGCCATCTGGCATGATTGACCAGCAGGATGCAGGAGGCCATGAGGCCCAGCAGCCTCAGGGTCATCCGTACCGAAACCCAGGATAAAGGCCGAAAGATCGGAATCATAGCCTGAATATCCCGGACTCGCCGTTCGGGAGGATAGGCCCGAAACTGCGTCGTGTCCAGAACTGCTCCGATGAAAAGGAGCTGTGGAGAAGGAATTAGATGCGACTTCGGCACATTGATGGAGAACCCCAGCGAGTGCAGGAGTTCGGCCGTAGTCTGGAGGTGGGAGACGACTGCCTGGGACGAGCCCGCCTTCAGCAGCCAGTCGTCGAGGTAGGGGAAGACTGAAACCCCTGCCCGGCGCAGATGAGCTGCGACCACCGCCATCACTTTCGTGAACACCCGAGGGGCACTGGTAAGGCCAAAGGGGAGCACGGTGAACTGAAAATGCTCGGGGCCTACCGTGAACCGAAGGTAACGCCGGTGGACCGGCAGGACGGGGATGTGGAAATACGCGTCCTGCAAGTCCAACGCTACCAACCAGTCTCCAGGGTCGAGGGCAGTCAAGACCTGAGCTAGGGTGAGCATCTTGAACTTCTCCTTCCGGAGGAAGCGATTGACGTTCCGGAGGTCCAAGATAGGACGCATGTCCTCCTTGTCCCTTTTGGGCACCAGAAAGTAGTGGGAGTAGCAACCACGCCCTACTTCTGGGGTCGGAACATGCTCGATGGCCCTCTTGGTCAAGAGGGCCGTGACTTCCTTCCGTAGAAGCACCAAGTGATCCCCGGACATGCGGTGGAATTGAGGTGGCATGGCTGGGGGGTGGTCTCGAAGGGGAGGGAGTAGCCCCTTCGGACAATGTCCAAGACCCACCTGTCCGAGGTGATGGTGCGCCAGTGGGGAAGGTGATGGCGGACCCTGCCCCCTACTGGCGTGCCGTGCACCTGAAAGGAGGGACTAGGAGGGCTTGGAGGCCGCGGACGGGTTGGAGGTGGTGGCCTGACCCGCACGCTGGTTGCCCGATCCGCCACGGCGGAATCCACGTCCTCGGCCACGCGAAGACGCCTGCTGCGCGGGCCGGTGGCTGGGCTGCTGACGTGAAGGGCGCCCCTACCGTGGCCACGATAGGGGCGAAAAGCAGAAGGCAGCGGAGGGCGTGTAGCAGAAAGGCCCAGGGACTTTGCAGTAGCCCGTGAGTCCTTAAAGCGCTCCAACGCATGGTCTGCTTTGGACCCAAAAAGACCGACTCCATCAAAGGGCATGTCCATGAGAGTATTCTGGACATCCCCTGAAAAACCAGTGGTTCTCAGCCAGGCGTGGCGCCGGAGCGCCACCGTCGTTGCAATCGACCTGCCCAGCGAGTCGGCGGTGTCAAGGCCACAACGGATAGTGTATTTGGCCGCATCCCTTCCTTCCGCAATGGCGCGGGAAAGCAGTGCCTGGACCTCCTCAGGGCACTGGGGCAAAACATCCGCCACCGAATCCCACAGGAGTGGGTATATCGGCCCAAAAGACAAGCGGTGTTAACGGACCGCAAGCCAGCACTGGAGGAAGAAAAACCTTTCTTCCCAAACTGATCCAGGCGTTTGGATTCCCTATCCGGAGGAGCGGTAGGGAAGGCGGTTTGGGAAGCGGAGGCTTGGACAACCAAGCTCTCAGGAGTGGGGTGGACAGAAAGAAACAGGGGTCGCCCGGAGCGGGCGATGGCGTCGTGACACGTTCCGATCCACAGGAGCCCCTGTGTTGGGCTTGGACCAGGCGCCCAAAAGAACGTCAGTGAGGGCGTCGTTAAACGGCAGCACAGTCTCCGCAGAGGAGGCTGCCGGCTGAAGCACCTCTGTCAAGATGTTAGGCTTGACCGTCAAAGTAGGGAGCTGGAGACGTAAGGCCCCAGCAGCCCTACGCAACACCGTACCAAAATTGGCCCCCTCCTCCGTAGCCACGGGAGGAGACAGCATGCCAGTGTCAGGAGAAGTATCCAGACCACTGGCCTCCCTAGACTCTCTGTCCAGTCCTCATCATACTGACAGTTGCGTGTCAGAGGGTCATCAGACCCCTCCCAGTCCTCCTGGTCCTCCTCTGGTTCAAAATAAGGAGGAGGAGGGACATTTGGGACCCAAGGTCCCATCGGGCGCCGGAGCCGGCGTCGAGCGACGTCGCTCCGGGTCCATGTCCGGAGCCGGAAGGAACTGGGGGACGACGCCGCCCGGAGCCCAGGGCGGCGTCGAGAACGGCACCGGAGACATCGGCGCCGGCGGAGGTGTCGTGAGGTCGACCGGCGTCGATGGGGGTTGTGGAGCCGGGATCGAGGCCGGGGCCGAAGCCGGAGCCGGAGCCGGGATCGAGGCTGGAGGCTCGGGCGACGCCGGGGCCGGAGCCGCCGGCGACGCCGGAGCAACCCCATCAGGGCCCGCGGGGCCCGAAGGCGCACCGGAGGGGCCTGAAGGCCCGAAGAGGCGGGCCATGGCCGACAGGAACTCCTGTACCTTGGCCGGATCCGCCCCCGAACCCGGGAAGGGCGGGTATGACGGGGCGACTCCACAGGCAAGTCCGGGGCCGCGGGGGCGGGGACGGTGCCGGGAGGGGCCTCAGCCGAGTCGCGAGACCGGCGAGGCGAAGTCCGAGAGCGACGATGCTTCTTGGACTTCTTGTGCTTAGACTTACCGGACGAAGAAGTCGACGACCGGTGTGCACTCCGCGAGCGACCCCTGGACCTCTCACGCGACCGGGGCTTCCGCGGAGCCGAATGCCGGGCCTCGAGGAGCTTTCGAGACCGCTCTCGCAAAGCTTTCGGGTTGAGGGCCTGGCATTCGGGACAAGACTCGGTGTCGTGGCCTCGGCCGAGGCAGAAGAGACACTCCCAATGCGGGTCGGTGACGGACATCATCCGCGCACAGGCGCCGCATCGCTTGAAGCCGGGCATCCCTACGACACCTTAAAGTTGGAAAAACCAGTGAAAAAATCACCAAAAAGTATGGTCAAAAATTGACCAGGGCACTGCTCTTCCCGGATCTGCGCTTGCTGGCGCGGAAAAAGAAGAACTGACGTCAGCGCGCAGGGCGGCGCCTAAGTACTGCCCGCGACGTCATCCCGGCGATCACGACGCCGACGACGGACGCGGAGCCGCACGACGCCGCCTACCGACGCGCAAGGGTACTGCTACGCAAAACTTTCCGGATCCAGCCTGACGCCTGGGGATATTCTAAGGTAAGGAATCTATCACTAACGTGTCTCTTTCAGATCCATATTCTAAAGCTACCCCACCCACACTATCCTGCCATTCTGAACTATCAGGATTCTGGAGGTCATCCTGCAGAAGCAGCTCCAAGAGTTGCTTAGTGTTAGGGTTACTACCTGTCTTTAACTTCCTTGATGCAGCCTAGGTCCTGAGTTCCTGGAACTTAAGACCACTGTATCTAGAAGATTGGGACCAATTGGCTTCCCTAACTAAAGGCATGGTAAACTAGATGTAGTGTGGTGTTGCATCTACCTCCCCTAGTGGAAACTAAACTTCTAAATGATTGTAGAAAGGGTTGTGATAGACCCTCAACTACCAATCCAAAAAGTTCAGTAGAACTTACTACTTTCCAAAAGTATTTGTATATGTACCTAATGCTAGTGATGGTTATTCATCTAACCACACCTAGATTAGCTGGTAAAACAGTGCAGGCTTAAATCCCAACCGCTGCACAACAATGTAGGAAGCTGGCTTAGTATATGATGCACACATATTTAAGTGAAGCACCTTGTACTAATCCAGGCAAACCTTATGGTGATTTTAGTGGTTTTAGACAAACTTAGAGCTCTCTAAGTGGTAGCTGTGGAGAGCAGCCTTCAGGCTTATCCAGAAGGAGTGTTAAGCAGCTTGTTTTACCAGATCTAATCATCACGGGCCTGATTCACAGAACTAACTTACGTCAAAAACGTAAACGTAAAGTTAGTACTTTTTAGGTATTCACAGAATACACTTACTCATTTTGGTATTCACAGAATAGTACTAACTTTACGTTTACGTTTACGTTTACGTTTTTGACGTAAGTTAGTTCTGTGAATCAGGCCCAGTGGGCCTGATTCACAGAACTAACTTACATCAAAAACGTAAACGTAAAGTTAGTACTATTCTGTGAATACCAAAATGAGTAAGTGTATTCTGTGAATACCTAAAAAGTACTAACTTTACGTTTACGTTTTAGACGTAAGTTAGTTCTGTGAATCAGGCCCGTAGTGTAAGTTAAACAAAAAGAACCACACAGTGTATATATAAAAATTGTTCTATTTATTACAGAACACTAACACATTAGTATATCTCTTACTTGGAGATATAAACACAAATACACACAATACTTCAATTGCAAATAGGTAAGTAAGCACAATACACAGTGGTCTCCAGGGGGAGACAAAACCATATACTAAAAAAGTGGAATGCGAACTGCTACCGAAGTCGGGACTTGGACCAGGAGACTCAGAAGAGCAGGCGACACAAGGAACTACCCAAGGTAAGTACCCAGGAATTAAAAAAATCAGGTATTTGTGAGGTTTCAGGCGCTTATATAATTATCCCATAAAAGTGTGTATGAACAGGGTTTTAACACGCTGTGCCTTCAAATGGTGGGAAGATACACCCTACTCCCCTTAGTACAATCCTAGGATTGAACAACAGTGGTTAGCCTCATGAGGCACATGCAGTTTTTATTAACCAAAACATTCTAGACAAATAATATAATAAACACGAAAGATTTCTTGTCTTGTCTGATGTCGTTGTGTTTTATTTTCTTCGTTAGACCTCCTTTTAGCCATGTTGGCAACCCATGCACGCCTTTCTTTAATTGTCTAACAACAAGTGATCACAAATTCTCCTAAAGTTGGATTGGTGACATACCAATTATTAGGAGAACAGAGGCATGCTTTATTGTAAAAAAACTATAAAATGGTGACGGAACACCTGTTTTATGTGAATTCCTTATACAAGTATGTGAGTAAATCACCTATCTCATGTGTCATGCGTAATTGACAAATGTGAATAAGAACTTCTATTTTTCCTTTATATGCCAAATTTCACTGTAGCAGGACTTCTGTCTATGGTAGTGATAAGTAACTTTAGGGGCAACCCGTGATTTATAGCCACACGTTGAGAAATAATTGTACCTATTCTGTCTGACTTTCTTCAGCATTCAAACCTGTAGTCACAAATTAAGTTATGAAATAATGGGTTTCTGACTTATGTTTAAACATTGACCAAAAAGTAAATACATAGTACAAAGATAATTTGGTAATCTCCAGAGCCTACCTCCTGTGTGGTGTGAGTAAACCTGCACTGGAGGTCATCTGTTCCTTGTGTCTCGTGCAGTCCTGTTATCATAGATTGATGTTTTCTATTTGAAAATTTTATATATTGTATCGATGTAAGAAAATGTGTTCTCCCTTTACAAAATAAGATCAGGGTATACTTAGATTCGTGCAACAGAATACAAAGTTAAGTTTAAAGGTATGTGGTCTCACCTAATATATATTGCCACTTACCTACCATGAGAAGTCAGAGGATCTGCAGTAACTAAATTGTACTAATTGTGTATGGTGGTGGCACCTCTCTGCCTACCACAGGTTTGTTCATAGCACCACAAATATTAAATGTGGTTATCGCGTCATGGGGATATAGTCCCTGTGAAGCACTCTTGGACCCAGTAGTCAAATGGATGTAAAATACTCCTTCTCATAGACATATAGAGCTCAAGATGGCACCCATTTTACATTAGGGAATCGAGCCTTTGACAGCTTAGTCTATCTTCGATCATACTCCAGAGTGATTTTGGAGTATAACATGCCCCTTGAAAGAGCATGTACTCGATTTGTGTTAGACTAGGCTTTTGAATTTTTTGCTTCACTGGGACTACATCCCCATGACATAATAACCACATTTAATATTTGTGGTGCTACAAAAATATCTGTGGTAGGCAGAGAGGTGCCACCACCATACAGGAAATCAAGCAGTACAATTTAATTACTGCAGACCCTCTGACGTCTCATGATAGGTAAGTGGCAATATATATTAGGTGAGACCACATACCTTTAAACTTAACTTTGTATTCGGTGCCACAAATCTAAGTATGCCCTGATCTGATTTTGTACAGGGAGAACACATTTTCTTACATCGATACAATATATATAATTTTCGGATTGAAAACATCAATCAATGATAACAGGGCTGTACGAGGCACTAGGAACAGATGACCTCCGGCACAGGTTCACTCACACCACGCAGGAGATAGGCTCTGGAGATTACCAAATTATCTTTATACTATGTATTTACTTTTTGGTCAATGTTTAAACCTAACCCAGAAATCTATTATTTCATATCTTACTTTTTGACTACAGTTTTGACTGCTAAAGAAAGTCAGACAGAATAGGTACAATTATTTCTCAACGTGTGGTTATAAATCACGGGTTGCCCCTAAAGTTACTTATCACTACCATAGACAGAAGTCCTGCTACAGTGAAATTTGGGATATAAAGGAAAAATAGAGGTTCTCCTTCACATTTGTCAATTATGCATGACACATGAGATAGGTGATTTACTCACGCGCTTATATAAGGAATTCGCATAAGACAGTTGTTCCGTTGCCATGTTACAGTTTTTTTAACAATAAAGCATGCCTCAGTTCTCCTAATAATTGGCATGTCACCAATCCGACCTTCGGAGAATTTGTGATCACTTGTTGTTAGACAATTAAAGAAAGGTGTGCATGGGTTTCCAACATGGCTAAAATGAGGTCTAAAGAAGAAAATAAAACACGACATCAGACAAGACAAGAAATCTTTTGTGTTTATTATATTATTTGTCTAGAATGTATTGGTTAACAAAAATTGTGTGTGCTTCATGAGGCTAACCATTGTTGTTCAATCCTAGGTAAGTACCCAGGAACCTCACGGAGGCTGTTTGCAGAGTGGAAACACAGCCGCGTACTCAATAGAAGTAAACGGGAAAGACACAGTTGCAGTTTTGAAGAAGAAGGACCCTACCCAGTGGACCCTGAAGACACCCAGTGGAAGACAGAAGGTTGGAGAGTCACCCCACCCTTGGATACCCCAGGAACCAGGATACCTACACCAGGGAAGCCGGATGCATAGGTGCAAAGTGACGTCAGAAACCACTGTAGACCACAATGGAGGACTTCAGTAAAGATGCCGCTGGCAAAGACTGTGCAAGAGTCCGGTGGAATCCAAGGGTGGATTCTTAAAGAGAAGAACTTGCAAGCAGAGGGGACAGAGTCTATGCCACTCGGAGGTGGCCAGGAGGCACGGAAGAGCAATACCCACTGATGACGGACAGTTCAAAGGAGTTGACCGTGACCTTGTTACTGCAGCTGTGAGGGTCAGGCGATGCTGAGGAAGACCAGGAGCCATGCACGAGCTGTGCCACGTCAGAATTCGAGAAAGGAGAGTCGGTGTCTGGCGGGAGCACCAACAAGCCTTGACAGCTGCAACTGGCGTGGAAAGCGAAGACGGAGCAACGTTGGGACCAGCAAGGTCCAAGGGACTCACCACAAGCAGGAGAGTCAGAGTAGGTCTCACACAAGCAGGGCAGCCCACTGGAGCAGAAGAAGACCCTAAAGAGGACCCACAGGCCAAGGGCACAGGAGTTGCAAGACGACCTGAAGCAACTCACCAAAGATGACATCCCATGGTGCAGAGGATGCAGTGAGGATGCTGATCTTGGCAGGAGGAGATGCTGGAGGTTGGAGCTTCTTGTAGCCCGAAGATCTCTGGAGCGCAGAGCCAACAAGCCTTGGCAACAGCAAGTCGAGACGGAGCACAGTGGTTTGGTCCCAGTGGTTCCGACAAGGGATACTGGCCTCCAAATTGCAGAGAGGACAGTTCAGGCCTCGAGGAGTTGCAGAACCATGACCTGTGTTGCTGAGCCTTTCGAAGTCCATGGGAGGTCAGGAGCAGAAGACCGGTCAGCTTTGTTGCGGTGCCTGCAGGCGAGTGACTCCTTCACTCCAAGGGAGATTACTTCAGGTGTCCTTGATGCCCACAGGTGTGGTGAAGATCCTGGAAGAAGCACAGACACAGATGACCAAGAAGACTTGCAAAACAGCGACACCAGGAGCAGCAGAAGTCTTCCTTGATGCAGTCTTGTTTTCATGCGAAGTACAGGTGTCCAGACGGTTGAAGAGTGATGTGGTTTCAGGTTTGAATCTTGTCCCACGATGAATCTGAGGACCCACCCACAGGTAAGCCCATTTGTACCCTAAGAAAGGGGTTAGGACGACTCAGGGGTCCCTCCCAGAGGAGGGGCTGGACACAGGGAGGATACTCCCATGTCCTTTGTCCAGTTTCGCGCCTTTGCGGGAGCCAAGGACTCCCAGAACTGGTTCCAACTGGAGTATGCAAGGAGGGCACCAAATGTGCCCTTCAAAGCAGTCTGGTGGCGCTGGCAAGCACTCCCATCCCAGCCCCATACACTAAGTCCTATATGGGAGGTAGACCACCTCCCTGTGACAAGAAACCTATTGTTCTACCTTCCCCTGCTTGAGCTCAGCTCAAGATCAGGATGGCAGAATCGTGTCTGGGGTCGATAGCAGCACTAGCTTGCTGGCAGACCCTGGAAGGCTGTAACCGGGAGTACTGGGGACTTCCCGGGGAAGCCCGCCAGTGCATGGAATCAACCCTCCAACACCAGTAATGGTGTTGGGGTATGATTTCAACATGTTTCAAACCAAACATGCCCAAGTTCGGCACAGCCACTATATAGCTAGCCATTGCATAATGATGGATGGCCACTATATGTATCAAAATGGCTGACCACACTTACAAAGCCTGGAGAATCGACTCAGGGGTTTGTAGGGGTGTCCTGCTCATGCAGGGGCACCCACACACTTTTAACCCAGAACCCTGCCTTCAGGATTGAAAGGCCTGCCTAAGGAGTGACTTATAGGTTTTAAGTATAGTGACCTTAGATATAAGAAAACGTATATCTGTCATAAGTGCTGCTAGCACCAGCTTACACAGGGTGCCATGGCAGGCCTCTTGTCACAGTTTGAGTGGTCTCTCATGGGTGGCATAATACATGCTGCAGCCCAGGGGAGACCACTGGTGTACCTTTGCCCTGGTTCCCTCAGTACCATATACTAGGGACTTATAGGGTTACACCAGTAGCCAATTGTGGAGGTACTAACTTACCATGTCAAATTTAGGGAGGGAACACACTGACTGGGGTCCTGATTAGCAGGATCCCAGTCAGACTAGACAAAAAAACATACTGACACCAGTAAAATTGGGGGTAATCATGAAAGCAGATCCTACTTTCCTACACACCAGTATCACATTTAAGCTTTGGAGCTAGAATACTGTGTCATAGAATAACAAGTTTTGCAGCAAAAAATTGAAATTTTGCAGCAGGCAATTGAGTTTTTTATGGCATTATTGTCACACTTTATTTTACTTGCAATCATTTATTTTCAACCTAAAGCTAATGTACTAGATCAGAGCATTGCACTTTGACATAGGCATGTTTAAAGTATTTGAGAGTGTTTGCTTGCTGTACATTCTTTTGCTGTAACATTTCAAAAGCATTGGCTAAGCACAAGTATACAGAATAGCCAACCAATTTGTTTGCTATGGAATTGTTCTACTTTGAGACTGTAAGCTTCTGTGGGACATCAATTATTCTAATATGTGCCAGTCAGAGACAACAAAGCAAAGAAATTCCTTCCAGGAGCACAACAGACCTCTTTTATTGACAGGTCGACCTGAATGGACAGTGATGACACAACCAAACACAACAGAATATTGAGGGTGGGGGCTTCAGCCCCTCTTCTTGGCACAACAGTGGCATATCCTGCATGTGCATCTCCTGTCTCGTTACTGAAGGACCCTGCTTTGTCTTATGAGATGTCTGACTCATTTTATGTTATGGGGGCAGGGTCATGTTACATTTGGGAGGACACTACTAATTTCCATAGTACACTCTACTACGCGCCTCAGTTCTCAGAGCCCAAGTTTTGAAGTTTAGTATGGCTGACGACTTTGGCCATTTTGGATTTGCCCTGACACACTGCATTTTGGGCCTGTTTGGAGTAAGGCAAATCAATCAATCAATCAATCAATCAATCACAGAATTTGTAGAGCGCACTACTTACCCGCGAGGGTCTCAAGGCGCTGGGGAGAGAGAAGGGGGGGGGTGCTGCTACTGGTCGAACAGCCAGGTCTTGAGTAGCCTCCTGAAGGTCAGCAGGTCTTGGGTCTGTCGTAGGCTTAGTGGAAGGGTGTTCCAGGTCTTGGCGGCGAGGTGTGAGAAGGATCTGCCGCCGGTGGTTGTTCTTCGAATGCGAGGGACGGTGGCGAGGGAGAGGTCGGCGGAGCGGAGCTGGCAGTTGGGGACGTAGAAGAAGAGTCGTCTGTTGAGGTAGGCTGGGCCAGTCTTGTGGAGTGCCTTGTGTGCGTGGATGAGGAGTTTGAAGGTGATCCTCCTGTCGACGGGGAGCCAGTGCAGGTTCCTCAGGTGGGGGTGATGTGGCTGTGGCGTGGTACGTCGAGGATCAGGCGTGCGGAGGCGTTTTGTATGCGTTGCAGTCGCTTGATGAGCTTGGCCGGGGCTCCCGCGTGAGGGCGTTCCCATAGTCAAGTCTGCTACTGACGAGGGCCTGGGTGACTGTTCTTCTTGTGTCTGTTGGGATCCACCTGTAGATCTTGCGAAGCATGCGGAGGGTGTTGAAGCAGGAGGAGGAGACTGCGTTGACTTGTTTGGCCATGGAGAGCAAACATTAAGAACTGAAAAAGTATGTAGGCCAGGGCCTGGGAACATTTACTCCATTGGTCAGAGAGGAACTAGGAGAGTCTTGGTATGTTCCTCATCCATAGGCTGATAATCCCTGCAGAGCTAGAACCTCACCCAGCCTTCCTCAGAACACTGCTGTATTTTTGTAAGGACACGAGGTGGACTGAGCCTACTGCACTTGGCATCCGTGACCTGTAAGAAGTACCTGAAGAGGTTGGATCCCCTTACGTTTGAAATCCAAGGTCAGAAAGATCTCTAAACATCATAAGGATGGTACCCTGGGTGGTTCTAGGAGCATAAAAAAGCTAAAGTTGACATTCCTCTGAATAATCTCAGTGGACCATTGCCAATTGGGCAGCGGCTAGGTTTTGCTGTTGACCTCTGCTTAAAACCCTGAGAGTCTCAAGATGCCTTTGACTGAGGTCCTGGGGGCTTAGAAGTGTACTCCTGTGGTATTTGTGCACCAGAAGAAAGTCTGAAAACTTTACCTTTAGAGCTTCAGCGGTGCGTGCCGTAAAACTTACTCATCTGGCAGTTCCACAGCATCACACAGAATTTCATCTTCGTCCTGCACAGAGATCTCTGTACCGCAGAAAATCAACTAAGTTCCATTCTGAGATGGAACTTAGAAAATAAGCTGCAAGAAACATCAACAGCTCCAGAAGGCCAATCTTATTCAAGAATCCTGCCTTTGGTTCCACAACACCCCCTACAATTTCAGCAACGTCCCATGTGCAGAGCAGTTTTCTTCTCAGAAAGTGACAAAGTCACATTCAGGTTTTCGACTTCGAAGAAATGTCAACATTTTACTTCAAGAAAGTGCCAAAATGCCTTTCCATAGTGGGAGACCTTTTGAACTTTTTGACCTCCAGACTTTCACCGTGACCAATCCAATTGGTGTATCCGACCCGGGCTCCATTGTGGTTGGCTTGAAATTGCACCCTGATCCTGGTCTACTGCGACAATTGACTTACATTGGGCACTTTCTTTTTCTTGGAGCTTTTTCACAGTAGTTCTTTAAAAATTCATATTTCTGGTTCCTCTTATCAGATTACTGTCATTTTGGTCTTATTTTATTCATGATTTTTTTCTCTTTAGTTTAAAATTGGTTGTGGAGTTTTATTGTGTTTTGTGTGACTTTTTCTACTGTTTATGCACTGCTGAAATACTTTACACATTGCCTTTGATTTAAGCCTGAACTGTTTATCTCACATTACCAGGGATTGAACAAGGGTTTATTTAATTTAACATCTAGCAGGTAATGGCCTTATCCTTTAAGGTGAAATCTTATACATCCCAAATAATAAACCTTTTTCCTGCAGTAGAGTAACATACAATAGCAGGATAGATTTTCTAAAGCTGTAACTGTAGTTATAGAAAAGAAATGGGTAGGGCAGGCCCTGGTCATGCAAAGCTATTGGAAACTTCAAATTGCGAGAACTTTGTAGAATTCACAAATGTTTTTCAGGTAGTTAACTACACTAAAAACACAAAATAGACACGTAAATTCTTCACATGATGTGTAGGTGGAAGTGATTATTTTCAAATGTTATGTGAGTGGAGTGGCTTAATTTTTCAATCTGATGAAAAGCAAGGAGAAAATAAAAGGAAATTGGCATTTTACCCCAAATATATATATAGGTCATTTCTGTTTTTGTATGCACCTCCTGCACTTTGCTTGAGAGGCTTCTAATGCAAGGGGCCTCCTGAAACAACGAAAATTATTAAAGCCCTTCGGACGCCAGTTCCTGGTAGTGCCGTGCTTCATTTCGCCCTGGAAATGATGTGTCAAGAGTGAAGGGCTTTTGTGTGAAGTAAGTGAAGGAGAATATATATGAATATATATATATATATATATATATATATATATATATATATATATATATATATATATATATATATATATATATATATATATATATATATATATATATATATATATATATATATGTATATATATTATTTTTTTATTTTTTATTTATTGTTGTTTTCTGATTTTAACAAGAGGTACAAATCATGAAAAGAACCTCCAACAGAGTCATACACGGATCCACAACACAGTGTTCCAATACACAGTTGATCAAAGTGCAGAGTACAGTAAATGCAGCTCTCACAAGCACATATATCTTCAATGTGAATCTAGTATAATAGCTACCATCCTGCAAAGTATCCTGATCCAGCAGGGGGCTGTCACGGTTAAGCATTGTGTACACTAAGAGGAGTCGGAGTTGCAGTGTCTGTCCTGTCAGTGTCGCTGAGTCGAAGGTAAGTGACAAAGGGCTCCCAAATGTCTTTGGGGCAGGTTGTAAGTGACATGAGGTCCCAGTATGCTGCGAATTGCTCCTGGCAGTAGGAGACGTCAGTCAGCCAGGCCCGGCTCGCAAGAATCTGCTTCCTCCCCCACTATATCGCCACTCTGCGTTTAGCCTGCAGGAGTAGCATCGCAATGAGGCGTCTGTATCCGTCCAGAGCATCTTTGACATACCTAATTAAACACACCATGGGATCAGGTAGGAATGGGGCCTCTACAATGGCACTCACTATGCTACAGACCTCAGCCCAAAAGCTCGCCACCCCCGGGCAGGTCCAGGACAACTGTAAGAATGTAGTCTCTGGCTAGCAACAGTGTAGACAGCGCAAGTCTGTTACCAGACCCCCTCTGTGGAATTGCAATGGAGTGTGATATGTTCTATTGTAAGTAGTTAGAGTGTATTAGTTTCAGCCTGTAGTTTGAGGACAGTCACATATATTGGCTGCAGCAATTGACCTATTGCACGTCTGATATGTCGGAGCCCAGTTCTCTTTCCCAGACCCCCCGAACCCTCGGAGTGTCCACCAGGGAATCTGCCAGAGAAAGTGTATGAAGCGGAGTGATGATTTTGCGCAGCAATGTAGTTGTGTGGATATATTCCAGTGCTGCAGAGACAAGGGAGGAGCAGGAAATGTGTCATGCGTTGTGCGGCAGGTAGCTCTGATTTGATAATACAATAGTGTATCCAACGGCGCGAGCATGTGTGTATCGGTGCCGGTGAAGGAGAGGAGAAACTGGCCGTCCGGGTATAAATCCGCAAAAACTTTGATGCCCAGTGCTCCAACGCGTCCGGCGGCGCCTCTATCCTGTAAAGGGGGAAACACAGGATTATCTGCCAGTAGTACCGAAGGCACATATAGTATTGTGAGGCCAGCCCATTTGCGGAGGCCATCCCATACCCAACGCATGCATTCTACGGTGTTGATCTCGGCCTTGGGTGTCTTGTATGGTTGGAACAGTGCAGTTGAAAGCGACTATGGAAACGTTTGGTCACGTTCTGCCGCTAGGTGTGGTTGGGAAGGGGTGGGGTGGAGCCAAAAGAGCAAGAACTGGGCCTTTGCACATAGAGCATACAGCTGCATGTCCGGCGCTCCCAATCCTCCACACGCAGGTGGCAATGTTAGGAGTTTGTAGGCCACCCTCGGATGCCGACCTGCCCATACAAGTGTAATCATGTTGGACCGTAAACGCTTAAAGAATTGCGCCAAAAGTGGAAGCGGGACATTAGCAAAAAGATATAGAAATTTCTGGAGTATTACCATCTTTGCAATGGCAATACGGCCAACAAAGGATAGTGGCAGTTTGATCCACATCTTAATATGTGTCTCTACTCAATCCATTGTGCGTCCATAGTTCACCTTCCAAAGCTCCTCCGGGTCTCTACTCAACCATATGCCAAGGTATCTGGGCGGTTCCTCTGCCCACTTTAGTGGGAATTCAGACTTATATGGCGTCATGACCTCCGTTAGCGGAAATAGGATCGATTTGTTCCAATTTATCTGAATTCCCGAATGCCCCCCGTAGCGGACCACCTCCTGCGTCATTGGCTCCAGATTTATCAGCAGCTCACGTATGTAAAGAGTAATATCATCAGCATAGATGGATACGACTAGGCCACGTGTAGTGAAACCAATGTCGCGCTCAGCATGGTGCTGAGGCAGTCTAGCCACAAATGGCTCCATAACAATGGCAAATAGGAGCGGGGGCAGAGGCCATCCCTGCCTAGTGCCCCGCGTGATTGCTATCGGTTCCGAAATGTGTCTCTTCAGCCTGACACGAGCCGTGGGGAGGTAATATAAAAGTTGTATTTTCTGAATAAAATTGGGGTTAATCCCCAGGCGTCGGAGCAATGGAAACAGAAATGTCCACTCAAGAGAATCAAACGCCTTTGTGGCATTTAGCAGAGCGCCCACTGCTGATATTGAAGGGTATATGTGGAGCATCACAGTAAAAATGGTGCCGGGATTGTGTGATGTGGCACGTCCAGGGATAAAGCCTGAGTGGTCCGGTCTTACGATCAGCGGCATAAGGGGCAACAGACAATTCGCCAATATTTTCACGTATATCTTATTATAAATATTTATTAGTGACAAGGGGCGGTAAGAATCACAGAGCTCAGCAGGTTTGTCTGGTTTTAGTACGGTCACTATAACTTATAACTGCCTCTCTGAGATGCGGGGAGCCGTCCAAATGTCAGCGAATCGTTGTACATCTCTATGAGGTGCGGGATGAGTATGGGAGTGTACTCCTTATAGAATGCCAGCCTTAGCCCGTCTCAGCCAGGGGCCCTGTTGCCTGGTAGTCTCAAAATGACCTGGGCGATCTCCTATGGCGTGATGGGAGCATCAAGGTATTCCCGATGTCCTGGGTCCAGCCATAATAGCTGGATGGAGTCAAAATAACTCTGTAATATCTCCGGGTCACTCACCGATCCTGCAAATTAAAGTTGAGCATAAACGGTGGACATGACTTCAGGCAAGTCCGATGGGGAAGTGACCAGCCACGAATCACTATCCATTAGCTCAATGACATAGGTAGAAGTGTGGGGTCTGCGTAGCACCCCCGCAGCGTTCTTCCAGGGTGGCCCCCCTCACCGTACCTCCGCGCCTGCGCTTCCCTTTCCAAGTAGTTCACTTCCCTGTCTGCCTCCCCCCAAAATAGAAATTTGGCAAATATATCACAGTGGAAAACCTCTCTGGCATAAGCACAGAATAGCAGGCTTGCAGCTATAAAACGTCGAAAATTATAGCTTTCCAAACATACCTCATGTTGCTTTTGTGAACGCACATAAAGTCAGAAATCTACAACTACAATAAACATATTTGTACTCTTTTTGATTTATATTTACATCTATCTTTGTGAATCTGGCGCATTGCTTGTAAACTGTTATCAGCCTTATCGAAGTAGATGTCTTTGCTCTTGCATAGTAAAGGAGACGTAGAGAAGCACAGGACAAGAAAGGTACCCGTTACCAAGACTAAGGGTTCCGACAGAAATGTAACTAGATAACTTGAAAGTGCTTTAAAATGACAAAAAAGCTAGATAGGGAAAACAATTTTGGAACATCAACATATAATTCCATACTTTTCTTTAAAAAACTGATGTCTTCATGCTTGCTAGTACCTGTTAGCCAGTGTAAGCACCTCAGCATATTTTTCCCTGTATATAGTTTTATATCCTTGAATGAAGGAGAGGTAGGATTTGGGTGTTACATGTGTGGCACGCCGATATCTTTGGAAGTAGTCCACACATTTTTCAGCCACGCCATCTTGGAAAGAGCCCATACACTGCACAATTTCCTTCTTGGTTTCCTGAGTGCAGTCAACATCATAAGATGACAGAAAATGCTCAGACACTATCAAGAAACACAAGACAAATATTTATAATTCCAGGAATTCAAATGAGCGTTAACATGTATGCGAAGAATCAGAACACGCTCAGCACAAACACACTCCTTAAACATGTAGCACAAATAACAGCCAGCATAATGGTAAGCCAAAAAAGTTTTCATCAATTCACATTCCTCAACGCAAAATGTTTAATATACTATGAAATAATTATGTTAATTATATTTATGTATTCATCTGAAAAGCGAGCAGACCAGATTTTTCCTGTTTTGTAGTTCACAGAGACTTAAAAGTATTGTTACGGAGAAGATCAAAACATTTTCCAGCAGTCCTATCGAGGTCAGCGATTAAGATTTTCAGGCAAGAGTATGTATACCTTATTGACAGGTCCCAGTATTTTGTGTACCAGAGCAGTGCCTGAGAGCAGGTGATATTAACCAAAAAACATGTACATGCAAGAGCCTGCAGGAATGCTGACAAGCCTTCACTGAGCCCTAGAGTATGACCTCAAAATTTATATATATATATACATATATATATATATTCCAATCGCAAACACTCCAAAATTGGAAAGCCTCACGCAGCGTGTTATTTCCTCTTTTATTGGCAGACTGCAGATTACAAACACAGCAGTTCAAGCGTCAATGTGCCTCGTGGACCATACGCGTTTCAGGAAACAAATCCCTTTTTCACTGGCTGGGCAAAGATGGAAACTGGGAAGGCAAGAAGTAACGCTGCACTTGCAGCGTGATTTAAAGTTCTGCCAAAGTGGGCGTGTTCTCAAGTGCATTCTGGTTGTTTAAGTCCCGTAATTTTTCAACCCATAGTGGGTACCTCCCATCATTTTCCTAACGTTGTATCTTACCCTAATGGGTTCCCAAGGAACATGCCAGGTGAGTAATCTGCCTTCTGTAGGTCCACCAATTGAAACACGTCGCTCTTTTGGCACCACTTCCCTCATCGGTGCCGTAGACTCGCGCTGTCAGCGGGGGGGCTTTCCGCACCAGAGCAGGCCGCTACATATTCCAATCGCAAACACTCCAAAATTGGAAAGCCTCACGCAGCGTGTTATTTCCTCTTTTATTGGCAGACTGCAGATTACAAACACAGCAGTTCAAGCGTCAAAGTGCCTCGTGTGCCATACGCGTTTCAGGAAACAAATCCCTTTTTCACTGGCTGGGCAAAGATGGAAACTGGGAAGGCAAGAAGTAACGCTGCACTTGCAGCGTGATTTAAAGTTCTGCCAAAGTGGGCGTGTTCTCCAGTGCATTCTGGTTGTTTAAGTCCCGTAATTTTTCAACCCATAGTGGGTACCTCCCATCATTTTCCTAACGTTGTATCTTACCCTAATGGGTTCCCAAGAAACATGCCAGGTGAGTAATCTGCCTTCTGTAGGTCCACCAATTGAAACACGTCGCTCTTTTGGCACCACTTCCCTCATCGGTGCCGTAGACTCGCGCTGTCAGCGGGGGCGCTTTCCGCGACCAGAGCAGGCCGCTACATATTCCAATCGCAAACAGTGTGGCATCGTGAAGTGTGGCACTGCAGGACGGAAACTCCAATCCGCCACCTACAAATGGTGTCTACTAGCCGCAATTTCTTGCATCTCTTGCAATTTATGAATGTCTAATGAGCTGGTTTGGAAAGCATTTCCGGTGCTTTTATCTGCTTCTCGGCGCTGTCTAATGGTGCCGCTTAGTATTCCGCTTTAGCCAGCTGTACATATGTAGGGTACATATATAGTCCTATGTGTGCCGGAGACGCCAACTGCTGAAATCACCGGAGACTGTGCTCGCCCCACGATGCCTACCCTGACTACGCGGGAGCATTCAGGAGGCCGTGGACAGGGCCGGGAGGCGAGGCCTGCACGAGCGGGCCAGAGAGAGCAGCTGATAGGTGCCGAGAGCCTGCGTCGCAGACATGCCTGAGGTGCTGGTGCTGAGACCGGAGCGGCGACTATCTCAGAGGTTGGTGAAATTGGCCGGTTATGGAGGGGGGCTATAGACGGACACGGGAGGCACCCTGTAAGACACACATGTGCGGTTGGTCATTGCAGCCCTCCCCACCGGAGGGGGGTGGCTTCTAAATGGCGTCCAGGGGGTCAGAGTTGTCTGCTGCCTCCCACGAACAGGGTTTCATCATGGCCGAGACCAACTACCGCATCAACGCCTACATAGGGATCTACAGAGGCCTGGACATGACGTGCCTGACCTTAAAATGGTGGCTGCCTCTGCCTTCGTTTCCTCTGCAGCCTAAATGGCATCCTCCAGCTCCTTCTCTGGATTGTTTTAGATCCCCCCCTTCTTTTACCTCTATCCTCTAGTGGGGACAAGTTCTTCCGCTACTTCACCATGCAACTGTAGCCTATGTACCTATTCAAAACTGTTTTTCCTGAACGCTGAGACTGGAGCAACTTGGCTGATGCCCGGTGGAGCTGCTAGACAGCTATAGAGGAGATTGGCCCTGGTTTCCCCCTCGACCGTCACCTACCCAGCCGGACATTGGACACAGTTCTTCCTCGTCTTCCTGCTATGGCTCCTACCTCCCCTCCCTCCTACGAATTCTCACAACATTGTCTTTATTTCCTGAACCTTACTATGCTCTTGTAACTGATGTAACTTCTAACGCAACAATCCTCTGGTAAAGCGCTCTGATACCTCCGGGTCTAGCCAGCGCTACCGTCGATGGAACTCTGACGATACCCCATGGGCGGAAACTAAAACTGTTTGCACTTACCTCGGAGACCGAGTACCCTTGCCCGCTGCCCGGTGGAGCTGTCCTATGCAGCTATTGAGGAGTCTGGACCCCTTGGCCGTCACCTACCCAGCCGGACATCGGTCATTGTTTCTCACGGTTCTTCTTGGTTTATCTGTCTTTCACACTGACTGCTTGGTTCCCCCTGATGGACTTTCCCCCTCCTACCTGCCTTGACTCTATCAGCATTCCCCTCCCCTGTTCTCCTTTCCCTCTCTCTGTTCCGCCACGCACTAGTAATGCATACCACTGTGCTATTGTGGCTTCATCATGTGTCCTTATGTGCTATTCGCTAGTAACTCTTGTTGTTACTTTGTAATCACTGTGTAACGTATGTAAAATGTTTGTAACTTGCAACTCGCTGTTCCTTATGTAAAGCGCTCTGATACCTCCGGGTCTAGCCAGCGCTATATAAAACTCAAATAAATAAAAAAAAATAAAAAAAATCCAAAATTGGAAAGCCTCACGCAGCGTGTTATTTCCTCTTTTATTGGCAAACTGCAGATTTAAATTTAAATTGCGAGTGCAAGATGAAATGCAGTGGTTCCTTTCTCCCCAAGCCAGCCAGTGATCAAGGGAAAACAGTTCCAGAAACGCGTTTGGCACAAGGCTTTAAAGACATTACGCTGGGAAGGCACGATTTGCTTGGCTGCTGCCTGCTGAACAAACGAGAGAAAATACACGTTGTGTGTGGCATCTTCATTGTGAGAGCAATTTCGAATGGATATGTAGTGGCCCGCTCCGGCCACGAAGACGCCCTCTGCAGACTGGGCAGATCCGGTTGCTTTGATAGCAGAGCACCACATGGAATGGCGTGTCTCATTTGGTTAGGCACAAGTTGAGCAGCCAAGCAGTTTTGCCGAGTACAAGCGACCCAAAGGAAAATTAATTTTGGAAGATCAAGTTGCAGCCGCATCCACTACGGATTAGATACTTACCAAAACTACATGAACCATGATGCACTGGATGCACACGCCCCTTGGGGCGGGACTATGAATTTAAATTGCGAGTGCAAGATGAAATGCAGCTGTTCCTTTCTCCCCAAGCCAGCCAGTGATCAAGGGAAAACAGTTCCAGAAACGCGTTTGGCACAAGGCTTTAAAGACATTACGCTGGGAAGGCACGATTTGCTTGGCTGCTGCCTGCTGAATAAACGAGAGAAAATACACGTCGTGTGTGGCATCTTCATTGTGAGAGCAATTTCGAATGGATATGTAGTGGCCCGCTCCGGCCACGAAGACGCCCCTCTGCAGACTGGGCAGATCCGGTTGCTTTGATAGCAGAGCACCACATGGAACGGCGTGTCTCATTTGGTTAGGCACAAGTTGAGCAGCCAAGCAGTTTTGCCGAGAACAAGCGACCCAAAGGAAAATTAATTTTGGAAGATCAAGTTGCAGCCGCATCCACTACGGATTAGATACTTACCAAAACTACATGAACCATGATGCACTGGATGCACACGCCCCTTGGGGCGGGACTATGAATTTAAATTGCGAGTGCAAGATGAAATGCAGCTGTTCCTTTCTCCCCAAGCCAGCCAGTGATCAAGGGAAAACAGTTCCAGAAACGTGTTTGGCACA
Source organism: Calotriton arnoldi (assembly GCA_963921515.1). Classification (NCBI taxonomy): domain Eukaryota; kingdom Metazoa; phylum Chordata; class Amphibia; order Caudata; family Salamandridae; genus Calotriton; species Calotriton arnoldi. The sequence goes on along the minus strand of CAWUFW010000463.1, from coordinate 3,055,635 downwards.
AGGCTTTAAAGACATACGCTGGGAAGGCACGATTTGCTTGGCTGCTGCCTGCTGAATAAACGAGAGAAAATACACGTCGTGTGTGGCATCTTCATTGTGAGAGCAATTTCGAATGGATATGTAGTGGCCCGCTCCGGCCACGAAGACGCCCCTCTGCAGACTGGGCAGATCCGGTTGCTTTGATAGCAGAGCACCACATGGAATGGCGTGTCTCATTTGGTTAGGCACAAGTTGAGCAGCCAAGCAGTTTTGCCGAGTACAAGCGACCCAAAGGAAAATTAATTTTGGAAGATCAAGTTGCAGCCGCATCCACTACGGATTAGATACTTACCAAAACTACATGAACCATGATGCACTGGATGCACACGCCCCTTGGGGCGGGACTATGAATTTAAATTGCGAGTGCAAGATGAAATGCAGCTGTTCCTTTCTCCCCAAGCCAGCCAGTGATCAAGGGAAAACAGTTCCAGAAACGCGTTTGGCACAAGGCTTTAAAGACATTACGCTGGGAAGGCACGATTTGCTTGGCTGCTGCCTGCTGAATAAACGAGAGAAAATACACGTCGTGTGTGGCATCTTCATTGTGAGAGCAATTTCGAATGGATATGTAGTGGCCCGCTCCGGCCACGAAGACGCCCCTCTGCAGACTGGGCAGATCCGGTTGCTTTGATAGCAGAGCACCACATGGAACGGCGTGTCTCATTTGGTTAGGCACAAGTTGAGCAGCCAAGCAGTTTTGCCGAGAACAAGCGACCCAAAGGAAAATTAATTTTGGAAGATCAAGTTGCAGCCGCATCCACTACGGATTAGATACTTACCAAAACTACATGAACCATGATGCACTGGATGCACACGCCCCTTGGGGCGGGACTATGAATTTAAATTGCGAGTGCAAGATGAAATGCAGCTGTTCCTTTCTCCCCAAGCCAGCCAGTGATCAAGGGAAAACAGTTCCAGAAACGTGTTTGGCACAAGGCTTTAAAGACATACGCTGGGAAGGCACGATTTGCTTGGCTGCTGCCTGCTGAATAAACGAGAGAAAATACACGTCGTGTGTGGCATCTTCATTGTGAGAGCAATTTCGAATGGATATGTAGTGGCCCTCTCCGGCCACGAAGACGCCCCTCTGCAGACTGGGCAGATCCGGTTGCTTTGATAGCAGAGCACCACATGGAACGGCGTGTCTCATTTGGTTAGGCACAAGTTGAGCAGCCAAGCAGTTTTGCCGAGAACAAGCGACCCAAAGGAAAATTAATTTTGGAAGATCAAGTTGCAGCCGCATCCACTACGGATTAGATACTTACCAAAACTACATGAACCATGATGCACTGGATGCACACGCCCCTTGGGGCGGGACTATGAATTTAAATTGCGAGTGCAAGATGAAATGCAGCTGTTCCTTTCTCCCCAAGCCAGCCAGTGATCAAGGGAAAACAGTTCCAGAAACGCGTTTGTCACAAGGCTTTAAAGACATTACGCTGGGAAGGCACGATTTGCTTGGCTGCTGCCTGCTGAATAAACGAGAGAAAATACACGTCGTGTGTGGCATCTTCATTGTGAGAGCAATTTCGAATGGATATGTAGTGGCCCGCTCCGGCCACGAAGACGCCCCTCTGCAGACTGGGCAGATCCGGTTGCTTTGATAGCAGAGCACCACATGGAACGGCGTGTCTCATTTGGTTAGGCACAAGTTAGCAGCCAAGCAGTTTTGCCGAGAACAAGCGACCCAAAGGAAAATTAATTTTGAAAGATCAAGTTGCAGCTGCATCCACTACGGATTTGATACTTACCAAAACTACATGAACCATGATGCACTGGATGCACACGCCCTTTGGGGCGGGACTATGAATTTAAATTGCGAGTGCAAGATGAAATGCAGCTGTTCCTTTCTCCCCAAGACAGCCAGTGATCAAGGGAAAACAGTTCCAGAAACGCGTTTGGCACAAGGCTTTAAAGACATTACGCTGGGAAGGCACGATTTGCTTGGCTGCTGCCTGCTGAATAAACGAGAGAAAATAATACACGTCGTGTGTGGCATCTTCATTGTGAGAGCAATTTCGAATGGATATATATATATATATATATATATATATATACTACAATTTCCTGCTCTTCGTTAAACAAGAAAACTCAGACTCTCCAGTATGCTTAATTCTTCAATTTATTAATTTTTCGACGCATTTCGGCATTACGCCTTGCTCATAGTATACAAGCCAAAAGCTTCCATGTTTAATAAAGTGCAAACAGTGAAAACGGACTACACCCCACACAACAGTGCGAGACAGAGTAGCTGGGTCGGCCCTCTTGGCACAGAGCTGCACTACTTAATCCTATGCAGGCAAGTAAAAACAATCACAATTTATGACACAATGCCTATTGGAAAAGTTCCTTTGTTACAGCATGCGATTATACCTAAACAAACGTAATAGTATTGTTTAGTAACAAGCAAACATGACATGTGGACAATAAAGAGGTACACAGCTCCCCCTGGTAAGTGTTCCATTTTCCCCTCTTTTTGTCCCACTTTTTGGGACACCCTCTGGATTTGAATACTTCTTTTTCTGCAATCATACATTTGTCCAATTCCTTAGCCCATCCCCCCGAGGTCGGCACCTCAGTCGCTCCCCAATGCATCGCTATTGTGCCTTTCACCAACGTGTAACCCAAAGTGACCCATTGCTGTTCCACTACAGTAAGGTCCGTAGCCTCCCATATGTTGAGGAGCCCCGATTTTGGTGTCACTTTAATATCTTTGCCTATGGCCCTGTGCATGTGTTGTGTAGCTCTTTCCCATAAGGCCTTTATGTGGGGGCATTCCCATATGATATGATAAAAGGTAGCCTCCTCGTGACACTGGCGAAGACAAAGTGCATCTTCTCTGCGCCCTATCTTTTTAAGAGTAGCCCCGGTGAGATAGGTTCTGTGTAGTATCTTTAGTTGGATGAGTTTAAGAGGGATGGCTGCCTCCTTTGGGGACATTGTTGCGGTTTGCCAATCTTCGTCCTCTATTGGTCCTACATCCTCTTGCCACTTTTCGCGGAGGGTCTGGAGTGGATCGGGTAGATTATTGCATTACTTTCGATATGTCAGCGATATAGCTTTGGTAAATTACTTTTTTGACCCACTGACAGGCATTGTGAGAAACTCAAGTTCAGAGCTCTCAATTATGGTCCATTATAAAAAAAACACTGTTAATGAGCCATGATTGAGAGCTTTGGCATTGAGAACACAGGTATTTATCACAGTGCCTGTCAGTGGGTTAAAACATCCATTTCACTCTGGTCCCCCTCCACATCTATTTATCACCACCCACCACTGTTCTTATGAACGAAACGTGTTGGCTTCAACAGAAAGTTAAATCATGTTTCAATATGATATGAAGAGTGTGAAAAAAATCATGAAGTAAAGAATATATTTTAATACTACACATTGGATCATCATGCGATTACACTGTTCCTGCAAAGGACTCCTATGTTCATTAAAGTTTTTTTGCTGGCTCTACTTTGAATATGAATTTTACTTGAACATTTAGTATAGAGTGCTGAACCATACTTTAATAATCAACTTTGAGTTTGTCGAGGAGTCCCATTTCAAATTTGCTATTGTGCTTAGCAGTGATGAGGTGATTTATGTTTGTTGGGGATTAAGTAGAAGAGAGTTATTTGCCATCCACTGCTGGATCTTCCTGATACATGACATGACCGAGTGCTAAAACATCATTGATGCAAGTTGTCTTTGGTTATGATTTCATATAATTGCAATACTGATGTGTGGTAACTCACAAGTCCATCAATATTTCGCAGGGTATTTCTAGGGAAACATTAAATAATGCTTGGGCTAAGCCGTTTATCAGTGCAATGGATGAGGAGTGGTTCTTAATTTGTACCATTGGGAAGGTCTTGGCCATTTGTAGGGAGTTGGGAAAGCACCTTACAAGAGAGTTGCATTGAATAACAGACGTACACATTTTGCGAATAGTTAAAAATTCATTTTAGTAACATACACAGGAATTAAAATAGGTTGGGAGTTTAAGCTGATTCATTTTTTTGTTCATTCTACATGTTTTATAGGCACAAAGGTGTTCTATGTGCCTGATGCTTTTGATGCAGATTTTTATTTTGACAACATTGGGTATGATTTTCTTATAATTTGTATTTTATCCATTAAACACAAAAGTACTTCATTACACCCTTTACCGCAGATGGACATGGGAAGGTCTTATCAGGTGTACATTTGTTTATTAACATACATTTGAAAAGGGCACCTGTTCTATTTGGCAAGGTGAAGGTTTGCTCCTGGATGTAATAAGATTTTTCTTTGCTGAATGCAAGACTGAGCTGATTAATACAAACTAAGACTTATTAGATGAAATACCTCAGACAATCCTCCATTAGGCAGTATTTCCGAAAAAAACGGATTCCTCGGTTAACATGATTCCTGGTCTGTTTACCTCTCATTAATGCATTCGGATTAGAGTGAAATGGCATGCTTAACACCATCTTTGAATAACAGTTTCTTATTTCATAAATTAGAAGGTCAAATATGGGATTTTAACTCTACATTTGCGATTTTAAAAATGTTGACAGTCAAATAGGCATAACATTTTAGTTACCATTCAGTAAGAAGTATGAATTTTGGCTGTCAAATATACCTACTTTGACAAAAAAAATTCCAATTGATATTTATATTACAGAAATCCATGCATGTCCTGCAGAATTCTCGAATGTCAACAAAATATAAACCATTGAAGAGGAAGCTTAAGGCCGAGTAGCGCAATGAATGTTAAAACAAGCATTTGCAATGCAATAGCTCTTGCATTCACGCGAGTTTGATCTATTGGCATTGTAAATGACAATGCCTTTTATTTATGTTTTGGGTTTTAAAACATAAATAAAAGAAGGCATTGCCATGTACAATACTAATAGCTTAAACTCTCGCAAATGCGAGACCTATTGCATTGCAATAAAGGGCCTTCTCGACCGCTTGTTAGATTGTAAATATCAGAGGAAGAGACCGGCCTGCGACATCTTCAAAGTAGTGATAAATAGGGCAGTGAAGAAGATGTGTAAGTGTTGTAAATTACACAGACACAAAGTGTGAAGGGAGAGTTACATATGATCCGAGCGATAAAAACTAACAAAGCGCTCCAACACCTTTCGCTCCGTGATAACAATGTCGCGGCTCAGGAGGAAGAGCGGGGGGGGGGGTATTTCCTGCCCTCTCTGTGATTTGAGTGTGCAGTGTGGCATTGCGTAATGTCATTGCTATCTTTGGCCTAATAAAAAACACTCCAGCTGTAGTAGGGCCCTGGCTTCACATCCTGGTGCAGGGCGGGCGGTGCTTTATGGCAGGCGTGGAGGGAGGAAGGGATGGTCTCTGCTGCAGCTCCGGCCTTGTACAGTGCCCCTGCAATTACTTGTGAGTGAGAGGCGCTGAGGTGGTGGTATTGGTATTGGTGGTGGTGGTATTGGTATTGGTATTGGTGGTGATGGTGGTGGTGGTATTGGTGGTGGTGGTATTGGTGGTATTGGTGGTAGTGGTGGTGGTGGCGGTATTGGTATTGGTGGTATTGGTGGTGGTGGTACTGGTATTGGTGGTGGTGGTATTGGTGTTGGGGTATTGTGGTGGTGGTAGTATTGGTGGTGGTGGTGGCATTGGTGGTGGTGGTATTGGTACTGGTGGTGGTATTGGTGGTGTGGTATTGGTGGTATTAGTGGTGGTGGTGGTACTGGTGGTATTGGTGGTGATGGTAGTGGTATTGGTGGTATTGGTCGTAATGGTATTGGTGGTGGTGGTATTGGTGGTGGTATTGGTAGTGGTGGTATTGAGGTATTGGTGGTGGTGGTATTGGTGGTGGTATTGGTGGTGGTGGTGGTATTGGTGGTGGTATTGGTGGTGGTGGTATTGGTGGAAATGGTGGTATTGGTGGTGGTATTGGTGGTGGTATTGGTGGTGGTATTGGCGGTGGTATTGGCGGTGGTATTGGTGGTGGTATTGGTGGTGGTATTGGTGGTGGTATTGGTGGTGGTATTGGTGGTGGTGGAGGTGGTGGTATTGATGGTGGTGGTGGTATTGGTGGTGATATTGGTGGTGGTGGTGGTATTGGTGGTGGTGGTGTTGTTAATGAAACAGGCTTTTGAAAACAACCCGTCAGGTGGCTTAGTGCAGATGACATGTAACACAGATGTGCTGTTGTCAACTTCAGCCCATCAGCACACGATTATGTGCTACCTGGAATTCACATGACTTAATTCGCTAATCATTTCTAAATCCATTTGACTTGGTGGGTGGGGGGTGGGTTGAAACAGACACGAGATAATGCCGGGTTAAAGTGATTGAAAGCGGGCGCCTGTGTTACGGGGGCAGCCATGCTGCTTAAAAAAAACACAAGCGGTTTCAGCTGAAGCAGCGCATGTCCGGCCTGCAGTAAGAGAAACTCAATAAAGTAAATAGTGCTTACAGACTAAATAACAAGTCCAGTGTAACAACCGAAGTAAAGGGGCCAGTAGCCATGGGAGGTTACAAATGAAGACAAGGCCGTACTAAGGAGAGACTAACAAGCCTATTAACGAATCCGAAGGCAGCATTTAGGAAAGACAATGACACAAGCTAATGAAAAATATGGGAGGAGAGTGGGCGCGGCTTCTCTCCCATACTCTACTACAGCAGTCTCGCAGAGTGAGCAGCGCATGCGCACTGCTGCTAGGCTCGACCTAAAAACGGTATAAGCATTGTTCCTGCCATAGACAGCTATACTGTTTACTGTCTTCAGGAACCACCTACATACCTATTTGAACTCACACTTGCTGTGAACTGCAACAGAAAAAACTGGAGTGAGCAGCTCAGAATAAGTGGTTTGGAATGAGTTTCTTCAGCTTAAATATAAATCACAATATAGGCACATTTGAGTCTTACCCGCTACTAAAGCATCCTTGGGCCATCGACTAAACCAGTCCATAGTGCAACCTGAAATAAGTGCAGGAAACTTTAAAGCTCGATTTCTGAACTTTTCGCCCACAGGTGAAAAGCAAAGTACAACATGTAGGTTCTGTCGAACCCTGGTCATGAAATAATCATACAGGTTCTCATTGGTCGATGGCCGACGTGGGTACTCCTTTTTCATGACAGGTATTAAATCAGTCGTTATCTCATCAGTTTCATCACGGGCAAACAAATTTGAGACCTAAAATAGAGAGACGAGAAAGATACATTTCACCAAACTGGAGAACATATCACATATAATCGTAGTTAGTGACACAAAAAGTAAAGGAAGAGCTCAACTATTTCTATCAGTAAAATACATGTTTAAATTGTACCTTTATCCATACATACCATACGACTAAAATGACAAACTTTACTACCTTTTCAATCAGTGACAAAATAATCCATCCAGGTACTGCTAATGTTCGATTCTTAAAGGTAATAATAATATCACATTGATTGGCCACTTCTAAAAATATTAATAAACTTGATTGCGAGCTTCTAAAAAATAAATAACACAACAGGAACCGATGAAGCAGAAAACTATCTGGTAGCAAAAAAAAACAGTGGGTAATGTGTTTTACCTTTCAATTTCAATAGCATTGTTTTGGAAACCTCTGCAACTCAAGTAAGTATTTAAAGCACAAGTTACTAACTTGTGTAACGATATATCTGTAAGAGACAGTAGTTAGTGACAGATTCCTTACCTTAGAATATCCCCAGGCGTCAGGCTGGATCCGAGAAAGTTTTGCGTAGCAGTACCCCTGCGCATGGTAGGCGGCGTCGTGCGGCTCCGCGTCCGTCGTCGGCGCCGTGATCGCCGGGATGACGTTGCGGCCAGTACTTAGACGCCGCCCATGCGCGCTGGCGTCAGTTCTGTACACGACTTTCCGCGCCAGAAACGCAGAGCCATGCAAGAAACTGACACTGGTGTCTGAAAACTAGGGCCCTGAAAGGGATGACCTTAACCCTAGAAATCAGTTCGCAGAACGGGGAGGATGGGTGGGGCGGTAGGAATCTGTCACTAACTACTGTCTCTTACAGATATATCGTTACACAAGTTAGTAACTTGTGCATCTGAAAGAGACACGTTAGTGACAGATTCCTTACCTTAGAATAGATACCCCAGCAATACCAACCCCGGTGGTGGGTCTGAGAACAAAGATCAGACGAGGAAGTCTCGGAGAACAGAACGGCCAAAGAAGCCGTCTCTCCGGACTTGGCTGTCAAGGCAGTAATGCTTGGTAAACGTGTGCAGCGAGGCCCACGTAGCTGCCTGACAAATGTCCTGCAATGGGACACCACGTCGCAAAGCCGTGGTGGCGGCTGTCGCCCTGGTGGAATGGGCACGTAGCCCAACAGGGGGCTCCTTCTTAGCCAAAGAATAGCAGGCTTTGATACACAAGACAACCCATCGGGAGATGGTCCGCTTGTGTACTGCCCGACCTTTTCTGGCGCCCACGTAGCCAACAAAGAGCTGGTCATCCACCCGGAACTGTTGTGTGCGGTTCAGATAGAAAGAAATCGCACGTTTTGGGTCCAGACGGTGGAGCCTCTCTTCCTCTCTGGAAGGAGGCGGAAAGAAGGTGGGCAAAGTGATGGTCTGCCCAATGTGGAAGGCAGTAACCACCTTTGGCAAGAAGGACGGACGCGTCATAAGAACAACCTTGTCTGGATGGACAGACAGAAAGGGAGGTTTGCATGATAGAGCCTGGAGCTCACTCACCCGCCGAGCGGAGGTGTTAGCCACCAGAAAGGCTGTCTTCAGAGTGAGAAGACGAAGAGGACAGTTATGGAGAGGCTCAAAGGGAGCGCACAGTAAAAAAGTAAGAACCAAGTTCAAGTCCCACTGAGGCATCACAAACGGAACAGGAGGGAAAAGGTGTGTAATGCCTTTAAGAAACCTGTTAACAACAGGGGACTTGAAAAGGAGGGCTGATCAGGAAGCCTGAGGAAGGCCGAGATTGCACAAAGATAGCCCTTGATGGTACCCAGGGCAGAACCCTGTTGGGCCAGAGAAAGAAGAAACAGAAGAACCTCAGAAAGAGGGGCAGAAAGGGGATCCACAGCCTTTGCTGTGCACCATGCCACAAACTTGTTCCACCTGCAGGCGTATACCACCTTAGTGGAGGGACGCCTGGCTGCCAGAATCACATCACAAACTTCGGGAGGCAAGTCGAAGGAATCAACTGCCGCCGCTCAATCTCCATGCAAGGAGGTGGAGACTGGACAGGTTCGGGTGGAGGACCGTCCCCAGCTGCTGCGACAGAAGATCCTCCCGCAGAGGCAGACGGATCGGGGATCGATGCTCATACTGAGTAGCTCGGGATACCAAACTCTTCGAGCCCAGTCCGGAGCCACAAGAATGACTTGGGCCCGGTCGCGCCGAATCTTCTTCAACACTCTGGGCAGAAGTGGTATAGGCGGAAAGGCGTACAACAGACCGCAACTCCACTCGCGACGAAAAGCGTCGCCGAGCAAGTGCCGCCTTGGAAATTCCAACGCGCAGAATTGCTGACATTGCGCGTTCTCTTCGGTGGCGAATAGATCTAACCAAGGCTCTCCCCACTGTAGAAAGAGTCCTTGCGCCACCTCCGAGTGAAGACGCCATTCGTGATCCATCATGCACCTGCGGCTGAGTTCGTCCGCCCTGGCGTTCAGGGAACCTGCCAGGTGTTGAACCATCAGGAATATGCCCTGATGTTCCAGCCATGTCCATAGACGCAGAGCCTCCTGACATAGGGTCCACGACCCCACCCCGCCTTGTTTGTTGCAGTACCACATGGCGGTGGTGATGTCTGTGAACACCTGCACTACCTTCCCTTTGACAGAGGGAAGGAATGCCTTCAGTGCAAGTCGGATCGCCCGGAGCTCCAGAAGGTTGATATGGAGTCGGGACTCCGCCGGAGACCAGAGGCCTCTGATCTCCGCCTCTCCCATGTGACCGCCCCATCCCAGAAGGGACGCATCCGTCACAACTGTGTGCTCTGGCTGGGGAAGGGAGAGGGATCTGCCCGTGACCCATTGCCAGTTCGAGAGCCACCACTGCAACTGTCTTGCAGTTCCCTCCGAGATCTGGACGTAATCGGACAGGTTCCCCTGATGCTGCGCCCACTGGAACTTCAGGTCCCACTGCAGAGCCCGCATATGCCATCTGGCATGATCGACCAGCAGGATGCAGGAGGCCATGAGGCCCAGCAGCCTCAGGGTCATCCGTACCGAAACCCAGGATAGACGCTGAAAGATCGGAATCATAGCCTGAATATCCTGGACTCGCCGTTCGGGAGGATAGGCCCGAAACTGCGTTGTGTCCAGAACTGCTCTGATGAAAAGGAGCTGTGGAGAAGGAACCAGGTGCGACTTCGGCACATTGATGGAGAACCCGAGCGAGTGCAGGAGTTCGGCCGTAGTCTGGAGGTGGGAGACGACTGCCTGGGACGAGCCCGCCTTCAGCAACCAGTCGTCGAGGTAGGGGAAGACTGGAACCCCTGCCCGGCGCAGATGAGCTGCGACCACAGCCATCACCTTCGTGAACACCCGAGGGGCGCTTGTAAGGCCAAAGGGAAGCACGGTGAACTGAAAGTGCTCGAGGCCTACCGTGAACCGCAGGTAACGTCGGTGGGCCAGCAGGACGGGGATGTGAAAATATGCGTCCTGCAAGTCCAACGCTACCATCCAGTCTCCATGGTCGAGGGCAGTCAAGACCTGAGCTAGGGTGAGCATCTTGAACTTCTCCTTCCGGAGGAAGCGATTGACGTTCCGGACGTCCAAGATAGGACGCATGTCCTCCTTGTCCTTTTGGGCACCAGAAAGTAGTGGGAATAACAACCACGCCCTACTTCTGGGGTCGGAACGCGCTCGATGGCCCCCTTGGCCAAGAGGGCCGCAACTTCCTGTCGAAAAAGTACCAAATGGTCCCCCGACATGCGTCGGGGGACCATGGCTGGGGGGGTAGCCTCGAAGGGGAGGGAGTAGCCCCTTCGGACAATGTCCAAAACCCACCTGTCCGATGTGATGGTGCGCCAGTGGGGAAGGTGATGGCGTACCCTGCCCCCCACTGGCGTGCTGTGGACTGGAAAGGATGGACTAGGAGTGTTTGGAGGCCGCGGACGGGGCGGAGGTGGTGGCCTGACCCGCTCGCTGGTTACCCGACCCGCCTCGGCGGGAGCCACGTCCTCGGCCGCGCGAAGGCGCTTGCTGCGCGGGACGGTGGCTGGGCAGTGGACGTGACTGGGCGCCCCTTCCGTGGCCACGAAAGGGGCGAAAAGCAGACTGCTGCGGAGGGCGCGAGGCGGAGAGGCCCAAGGACTTGGCCGTAGCCCGCGAGTCCTTAAAGCGCTCCAGCGCGCTGTCTGCCTTATTGCCAAAAAGGCGGATACCATCAAAGGGCATGTCCATAAGGGTGTTTTGGACATCGCCCGAGAAACCAGTGGTCCTCAGCCAGGCGTGACGGCGCAGAGCCACTGTCGTAGCAAGCGATCTGCCTAGCGAGTCAGCGGTGTCTAGGCCACATCGGATAGTGAACTTCGCTGCGTCTCTCCCGTCGGCAATAGCACGGGAGAGAAGTGCCTGGACCTCCTCAGGACACTTGGGCAGCACCTGCGCCACCGAATCCCACAGAGAGTGGGCCCAAAAGGCAAGCGGTGTTCACGGACCGCAAGCCAGCACTGGAGGAAGAAAAAATCTTCTTCCCAAATTGTTCCAGCTTTTTGGATTCCCTGTCCGGCGGAGCCGTAGGGAAGGCGCTCTGAGAGGCAGAGGCTTGGACAACCAAGCTCTCGGGGGTGGGGTGTTGGGAGAGGAACAGAGGGTCGCCCGGGGCCGGG